>JANAVB010028818.1:39912164-40524664 GCA_029216955.1 Iris pallida | reverse complement strand
TATATATATATATATATATATATATATATATATATATATATATATATATATAGGAAAAAAATATATATATTCTTATATGAGATATGAGCTATAGGCTCATATTCTTATATGAGCCATTCTACGAAAACGGGATACGAGCCATAGGCTCATATTCTTATATGAGCCATTCCACGTTGCTTCCATGTGGACCAATAAAAATATAATGTCTTGGAAAAGAAAATTTAAATAGATAGAAACAAAAAATCCTATAAAAGATTTGATAAATAATAACTTACCAGATCTTTGCCTAGGAATTTACCAAATACGTTTGCCTAGGAATTTAAATAGATAGAAATAAAATATCACATAATATTAATGTTAATATTAGTGTTAATATTAATATTAATATTAATATTTATTTCTAATTTTGATTTAATTATAATTATAATTATAATTATAATTATAATTATAATTATAATTATAATTTTAGTTTTAATTTTAATTTTAATATTAATATTAATATATTAATGTTAATCTTAATATTAATGTTAATATTAATGTTAATACTAATTTTAATGTTAATTTTAATTTTAATGTTAATATTAATATTAATTTTAATGTTAATTTTAATTTTAGTTTTAATTTGGAGGGACAAATGGTATTATTCCTATTTAAACTCCTAGGCAAACATGTTTGGTAGGCAAATATATGGTAATTTATTATTTATCAAATCTTTTATGAGATCTTTTAATTCTATCTATTTAAATTTTCTCTTCCAAGTTACTATATTTTTATTGGTCCACATGGAAGCCACGTGGAACGGCTCATACAAGAATATGAGCCTATGGCTCGTATCCCATTTTCCCTATATATATATATATATATATATATATATATATATATATATATATATATATAAAATATATATATATATATTAGCCACCTTTGTAACGCCCTAGTCCTAAAATACTTAGGACTAAATACGTAGACATGCCAGCTGCATACATACGAGTATTATCCAATATGTGGAATCCTCGTATGTATACATAAACTGTAAAATGCAGTAAACCATGGTAACTAAATCTCATCCACAAAATCAAAAGAATAATGATATAAATCAACTCATGAATTATTATTTTGTACAAGACGTTGGGCAGAGACAAATCCACTGCCAACCAATTTAATGAAAAGGAATACATAATGATGAAAGGAATTGTCGAGCGAAGCAAAGGAGGACCAAGAGCAATCATCCTCGAAGAAATAGAGTAGATCATGGCCCTGGGCTAGAGCACATGCGAATAGACATGAAAGAACACACCTGTAGAGATCACCAGGTTCTCAGAGGAACGTAACAAGATACATAAAGAACATGCCATATAATCTGTGATAATATTAATAAAAGGAAAGGTGCATGCAATAGGGACCCTAACCGTTCTACTGTGAATATGTAGTTTGAGATACAATCCTTCGACGCATGAGCCCTGGCTGTAGATGGGATCGGCATAGTTCCCGTATAGGGCACCAGGGGCCTACATCCGTAACGTCCGAAGATCGTTGGAGGGCATCATGTGCAAGGGGGTACATCCATAACGCTCTAGGAAATATCAGAGGGCACCTGGAGCCTGCGTCTCCGGTGGAGCGCACAGGTAATCAAGGAAGTGCAAAAGAAGCCCATACATCAGGTATTGTTCTCCTCACCCAATGCCTAGTAGCGTCATCTCCATGACTAATATGAACCTCTAGTAACTGCCAAGTCTACTAACATGCAATTCTATTGGTAGTTACTCCTATCCGTCGCACGCCTCAGACGTATCGGGGGCCAACCGACTACACGAGTACGTGTCCTACACGTGACTCACAACACATGATAAAGCATATGTCAAGGCCGTATGAGATATACCGATACCTCATCATCAATGGGTGGTCACTAGGCCATGTCAATGCAAGCAAATAGAACGAAAGTAAGTAAAACGACCGATACAGTCACTTGCACCCAAGTGTGACTTGGACGCACAGTAATATAATACTAACAACAGATAAGTAATACTGAATATAAATAACTAAAAATAGGATAAAGTAAATCACGGAGTAAGGTGACAAGGTATCTTGTCTGGCGGTACGGGAATGACAATTCAACAATCAAGTACATCAGCAATGAATCTCAAAATCCACGAATGGCTCCGGATACTGAAACAAACATCAAGAATGTTCTCGGTGTAAAGGATATATTTAGAAAATGCCTGTCCAAAAGTCTAATTCTGGAACAGAGACAAAATCATAATTTTGGGTCAAAACGATGTCCGTCATTGGACCCATTTTGTACCAAAATGCGTGCCAGTATCTACGGTCTCTAAAGTCGTCAAACTACAAGTCTACTGGTCTAGTTTGAGGTGACGAACCCAACCGTAGGTCCATAGTTGGATTTCGGCAGGCCGTGTACAATTTTGCCTGTTGGATCGGGTTGCGGGCTCGCCAAATCAACGTTCCGATCGACCATCTCAGAATCAGACCAAACTTGGCACACACGACCAAAATTTTGATACGGTCATGTTGGCACAAGTTTCATCTCGATATGACGAACGTACACGAAGTTATGGCCAAGTTTGCAAAATGTCGATACAATGGTATCTTGATGGATACACACTTATTTCGTCGCGCATACGCAACGAAATCGAGTTCCGTCGGTTCCCACACGTTGACAACATCCATACGCGTCTTTAGATATGTATGGTTTGCGACCACGTCATCGTATCGATAGTTTTTCACAAAATTACTTGGTTTTGAAAACTGTTTTTCTGAATTTTTGAAAGCTGTTTTCTTGGTGTACAAAATATGAAATTGAAAACTAGGAGAAGGGTTTTATTCTCCTATAGGTTGTCTATAAACCTACTAAAATAGATTTTCAAATCTGTCGATGTATTGGTTAAAAATTGCCTTCAAAAATAGTATACTGGACAGCTGTCCTGTTTTTTGAAAAATCGGGTTTTTACACTGATTTTGATTCGGTTTCTTCTCGAATCTGTATCAGTTCCATAGGAACTAGTTTGATGGGTTCCTAGGTGCTTATATGGATTGTCTATAGGATTTTACAGTGTCAAAATCGATCAAGTATTGACGGAGAAAATTGGCAACGAACAGACATACCTTGCTACCGCTGCTGTTACTGTTGCTGCGCCTGTTGCTGCTGTGCACGCGACTGTGCGGTCGCGGCAGCCGGCCGGCCAGCCAGCGGCGACGAGGTGGGGCGTGCGTATGAGGCCAGGGGTTGGCATGGGTGTTGCGAATTTGAGTTAGGGTTTGGTTTACGAGATAAAATCCCTCTCTCGCTTGTTCTATCCATGTATATATAGCAGGTACTGCTATATACTTGGGTTGCAACCAATGAATCTCGGGTTTGGATGTCTACTGTTCCCGCAAGGGAACAGTAGCATCTGGCCTTTTTTTAAAAACTATATATATATATATATATAATATTATATATATATATATATATATATATATATTTTAATGCAAGCAACAAGAATTTGCTATATTAAGAAAAGCTTGTGCATGATACCTAAATAATTAACGACAAAGTATTTATGAATTTAGAACATTTTTAAGAATTTTTATATATTTGTTTGATAATATATATATATATATATATATATATATATATATATATATATATATATATATATATATATATATATATATATTTATGAATTTAAAACATTTTTAAGAATTTTTATATATTTGTTTGATAATATATATATATATATATATATATATATATATATATATATATATATATATATATATATATATATATATATATATATATATATATTATCAAATATATATATATATATATATATATATATATATATATATATATATATATATATATAAAAAATATATATATATATATATATATATATATATATATTATCAAACAAATATATAAAAATTCTTAAAAATGTTCTAAATTCATAAATACTTTGTCGTTAATTATTTAGGTATCATGCACAAGCTTTTCTTAATATAGCAAATTCTTGTTGCTTGCATTTTTAATAGGAAAATTAATATATATATATATATATATATATATATATATATATATATATATATATATATATATATATATATATATATATATATATATATATAAAGTTATTTATATATGTATATTTCTTTTCAAATTAATTCACCAAAATATAAATAACTTAAATTCCAAATTTCCAAAAATATTTGAATTATATTTTGTACACTTTGAAAATAACATGACTAATAAGTAATCATTAAATGAAACACAAAAGATATTAATAATCTAAATACTTTAACATAAAAGTAATAACAGTAAAATCTTAAAATTAAATGTCCCATAAATAATTTAAGTAAAAATACTGTAGAAATAAAAATTTCAAAAATTTAGGGATTTTTACATCCTACCCAACTTATAAAAATTTAGTCCTCGAATTAAAATAATCTAATATTAAAGAAAAACATGATTAAATTCGAAGGGTGAGCAAGCACGTCCAATCATATCCCAATTTTCGAAAGGATGGAGGGGGTTATCTCAAAGTTCCTAATTGATGTCCTATTCTACAAGATGGAATATTCTTCCTTCAAGACTCTACCCAACTTATAGAAATAGGCTAACCGTGAAATCATCATTACGAGACATCCGAGAAGGACAATTTCTATTGGAAGGCACAAGAATTTTGGGCATTCTTGACCGTAGTCACGGGTCCTAAAGGAACCTTAATATTGGCATGGCGCTTGGTTAATAACTCCTATAGGAGGGTTATTATCGTTTAACATTGTTGCTATAGGGGTCGTACTTTAACACGATAGTAGGAATTTCTCGTTCGGATACGACTAGAATATGTCGGTTCAAAGGAATTCCAATCTTCGCCTAACACGGATAACTAAGAGATGAACTGAAGGAAAACTAGAAGTCTTGGTCCGAGAGTCGAGAACCCATAGCAAGTGCATAAACCTTTCTTTAGTATATGATTAGGTAAGAAAACTAGAAGTCTTGGTCCGAGAGTCGAGAACCCATAGCAAGTGCATAAACCTTTCTTTAGTATACGATTAGGTAAGTGTTTGAATTCTTTCTGTCATAGTGACTAGGGTGTGATGGTTCGATGTTTGGTGTTGTGTAGAGGGCATGGACTTGCTTGAGTGTACATCATATATCATGGGTGTGACGTATCTTGCATGGCATGGGTATTCAGTTTAGTTAAGGAAATGGGTCGATATTATATGGTTTAAAATCAATTGGAACAAAAATAGGCATACATGGTTTGTTCTAAAGTAAGAATGCGTCACACATGTGGTGTAATTAAAATGGAGCACAAGAATGTGCGTTTGTGTGAGACATGTATTTTATGTATATAGCTTGATTGGTCTAGTTCATGATTGTGAAGTTTATTCAAAGGAAACGGCTCATGTTGTGCTCAAAACATCAAAGTCACAATAGAGGGTATAAATTGATACAGATAAAAGTGGATGTTTATGAACCACTGGATTATTTGTTCAATTGGAACCCATCTATCCCAATCATTTGCTAATTAAAGAACACTACGTTCTTAGAGAGGCTTGGAATCTTTATACCTCAAAAATTTTATTCTAAATTTAAAGAAAAAAATAATAATTGTATGACATAATGGACTTGAATAATTAAGGTTGCAATCTTTTACCGTAGTTATTTAAACGCACGAGAAAAGGGGTATAAAATACATTACGAGGAGCGTGTCGCAACTTTCAACCAAAGGGGGGCAGTTAAGAATAACATCACATTCTAAGAGTTAGAGTATAGTAAGTTCAAAGTTCTACCCCACTCAAAGAAATTGGTCAATCATAGAAAGCACAATAGTAGGACTTCCAAGAAGATCATATTTTAAGGAGGTGTATGACGGTACGAGGTATTCTGATCGTAGTCACGAACGCAAAAAGGAAGCCTAGGTATTACATATTTAACATTGCCCATATACTGACCATGTTTCCTCAAAGCAATCGGAAAGGTCTTGGTCAAGCATAACCACTAACAAGTTGGTACAGTAAGATTCTAGCCAAAGCATATCATAGGCTACAAGGAGATGTGGTTACAAGATTTATGTAAGGGGAATTAGAGGACCAAGAGATGGGGAATACATAATAGGTGTAGGTACCTATTTCATAAAGTTTGGTTTTATAGTCCAATATGGCGATAGGCAAGGATAGGTTTAACTGAGTCTCATTGAGTTCCCTATTTGGACTCAATCTTTGATTGCATGATCATTAGATTTTAATCTATGTTGGCTGGACAAAATCTTGTAGAATCAATTTAAACCATCCCTATTAGGTTAGGGTAATGTAGAATAGGTTTCAACTCAAGTGGTTGGGCTATTTGCTAGTCGGGTTGGTTAACTAAGTTCCTTAAGCTAAAAAATATTCCTTCTGTGACTTTTGGGTTTAAGTAGCACAAGGGGCCTCTATTGAGTGACACACTAGTGGCATGTGCGTAGAGGGCTTCGAGTAGATCACAACCATATATTGGGCCGAAAGATTTGAGTCAAGGTTGGATCTCTAATTACAGTCGAAAAGTACATCAGTGTTATGGTAAGGGTTATCGCTACTCCTTTTTGACTTGAAAGTCATATTATAAAAATAGAGTATAAGGGGGCATGTTCGAGTGGACATGATATATCTAGATATAAATCAAGTTCGATATCGTACCTTAAAGGTAGATATAAATCAAGTTCAAGGATCGTGCTGCAATTTCTAATAAAGGGAAAACAATTGTGTACAATGTTACATGAGTCGATAAACTAGAATGATCCACTCGTCCATAGTAAATGAGAGTTATCGATAGGGGTAACGAACTCTAAGGTATGTCATACGATGGATCTCAACAACTAGGTCATAAATTTCTATTTGTGTTAAGTCTGTCAAACTATAGTCATAAGGTTTATAATGGTGTTGCACGTAGTGCTCATGTGTTGCTATTGATAACTAGTGAATCAATATGATGGAGCGTCACGCTACATATATTCACTAAGCTGGTGAAGGTGTGGTTCTAATGCTAAGTCACGTCTTTAATAATAAAATTTTATACCTAGAACGACACCTGCTGAATCCCTAATCTCGGATTGGGTGTATCACAATCATTGTAAATGCTTGTCCTTGTTTTTGTCTATTCCTCTCTTGTCTAAACTGTGGGGGCCTGGTCGAGTATGGGTCAGGTTAAGGCATACGGATTGCTAGTTAAAGCAAGAATCAAGATTGTTTGCCATTGATTATCTAAGAACAAAATAGTTTTATGGGAGGACTGAACTTTGATTCACAATAAAAACTCGTTCGTACAAAGAGAGCCTAGGAACAAAACCTAGGAAAAGCAATCTAAGTACAATTGTTTAGTTTTTGATTCTGGGGGGTGACGGTAGAGGCTCGGGAAAGTGATATCAACTCTGCCTTACTCCTTGGACGATCGAACGCGGCCTTGGCTCCGACAAAGAGGTGCTCTCTCTCTCTGCGTATTGCTCTGTGAGATGCTCTCTGTTTATCTCTTGCTCCGTGTGTGCTTTTCTCTGTGTGTGTGCAAAGGAATAATCCTCTGCTATTTATAGGACTTTGTGATGAGTGGGGTGTGCAGTAACTGTGCCTTGAAAAGTGGGCTGTTGGGGATTGGTTAAGATTTAACTGTGATCTGTTTGTTTGGAATCAATCTGGGCTGTTGCATCGGTTGCAATAAATCTGCATTGTTATGATTTATTGGTTGTAATAAAATCTGTATGGATAAGTCTTAGTCAATCTTCTGCCATGTGTCACAACTGCCATTATGCTGCGAGTTGCATGAACGGGTCGTCCTGGCAGAGCCGTATGAGTGTGGCCTGGTAATTGAGCCGCATGAGGGTGGCCTCACAACCAAGCCGCATAAGGATGGCCTCACAACCGAGCCGCATGAGGGTGGTCCCCACAACCGAGCCGCATGAGGGTGGCCTTACAACTGAGCCGCATGAGAGTGGCCCCCACAACCAAGCCGCATGAGGGTGGTCCCCACAACCGAGCCGCATGAGGGTGGCCTTCAACTGAACCGCATAAGGGTGGCCCCCACAACCGAGCCGCATAAGGGTGGCCCCCCAACTGAACCGCATAAGGATGGCCCTTACAACTGAGCCGCATGAGGTGGCCTCACAACTGAGCCGCATGAGAATGGCCTCACAACCGAGCCGCATGAGGATGGCCTCACAACTGAGCCGCATGAGGATGGCCTCACAACCGAGACACATGAGGGTGGCCCCCCATCTGAACCGCATAAGGGTGGCTTCATGTCAGAGCCGCATGGAAGTCCTTGAAGCAATTCGCATAAAGAACTTTGGAATTGGTGGATCGTGCCAGCTATAAAGATTTTTCTCGTCTCTTTAGGAGCACGTCATTATGTCAGAGTCATCATTCTACCTTTATGTCAGAGCTGTCAATCTTTGTGTCAGAGCTGCCGCATTACGTCAGAGCATTTAATGAGCCAGCTACACAGAGTTATGGCTAGCTGTAGAGGCCTACTTTTGTACCGCATAGGGCCACGTGGTTTTTCTCGAGCCGCATGGAGCTATCAGGGACTTTCGAGCAGCATGAAGCTCTAAGGGACTTTTGAGCCGCATGAAGCTTCTAAAGGATTTTTGAGCCGTATGAAGCTCTATGGGACTTTTGAGCCGCATAAAGCTCTAAAGGATTTTTGAGCCGCATGAAGCTCTAAGAGATTCTTGAGCCGCATGAGACTCCCCCTATTTTGAGCCGCATGGACTTTCCTGTTCTTTTCCATGCTTCTACAAAGATGAATAATTAGAGACTCACAATAATTGGTTTCCTGAGATTAGATAGTCTCCTAGGTTAGTGTCTTAACCAAGGGTAAGATCCTACTCATTCTCAAATTCAAATGACTAGAAGGTCACGATATTAGTTCTAGGGTCGAGGGGAGGACAAGTAACTCAAGCATGGTTGTAGTTATATGGCTTGGCTGATGGTTGCTACACTTGTGTATATATAGCTTTTCATGGCAAGAGGTGGTATGGTGAACCAAGGGAAACATTATGTATCTATCTTCCCTCAAACACGAGCATTTATTTTCCGTAGTAAGTAACAATGAAAAACAATAAGGAGTTCAAGGGAGAGGGAATCAAATGCGAATACGGATTTCCAAGGACGATTAAGTAATTCAGAGCGAGTTGTCAAGGTAGTGCGGAAGAGATCCTAAAGACATCTATATCTCAATCCATGTAGAATAATCATATAAAGAGCGAACCAAGTGCACCAAGGTTGATCAGACCATAATACACTGATTCTGATTAGACAATATGTATGTGGGCGTCCCCAGTATACATATGTCCTGAACAAACTCGATAAAGAATAAGCTTGCAAAACTAAGCTATAAATAGCGACATCATTTACGATAGTGCAAAGTATAAGTACGGGAGATAATGAGGAAAACAGTAATAAATAGTTTAAGTTTCACAAAGATCTAAGTCTTGTCCGGTGTTCCTGTTTATACAGTCGTCCTACTGGCTCTTGTATCAGCCCGTGGTTGACCAATGGAGTATGGGCTACTAAAACTCTATATTTTAGGCAAACATATCTTCCTACACTAGCATATATTCATTGCCATCCAGTTACACTTCATTAATAGGTTACAAGGACACGAGGTGGTAGGTCGCGAGGTATACTACCCAACTTATAAGAGTCAACTACTAGGGTGATTGAGCAATATAACACGTATAACTAGTATGATTCAACTTCCTAACCTCTATATCAAGCACGAAGGGAAAAGATACGTTTCACGGTGAGAAAGGAATCAAGCAAAAGAAAATCAAGGTAGTCAACCGAAGGTTCAAAATTGGATCTCAAGGGAGGAGATTCAAGCTTGTGGATGAGATTCCTATATCCTAATCCTATATGCTGGCCCGTTCGGCACAGTAACGTAACCGTAACGACAAACGGACCAGCATAGGCCACCACAAAAACATGTAATACCCCAGTCCCAAAATACTTAGGACTAAGTATGTAGACATGCCAGCTGCATACATACGAGTATAATTCAATATGTGGAATCCTCGTATGTATACATAAGCTGTAAAATACAGTAAACCATGGTAACTAAATCTTATCCACAAAATCAAAAGAATAAAGATATAAATCAACTCATCAATTATTATTTTGTACAAGACGTTGGGCGGAGACAAATCTATTACTAACCAATTTAATGAGAAGGAATACATAATGATGAAAGGAATTGTCGAACGAAGCAAAGGCGAACTAAGAGCAATCATCCTCGAAGAAATAGAGTAGATCATGGCCCTGGGCTAGAGCACCTGCGAATTAGACATGAAAGCACATACCAGGCGAGATCACCAGGTCCTCAGAGGGATGTAACAAGATACATAAAGAACATGCCATATAATCTGTGATCATATAAATAAAAGGAAAGGTGCATGCAATAGGGACCCTAACCGTTCTACTGTGAACATACAGTTTGAGATACAATCCTTCGACGCATGAGCCCTAGTTGTAGATGGGATCGACATAGTTCCCGTATAGGACACCAGGGCCTACGTCCGTAACGTCCGAAGATCGTCAGAGGGTATCATGTGCAAGGGGGTACGTCCATAACGCTCTAGGAAATGTCAGAGGGCACCTGGAGCCTGCGTCTCCGGTGGAGCGCATAGGTAATCAAGGAAGTACAAAAGAAGCCCATACGTTAGGTATTGTTCTCCCCACTCAATGCCTAGTATCGTCATCTCCATGACTAATATGAACCTCTAGTAACCGCCAAGTCTACTAACATGCAATTCTATTGGCAGTTACTCCTATCCGTTGTACTTCTCAGACGCAATGGTGGCCAGCCGACTACGCGAGTACGTATCCTACATGTGACTCACAACACATGATAAATCACGTGTCAAGGACATATGAGATATACCAATACCTCATCATCAACAGGTGGTCACTAGGCTAAGTCAATACAAAAAAATAGAAAAAAAGCAAGTAAAACGACCGATATAGTTGCTTGCACCCAAATGTGACTTGGACGTACATTGATATAATACTAACAATAGATAAATAATGTTGAATATAAATAACTGAAAATAAGATAAACTAAATTACAGAGTAAGGTGGCAAGGTATCTTGCCTAGCGGTACGGGAATGGTAATCCAACAATCAAGTACGTTAGCAGTGAATCTCAATATTCACGAATGGATCCGGATGATGAAACAAACATCATGAACGTTCCCAATGTAAAATCTATATCTAGGAAATGCCTGTCCAAAAGTCCAATTCTGGAACAGGGGCAAAATCATAATTTTAGGTCAAAATGATGTCTGTCGTTGGATCCGTTTTGCATCGAGATACGTGCCAGTATCTACGGTCCCAAAAGTCATCAAACTACATGTATATGAGTCTGGTTTAAGGATACGAACCCAACCGTATGTTCAAAGTTGGATTCTGGCGGACCGTGTACAATTTTGCCCATTGGATCGGGTCGCGGGTCCGCCAAATAGGCATTCCGGTCAACCTTCTCAGAATCGAACCAAACTTGGCATACAGGACCAAAATTTCGATACGGTCCTGTTGGCACAAGTTTTGTCTGATATGACGAACTTACACAAAGTTATGGCTAAGTTTGTAAAAGGTCGATACAGGGGTATCTTGATGGATACACACTTATTTCGTCGCGCATACGCAACGAAATCGAGTTCCGTCAGTTCCCACACGTCGACAACATCCATACGCGCCTTTCGATGTATATGATTTGTGACCACATAGCCCTGTTTGTCGGAGCGCACGTCGTATCGGTGGTTTTTCATAAAATTACTTGGTTTTGAAAACTATTTTTCTGAATTTTTGAAAGCTATTTTCTTGGCGTACAGAATATGAAATCGAAAACTAGGAGAAGGGTTTTATTCTCCTATAGGTTGTTTATAAACCTACTAAAATAGATTTTCAAATCTGTCGATGTATAGGTTAAAAATTGCCTTAAAAAATAGTACACTGGACAGTTTTATGGCTGCCCTATTTTAAAAAAAAATAGATTTTTACACTGATTTTGATTCAGTTTCTTCTCGAATCTATACCAGTTCCATAGGAAATAGTTGGATGGGTTCCTAGGTGCTTATATGGACTGTCTATAGGATTTTACAATGTCGAAATTGATCAACTATTGACAGAGAAAATTGGCAATGAACAGACATACCTTGCTGCCGCTGCTGCTACTGTTGCTGCTTCTATTGCTGTACCTGTTGCTGCTGTGCACGCGACTGTGCGGTCGCGGCGGCCAGCCAGACAACGACGGCGTGGCGGGGCACGCGCATGAGGCCAGGGGTTGGCGAGGGTGCTGTGGATTTGAGTTAGGGTTTGGTTTATGAGATAAAATCCCTCTCTCTCGCTCGTTCTATCCATGTATATATAGCAAGTACTGCTATATACTTGGGTTGCAACCAATGAATCTCGGGTTTGGATGTCTACTATTCATAAAACCAGTGAACCAAATGAGGCATAAAAAACCAAGCAGCGGACAGGTCCCTCGAGCCTCAGCCGCAGAGTCTTTCCTCGAGATACAACCCGCTGATATGAGACTTAATTCCAAAGAAGCCGATCCATAACGAAGAAATGATCTTGATTCAATTTGTCCAGATCAATCAAAAATGACAATATTTCTTAACCGCCCTCCCTGCGAACGAGAAACGGGACACGAAGTTGGGATGGGGCACTACATTATAACAGCTAAAAACAATTTCGTCGTTGAAACATAAGAATAGAACCTACAACTAAGAAAACAATGAAGAAAACTTTTCCTTCATCTCAGACTCAAGTTCCTAGGAAGATTCCTCGACAAATTGGTTCCTCTAGAGTACGTGAACGAGAGGGATTTCATGACTCCTAAGGAATTTGTCCTTATGCTCCAAGATCTGCACAGGTTCTTCCACTTATGATAAGTTTGCCTACAGCTCCAACTGACCAAAATCTACCACATGGCTGAGATCGTGCACATATTTTTGTAATTGTGATACATGAAAGATATCGTGTACATCCGACAATGCTAGCGGCAACGCGATCTGGTAAGCTATTGGGGGACTCGCTTGAGTATCTTGAAAGGACCAACAAATTTTGGAGACAACTTGCCTTTTTGCTCCAAACTTGGTGACTCCTTGCATGAGCGTTACCTTAAAAAATAGGTGACCGTCTTCTAGAAACTTAAGAGGTTGACAATGGGTGTCGATATAACATTTCTGTCGACTCTAAGCCACCTTCAGTCTCTCCCGTATCGGCTCGACCTTTTGTACGGTTTGCTCCACCAGCTTGGGGCCATGAATCTGCCGTTCTCCGACAACATCCCAGCAAATGGGTGATCTACACCTTCGCCCGTACAATGCTTCATACAGTGCCATCTAAATGTTTGGATGATGGCTATTGTTGTATGCAAATTCTGTTTGCGGTATATGAACGTTCTAGCTTGACTTTAAGTCTATTGCGCAGAGTCGTAGCATGTCTTCGAGAATCTGATTCACCTGCTCTGTTTGGCCGTCAATTTGGGGATGATAAGCTGTGCTGAACTTCAACTTAGTCCCCATAGCGAACTGAAGGCTACTCCAGAAGCCTGATAAGAATTTCCTATTCTAATCTAAGATGATGGATACTGGAACTCCGTGCTGTCCTACTATCTCGTAAAGATAAATTTGAGCTGGGCGGTCGACGCTCCAAGTAAGTTTGATGGTAATAAAATACGCTGACTTGGTTAGTCGACTGACGATGACCTAGATGATATCGTTCTCCCATGGCTTCTTCGGCATACTAATAATAAAATCCATGCTGATGTGCTCCCACTTCTATTTTGGGATGTCGAGGTTTTGTATCTCCCTTCCTGATCTTTGGTGTTCATTTTCACCTGCTGACATGCCATACATTACAAAACAAAGATTGCCACATCCCTCTTCATGCCGTGCCACCAAAAGATCATACAGAGGTCCTTATATATCTTGGTACTGCCGGGATATAAGGAATATTTCATATAGCGTGCCTCCGATATTATCTAATTTTTGAGTTCTACGTCATCCGAAACGTATAGCCGATACTTCACCCACAACGCTCCGGTCTTGTTTTTTGTAAAGTTGGTCGCCTTATTCGTTGAAATCAGCTCCCGTATTATCTTCAGGTACTGGTCCTCCATTTGGACGGTCTTGATCTTTTTTAACAAACTTGGCTCTAAGTTCAATTGAGCCAATTACACGCCTATGAATCGAACCCAAAGTTCGATGCCTATTTCTTCTAGGTCACAGAGTAGCCTGCCATTGATGATTAGAGAGAACATGTACTTCCATCTTAGTACATCCGCCACAACATCCCCCTTGTCCGACGTATAGTCGATCGTCAAGTCCTAGTCCTTGATCAGTTCCAGCCATCGCCTCTGACACAAATTTAGTTCCTTTTGAGTGAAGAGATAATTAAGGCTCTTGTGATCCGTGTAAATCTTACACGCCACGCCTAGAGGTAGTGATGCATAATTTTAATACGAACATAATTGTCGCTAATTCCAAGTCGTGCGTGGGATAGTTCTTCTCGTATGGCTTCAACTATCTTGAAGCGAAGGATATCACCTTGTCTCTCTACGTGAGCACACATCTAAGCCCTGGCCTGAAGCATCGCTGAAGATTTGAAAACACTCTCTCCCATCCGAAAGTGCAAGTATCGGGGCCGAAATGAGCTGTTGCTTTACCTCTTGGAAGCAAGTCTCTCAATCGTCTGACCACTCGAATGCGACTCCCTTTTGAATGTGGTGAGTCAAAGGCGATGCGATCTTCATAAAGTCTTTTATGAACCATTTGTAGTATCCTGCCAAGCCGAGGAAGCTTTGAATTTCACTAACTGATGTAGGTTGTTTCCATTCAACAACCGCTTCAACTTTCTTCAGGTCGGCTGCAATGCCTTCCACAAAAATGATGTGCCCAAGGAATGATACGCTATTCAGCCAGAATTCATACTTTCTTATGTTCACATATAATTGGTTATATCGAAAGGCCTGGAGTACGGTCCATAGATGCTTTACATGTTGCACTCTGTCCTTCGAGTAGACGAGGATATCGTCGATGAAGACTACTATGAACTTGTCGAGGAACGGTCAAAACACTCCGTTCATTAGTTCCATGAAGGCAGGAGGGGCATTCGTCAGGCGAACTATATTACCAAAAACTCATAGTGGCTGTAACGAGTGTGGAAGGCTGACTTTGGCACATCGTCTGGCTTGAGCTGATGGTAACTCGATTGATGATCAAATTTTAAAAACATCGAGGCACCATGTAGTTGATCAAAAATGTCATTAATATGGGGCAATGGATATTTGTTCTAGATGGTAGCCTTATTCAGTTCTCAGTAGTTAATGCACATGGGAATCGACCCATCCTTCTTCTTTACGAACAACACTGGTGCTCCCCATAATGAGACACTAGGTTGAATGAATCCCCGTTCGAGTAGATCTTGCAACTTGACCTTGAGCTCCTTCGATTCCATAGGGGCCATCCTGTACGGGACTTTAGAAATTGGTTGAGTATCGAAAAAGGTGTCGATAGTGAACTTGACTTCTCGATCGGGTAGCATGCTGAGTAGCTTGTCTAGAAATACATCGAGGAATTCTATCAAAATATTAGTTTGACCCGCACATGCACCATCCTATCGAGAGTCACGAACAAATGCCAAGAATCCTTTGCAGCCGGAATGCAACATCCTATGACGAGACATCGCTAAAATTACCATGCAGGTTATCGATGCTTAACCACACGAGTAGCAAAATTTAGTCTCTCTTGGTAGACGGAAGATGATCTTTTCTAGTGGCCGAGCAAGCGTCGAGCTAATCCATTCCCAAGATGATGTCGTAGTCCTTAAGATCTAGAGCTATCACATCTAGAGACAATTTTCTACCTCTGATACAAATATGGCCATCTTTATACTACACCAAAATGGCTATTTTAGAACACTAGGCATTTTTCAATTTGGAACACTTTTTGGCCGTACCTAGGTGCTAAAACGACTTAAAAGTGTTCCAGATCAGAAAAGTGTTCCTGATATATATAATTTTAATTTCTAGAAAATTATTTATTTAGGAATGCTTTTATAGTGTTCCAAATACATTTCAAATTGAGGATGCCATACATGTGCATCTCATGCGCTTACTAGAAAAGTGTTTCAAGAAAAGAAAAAACCCTTTACCCCCCTTGATATCCTTTATTTCCCCAAACTCTTCTCTTCCCTCAAATTGATGACCTAGCAAGATCGGCTCCTTGATGAACCTCACGACCGCCTCGACGAGTCCTTCGATACCGGCCAAGGCTGCCGTCCTTCCCTTGTCGACGATGACGACGAGCTTGTAGGAACGAAATCGTAAAGCAGAATACTCTAGAGGGAGGTGAATAGAGTAGGCAGCGGAATATTGCTAATTAAAAATCTTGTTAGCAGTTAGATCACAGATATAATAATAATCACAAAGTAAATAATAGAAATTAAAAGTGATCAGAAGGAAAACACAAATACCGAGATTTATACTGGTTTTCCTCTTGTGAGGACTAGTCCAGTCGGAAGAACTCTAGCTTCCAGTTGAATCCACTATTGGAAAATCTTGCAAGTTTTCATACGAAGTCCTTGCAACTTCTACAGATGCGAGCTTTGATACGAAGAGCTCGACCAACTTCAATTGTGAAGAGTTGTATCTTCTATCAAGCCTCTGATTATAATCGCTCTGAAACTTCTAGACCGTACCGCACTGGCAAATCGACTACAGGATTGTAACTGGCTTGGGATTTGAAAATGAAAGCTTTTTAGAACTCTTTGGAAGAATGTAAGCTTAAGAGGAGAAGAGATTGAAAGTGAATTGGTGATTTAAAATGATCGAAATACTTCTCTATTTATAGTTTTTCCAAAGACAGAACGCTGACAGAATTCGGGCTGAATTCGGACAGAACTCTTTGTAACAAACCGTAACTGAAGGGTGACCAAGTTCAAAAATCAAACGTTTACTAAAGTTCCACTTGGCCGAAGTCTGGCCGAACTCGGACCGAGTTCTGCTAGGGTTCTGCCAGTTCATTTTTGAGAAAAATCAATTTGGATTTTTTGAAAAGTCCTTCAGAAGTTTTATGTAAAAAGGATATTTTTAAAAAACATAGGTCATTTGTAAAAGGATTGGGTGGTTTTGAAATACGATTTCGGATAGCCTATTTGCCAGTACGACTCGGTGTACAATGTATTCCTAGACTCAATAAAATGAAAAATTACATTGCTTCAAAGAAAATACATTCGGAGTGGCAAACGGCTTCAGTCTTGAACATAGTTGATATCCATCGTTGAGCAGTGTTCAAAACGTCGTAGGTAAACATCTGAATTGACTTGCATTTATATCGAGACAGAGTTTGATCAATTATTAAAATCAGGTTTGACCATGACCAATGGGCCAACAATCTCTCCCATTTTGATAATAGACAAACCTTGCCGATATAACATCTAAGTATGGATCAATTCAAAAATGTATCAAAAAAAATTGTTCATAACCTGTATGCATGAAGATGTTAGATCTATTTCTCCCCCGTTGTCACTTAGCAAAATAATTGCAAAAGAGAAAGCTCCCCCGCAATAAATGCATAAGTAACAAACAGTGAAGAAACACAAGAAATATATATAAAACATTCATCACAGGCATGGTAGAAATAGTTAAAAAATATTGTATAACTAACACAGACATGTTTTGACACAGACAGTTTTAATATGAAGCAGAAAGAGAGATAATGCTAGAATAAAACTGAAACAAATAAAGTGCTGAATAATAAACTAATATGCCAAACTGAGGCATAATAAAAACCATGTCTATGTAAAGTCACAAATAATAGCTAAAAGAGTGCTGATAATAACTAAAATAAGAGTACTGATAAAATCTAGGAATGTCGGAGCATTTCCAAGTAAACATAAGACATAAGATCAGTCTCAAAAATCATAACATCTTAAAAGTCATCATCCTCATCATCATCGTCAGCGGCTGTAGCGCCAACATGTCCAGAAGGACCAGCTCCAGAAGTACCAGGAGTGGCACCAGAAGTACGATAGCAATCGTAGGCGTTCCCTGGCTGGAACAGAGAGTGGATCGCCTCATCATCAACACGGTATCCAGAAACAGAAGGGTCTTGAGAAAGAGAGCTAGCTGAGTGACCCGCCTGCGCAAATCTCAGATCGACGAAGGAGTGGGCAATAGCCTAGAACCGAGTCACGTCACAGAACTCATGTTCCCTGGAAGTCTCAACATAAAATGACTGCAGTTCTGAAAGGTGCTGATGAATACCCTCAAAGGTCATAGGGTAAGAATGAGGAGGACCAGGTGCTGTGTGAGTAGGTACAGGAGGAGCAGGTGCAGTAGGTGGAGGAACAGTGGCAATACTGCGACGAGAGAGTTTGAGGAACTTGGGTTCAGGGTCAACAACACAAGTAGAGAGGTCCATGTCAAATCTTTGAAAGATACGAGGGATGATCATCGCATAAGAGAGGTTGCGATCTCTTTCGCGACATCTTCCCGTCATCTGAATGATAGTCTTAGGGACAGAAAAAAGAATCCCCTTAAGAATGTGATAAAGAGCAGAGAGCTCAAGTGCAGTGACATCATCTTTGGAAGTGGATTTTGGAAGTAAAGTGGAATAGATGATGCGATGTAATTCGTAGTTAAACAAGTTCAAGTTATTAGCCTTGAACTTTCCAGGACGAGCACATGCGGGTGCACAAAGCTCATTCTTGAAACTAATGAGAGTCGTACCATCGGGAAAATCAAAATCAGTGATATCATCGAGCGGGGCACCTTCGTTTGGAATACCAAGGATTTTTGCTAATGTTTTATCAGTGAATTCGATATCGATCCCTCCGATACGTGTTCTCACGGTAAAAGTGTCTAACACGAAATTATAATAGAATAATCTAATGGGATTAGTAGCAATAGGAAATTATAAGGTGACAAAGTGTTGTAACCCTAATGCTTCAAAGTAAAGGCGGTGATCGGGAAAGACAGTCCATTTGATCGGTGAACCGGTGCAAATAGTACGCATAACGAAATCGGCATACCATAATAAAGCTTGTCAGAAGTTTTAAAATAAAACTCGTCCGATGCACCATCGTCCGATTGGACCAGAGTAAAGAGGCAATCCTTATACGGATCCGAAGACGATGCCTCTTCATTGGCATTGGTCTTCTTCCTCTTGAAGGGATTGAACTTAGGCATTCTTTTCCAAAATTCTAGAAACCCTAAGAATTGAAAAGTGGAGGAGAGAAGGAATTATACCTTCCATGAATTGGATATGCGGTTGAGGACAAAATTTTCCGCACGAATCCAAAATTTGGATGAAGATCTCCACACGGATTGGAAGAACAAGGGCGGAGAAGAACTAGGGTTTGGAGGCACGGATGCTGCTGTTTGAGGATGTTTGGAATAATAAAGAAGATGGGGGCTGTAGGTCCTAAAAAATCAAGTTGCACCTATTAACAAAGTCAGAAAATCAAGAAATACAACATTCAAATGAACTGCACAGACATCAGATTGTGCATTATTCAGATTGCGCACACCAGACTGCGCATACTTTCAACTGCGCAGGATGACGTGGCAATGTCATCATTATCTGACAAAATCAAATCTTTCTGACAGCTGACAGCACAAAGAACGAGGAGACTGTTCGTTTATTGCGGCGCACAGCGCTCGAGGGTAGTTGAACAGCTGTACATGCAGCACAATCCAGTGCCTGCGCAATCCAGTCCAGCACAATCTATCTCAGCACAATCTGAGTTCAGCGCAATTCATGTGGCGTACTTTATCCTGATAATTGACAAAAGTACACGTGGCATTCATGCCATCAATTGCTCGTTACGTGGCAACCGTCTTCACACGATCATGCGTATTTCAATCAAATGATGCCATGTGTCCAAGACAGTCAGCCCACGACCAGACAACTGCCTGCACAGTCTGATGCTGCGCAATCCAGTTCCTGCGCAATCCAGCATGCGCCATTCAAAATAACTAAAAATTAGTTATTTCCAGAACTCTATAAATAGAGTTTCAAGTCTTCATTCAAGGGGATCAGACATAAAGTTCAGAAATACCAGATAGTTCAGGAGTTCTTGCCCAAGTGATGCTGCATTCTTCCGAGGCTTTTGCCTTCAACTTCAACTTCAGAGGCTACCGTCTTCAAAGTTCACATCGTCCAAGGGATAAAGCAATCGTCTTCTAGATTGGATTCCTACAGTTGTACTTTCCCAGAATTCTTGTAATCTTTACAAAGTTTGTATCAATAAAGTTTCATACTTTTGTTTTTGCAAACAAAATGGCGACTCTGCTGGGGACGACTTTCAACTCCGACGAGGAAGTGACAACTCAATGTGACGTAGCGTCTATCGAAAAGACGCAGAAGATGCTGGTTGTAAAGGTCAACCAGACAGCCTATGAATCCATGATCAATTCCAAAATTACTCCTCGCACTGCAACCACTTCTGCCACGAGCAAAGTGCGTCCAGTGTGGGTCTCCAAGACTGCTGCGCAGTCTATTAACTCTGCCAGCAAGACTGCTGCGCAGTCTGCCAAGAAGCATGCTGCGTAATCTGCTGTTTCAACTCATACACAATCTGCTGTCTCCAGTACACAAGAGACTTCATATGCTGCCCTATCAAGGTGCAAGACTCCTCTGCCTCTGGCACAGTTGGCTGCCAATCTTCCTGCACAAACCAACACTCCAGCAACTAGAGTGCACTCTAAACACTCTGTGGCCAGAACTCCTGATGCGCAAACCACAGTATCTGTGACCAGAACCAAAAAATTATCTGCCAAGGACTCTCCTGCGCAACCTGCCAGTGCGCCATCAATTCATGCGCAAACTGTGCTTGTGCAATCTGAGAAAGACAGCCCTTTGGCTAATCTTTCTTCTTTTCACAACAAGGAGAAGAATGCTGCTCATCTCCAACACCCTGCTGCTCCTGCGCAATCCACTGGGGGTAGTCTTTTGGCTATTCCTCTTCATCAGAACAAAGGAAAAGGCCCTTTGGTCTTTTCTCAAACTTCCTCGTCTCTTGACTTGGAAGACAACAGAGGAAAACGCTCTTTAGCTAACCCTTCTTTACAAAACAAATGAAAAGGCCCTTTGATCTTTTCTCAGTCTTCTTCGGTCTTTACCGCAGAAGATCCCACTGAACGTGCTTCGGCATCAGTCAGTACAAAAATTCTTTCAAACAAGGATTCTTCTCTCCATGTTAAAAGAACTTGTACTGATCAAAGAGGTATTCTGCCTACTCCGGTAGCAGAATTCCAAGATCTCCCAACCCTCAAAATCTTCCGTTCAAGACAGGGAAAATTGCTCGTGTCTCAAACAGAAAACCCTGGGGGTGAGTTTGCAGATCTAAGAACTTATCTCAACAGGCCAACTTCGGTGAAACGCAAACAGCCAATGTCGAAGACCAAACATCATCAGAAACAAATTTCCAGGATCAAGAATCCGGATACCTATGCTTATGAAATGAGCACTTCCCTGTACACTCAAGGGACAAAACATTTGAAGAACCGAAACCATGTTCCGAATATTATCAAAGAACACATCCCTCGAACTTTTCCTCGTCCCGTTGCTGTTCCCGATCTCCAAGAACACCTCAAGCAAAGGAGGGACAATACTTCAACACTTCCAATTCAACCAAGTGACTATCATCATTGTAATCATAAGGTTGTTATCAAGTGTTGTTGTCAAACAACTAGACGATCTGTCTTCGATCGTCTGAATTTTTCTAACTCTGAACCTATGTCGGAAGATGAGAACGAAGTTCTGTACGCTTCCGTCAACATGACTTCCAGAGACATTGGGGGTAGGAAGTGCTCTAAGCACGGGAAGCCTCGCAAGCCAAGCCAACGGTATTTGGATTTACTCCAAGAATCCTCTGAAGGAGTATTCCAACATACCAGATCCCGAAGCCGAAATACAATCGGTCAAAGTAATCTTCAAGATCCTTCTGAACGTCTTCTTCCTTCTCACTTAGGAGATAATTCTTTTTCCGATTATGATGCATACATCGAAAGCTCAGAACAGACAGTGTCCTCCACTGTACCCAGAGAAGTGACAGCTTATGTTGTCAATGAAGATCCCAATGCTTCTAGTTCAGCTAGTCAAGAACAAAGAATAGCTGCACTAGAAGATAAGTTGAGGACCATGGCTGAGATGGTCGCAAGTATGCATTCTATCATTGTGGCTCAGCACACAGTGTCACCGACCGTACTGCCTGCAAATCCTGAAATCATAGCATCGTCGGTGCCTGTTAATGCAGGACTGGGGGTAGCATCTCTTCCAGTACCTCTTGTACAAGTCCAACCTATACCCAGTCAGTCAAGTGCTGGGGGTAGTGCTTATCATGCTGTTTCTCCTCCTAACACTGTAGTTCAGCCTGCTCCTTCTACATCAGTAGAAGATGCCAATGAAGCTGTGAAGCTCCTACGAACTCAGTTTGAAGCTTTCAAGGAGAAGGACAACTTGCAAAGATTGGGGATCAAGCAACCTTACCCAGTTGAATAGAAGGAAGTCCCGTTTCCTCCGAAGTATAAGATCCCAACTATTTCGCTGTTTGATGGCATCACATCTTCCAGTCAGTTCATCAACCACTTTGAGGTTATGACTGTTCAACTTCAACCAAATGACGCTCTTTTTACCAGAGTATTTGTCGACTGTTTAGCCGGCATAGCATATGATTGGTATAGAAGTTTGCCCGATGGTTGTATCACTTCCTTCTCTGGCTTAAAACAAATTTTCTTAGAACAATTTTACGAGGGGATTAACGACATGACTATGTCAGCCCTCAATAAAAGAAAACAAAGGTATAATGAAATTGCTGAAAGTTTCATTGAAAGATTCTGCCGGAAAGCTTAGAAAATGCCTCCGGGAACTCCGGCTGCTGTCACCATAGACACCTGCAAGGCAAATCTATTGCCCATCATCAGCATGTGGACGGGGTCTACTCAGTTCCAAGATTGGCCATCCTTCATTGTCAACGCTAAAGCAGCTGAAGTTAGCGCCGACAAATTCAAACAGCTAGGGGTACAAATGTCTAACCCCGACCGGGATGAACATCAAACATCAGGCGGTGGCAATCGCCAGAACAACCGCAAACCAAAAGAAACTTTGAACATCAATTTGAACAAGAACAAAAAATCTCTGGCGGTTAATGTAGCTCCTCCTACGGCCACTTCTACTCCTTCAGCACCTCCACCGAGAGAACCTCGTCCTAAAGTAGAATATTCCTTTGACGAGAATGATACAGCGAGCATCTTTGATTGCTTAATCAAAAGCAATAAAATCCAACTTCCAGATCCAAAGAAGCCCGACGAAGTCGGTAAGACTGATCATCCCAAGTACTGTGTCTATCACAGGTTCATCGGACATCCCACTCGAGCATGTTATGTGCTCAAAGGCAAAATCCAGGAGCTGGTCAACGTTGGCATCGTCACTCTGCAACAAGACGAGAAGACTGTTACTGCAAATATGATATCAGTTTAGTTCGGTGACTTTTCGCCCCAGATAGTGCAGCATGGCTTCATTCCTATCCCCAAAGCTACTCTTGAGATTGAGAATCTTCCTCCTCCACGAAGTGAAGGTCTCGTCCCCTTGTCTCTTGACAATGGCGAGATTATGTGGATTCATCCGGATCTTGCTTCAGAGTTCGAACTTCCCTCTTCCTCCAAGAAGAAAGATCGCTACAAGGGCAAGACAAAGACTTGCAATATGGTGTCTTTTGACCCCATAGTTGACAAGAAAATCCTGTTGGGCACCAGGTCAGGGAAAGCTTATCTAAAGGATTATCCTGAAGCCCAAGAGAATCCTGCTTCTTCCTCTGAACCTGCTCCGGTGCAGCCTGCTTCTACTGAGGATATTCCTACTGCTTCCTCACCGGTGGTGATACCCATTCCTCCCAAGCCGACGGTCGCTGACAAAGGCAAATAGCAAGTCCGCTTTGACAAACCTTTGAAGAAGACATGTCCTTCTGGACTTGAAAAACCTTACAACTTTGATATTTTGGCTCAGTTGGCCAATACACCAGCCCGGTTGTCAATTTTCGAGCTCTTGCGCCTCTCTAAAAAAACTCGGGAAACTCTGAGTGAAGCTCTCATGCAAGCTGAAACCTGTTTAGCCATTCTGAAGAAGCCGAAAGCAAAGCCAGTCTCTTGCCTCCATTGTCATAGCGTGTTGGAGTTAATTCCAAACATAACTTTCACTCAAGATGACTTGTTAATGGAAGACAACATGCATGACCGTCCTCTCTACTATACAGGATATGTCGACTCGATGAAAGTCGATCGTATTCTGATATACCCAGGGTCTGTGTCACGCCCCAGAACCAGAATACTGGAGAGCTGGGGCAGACATAGCCAGCTACGTATGATGAAATGGAATCCATCTCACCATACGGTCACGGCTGTCTAGATATGTGAGGGTTTATCTACAAGCCATCAGTCTCTTAGGGTCATAAATTATCCTATTGTCTCAATCTCAACCAACTAATAATAATCACAAGATATTAGATCACCAAATATACAATTGTAAGGCGTCCCAAACATTACATATCCAGATGATCATGAAGCTAGTCGTACAAAATGTAAGGACTAGCAAGAGTTAAGTCATACATGATCAACCTCGAGTTGCCAATCATGATTACAGCCCGTAGGGAGACAGTAAATAAAGTGCATCGAGCTAACAGGTGCTCGTCGCTAAACGCCTAAAAAGAATGATTTTACAATAGAGTGAGCAAAACAAAATAGAAAACCCACTCGTTGCCCGGGTTCCGTCTAGTGTTCACCATTGGGCTGGAAGCTCGGTAGATCCTCGGGAGCTGCTCCGGGATCTGGCCACACAAAACCAGCTGGGTCAACCCCAGAAAGAGCAAGTGCCACAAGGGGGCCACGAAATAAGAACAAAAGCCAGCAAATCAGTACAATAATATAATTACATAATAAGAGACAATAATTTAAGAAAAAGGCATGATAGGTAGATATAAAAGATAATCTTGTATAGAATCACTAAAAAGACAGGATATATAGAAAAGCATGACAGGATGATATACGATGAGACAACCATGGGACTATTCAGATGGCCAGGTTACAACCCGTAAACCAAACAAGGACCGAGATTGTAACCCTTCGTCTGAACGGAACTTGGTTTCCCACCATTTATCGGCGAGGTAAATATAAGAAATCAGGTCAAGTAATAATCTGGAGTGACAATCATTATAGTGACAATCTGGAGTGACAATCCTTCAATCATTCTGGTACAATCTTACAATCAATCAATTCTAGACAATACTATACTGGACTAGACTCCATCCAAGCAATCACGGCCAATCATTGCCTACGGCTTCTACATTAACTAACTAAGGTTATCACAAACCTAATTACTAACAAGATGCAATGAGATGTTCCTCCAGCCACAAGCCCTGCAGCTAATCCAGGTTATCCAGGCGATTTGAATTCATTAAGCAGTTATCAATAATTATGTGCCCCACACGACGGTGAGCTGGAAATGTGCCCTACTAGACGGCAGGCTACAAGTCCAAACAATTGTGGCCGGGATAATGGGATTGCCTGTAACTGGGGAAATCTCTCATGACTACTGAATTATTCTAGTTATTAACCTTAATCCATTTTAGTAGGTACTCCTGACCGTGGTACTCAGGAGTCCCATCCTAGACATGATGCAAGACTGGACAAGCGGATTTAACAAGCAAGCAAGAAAGAACCACCCACGGTGTCAAGGCAGGTCAAGTTAAGTTATCAAGTCAAGTCAAGTCAAGTCAGGAGTGCGCCACCACGGGCCACTATCAAGTCAGGTTGGTCATGTCAGGAGTGCACCACTACGGGTCACTGTCGAGTTATGCTAGTTCCTTGTCATGCCATGCCATGTACAATAGTCACTCCAAACATATTAAGTAAAATCAAGTTCATGACAAAAGGCGTAAGGATATAAAATGGGCGTAAAATATCTAATAAAATATCAATATACAGGGCTATAGAAGAGCCAAGCTTAAGGAAAATAAAACCGAATCTCCATGATTGGACAAATTACGCAAGGGTCCCTGGGGTCGGGTTGCGCAGGAGTCAAGTGCGCCAGGGGCCAACTACGCAGGGGTGAGCTGCGCAGGATACCAACTGCGCAGGGGTGGATGGCGCAGCAGATGGTTTGCGCTGGATCAGGTTGCGCAGGAATGGATGGCGCAGGGCCAGATTGCGCAAGGACGGACTGTGCATGGATGGATTGCGCAGAAGTGGACTGCGCATGAGCAGACTGCGCATAAGCAGACTGCGTAAGAATCCATGCGCACTCGGGTTGAGCGCAGTTCGCCAAGAGGCAAGCTGCGCAGTCGGCGCTGCGCTAAAGAGCGCTGGCCGAGGGGGATGCGCAATCCAGCACTGCGCTAAAGAGCGCAGGCTGCTGTCTTCTTCTCCAGGCCGAGAAGAAGACTCCAAGAACTCCAAAGTTCAAAACCTTATAACTTGATCAAATCAAAATGAAATTTAGATTTTTAAAGCTCTAACTTGAGTAAAATTGAATTCTCTTCCACATGGAAGCATCAAAACAAACTAAAATCCAAGTTAAATAGATCAAAATCATACAAATCCAAAAAATAGTAAAAACCTAGATCTAGAACAATGGAAACTCCAAATCACAAAATGTCAAGGTCTAATGTTGATCTCCATGGCCTAATCTAGCTAATAGACAAATAAAAAGTGGTTCTCAAATGGTGGCAAGGTGCACTTGTCTATAGGTGATGGAGTTGTGTGGAAGAAGGAAGAAGAAGAAGTTGTAGGAAATTAATAGAGTTATGGAGGAGAGAGAAAAGGTTGGTGGGTTTTAATGAGGGTGGTTGTGATGGGATGGAGGTGGAGAATAGGCTAAGGTGTTCCACTCATGATGAACCAAACCAACTCCACAAAATAAAACCAAGCCATGGTCCAAAACCCATTTACGAGAAACCAAATCCACAAGTCGAGAAAATAAAATATGTGCCAAAATCAAATTACGAGTACAATTACGAAATACAGGAAATACGAAAAAATGAGGGTGACAGTCTGCCCTTAGCATCATGCCGAAGACAATGTTAGATGCGTTGAAGATCCCTGTACATAGTCTCTCCAGTACAATCACCACCATCCTTGGATTCAATCAAGGAAGAAGTGAACCTTTGGGCAAGATTCGCCTAAAACTCCAAGCAATCTGCGCACAAAAGTGACCTTCTATATCATCAACAATCATGGTTGTTCTTATAATGCTTTGTTGGGGAGACCATTCCTACATGAACACAACATTGTTCCATCAACTCTTCATCAATGTTTCAAATATGTTGATGACAATAGAGAAGTCCAGAAGGAGGTTGCTGATCTCTATCCTTTCAAAGATGTTAAAGCGTACTGCAACGACGCTCGCATGTACAAGGATGAATTCATGAAGGTTGTATTTTCTCTGGATACTGAAGAAGAATCAGAAGCAGTGCCCAAAGATACCCTTATCATACATGTTAAAGGGCTTGTCTTTTGTCCTTAATCTTCCAAGCCACTGGCTGTTCACTTGCCAGTTCAGAAGAAACCAACAAATGATGATCAAGATCAAAGGGAGCTCACCTCTTTTGAGCCACTTGTTATCGACTTACGTCGTAACAAAGATAAAAAGCAGCCTGCTTCTTCTGAACCCCTTGTTATTGATTTAACTCATAACAAGGACAAAAGGGAGCTCACATCCTCTGAGCTACTTGTTATCGATCTCCGTCGTAACAAGCCTTCTTCATGTTCTTCTTCTCTCCCGCTTGTAATCAATCTGACCAAGCCTGCTAAGGCTAAAGGTCCTGTTGTAAATATGAATGTACAAATCAATGAAAAAGCGTCTACTTTCCAGTATACTGATATCATTTATCATACTAAATGCTATTTGGATATGTTAGATAGCTTCCAATCATTTACAATGGAAGTTGTACAATCTCTTCAAACGGAAGTCTCTTTTGAACACCCAGATGATTCATATCGAATTGTTCCTGCTCGAAAGAAAGGCGAAAGTCCAATACTTTTTAGTAAAGGACCGGAACAACAATTCAGCTATACGGATGATAGCAAAGTTAACAATACGGGACATCTTCAACTCCGTCGTTACAGTCAACAATCAAAAGATATCATCCGAAAGATGGGTTATGACTTTAAGAGTGGCCTCAACTACGGTAAAAGAGAAGAACTCCTCTCTGTACGGCTGTTCCGAAAGGGAAGTCAGAGATGTACTACAGCAGGACTAAAAGAGGTCTCAGATATGCTTCACCTTCAGTATTATCCCCAGCAGGCTCTGAATTCGATAGTGAAGAATGTTCTAACTCTTCTGATTCCAGATCGTAGGATTCTGACACCAGCATCGGACAAGTTCATCGATTGACTGTATCTTCTAATATGGTCTCCGTCAAACTTCCAGAAGGCTATGACGAGGATATTAAAGAAAGTTCTGAAATAGATCCTTGGTCCCAACGAATGGATACCCAATAGGAACTCCGATTCGAACAAAAGGAACCTCCTACCGAAGATCAATTGGTTCAAATTGATGTGGGAGAGAACGGATCACCTCGTCCAATATTCATCAGCAAGAACCTTCCAGAAGAGGATAAACAAGAATTAATTTTTCTGATTAAAGAATATATTGATGTCTTTGCCTGGAGCTATGAAGACATGCCAGGACTGGATCCTAAAGTTGCTACTCACAAATTGAACATTCTGCCAAATGCAAAACCGATCAAACAGCAACAACGACATTTCAAGCCAGAAATGATGGATGCAATCGATGATGAAATCAAAAAGCTCATAGCGTACGGCTTTATCAGTGAAGAGCAGCATCCTGATTGGGTAGCTAATGTTGTCCTAGTTCTAAAGAAAACTGATAAAGTTCGAGTTTGTATTGACTTCCGGGAACTTAATAAAGTATGTCCAAAAGATGAATTTCCTCTCCCTATTACGGACGTCATGATTGACAACACCTGTGGGTTCGAAAGAATATCTTTCATGGACGGATTCTCCGGATATAATCAAATTCGGATGAATCCTGAAGATGAAAAGCATACTTCTTTCCGCACGCCTCGTGGAGTCTATTGTTATACTATGATGCCGTTTGGTCTCAAGAATGCTGGTGCAACATATCAACGAGCCAAGAGTACCATCTTTTGAGATCATCTGCACAAGACTGTCGAATGCTACGTCGATGATATTGCTGTCAAAAGTCGCTAAAGGAAGATCACATCCAAGACTTGAGAACTATCTTCAATCTCATGCGCCAACACCAACTCAAAATGAATCCCACCAAGTCATTCTTGGGTGTCTCTAGTGGCAAATTTCTCGGCTTCGTCATTACCTCTAAGGGTATACACGTGGATCCCGAGAAGATCAAAGCCATTCAAGAGATACGTCCTCCACGCAACCTAAAAGAGCTACGAGGATTCCAAGGTCGACTTGCGTACATCAGGAGATTTATTTCGAATCTGTCTGGACGCTGCAGACCATTCACTCAACTCATGAAGAAGGGTGTATCTTTCATTTGGACTGAAAAATGTCAACGAGCATTTGACGACATCAAGCGGTATCTCATGAATCTACTAGTCTTGGTGCCACCAATCTCTGGCATACCATTCTTAATGTATGTCCGTGCTATGGATCATTCATTGGGTGCTTTACTTGCCCAAAAGAACAAAGAAGGCCACGAACAAGCTATCTATTATCTCAGTCGTACTATGATTGGTGCTGAACACCGTTATAGTCCGGTCGAAAAAGAATGCCTAGCTCTCATGTTTTCTGTTCAAAAGACTCGGCATTATATCATTGGTCAAACTATTCATGTCATATCCCGAGTTAACCCTCTTCTGGTACTCATAAAGAAGCCTAGCACACTCAATTCTCGGCTGGCTACATGGGCCATTCTGCTAGCCCAATATGACATGGTATATGTTCCTCAAAAATCTGTCAAAGGTCAAGCACTGGCGGATTTCTTAGCAGCCCATCCTGTTCCAGAGATATGCACCTCTGAATATATTTTCTATCGCTATTATTTATATCTGAATAAGATATGCAAGAAATAATAGAGCCACAACAAAATGTCTTTTATTGATCAAAATTTAAGATATTACATGCATAGCGTAAAGAAAGACAAGACGATACAAGATGTTCTTTCTACTGAGACGGAGGCATCATCAGATTAGCAATCTGTTGTTTCAAAATCTGTAACCGTTCTTCGCGAGATGCCATCACTTTCCTCCTGGCCTCTTCCATCCCAGATTCTTTATTAAAAACGGGCATGGTTACCATTCGGCGAGTGATTTCAGCATCATGAATTGCTACATACTCGTTTCTTTCCTGAGTTAGAGCATCAATTTGTTGGACTGCAGTCTGATGTTCTGTAACTTCATTTTCCAGTTCCTCTTGGAGAAGAGCAATCTCCACTCTCAGCTCGGCAATCCTTCTCTCTTTTCTCTCAGCAATTGAGATCACCGATTCCAACTTGGAATTATATTCAGCAGATTTAGTAGAATAGGCATCCAAGAGATTCTGGAGGTTCACTCTTTCAACTGCAGCTGCCTGAGCCATCTGTTCAAACTCTGCTTGTACTAAGGGTTCTATTTCTCCCTTATTGAGCTCTTTATAGTTCTTTATTAAAGCTTCCAGCTCATTTAATAAGTGGTCAAGGAAAGTGGTCTGGGGCTCGTCACCTTGCTCCCTGATAGCCTTTACTAAGAAAAAGGTCGGACCTCTAACCATGTAAAAATTAGCGTATTCTTTGTCCATCATTCTATTGATCAAAGGCCCCAAGGACTCGAAGAAGCATTTAGTGAATGATTGGATGACAAGCTGATTAATCGCCAGAGCACCAGTAGTCGCAGCAACTCCTGTTGATGACGAGGCAGCATGACGTTCAATTTCTTGAACAATAGGCTCTTTGAATAAGGAAACTAGAGTGGAGCTAGTTGCTCCTCCTGGTAGTTCTTCTGCAAAATTAAATATTGTCATTCTACCTGTCATTTGCTATTATCTAAGAGAATCAAAAGTAAAAATAATCTTACCATGGTTCGGTCCGACAACAGGCCTATCATCGGTTGGTACAGATTCTAGTTGAGCTGAAGTAGCCTCAGACGCTATGGCCTGACTACTTCCTGCTTCAGAGCCACAAGATAAATGGCGGCTACTACTAGCAATTGTCGTCGCCAATACTATGTCCATGCACGTTGGAGGAGCAGAAGAAGATTCGGGTTCTGTATGGATAAAAGTAACGATGTTAGCTATCAAGCTACTTATTAAAAGAAGATCGCTAATTTTATTACAATACCTTCGGGAGCAGCAACTGGAGTTTCTTCCAAATGCACCTCTTCATCAGCAATCTTCTCTGGAGATATCGGCACCTCAGCCTCCTTTTCAGGAGTCGGAGTGTCATCAATCGCTCGAGGAGATGTCTGGATCTCAACATTCTCTTCCGGATTTTATATCTCATCAGCAGCTTCTGATGAGGTGCTCTCCTCGTTTTCGCTGTCCTCGGGAGCCTCTTCACTAGCAGCAGCAGCGGCATGATCAGTTTCTTCTTGATAACCGAAGTCAAAGTCATATAGCGCTTTGATCATCAAACGATCTCCCTCCTCACGGTTTTCTCCCGGTGTGGCAGGAAGATGAGTTTCCGCTGCTGTTGGCAATGGAGATTGTAAAGGTTCATGCTCTATTTCTGCAATATTGTCTCTAGGCTCTATGGCCTCATCTCTCCGTTCAATCTCTTCTCTCTCCTCAATATCCTCCCTCTGTTCTGGACTAGGAGTTTTATGTCTAGCCTCAGAAACAGGAGTAGGAGATGGTAGGGTGGTTCCAGCCATGGCATTCATCACTACTGAAGATAAAATTTGCCTCGAAGGAGAAACTGTTATCTTCTGTCTTCTATGAGCCAGCTTCTTCCTTCTATGTAGAGGCCTCTCAGGGCTCTCTATGTTTACTACATTGACTTGTTTCTGAACGGAAGTCGGTGTAGCGGCTTCATCGCGAGTGGACTCAACCAATTGTCTGGATTACGATCTCGTCGTAACCTTTTCTGAAGAATGTTCTAGAATTAGTTTCTTCTTCACAATGGGGGCAGGAGGCTCTTTCCTTCTTCTTTTCTTCTCCTTGGTCGGAGATTTAACAACCTTCAGAGAGACTCTTATAGGTTGATTAACTTCCTCAGAAAAATTGACTTCCCTAGAAGCCTCCAGTGGATCATCCACTGGTTCGTGTTCCTCATCATTGTTAGGAGCCAGTACATTAGTTGCTCCTTTCCTCAGACGGTTGGCCGTCGCAAAACTATCCATAAGGCTAAAGTTTTCGGCAAAAGTGTTGGCAGCTGTATAAAACTGTGAGTATGTGTATAGCATTCTTGGACCAGCATTATTCTTGTGTGGCATCGAGAACACTGCCCGTGTGTGTCGAGCATTGTAGTAAGCCCACGCTCTGGCTCCGTCGATCAAGTATCCTGTTCCTCGTTAGCAAGTTATTGCATTCCCCACGTGGAACTGGTCATATCCAAATTGTCGAGCGAAGCGACTCGACAAATATGGCTCCAGAAAGCATTCTTCCTCAATTCTATATACAAGATGTGACGGTCTGATTGACTTCAACCATTCCAAAGTTATTCGACCTATAGGCTGCCTCCCAAGGTCAACCATGTTTGGTGCCATGAATTCATAACCCGTTGGAGGGGGAGTACAAAGAAAATTCCATCCTCTGCCTAGATTTAAAGTGCGTCTGCAATCTTTCAGGCTAGTGTATAGCCATCGGCTCTATGAGAACCGACGCAGAAAACTGCCATCCACTGCCCCCATGGCAGGATTCATCAGAGATGGATGGTGCAGGAGTAGCCATCCGAATAAGTAAGTATAAGGTAATTCCAGTCTGGGGAATTACCTTTATCACACTTACCCTTAAGCATGGAATCTACATACAGACGAAGACCCGCATTTATTCTGCAAGTCATCGCTGATAGTAGATCCATCCGGTAGCCGAAGACTAACCGGACAGCAGCAAAAAGGACACCGTGGTGGAAGCGGTCTACAACACTTGCTCCAGGCATGACGAAGCGGCGGAGCCAGTACGACAGAAATCCTGCTAAATGGGCTTCTTTGGACATGGGCCTGTAGCCCATTCTTATATGACTCTCAACAAAATCTCCAACTTTAAGAGGTGGATATTGATGTTCATCTTCTACTAAAGTATCCAGTCTCTTATTCTCCTCCATCAGCTTTATCACTTCACTATGGGTAAGAGGTTGGAAGAAATCTGGATTGCAGGAATCATGTTCTTTTGTCTTTTTCTCAATAACATGGTTGAGAAAAAGATAAGTGCCATTTCGAAGAATAGCATGTACCAGACGAGCCACTCTTGTAGTAGAAAGAGCATACGTTGTAATGGCATAACAACTCGTCAAAGACTTGTAATGGCATAACAACTCGTCAAAGACTTCTACCATCTTCGAATTCTCTCGACGCAGTCTCTCTAACTCATCGTTGGTGGGGACATACTCCTCGTAAGGAAAGTCTGCCATTGGTAAGTACGAGATATACTTCATCTCGTGGAGAGCCAACCCCATCTCTCCGCAGGGTGTCATGAACGTGCCTGTCCTGTAATTGTACCTCTCTGCCAGTGCCAAAAACAGATGAGGGTTTGGGTAGAAGCCATATACGGTAGCATGTATCGCTTCATACAGTTCAATCTCTCTGAGTTTATCTCTAAACTGAACTAGTATCCAATTTGCTATACTGCTCCACCTTTTGATGTCTGGGTTTACCAGACCAGTCAATCGGATGTCTTGATCCGGGTAACTGCCTTCAACTTTTGCGTACTCATTCGCAAAAATTGGGATCCTCACAGGCATTAACAGAGAAGAATTCTCCGGAGGGATGCACCCTGGTTTCAATCCTCTAAGTAAAGTACTGTGTCGTTCTGAGGAACTATAGAACATGTCTCTGTTATTCCGGTCCTTCTTGATGCAGATTTTTCCAGTCTGAGCCTGCTGAAGAGGAGTGATGTCCAAGTCCATTCTCCTAGGGTAGCTAGCATGAGCATATCGTGCCAAAGGAAGGCACCTGGCAATATCTGGTAGCAAAATCAGTTTCTTCTTCCACTGAAAAGTTCTCTTCTCAACACGTGGTCTTGGTTGAGAACTTTTGTCAATTGCTTCACCAAACAGGAACATAGGTTTTCTGTGGGTGACAGCATCAACAGTCTGTAAAGGCTGTCCATTCATCAGGCGTAGCAATGTATCATTATCTTGTGCTATCAGAATAGTCTGGCGAGAGGACGGAAGTGCATATTGCAGAAAAAGTACGTGGGACAAGTCCTCTTTGAACTCAGATTCTGAAAGATTTTCTACAATAGTTTCATATTCGGGATCTTCTCTGGTATTCACTGCATCAAAACAAAGAAAACAGAAATTCTGTACAATTATAATCACAAATGCTATTATCAGATTGCGCAACCATCAGATTGTGCAACCATCAGATTGCACATCCATCAGTTTGTGCCAGTATCAGATTGCGCTGGCAATCTTGCGCAAATTAGCAGATTGTGCTGACTTTTGTCAGCACAGTTCAACCGATTGCGCAAGAAAGTATTCTTCATAAAAATGATGAATAACTAGTTCGTGCAACCAAGACCCTAAAAAGGGTGGCATAATATGATCACATCTCTAAAAAGAGATAGATTCTGATGATCAGTGAAGTCGAAAAACTCTAAAAAGAGTTTTCGATTGAATCATCTACCTAGCAAAGCGGGATGCGCAGTCTCATATCGAGAAGGACGGGGTACAACCCTAGCTGAAGGCTCGGCGGGGGCCTTGCCCTTGGCAGCGGCGGAGGATCGCTTGGGGGCCACGGAGATCGACGAGGAGAATCGGGAATACTCAAGAAACTTCTCTTTTGAAAATTCGAAAGCAAGTAAAGAATGACAGTGAGAGAATAAGGAACTATTTATAGTTTTTCAAAGGGGAATGGCCGCCTCAGATTGTGCCGAAAAAACAGGGCTGAATCATCCGATTGCGCAGACAGCTTATGCGCAACTTGATTTTAAAATTTAAAATTCAAAGTATTTCGAAACTTTGAATAAATTCAACTTTCGAAAACTTTGAAGGGGGTCTTGTAGGTCCTAAAAAATCAAGTTGCACCTATTAACAAAGTCAGAAAATCAAGAAATACAACATTCAAATGAACTGCGTAGACATCAGATTGAGCATCATTCAGATTGCGCACACCAGACTGCGCACACATTCAACTGCACAGGCTGACGTGGCAATGTCATTATTATCTGACAAAATCAAATCTTTTTGACAGCTGACAGCACAAAGAATGAGGAGACTGTTCGTTTATTGTGCCGTACAGCGCTCGAGGGTAGTTGAACAGCTGTACATGTAGCACAATCCAGTGCCTGCGCAATCCAGTCCAGTGCAATCTATCTCAGTGCAATCTGAGTTCAGCGTAATTCATGTGGCGCACTTCATCCTGACAATTGACAAAAGTACACGTGGCATTTATGCCATCAATTGCTCGTTACGTGGCAACCGTCTTTACTCGATCATGCACATTTCAATCAAATGATGCCATATGTCCAAGACAGTCAGCCCACGACCAGACAACTGCCTGTGCAGTCTGATGCTGCGCAATCCAGTTCCTGCGCAATCCAGCATGCGCCATTCAGAATAACTAAAAAATAGTTATTTCCAGAATTCTATAAATAGAGTTTCAAGTCTTCATTCAAGGGGATCAGACATAAAGTTCAGAAATACCAGAGAGTTCAGGAGTTCTTGCCCAAGTGCTGCTACATTTTTTCGAGACTTTTGCCTTCAACTTCATCTTCAGAGGCTACCGTCTTCAAAGTTCACATCGTCCAAGGGATAAAGCAACCGTCTTCTAGATTGGATTCCTACAGTTGTACTTTCCCAAAATTTTTGTAATCTTTACAAAGTTTGTATCAATAAAGTTTCATACTTTTGTTTTTGCAAACAGGGGCCTCGGGTTCTGGCTGGTACATATATATACCCAGCCGAACTCTGGCCGAATTCGGACCGAACTCGGGCCGAATTCACCAAGGGTTGCCTGGATATATATATATATATATCAAAAATAATAATGAGGGGGCCACATCTTTTTCATTAATTCGTTTCAAATATTTAATTCAGAGTTTAGTAATTTTAAATCTTAAAATAATATAATTAATATTATTTTATAAATTAATATTCTTTACTCAGCATCTGTCTCAGATTAGCTGTAGGAGTACTGTCCCAGCTAACGGAGGTTCACCGGGGAACTCTTAAGTACCGCTTCGCTTCGACCATAGTCGTGGTGACAGACAGACTCTTTTTAGGCTTGTCTCGAAAACAGTTATCGAGTATCGAATAAATAATTAATAAAACAAAATTAATTAATATTATTGACATCTAAAATGCCTAATTCTCGACGTAAATAATTGAAACGATCTTCCGCTAGAGGTTTTATGAGTATGTCAGCTAATTGATTCTGGGTGTCTATGTATACAAGGTCTATATCTTCATTTTGTTGATGATCTCTAAGAAAGTGATGTCTAATCTCGATATGTTTAGTACGAGAGTGACATACTGGATTCTTAGTCAAATTAATAGAACTAGTATTGTCACATAAAATGGGTATGTGTGTAAAATACAATCCATAGTCTTCTAATGTTTGTTTCATCCATAAAATTTGTGCACAACAACGTCCTACGATGATATACTCAGTCTCGGTTGTTGATAATGCAACTGAATTTTGCTTTTTACTAAACCAAGAGACTAGAGCTTTTTCTAGGAAATGATATGTGCCGCTAGTGCTTTTTCTATCTACTTTGCATCCGGCAAAATCAGCATCAGAATAACCGGTTAGGTCAAATGACGCAGTTTTGGGATACCATAAGCCGACAAAAGAAGTGCCTTTAAGGTATCGGAAGATACACTTAACTGCGTACAGATGTGATTGCTTAGGATTAGCTTGAAAGAGTGCACATAAACAAACACTAAACATAATGTCTGGTCGACTAGCAGTTAAATATAGTAAGCTACCGATCATACCTCGATACTTACGTATGTCGACATGTTTGTCTTGTTCATCAATATCAAGCTTGGTTGAAGTCGCCATTGGAGTGCTAAGTGGCTTGACTACTTCCATGTCGAACTTCTTTAATAGATCCTTTGTGTACTTTGCTTGATTTATGAACGTCCCATTGTTGGTTTGTTTGATTTATAGTCCGAGAAAGAATTTCAGCTCTCCCATCATGCTCATCTCAAACTCATTCTGCATACACTTTGAAAATTCTTGACAAAGAGATTCATTAGTAGATCCAAAGATAATATCATCTACATAGACTTGAATCAAAAGAATATTGTTATTTAAAGATTTTATAAAGAAAGTAGTGTCAACCTTTCCCTTTGAAAAACCGTTATCAAGTAGAAAAGAGCTTAGACGATCGTACCAAGCACGAGGGGCTTATTTCAAACCGTATAAGGCTTTCTTCAACTTAAAAACATATTCAGGAAATTTAAAATCAGTAAAACCAGGAGGTTGAGCTACATAAACTTCTTCTTTTATAAAACTATTTAAAAATGCGCTTTTGACATCCATTTGAAATAATTTAAAATTATGAAAATATGCAAATGCACATAACATGCGAATGGATTCTAATCTCGCAACTGGGGCATAAGTCTCATCATAGTCGATACCTTTTTCTTGATTGTATCCTTGAGCTACGAGTCGAGCCTTATTACGAGTCACTAAACCATTCTCGTTCAGTTTATTTTGGAATACCCATCGGGTGCCAATGACCGGATGATCAATGGGCTTGGGAATAAGTTCCCAAACTTGATTCCGTTCGAATTGGTTTAATTCCTCTTGCATAGCATCTAACCAAAAATTATCACTACATACTTCATCAATATTTTTGGGTTCAAACTGCGAGACAAAAGCAACACAAGAAGCTATATCTTTATTAGAGGAACGAGTATTTATACCCTTGGTAATCTCATTAATTACCAAGTCCTTTGGATGATTGGCCAAGAATCTCATCTCTTTTGGTATAGTCTCAAGATTACTAGTTTCGGCTTCTTTGCTTGGAGGTTCATCTGATGCCTGATGTGATGGTTCTGCATCTTTGTGTGAAGGTTTTGCAGTAGCTGTACTTGGTACGATTATGTCTTCATTGTCATCATCGTCTAAGTGTTGATTTAGCTCATCAAACTTGACATTGATAGATTCTTCAATGATCATGGTTCTTTTGTTGAAGACTCTATATCCTTTACTCTTTGCTGCATAACCTAAAAATATACCTTCATCGGCCTTTTCATCAAATTTACTCAAATTATCTTTAGTATTAAGAATAAAATATTTACAACCAAAGATTTTGAAATAAAAAACATTTGGTGTTCTATCAAACCATAATTCATAGGGAGTCTTCTTCGATATAGGTCGAATTAGAACCCTATTAAGAATATAGCATGCTGTTTTTACAGCTTCAGCCCATAAGTATCTATGTAGACTAAACTGGTTTAACATAACTCTAGCCAATTCAGATAGAGTTCTATTCTTACGTTCCATAACTCCATTTTGTTGCGGAGTCCTAGGGCAAGAGAATTCATGCAAATAACCGTATGTGTCACAAAATTGCTTGAATTCTGCATTCTTAAATTTGCCGCCATGATCACTACGAATACAAGTAATCATGAACCCTTTTTCATTCTGTATTTTCTTGTAAAAGGTGACGAATTCTGATAATGCATCGTTCTTGCGTGCAAGAAAATAAACCCATGTATATCTAGAAAAATTATCTATAATGACAAATGCATATAACTTACCACCTAGACTAGCAATTCTGCTTGGTCCAAATAAGTCCATATGCAACAGTTGTAAAGGTCTAGTGGTACTTACAACGTTCTTAGATTTGAATACGGTTTTTGTAGCTTTGTTCTTTTCACATTCACTACATACCGTATCCTTCTTGAAAGAAATATTCGGTAAGCCGCGTACCAACTTCTTCATAGATAATCTTGAAATTGTATCCACGTTTGCATGACCGAGTCTCATATGCCATAGTTGACACTCAACGCTTTTGGCCATCAAACATCTACCTGCTGTATTAGCATCTTCCAACAAATAGAAAACATATATATTGTCTTCCCTAATACCTTCAAATATAGTACTACCAGTTGAACTGTCAATTATAGTACATTTATCTTTTACGAAGTTAATACCATAACCGTGATCAGCTAAATGGCTTATGCTGAGCAGATTATGTTTTAACTCAGTAACTAGACAAACATCTTTAATCACTGGATAGGAAGCCTTACCAATGTCACCGATACCAATTATGTACCCTCTTAAATTATTACCGAAGGAGACATATCCTTTTTATTCCTCTTCGACAGTGATGCAAATAATGAAGCGTCACCGGTCATGTGCCGTGAGCAACCGTTGTCGAGGATCCATTTGCTCCTAGCATGTGAAGGGGGTCCCACCTACAAAATAATTTGCAGATGAAACTCTTGGTACCCATTTTTTGTAGGGTCCTGATTGGTTAGTTTTCAGCATCCATGCATAAATATTTAAATCTACTAACTTTCTGATTCTACATGTAGAAGATATATGACCAATGATGCCACAATAATGACATTTAGCATGTTGAGTGTTAAAAGTAGTGTGAGGTGCATGATTGGTAGGTTTTGGTTTTCTAGTATAGAAGAATGCATGTCTATTAGTCTTTTTGGGCATAGTCTTGGTATGGTTTGGTCTGACAGTGTTGGACGTGTTTCGGTGATTGTAATTGACACGTGTTAGAATAGGAAGCCGCAACTTCGGGCCGTTTTCCAAAACTAATTTCCAACTTTTTGGAAGTGTCATATAATCTAGTATAGTCAGATGTAAGTGATTCTAATCTGACCTGTGCACACTGGAGACTCTTTCTCTCCTTAGATAGGTTTTCCTTTAACTGGATAATAGTTTGGTCTTTCGGATAGCTTAACAGTCTCGTGTAACAACAATTTAATAGAAGAAAGCTCACCAAACTCATTTGAAGAGTCATTATCTCTAACATGATATAGTAGGTCGGTAAGTCTTCCTATTTCACCTTTGTACTCTTTGAGTACCTTTTTAGAGGTTTTATATTTACTATGCAGCTTCCTGCAATCATCTAATAATTCACTGAAAGCCTCTCATAGTTGCTCAAAGGTAAAATCATCATAAGGATCAAATAGAGGATTAGTGATTACCTGATCGCAAGCCATCAAGCACACATTTGCAGCGTCATCTGATTGTTCATCTTCTGGGTCGCTGGCTTCACTTTCATGCCAAATGCTTGTGTTAGCGTACTTTTTTGATGTAGATTTCTTCAGGTAGCCTTTGTCATATTTGCTGCTTTTCTTTGATGATGATGCTAAGGGACAATCTTTCTTCATGTGTCCTTTTTTCTTGCATCCGTAGCAAATAGGATCTTTCTCATTGTTGTTGTTGTTGTCTTTGCTGTCCTTTGTTCTCCTGTTAAATCTTATGAACTTCTTGAATTTTCTTACCAGAAGAGCTTGATCTTCAGAGTCGGAGTCGCTGTCGTCAGAATTATCTTCGATGGTTCTTCTATATTGAGCCTTGAGAGCGATCGTCTTCTCTGACTTCTCCTTTGGTGTAGCATCTTCAATGTCTTAAAGTTCTAACTCGTGAGTGAGTAGCTTACCCATGAGTGTTTCTAGAGACATTGTTGAGAGGTCGTTTCCTTCAATGATTGCTGTAGCCTTTCGAATTCAGTTCTTTGTAAGGGCTCGTAGAAGTTTGCAAATCTTCTCATGGTTACTGTAATCCTTGCCTAGTGAAGACAGAGGATTTACAATATCCAAGAATCTTGTAAACATCTGAATGACTGATTCACTTGGCTTTATTTTGAACGACTCGTACTCCTGAGTAAGTCTGCTGATCTTTGACTCCTTGACTTGTGTTGTTCCTTCCTGGGTTACTTCGAGAAGTTTTTACACTTTGTTTGATGTTGTGCAAGTAGACACCGTGTTGAATTCAGTTCTGTCTAAATCACAAAATAAAGCGTTAATAGTACGTGCGTCAAGACTGGCCTTTTTCTTTTCTTCCTCTGTATACTTGTCATGGGATTTTTCAACTATAACACCATCAACATTAATACGATATGGCTTTTTATAGCCATAAATAACTACAGACCATAATTCAAAATCAAAAGATTTCAGAAAAAAACTCATACGTGTTTTTCAATAAGTGTAGTTTATGCCGTCAAACAGTGGAGGTCTGTTTGTGGCTTGACCTTCACTTGTGAATTTCATAGTTGCCATGTATAATACTGTGATCTATATATAATTGAATATAACTATAATTTTACCTTGCTTTACCTGTATAACCTGCTTTGATACCAATTGTAGAAACGAAATCGTAAAGCAAAATACTCTAGAGGGGGTGTGAATAGAGTAGGCATCGGAATATTGCTAATTAAAAAATCTTGTGAGCAGTTAGATCAAGATATAATAATAATCACAAAGTAAATGACAGAAACTAAAAGTGATTAGAAGGCAAACGCAAACACCGAGATTTATACTAGTTTTTCTCTTGTGAGGACTAGTCCAGTCGGAAGAACTCTAGCTTCCAATTGAATCCACTATTGGAAAATCTCGTAAGTTTTTATACGAAGTCCTTGCAACTTCTACAGACGCGAGCTTTGATATGAAGAACTCGACCAACTTCAATTGTGAAGAGTTATATCTTCTATCAAGCCTCTGATTACAATCGCTCTGAAACTTTTAGACCGTACCGCACTGGCAAATCGACTAGAGGATTGTAACTGGCTTGGGATTTGAAAATAAAAGCTTTTTAGAACTCTTTGGAAGAATGTAAGCTTAAGAAGAGAAGAGATTGAAAGTGAATTGGTGATTTGAAATGATCGAAATACTTCTCTATTTATAGTTTTTCCAAAGACAGAACTCTGACAGAATTCGGACAGAACTCGGACAGAACTCTTTGTAACAAATCGCAACTGAAGGGTGACCAAGTTCAAAAATCAAACGTTCACTAACGTTCCACTTGGCCGAACTCTGGCCGAACTCGGACCGAGTTCTGCTAGGGTTCTGCCAGTTCATTTTTGAGAAAAATCAATTTGGCTTTTTTGAAAAGTCCTTCAGAAGCTTTTTGTAAAAAAGATATTTTTCAAAAACATAGGTCATTTGTAAAAGGATAGGGTGGTTTTGAAAAACGATTTCGGATAGCCTATTTGCCAGTACGACTCGGTGTACAATGTATTCCTCGACTCAATAAAATAAAAAAATTACATTGCTTCAAAGGAAATACATTCGGAGTGGCAAACGGCTTCAGTCTTGAACATAGTTGATATCCATCGTTGAGCAGTGTCCAAAACGTCGTAGGTAAACATCTGAATTGACTTGCATTTATATCGAGACAGAGTTTGATCAATTATTAAAATCAGGTTTAACCATGACCAATGAGCCAACAGAGCTCCCTGACCAGCAGCACGGCATTGAGCCTCCTACTCATTACTGGTACTACCATTCCTACTCGTCTCTACTCCACACGGATCAGAACCCTAATTTTCATCTGCTCTGATCTTGTTCCCAGGACAAGAAGTTCGTGATCCATGGCGAGGGCAGCAGTACAGCAATATCTACTTCTCTCGTCTTCGCAAAATGAGAAGCATGTTGGGGTCGCGAGTCTCCGAGTGGAAGCCCCATCTCCCAGGTGGTTATTTTGGCGATTAGGGTTTCGAAAGTTGGGTTCTTTTAGTTTTTTTCCTCTGGGAGTTTGAGTTCCGAAAATTGGGAAATTTGATGTCTTCTAGTATTAGGGTTGATCGATTTGGTTGCTTTTGGTTTGAAAGTTAGGTCGTTTAGGAAATCTGGTGAATTTGATGGCTTTTGGCCCTAGGGTTTAGTGTTGTTTTCAATAATTGGCTCCTTTTTTGTGTTTAATTGAGCGAATAGGGTTTAAGGAGTCTAGTAGTTGATACAGGATCTTAGTTTATGAAATTGGGAAAGTTGACAACTTTGTTACTACTGAATAACTCTTTATCTTTAGGCTATACTATTGGGTGTATATTTATTTGCTTATTTTGTTGATTGCTTATGGACTTTTTTTGGGTACTATAATGGATTAACCATATTTCACGAGAGGTAAGACAGTAGAACTTGTGGAAAGAAAATGGATTTGCTTAAAAAAGATTATTTTTTATTTCCATAAAAAGGCTGATATGAAATTATGAATGGTAAATAGGTAGTTGTTCAACTAGGGGTCAGAGGAGGAGTTTGACAAGATGGTATTACCATTTTTATACCAAAATATACCGGTTCATTCACCCAAGGAAACTGGTATTATCCTATATATTAGCCGAGATTCAAGAAAAAGTTGGAATTTTTTTGGGAAGCACTATGATATGCAGGTCAGCACATATGAAAATTTACGTACTTTGCTACTAAGAACCGTTATACTGACAAGTCACAACGGATAAAGAGAGAATTACAAATAATGTCCATCTACAACCGATAATAAATAATAGCATCCATGTGTCACTCCTCCAGTGCAAGTCCCAAGTTCATCACCATTGGCATACTTTTGATGCAAATATAAGAATAAAAAGTGAAACACCTACTATTATATGAATATATCAGGTATAAATCATAATATTTATGTTTGCATTTTTGGTGCAATTCATCCTGTTTTGGATCTTGAAAAAGACAAAGAATGCATTATAATTGGAACTATCTACAAGCATATAAGGCTAAAGCCTTGCGTTCTAGATGAATACTCTAAGGAGGTAAAGGACACATTAGAGCATCTCCAACCCTATTGTGAGTTTAGAAAAAATGGTTGCCACATAGGAATGACAAACTTTCATTGCAAAAATTCTTCTCCAATGCAAATGTAGAATAAAACATGAAGTTGACATGGCAATGACATGGCAAGGAGAATGTGAAGTTGGTTGTCTAGATCTAGACAATGCACTTCACAATGACTTTGTCTCCACATCATCAATTATGAATAGAAATATTTATAAAAAAGTTGAAGAAGTGGAGGAGTTGCCTTGGAAGTTGGAAAAAATACTTTTTATTGTCTCCTCAATACTTTTGCATTGGAGAGAGTTTTTCTATCTCATTGTCTTTTGAGATATAATTTTGCCATATAAACAAGACATTGTCTTGTGGCTCATGCCACATAGGAGCCACCTAAGACTCACAACACTTAACAAGACAATAGGGTTGGAGATGCTCTTAGTATCTTCCGCTCATGTCTAGACTCTAGAGTTAGCCATGCTGTTTGGAGATGCTTATATTAATGGTTCATCTTCGTCTTTTTTTTATTAATTTTCTTGCAGAGATTTGTTGTTCCCCTTGTAAAACCTCATAATTTCATTCATCCTGATGACCATCTTATTTTGGAAGATGAGAGTGGAAGCGTTAAGCTGACTAGAACTTTGCTCATCCCATCAGCTTATGTAACAGGTACTGCAGTGCAGCTTGCTAATGTGGATCAACTTACCTTGAGTTTTTTTTTTTGAATTACAAATTATAACTAGAATAAATGTCATGCATGTTACATGATAGGAATTATAGTGGCGCTTCATGGAAAGGAAATAAGTGATGGCGATTTTTATGTCCAAGATTTTTAAGAAGCTGGGTTACCCCCACAAGTTAAACGCCTACCTGATTCTGGTGATTGCTGCCTAATTTTACTCTATATTGTTGTCATGTCTGCTTTGGATCATGACTGCTTCTGCTGCATGTAAAATTGTTGTTCTGAGAACTTTGTAGACCTATAATGCTTGAGTTATGATGATAAAAAAAGAAAATAATTTTGGACTTGTAAGTACACCTGTTGTACTTAGTATTTACTTATTAATATTATTAAGAATGTGACCGCTCTTTTGGACGTTCAAGCAGAATACAGTATAAGTGGTCATACTATTTTTTTTTTTTGGCAAAATCACTTCTTTCTGGGCTGAGTTGGTTTGGGAGCTTGCTTTTAAGAATAGAGACTTCGATTGTAACTACTGAAAAGTATCACTGACTGACTGACAGGCTTTTCCTGCTGGGAAATATGCTAAAAACTTGAGGTTTCAGATTTGCTAGGTGCACAAGTTCGTTAAGTTTTCAAACGTAGATGGCTATTTGAAGGTTCTCTAAGTTTAATATAAAACATACTTTGTCTATAAGTTCATTTTGCTTTTGTTAAATAAGTTGACATTATGAAACAGTGTCGGGTTTTAACTCATTAAGAGGTCATACACTATTTTAAGTGCACCTTCTTAGACATCGAACTCCTAGCAATCACTCCATTTAGGTGCCATTTAATATTGAAACTTAGCCAAGATGAGTAGGACTAGGTTCTATTAGCAATAAAGAAAGAGATGTGAGATTAAACAACAGATTTTATGGTTGGTTCCCTGCTTGATAGTACCGATGTTTTTGTTCTAGGACCCATATAAAGAGAAAATGCAATCCTAGATTCCTCAGATAGCAATAAAGAAAGAGACGCGAGGTTAAGTTTTTTCCCCCATGTCTTCAAGCGGGTCATCAACTTAAATCCATTTTAAAGTAGCACATATAAACTTAACCAAAGCAGATTTTATTGTCATTTCCCTGCTTGAAGACAAAATCAAAGGCGATTCTATCAGGTCTTCTTTAGCCTAATGTCTATTTCTAAGTTTCTATTTGAGCAAACATCAAAGTCAAGTCAAAGCCCAATTTCAAATTATGGACATTCCTTAGATTGTGTTAAGATAAATAATAGTTAGTGTCTAAATATCATGGTAATCAAAGATGTGCCTAAGGCGCACCTCGCAACAAATTATGATAACTGAGAAGAAATTACAGAGGCGTGTATTTCTTAGGGAATTGAAATGCATAGATTAACTGGGCAGAAATTGCTGAGGCATGTTTTGTTACTAAGAACAGGGATCAATGCATCATTCATTATATGGCAAATATGCATGAACTCTCTTTGCTATCCTTTTCCGGTATTAACTTTGTTCTAGTCTATGTATTTACTTCCATTTTCTACATTAGAAAACAAGTGCATTACTAATTCATGCTAATGTATAATTCGTAGGATTTATCTCGTGTTAATGGGAAGAACAGAAAGGAACTGCTTACAATTGCTAGAGAGCAAGGGGAGGGTAAGAAAGGTAGATAATGAAGTACTTGTAAACTTAGAAAGGAAGTGATATTGGCCCCTTTATTCCTTTAGCCATTGTAATCCACTTGGTAGCTAACACCATATTTCTTAGATTATTCGATAATTATTATCTATATTTGTTACTCTTTTTTATTAATTATTTTGTAGACTAAATATTTTTGTGACCTTTTGACTTTGTAGATCCGATGTGAGACTCGTCTCATAGTATCGATATTTATATACGGATACGTATTTTACAGTATATTTCGTATTTTTTTGATTTTCGGAACGCTTTAAAATTTTCCTAAAACTGTAGGTTTTCTCCTTGATCGGCATACCGCCAGTATACCGGTGTATACCGACGGCATACCGCCCGAACAGATTTTGTTATATTTTAGATATTTTCGATATTAGATATTTTCATGAATAGTATTTTAGATATTTTGGTGAATAGTGTAGATGCACCCTATTACCCATTGGATATTTGGTTTTGTTTGGATGGCCACAATTGACTTAGATTTTGACATGGATCACCATCCAACGGTTAAGATTAATTTCCCCTTCTATATATATACCCTTCTACGTTCTCTCTCCTTCCTCTTTTCACTCTTTTTTTCCTTCCCTCTTCACTTTCATTCCTCTTCGTCAAGAGCATAGGAAAGCTTGGACTTGAGGCCTAGAGTGTGATTTCGTACCCCTCTTGGTGGTGGAGTAGAAGATTAGGCTTGGAGCTTAACCTAGGCAAGTACATCTTGCCAAATTCTTGAACCATATTAGTTTTTTGTCATTTTTGTTTTCCTTCGTATTAAATGCTTAGAATTGTCCTAAACTCACTTTGTTAAAAATATTTTTCTTGTGATTCTCGTCTATATGCATGTTTCTAAATTTGGTTAGAACTAGGTCTTGATTTTCTGTTAAAATTCAACATCGACTTAGTAGAAAACTCGGTATCGAGAGTGATACTAGGATTACCATTATGAATCATGGTCACATATACATATATGAGGCCCTCGCCTAGCTTGTATACATAGATTTTGAGTTTGGTGGGAATCGAAACCCATTTCGGTATCCCGAGAACCTATTTCTGGAGTATTTTGAGGTATTGATCTATCAAATATTTTAATTTGTGAAAAATAATACTTCCATGTTGTAGAAAATTTAATTCTATGCGATTTTGACTTTTGAAAATCCAAATTTCGATTTAGAATGAAGTTTTTATGGCCGAAATACATTTTAGCAAATTCTGGGATTTTATTGCTGCCTAGATAATCGAAATTCCGAAGTATACCGACGGTATACCGATTTTCTGTCCAGAAACTTTCTGTCTTTGGCCGAAATACCGCCAGTATACCACAGTATACCATCGGTATACCGAATTTGGCAGTTTTGGACTGTTTTTTTTTACTGTTTTTGCCCGTTCTGCCCGTTTTTGAGATTTTCTTCGAGTGTAATGAATTCTTAACATGATTAGATAACCTTGTATACTTAGAGAATGATTGTATAGCCTATATACCCTTGACACTAGCTTATGTTCATATGTTCTTCTATACACACTATGTATTGCTATGCCCTTCCAGATTTATTGTACCTTACAATGTCATGTCCAGTACCTACTTGATAGTGACCCATCGTGGTGCACTCTTGAACATGTCCCTTCCTAGCTTGCATGATAGTGGCCTGTCATGGTGCACTCTTGATTCCAGTACATGTCCAGTTACCTTAGTGGCTCATCGTAGCGCATACCAGTCTTGATGCTTGCCTTGATATTGTCATGGCTTGTTATAGTGCACGTTCTTGCTTGTCTTGTCTAGTCTCGCATGTCTCATGTCTAGGATGGATTCTGCAGAATATCACACCCGGAATCCTGAATGAAAATGTTAGGAATTATACAACTAGCTTGATTATCTAGATCATTAGGAGGTGTGATTTTCCCGGTTACTTGCACCCCTTGTTTCATAGTCTTATATATATATATATATATATATATATATATATATATATATATATATATATATATATATATATATATATATATATATATACACACTAGGGATTTGGAGCTATCTGTCATGATGAGCACACTTCCAGCATACCGTCGAGTGGGGCATCTCCTTAAGAAACACATATCTTACTGCGGTGTGTCTGTTATACTTGTTTTTCTTTTGGCTTGGATCAATCGGGTAGTCTGCAGGACAGATAACTGGAATTTGATTTCTCAAACTTGCATATGTTAGTAATTAGGATTATGACAACCTTAGTTAGCTAAAGTATCAAGCCGTACTCATTGCTTGGCCGTGATTGATGGATGGAGTCCATTTCTGTTTAGTCTAGTCTTGCTCCAGTTTATCTTATTACAGTACTTAGCTTTCTGCTATTTTCTCACATGCTATCATTTCTGCTATAGTCTTGATTTCACTACATGTCTCGTATGCTTGTCCTTACCACTTGTCCTATATGCTCGGTTTCATCACATGCTACATACCCTGTATATTTACATGTTCACATGCTATTCCCTTATATGTTTCTAGTTTTCTTTCATATTCCCGTGGTACCTTTATATTATTCTTGTCCTGCTTTTACTGCTTTACTTTAGAGTTGCTATGATTTGAATGCTTGTTTTAGTTCATAGTTTGGCTTCCTTTGTGGTACTTGCTATTGTGGGTCTGACCCTACTGGTTTTGTTCGGCCAGATATGGTAGAGATGTCCGAGGATCTTTCGTACCTACCACTCGTTGGTGGTTACCCAAAGCACCAGAGTACCTGAGTGGGTTCCTTCTTTTCGCCCACTAGTTATGTACATTATTCTTTTGAGGCTTTTTGCCACCGAGCACTTGTTTTGCACATGTTTGGACTTGATATTTAACCTACGGGTTTAGACATGATGTGCGTATTCTAGACTATAGCTAGAGCTTATTATGTATGGCTATTACTCTTGCTAGGTCTTCACTCTGTATTACTAGCTTCATGATTATTGATATACGATGGTTTGGGACGCTTTACTATTTTATATTCCAGATGATCACACTTCTTGTATATTATTTACTGCCTGTGATTGAGATACCTAGGATTCTTAACCTAGGATTGCCTGTTGGATTGTAGTAGCGACCCCCATCTATACAGCTTATACGTTATTTCGGAATACTGGAGTACTTTGGTATACGTAGCTGGCCTGGTCCGTCCCTACTTGCCAGTATTCTGGTTCTGGGCATGACATAGGTTTTAGTGGTGGCCCATGCAGGTCTGATTTATCAAATATGTGGGGGTTGCTGGTAGTTATCTCAGTCACAAATCTTCTTCATTGATATCCTTCGTATTTTAATCTACCTCTGTTCCTTCGACTTGATATCTGCTTTAATCGTTGATCATTTCTGTTCCCTCAACTTGATCATTGTGTCCTGTAACTTTTAGGGGCACTGTTCTTAATCCTTTGGACCATCTTATTTGGGTTCTGCCGATGGCAGGTCAGCAATCTTCTATTTGGCTAGTTATGGAGGATCAGTCCCAGCATTCAGGGGCAGAGTTCAGAGTTGACCCAATGACAAAGATGCCAGTTCTCCCTGGTCAGCCAGCAGTGCCATTTCAGCTAGAGCAGCCAGAGGGTGTTGTTCGAGCGTAGATGGGCATAAACGTCGATAGTTATGCGGCAGAGTTCAACGGGCTTAGTCGGTTTGTCCCTTCTATGATGGCGACCGAGTTGGATCGGGCGAGGAGGTTCCAGTAAGGACCTTATCCAGAGATCATCTTGGGAGTGGAGCAGCATGTGTCACGACCCGCACCTTAGAGTAAGGGCACGAGACGTGGGTACGTCCAGCCTATGCCGCAGTGTCGGCGGTAGAACGCTGTCCTAGGTCACAACATCTAACAGTTGAAAGTAAATAACAGTTATACTCCCCGAATGGGGGTGACATAACAGAAATATGACTCAATCACAGCTAAGATAGAACAGGAAAGATAGAATGATAAAGAAAGATAACATATCCAGAACAAGAGAATCACAGAGATACAATCCAGAACTCTAAGTGTCTAAAATAATACATAACTCAGAATCTCAAAATCCAATACAGTGATCCAGAAAGTAAGACAATCCTAAACTAATGTAGTTTCGTCTACTGCTAATGGATCCTACTGCTGATCCAAGTCCAGGCACTCATCTAGTGTGGCACCGTAGTAAGTAGGGCAGAACGCCTCAGCCTCGTCCTCTGTAATATTTCAACAGGTCCAGTCAGGACGGGAATGAGCACATATCTCTCAAACAGTTCATAACAGGTTAGGAGTATAAATCATGCAATAGAGTAAAGTACAGGAAGTGCTGAATGGAAGTACAGGTAAACAGGAGATATTTTGTAACTGAAAGTAAATACATGATAGTAGAGACTGTAAGTGACTACGTGATTTAGAGTACAATATGGTTATGTAAACGGCTTGTGGGCACATGAATACAAATAAGGAGGCACATGAATACAGCTACTGGGGATAGTGTTCACATAACCAATTCTACTCACCCCGCCCCAATCAATATACAAGGATCCGTTCAAGTTATGTTATAAGCACATGAATACAGCTAAGATACGTGAACTCATGTAATGAGTAGTACATGAGGCACATGATAAGCACATGAAAGCACATGAAGCACATGAAAGCACATGAAAGCACATGAAAATATGTAAAAACATGAAGTAGTACGAGTACAAGGAGTACCTGATGCACATGATAAAGTACATGAACATGAAATACCCGATGCACCCGTAGAGGGATAACATCTCATGAAAGGATCCATATAGTACTAATCCATGAAGATACGTGTCAGCATCATGTAGAGTAATCTAGAGCAAGAATATAGTCCAGACAGGTATGAAAAGATCAGAGAATGTACTCGCCTGCTAACTGAAAGTCCGAGATGAAAGTACTGTCTGAGGAGTAGTGTCTGGCTCCTATTTAGAATAGTACAAGTCACAACAAGTCCAGAATAGAAATAAAATGCACTATAATGTGTTCTACATGAATCTAGGTCAATCTAGACAAAGTCAACTCTTGGTCAACTCTGGTCAACCCTAGAAGTCAAACTAGGTCAACCAAGTCAAACCTAAGTCAAACTAGTCTAATCTAGGCTTAGCAAGTCATTCTAGGTTCTAACAAGTCTAAACAGTCTATCTAGATTCCAACTAGGCATACCATGTCTAACCATACCATAGTCACATAACCACATGACATGACTATGTCTAATAGTCTATTAAGAAATACATCTATCCTATAGTCACTATATAATATCACCCATGCCCTATGCCATAATATATAATACACTATATTATATATACACATACATTTACACACATTCATATATATATAACTAATATATATAGCACAACACTATGATATATTCTATAGGAACTTATATATATCACAATGCATATATTATATATATAGGAAAGGAGAGAGGGGACACATGAATACAAGGGTGTGACAAAGAAACCTGGTGTGTGTTTGTGAAAAAGGGTGATAGGGTGTGTGACTTGTGTATTCAGATGGTTAAGAAACAGTGTGACAATTAAACATTAGTGTGTGTGTGTGAAAGTGAGGGTAGTGAATTAGTGAAACAGGGAGAACCTGAAAACAGGAACCCCAAATTTCAGAAAACAGGACCTATTTCTCAGGTCCAGTCCCACCTTCAATTACCCAGATTTACAGGGAACAACAACTAATTCTCAGTTCTATCAATGTATATTCTCAGTTCAAATTTCAGATCAAAAGTAAAGGTGAACTCAGGTTTTTTTTTAGAAAAAGGAAATTCCATTCATAACTCAGGTACATGAAATTCCTTTCAGCCCAACTAACTCCAGTTACAGGGAACAACATACAAGGCTAAAGGGAAAGGTAAATCAGTTTACAAATCAAATCAATATGGTTTAAAACTATTCTCAGTTAATAACAGAATGAGTCAGTGAAAGGAAATGGAAATTCAATTCCAGTTCAGATAACAGTTCAATTTAACACATGAATCACACATAAACCAATTAACAAGCCCCCACATTACCATTCAGATTTAAACTCAGATTTAACAGTTTGAACCCCCCCTTCAAAACAGTTTATTGAATGAGAAACTCAGGTTTAACCTTAACATGAATCTCATTCAGCTAACAGTTCAAAAATAGAAAAACTGGGATCTCAGGTTAAACAATTTAAGTGTTCAACTAACCTTCATCTCACAGTACAATGAAAAAGGAGAAATCTCAGTATTCCAGTTTGAAACAAGTGTATCAGTTTACCAATCATTTTAAAAAGGTTAATTAAAGAACAACACAGGCAACCCAATGTATCAGCCTTGAACCCAATCGAAATGTCAAAACTCAATTCAAAAAGCCTATGTTTGAATTCAAAAACTTAGCTAACATGGATTGTAATATGTGGGTATCATCATCAGTTGAAAAACAACATAACAACAGGGAATTAGTGGTTTTGGATAACTGGAAATCTCAGTATCGAATAGTATCAGAAAAACAGTAATTTCCCTATTCGAATCCAATTCTCCATATCAACCCATTCTAATATACAACCTAATATAATCAGAGATTAAACATCATGATTAGGATCTAAATAATAAATAAAACACAATTTAAAACTATTAAAAATTAATTTAAACTCAAGAACACGATTCAGAACATTGGTGTACACAGTGCACGACACGTGCACAGGCAATATCGTGTCCGATACGACACGAGAGCTCGTGAAACTCGAGGAGCCTCGTGTCAGTCATGGACACGCCACACGTGTCAAGTTTTTGTGGGTTGAAATCCTGTGTGCACAGAGCAGTGCCACCCGAACAGCAGGGCAAGCTCCTTGCCCGCGCGCGTGTGTGCACGACCGCGTGTCCACGTGCTCGTGTCGACTCAACCCGACACGAAATCGTGCTCAGAGCTAAAAAAATACATAAGCGAGGTGAAAATAGAATTTTCTATTCAAACACAACTAACAAAATAGAACGAAATGCCCTTTGAGACATTTCGTCGAACACATTCCTATACACGTTGATACGTGTCCGATACGGACACGAAATGGGTTCAAATTCTAGGGTTAGCCTATCCTACTGTTAGGTTAGGGTTAGGGCATCCTAGAAATGAAATTTAACAGAATTTACATAGAGTATTATGGATTATACCTATTGAAGAACAAAGGGTCAAAATCCCCAAATGGGAAGAGTTCTTCAAGCCACCAAACTCCCTCAAATTGTGTCTTTCCTGAAAATACTCAACACCAACAGCAAATAGACTAATATTAGGTCCTATTGCAATTTGTTTGGAGAAATTTGGAGTAAAAATAGATTTTCTAAGAATTTATAAAGATGGAGACTCACCTCTTCCAAATGGCAATGATTCCTAAAGAGGCAAGTCCTAATTTTAAGGTGATATAAATGGGGGGGGGGGACACTAGTGGCTGGCCAGATTTTTAGGGTTAGGGTTTGGTTCAAGGGGTGTGGGCCTATGGGCCATTAAGCCTTTAAGTCATAAAATGACTTGTGATTTCACAAGCCATTCCTTAATCAATCTAGCTCCTAATTTCCCCAAATTAATTTCAATGAGTTAATCCTCACTAACTTAAGTCAACCTAGGTTTTCATATCCTAATCACTTAGTCAAGACCTAGGTTAGCCACTAGGTTAGTCTCCAAGGTCAACATAAGTCAAAGTCCACTAGAACACCAAAATCAATTATACTAAAATCACTTAAAAATCACATTAATTATAATTAATAATAATAATTCCAATTTAAATTCTAAAATTTTAAAAATAACCAAAATACCCTCAAGCTAGAAAAGTGGTAGTGACAAATCTACCCCCCTTAAAATAATTTCGACCTCGAAATTTAAAGGCGAAACTAACTGCTAAGAAGGATAGAAAAGTATACCTCAAGGTCCAAAAAGATAGGGGTACCGCTCGCGCATCTCATCCTCCCGCTCCCAAGTAGACTCTCCTGGAGAATGATGCCTCTATGCGACGCGTACCAAGGGTATCACCTGGTTCCTCAGTACCTTCTTCCGGCGATCCAAAACCTCCACAGGCTGCTCTGGATAGCTGAGAGTAGGTCCAACCTCTATCTTCGAGTGATCGAGTACATGGCTAGGGTCAGCCACGTACCGTCTCAACTGTGATACGTGGAATATGTTGTGAACTCCAACTAGTGCAGGTGGCAAGTCTAGCCTATATGCCACATCACCGACTCTCCCGCTGATAACGAAAGGGCCGATGAAGCGCGGGCTAAGCTTCCCACCTCCACCAAAACGTATCATACCACGAGTCGGAGATATTCGCAGAAAAACCATGTCTCCAACCTAATGACAAGCAAGGTCTCAAGTTACTAAAAATCAAACACGATCAATCAAACAAAACAAAACAAAATACAACCTACTTCTAATCCTATCTCTAAATCTGTACCTTAAACTCCAGCAGCCTCCGGTGGCTATTGGCCCAGTGCCGATGTCTGTCCTGCACCACACGAAGTCTGTCCCTGATGAGCTTCACCTTCTCGGCTGCGTCAACAACCATCTCTGGTTCCAGTAAAGCTCCCTCTCCAACATCATCCCAAGATAAGGGTGTATGACACCTACGCCCGTACAGAGTCTCAAACGGTGACATCTCAATGCTGGCCTGATAACTGTTGTTATAAGCAAACTCCACCAAATATAGGTGATCCTCCCAGGAACCTCCAAAATCTAGGACGCACGTCCGCAGCATATCCTCAAGGGTCTGAATAGTCCTCTCTGACTGTCTGTCCGTCTGGGGCTGGTATGCAGTACTAAACTTGAGCTGAGTGCCCAAGCTAGTCTGCAGACTCCTCCAGAAATAGGAAGTAAAGTGACTATCCCGATCTGAGACTATGCTGACGGAAACTCCGTGAATCCTGACTATTTGTCTCATATACAACTCCGCAAGCCTCTCTGTAGACGTACCCACCTTGAATGGCAAGAAGTGGGCCGATTTGGTCAACCTATCAACGATGACCCAAATCGCGTCTTTCCCTCCTGGTGTACGCGGCAACCCCGATACAAAATCCATAGTAATATATTCCCACTTCCACTCTGGAATGGGCAACGGCTGCAATAATCCTCCGGGCCTCTGCCTCTCTGCCTTGACCTGCTGACAGATCAAGCATCTAGCTACGAAGTGGGACACCTCCCTCTTCATCCCGTACCACCAGACATGCTCTTGCAGATCCCTGTACATCTTGTTGGCACCAGGATGTATAGAGTACTGCGATCTGCGAGCCTCCTGCATAACCTGCTCTCTGAGCTCCCCGCTGGGCACACATAATCGGGAACCGTGCCTCAGGGCACCATCCTTTGCAAGTGAGAACTCAACATCCTCCACTCCTGCACTGATCTGCTCTCGGATACACCGCAGAGCCACATCCTCGAACTGTGTCTCCTTGATCCTGTCCATCAAGTCCGACTGTTTCTGAAGGCCCCATAACTGCATCTGCACCCCTGGCACAATCACCTCAATCCCAAGGCTCTCCAAGTCTGCAAGCAGGTGCCGATCCATAGTCAAACACATGGCTGTCGGATACCTACTCAAGGCATCGGCAACTACGTTGGCCTTTCCTGGGTGATACTGAAGTGCGATGTCAAAGTCCTTCATCAACTCAAGCCACCTGCACTGCCTTATGTTGAGCTCCTTCTGTGTAAACACATACTTCAAGCTCTTGTGATCTGTGAAAATCTCTACCCTCTCACCATACAGATAGTGCTTCCACAACTTCAAAGCAAAAATCACCACCGCCAGCTCCAGGTCATGGGTAGGGTAGTTCTTCTCATGGGGACGTAATTGCCTGGAAGCATAGGCAATCACCTTCCCATGCTGCTGTAAGATGCAACCCAGCCGCTTCCCTGAAGCATCACTATAAATAGTGAATCCACCTGATCCTGAAGGCAATGTCAGAATCGGAGCTGTCGTAAGCCGCTTCTTTAACTCATCAAAAGCTGCCTGACACTCCTCTGACCAAACATACTCAGTATCCTTCCGGGTCAACCGTGTCAACGGCTCTGCAACCCGGGAGAAATCCTGCACAAATCTCTTATAGTATCCTGCCAACCCCAGGAAACTCCTGATCTCTGCCACTGAAGTCGGTGCTGTCCAAGCCTCAACTGCTACAATCTTCTTGGGGTCAACTGAGATACCATCTCCAGTCACCACATGCCCCAAGAAGTCCACCCGGTCCAAGAAAAACTTACACTTGGAGAGTTTCCCATAAAGCTGCTCCCTCCTGAGAGTCTCTAGCACTATCCGCAGATGCTCCTCATGCTCCTCCTCTGTCTTAGAATATATCAAGATATCATCAATGAACACCACCACGAACTTGTCCAAGTACTGGTGGAATACCTTGTTCATTAGATTCATAAACACTGCTGGTGCATTGGTTAGCCCAAACGGCATAACCAAAAACTCAAACTGCTCGTACCGCATCCTGAAAGCGGTCTTGGGAATATCCTCCCTCTTCACCTTCACCTGGTGATAACCCGACCTCAAATCAATCTTGGAGAACACCCGAGCTCCGCTCAACTGATCAAACAGATCATCGATCCGCGGCAGTATGTATCTGTTCTTGATTGTCAGGTTGTTAAGTACCCTGTAGTCGATACACATCCGTACCGACCCATCCTTCTTGGGTACGAAGAGTACCGTTGCACCCTATGGTGAAGAACTAGATCGGATGAAGCCCTTGTCCTGCAGCTCATCCATCTGCTTCTTCAGCTCCACTAACTCGCTGTTGTTCACTCGATAGACATGCTGGGAGATCGGTTCCGCACCGGGAACCAAGTCTATCGAGAACTCTACATCTCTGTCCGGTGGAAGCCCTGGCAACTCCTTTGGAAACACGTCCATAAACTCTGCGATCAAGGGATGCGGAGCCACCTGCTCTTCAACTGAAGCTCCACAAAAGACTCCGCCGTCCTGCTCTGCCTGCCGCCGGGTGTACTCAAACTCTGGCTCTCCTGGCGCCCCGAACAAAACTCTACCCCCACGGCAATCAATGCGGGGGTAGTGTCTACTCAGCCAGTCCAAACCTAATATAATGTCGTAGTTCGGTAATGGCATGAATAGTAGACTCACCCCCAACTCTCGGCCTCCCAATATGACACTCCGCCCTCTGCAAACATCACTCACGAGGATGACCCCACCCCCGGTCGTGATCTTGCAGGTCCTAGGCAATGGTTCAGAAACCAGACTGTGTCTAATAGCATACGATACTGACACAAAGCTGTGGGAAGCCCCGAAATCAAAGAGTGCAAATGCTGGAAGGGAATCTAGGAGAACCGAGCCTGCTATCAGCTCTCCGATGGCCTCAGCATCCTCAGCTGCCATGGCGAAAGCTCGTCCCTGCTGTCCACCTCGTGCCTGCTGCTGGTGCTGCTGGAATCTCTACTGCTGGGTCAGCAGGGCTGGTCCCCTCTGCTGGCCTACTGGAGCCTTGGCTCCACCTCCCTGCTGTCCTCGCCCAAAAGCCCCTGGGCAGTCCCTCAACTGGTGATCTCCCGCACAACAAAGTAGGCACTTGTGTGAGCACCCTGAATTTTGGGTTAATTTTTTTTTATTTTATTCTAATTTATTTTTTGATTGTTTAGTTTCATTAAATAATTTATTCTGTTAATTTTTCCTGTAAGTGTACTTTTCATGCCATTGATATTTGGAGTTCAGGGATTTTCAACTTTGGAAATCTTCTTCTTAAGTTTTGGAGTGGACATGATTACCTTCATGACGGTATATAGTGTCCCATCCAAACTTGTTCCCTTGTGCTCTTTCTGCTTCGCTGAACTTTGGGTCGGTTTAGACCATTTGATTGTTATTTATTTTTCCCACTCTTTTTCTTGATCATTTTCAGCGCGTTACCATGACATTTAAATTGGGAGCGCAAGACCAGTCAGTTTCTTGAAACCAACTTCTCATGCTTGATCTACTCGAGACGCTCGTCACCCATGACCTTCGTGTCCCACTCAGACACGTCATTTTGTGCTCCATTTGATTCGCGCAACTTTTCCGACACGTGACCCGATTTTATTTCACTCCACGGCGTCACATTCATCTTCCAACTTGATTTGTGGGTCCCCTGTCGACCAAAACCTGTCCGCCCCAACTATGGACATGGCCCACTTTGAGCCTACTATCCGTCCGCTACTTGTGTCCCATTTATTGGAATCCCCATGTGCTACTTATTTACTCACGATCATCGACACCTAATTTTAATTCTATTTTTACACGATGTCCGATTTTGACCCAAATTCGGCTCCACCGAGTCCAGTCCAGCTTGTGTTACCCTCCATCATGACACCCTCACTTTCCTCGTCCAAAAAAAATATTAAATATCATGTTTCCTTATTTCAATATTTATTGGAATTTTGTTCATTTAAATTCCTCATAGGAATGGCCCTTTTCCCTCTAATTAATCCTAGCCTTTGATTTCCTCATCAAATCCCAACCATTCATTTTCCTCCAACTTCTCACAGCCAACCCATAGTGCCGGCCCTAACTCCTAAAAAGTTGTTTTCTCTCTCTTCCCTCACTTCATTATTACTACTCTTCCCTTCTCTCTCTTCTTTCAAATTTTTTTCAACAACAACTTCAATGACAACAGCAACCATGCAGCCATGCCCGACCCCCTGCCGAGCCCGACCACCCCCTCCTGGCCGAGCTCGGCCGGCCACCACCACCCTACACATCAACCATCTCCACCATCCTCCTCCTCCTTCTCTCATCCTCCTCCTCCTCCTCCTCCTCCTCCTCCTCCTCCTCCTCCTCTTCTTGAATCAAACCGCAACCACCACCATAGCTCACCACCATCACCATTTCACTCGACCCTCCTCCATGCGTCGACCTCCGGCCACCCCCTGGCCTGGCCGTCGGCCTCCCCTATAGCAGAACGACCACTCCCCCATCTCCATCTCCTCCTCCTCCCTCCTCCTTAGCCACCAAACTGCCACCACCTTTCCGACCAAAAAACCGACCGCCACCACCCTCTTGGCCGTCCGCCGCCGACGGTGGTCGAGGTTGCGCGCCTCCGCGCAGGCCGTGCTGGCAGCAGGCCGAGCACAGCGCGCCACCAGCCAGCAACAGCGGAATGACTCCGCGCGCACAGCCGGCCGGTTGCCGCGCGCGTGCGACGTGGTCGCCGCCGGCGAGGCCGACGTGACCGCCGTGGGCGACCCCCGTGGACGTGCGAACTCCGGCGTACCTTCCCCTGACGGCCACCGTCCTTCGGGACGCGCCGTCGAGGCGATTCGTGCGTTTTGAACGACGTCCCGTCGTGACGCACGCGAAATGAAGTTCGTTTTGGCGCCCCGTCGCAGCAACTTCGTGCACGATTTCCCGAAGATCCGACCGTTGGATCGGCGATTTCTTTGCTCCGTCACAATCTCGGTATATCCACCTTCACTCATGTCAATTTTCGTCCGTTAATTTTATCGTTTGATACATCAAAACCGGCCACCAAGTTGACCGTTTAAATTTTATTAAATTTGGACAGTTTCGCGGGGCCAACTTCGTCAGCTTGTATCTCCTCCACCGCAGCTCCGTTTGGCGTGCTACCAGTTTCGGTGCGAAGCTGGTATAACCCTCTTGCTACTCCTCCAGTTTCGTTTCATTGCGAGCTTGTTTGATTGGTTGAATTCGACGCCAAAGTTGGCCGTCCGAATTCGTAATTTCCAACTTGTAAAATTCCATTTTTGAACACGGGACTCCAGATTTTATTTCTGACACCACCAGTAGACTTGTGGCGTCGTTCTGGCATGTTTTCATATAAAATTTGTTAGATTTGGAGAACGTGGGCCCGGGCACGTTTTTCGGTACAAAGCGGGTCCCACTTTCTGGGTCAACGGAACTTTTTGACGCCGGCTCATCGAAATCCAATTCCGGAGATACCGTTGAGTTCATATCGTCATTCTGGACTTGTTGACATATAATTTGCTAGATTTTGGTGGACATTGGGTCTGGCACGCATTTCGGTGCAAGTCGGATACCAATATCCGGGCCAACGGGTCATTTTGAGATCGGCTCATCGGAATCCAATTCCGGAGATACCATTGAGTTCGTATCATCATTCTGGACTCGTTGACAAGTAGTTTGCTGAGTTTTGAGAACTTTGGCTCCGGCACACATTTCTGTGCAAACCGAAATTTCAAGTTCTGGTCAACGGGCCAAATTGAGATCGGGTCAACGGAATCCAATTCTGGAGATACCGTTGGGTTCGTATCGACATTCTGGTTTCGTGGACATATAATTTGTTATATTTTATAGACTTATTTTATTGCACATTTTTCGGTGCAAAACGGCTCCGATACGGACACCGTTTTGACCCGAAATTACTTTTTTGCCCTTGTGTCCAAATTGGACCGTTGGGTAGGCTATCCTAGCTAATTTGAGCATTCTGGACACGTTGGCGATGTTTATTTCATCGTCCGACAATGTTTGTTGATAATTTCTCTGAGTTTAACCTTTTTATAATTAATTAATAATTAATTCATATAATGTTCGTATTTCGGGATTAGTACAACAAAACTGAGATCAGTCAATTCCAGTGATCTCACATCGCTGAAATTGACAAGTTGGATACGTGGATCACTATAATAAGATTATCAACCTTACCGATAATCTTCTTATCTCGATTTGCGTGTCGTAAGTTTCGACGTATAAATAACGAAGTACACTTTATATTAGATTAGATTTACCCTGTTTGACCAGAGTTGACCAGTTGACCCAAAGTCAACTGTAAGTCAACACTTGACCTAGTTTGACTAGATTATTGACCGGAGTCGACCTAGAGTTGTTTTGACTTAGAAGAACCTAGAATCATATAGATTGCCTGTAGGGATTCATTTTTTTCAACTTGAACACCTTGTAACCTGTGTTGCTTTAAATAGGACTCTGTGGCTTCAGTGGGACCTCCTATACTTATCAGCTGTTCAGGTTATCGAGGCGAGTACATTCTCTGATCATTTCATATCTTGCTTAGAATTATTTCCTGCAGTAGATTACTTTACTTGTACTGTCACGACGGTCACACGGATTGGTACTATATGGATCCTTTCTTGAGATGTTATCCTTAGGGAGCATCGGGTACTACGTGTTCTGTGCGTTTCACTTACATGGCGTATCACTATGCTCTTGGTTCACTTGATTACTTGTGACATGTACCCTCATGATCACAGAGTCTCTTGAATCCTACACAGTTGGGTAATCCCCAGACTCCCCATTTATGGGACATCCATGTATCACCCTTCGCGGGCCTTGCATGGAATCATATAACATAACCTGGCTGGATCCTTGTGTATTGATTGGGGGTACGGGAGAGTAGAATTGGACATGTGAATAATACACCAGTAGTATCTTCATTGAATCATTCCGTAGTGTCTTCATTGAATCATCCCAGGCCATTTACATGTTCATATTGTACTCTAACTCACTAGTCACTGCTAGTTCTCTATGTATAGTAGATATTTCTATTACAGCTCTTCCTGTTTACATACTGTTTTTCTTCAGTACCTGTATCTTACTTTACTGCATGTTATATGTTTTCTAACCTGCTATGATCTGTTGAGATGTACTGTGCTCGCTCCAGTCCTGACTGGACCTGTTGATAAATTTTACAGATAGCCTGGAGGTGCCTGCTAGCCTAGAGGAGACACATTAGAGGTTGTTTAGGTAGTTATTTCATTTTATCTGGAGTTGTATTTACTTTGTGGATTACTGTATCTTTATTTGAGTTTTGAGATGTACTTCTGGGTTCATGTATCTTAGACACTTAGACTTCTATCTCCTGTATTTATTTTGGATTTCATGCTTATCTATCCTTATCATGCTCTACCTTAGATGTGATTGAGTCTGTATCTGCTATGTCACCCCCATTCGGGGAGTATAAACTGTTTAGTCTTATACTGTTAGATGCATTGAGACCTAGGACAGCGTTCTACCGTCGACACTGCGGCGTAGGCTGGGCGTTGTTACGTTCTCGTGCCCTAACTCTAGGGTGCGGGTCGTGACACGTTTTTAGTGGTGGCCCATGCAGGTCTAGACTAAAGTATAGTAGTATTCGAACTAGAGTACCACTACAGCCTGCAGTAGGAATAGAATATATTTTGAAGATACTCAATCACAGCTAGGATCCCTTGAGAGATTCCTGGGACGACCCTGGAGAATCTTATTTAACTTCGATTTGAAAACTCCCTTTTTTTCCTTGATTTGATTCATTTTTACTTTTTGCTGTTAAATTTGATTTTTATGGATTATTGTTGAAATTGAGTTTGTATTTATTAATTTTGATGGATGATTGTCGAATTTTGAATTTCGATGATAGCTGTTGCATTCGAGTTTGTATTTTGATGGATTTTGTTCATTTTTGAATTTTGATGTTCGTTAATAAATTGATTTGATTTTTGAGTATTCATTATTGATTTAATTTAATTTTTGGCAAGATGAAATTATATGGGCTAGGTTATCTATGTTATGGAAATCTTGTCTTCTATAGTCACATTAGCCAACATGGTGGGGACATATAGTCTGACTTTGGATATATTTCTCGGGAGTGGGAATTTAAGGTTTTCGCAGCCAAGCTAGCGGCACCGCGAAAATGTTAAATACCATGATTCTAGAGATATGTGCATAAGTCAAGGGCTCTGTGATTATCGTAGCCTTGCTTACTAGTATGACGAGAATTTAGAGTACCATGATTTTGGATAGACGCATATGATTATCAGATTGTACTTAAAATATTTTGAACATGTTTTCTCTATTTTTTTTCAGTCATTCAAAAAAAGAATTATTATTGTTTGTTTGTCTAGTTTCCTATTATTTAACTCAGGAGTAAGTTTAGTTGGTTTTATAAACCTTGTGAAATTTCTTGCTATGAGTTTTTCATAATACAATGAATCGATAATTTTGCTAGACTTTATCTTAAATTTGATATTTTAACTCTGGATTTTAAAACGGTTTCCTCTTTTAAAACGGATAAGTAGAACAGATTTTATTACCATTTCTTTTCCTGCCAATATTTTAGTACCATCATTCCTTGTCTTATACAACTATCCTGATTATATCAATTCCGGCTCGTATCTCTTTCTATCAGCTGTACTTGAACTCTTGAAATTGCATATCGTTTTTATCTGAGAAATGTTGAAGAAGTGACGTAAATCATCTAGTATGGAAATAACGTGAATGATTATCATGGAATGATTTGTAGGAATCAAAATGATGGATGTCAAATGTGAAAAATTCGAAATGGAGATGTGGTAAAGGTTTACAAATGAAATCGAGGGATAAATGTTATTAATTTAGAAACAATTGCAGAAATTTTGGTTATGAGTAATTCATGGATGTGCTTCAAAAAAAATAATAATACCAGAGGTCAACCTAGTTTTGAGAACTTAGAAAATCTTGGTTATTGATTCTTGGGAACTATTACAAGACTATGTAGAAACTTAGAGATGGAAAGAAGAATTTAATTGTATTCTATGATTATGCAAAGTAGAACCATATATTTTGAGAGGGTGACTAGAGACAAAGAGAACACAGGGATTTTACGTTATAGAAATTATTTTTGATGATTAGGAGAAATTGTGGAATTTAAAAAGGATAATATTTGAAGATAAACGTGATGGAAATATGAAGGTTGATTTATAAAACGAGAATAAATTTTGTATGACTTGGTGGTATTAGGGTTGAATAAATACGAGGCTTAACTTAAACAAGTACAAGGATTTTATAAACTGGATTTAGATGTTTCAGATCTAATTTAGAACGAAGCGAAGGAATTTGAAATTTGATTAAATAAGTAGTGATTCCTAAAAAGGAGGGGTATGTCTCATGGAAAATATTTTAGAAGTTTGAAATTTTGTCTATGGTGATCATGGTAAAAGTTTAGATGACTGAAGATTATAAAATTTTTGAGGGTAGATATATAACGGTTGATTTTATATTAGGATTTGTGAGACAATATGATTAGCAAATGGTAAACTGGTAATGTTAGAGAGAGATGATTAACTGACCTTCGTATGAAATCCTTTCGTGTTTTTCTCTAAAAGGATTTTCAACATCATTGAATCCTAGTTCCTTAATCACGACCAAATCGACTTCGACTATCTTTCTTATCATAATTATATCTTGGTTTGTACTTAATTGAATTAAATTTGATTGTGACCTGAATCTCCATCCTTGTATGCTCGTTCTCAGACTTTGTTGAACTGTCCTCCATATTGCCCAATCTTGATTTTCCCAATTTGATCAACTTAGATCGTATCGAGACTAAATATTCTTAATATGTTTTGTGATTGGATTTTCATACAATTGACTTTCATTCTTTAACTTATGATTTTGATATTTATTTGAATAGTACCCTTTTAGATAATTGGTAGTTATCTTTATTTTATTTTTTTGATGAGTACCAGTTTTTATACAGGATGGTAGGCTGTCTTACAGTTTTGATGATTTGTTATTCTGTGTCTTTTTTCGGTTTGACACCCTCGACTGCTTGTGTGTTTTGATACCCTATGACCGTTTTGGTTAGCATGACTAGTATACCTAGATGAGACTTTCACTACCACCGTATGCCATGACCCTGGACGTTGTTCTTTTTGATGGTATGATTTGTTTAAGCTCTGGGACTTGATTGTGGGGGTTTGACCTAGAGGGAGTATGGACATTTTAATTTCGAGGACGAAATTTTTATAAGGTGGGTAGGATGTGAGCACCCTGAATTTCGGGTTAATTTTTTTTATTTTATTCTAATTTATTTTCTGATTGTTTAGTTTCATTAAATAATTTATTCTGTTAATTTTTCCTGTAAGTGTACTTTTCATGCCATTGATATTTGGAGTGTCAGGGATTTTCAACTCTGGAAATCTTCTTCTTGAGTTTTGGAGTGGACATGATTACCTTCATGACGGTATATAGTGTCCCATCCAAACTTGTTCCCTTGTGCTCTTTCTGCTTCGCTGAACTTTGGGTCGGTTTAGACCATTTGATTGTTATTTATTTTTCCCACTTTTTTTTTGATCATTTTCAGCGCGTTACCATGACATTTAAATTGGGAGCGCAAGACCAGTCAGTTTCTTGAAACCAACTTCTCATGCTTGATCTACTCGAGACGCTCGTCACCCATGACCTTCGTGTCCCACTCAGACACGTTATTTTGTGCTCCATTTGATTCGCGCAACTTTTCCGACACGTGACCCGATTTTATTTTACTCCACGGCGTCACATTCATCTTCCAACTTGATTTGTGGGTCCCCTGTCGACCAAAACCTGTCCGCCCCAACTATGGACATGGCCCACTTTGAGCCTACTATCCGTCCGCCACTTGTGTCCCATTTATTGGAATCCCCATGTGCTATTTATTTACTCACGATCATCGACACCTAATTTTAATTCCATTTTCGCACGATGTCCGATTTTGACCCAAATCCTGCTCCATCGAGTCCAGTCCAGCTTGTGTTACCCTCCATCATGACACCCTCACTTTCCTCGTCCAAAAATAATATTAAATATCATGTTTCCTTATTTCAATATTTATTGGAATTTTGTTCATTTAAATTCCTCATAGGAATGGCCCTTTTCCCTCTAATTAATCCCAGCCTTTGATTTGCTCATCAAATCCCAACCATTCATTTCCCTCCAACTTCTCACAGCCAACCCATAGTGCCGGCCCTAACTCCCAAAAAGTTGTTTTCTCTCTCTTCCCTCTATTCATTATTACTACACTTCCCTTCTCTCTCTTCTTTCAAATTTTTTTCAACAACAACTTCAATGACAACAGCAACCATGCAGCCATGCCCGACCCCCTGCCGAGCCCGACCACCCCCTCCTGGCCGAGCTCGGCCGGCCACCACTACCCTACACATCAACCATCTCCACCATCCTCCTCCTCTTTCTCTCATCCTCCTCCTCCTCCTCCTCCTCCTCCTCCTCTTCTTGAATCAAACCGCAACCACCACCATCGCTCACCACCATCACCATTTCACTCGACCCTCCTCCATGCGTCGACCTCCGGCCACCCCCTGGCCTGGCCGTCGGCCTCCCCCATAGCAGGACGACCACTCCCCCATCTCCATCTCCTCCTCCTCCCTCCTCCTTAGCCACCAAACCGCCACCACCTTTCCGACCAAAAAACCGACCGCCACCACCCTCGTGACCGTCCGCCGCCGACGGTGGTCGAGGCCGCGCGCCCCCGCGCAGGCCGTGCTGGCAGCAGGCCGAGCACAGCACGCCACCAGCCAGCAACAGCGGAATGACTCCGCGCGCACAGCCGGCCGGTTGCCGCGCGCGTGCGACGTGGTCGCCGCCGGCGTGGCCGACGTGACCGCCTTGGGCGACCCTCGTGGGCGCGCGAACTCCGGCGTACCTTCCCCTGACGGCCACCGTCCTCCGGGACGCGCTGTCGAGGCGATTCGTGCGTTTTGAACGACGCCCCGTCGTGACGCGCGCGAAATGAAGTTCGTTTTGGCGCCCCGTCGCAGCAACTTTGCACGCGATTTTCCGGAGATCCGACCGTTGGATCGGCGATTTCTTCGCTCCGTCACAATCTCGGTATATCCACCTTCACTCATGTCAATTTTTGTCCGTTAATTTTATCGTTTGATACATCAAAACCGGCCGCCAAGTTGACCGTTTAAATTGTATTAAATTTGGACAGTTTCGCGGGGCCAACTTCGTCAGCTTGTATCTCCTCCACCGCAGCTCCGTTTGGCGTGCTACCAGTTCCGGTGCGAAGCTAGTATAACCCTCTTGCTACTCCTCCAGTTTCGTTTCATTGCGAGCTTGTTTGATTGGTTGAATTCGACGCCAAAGTTGGCCGTCCGAATTCGTAATTTCCAACTTGTAAAATTCCATTTTTGAACACGGGACTCCAGATTTTATTTCTGACACCACCAGTAGACTTGTGGCGTCGTTCTGGCATGTTTTCATATAAAATTTGTTAGATTTGGAGAACGTGGGCCCGGGCACATTTTTCGGTGCAAAGTGGGTCCCACTTTCTGGGTCAACGGGACTTTTTGACGTCGGCTCATCGGAATCCAATTCCGGAGATATCGTTGAGTTTGTATCGTCATTCTGGACTCGTTGACATATAATTTGCTAGGTTTTGGTGGACATTGGGTCTGGCACGCATTTCGGTGCAAATCGGATACCAATATCCGGGCCAACGGGTCATTTTGAGATCGGCTCATCGGAATCCAATTCTGGAGATACCGTTGAGTTCGTATCATCATTCTGGACTCGTTGACAGGTAGTTTGCTGAGTTTTGAGAACTTTGGCTCCGGCACACATTTCCGTGCAAACCGGAATTTCAAGTTCTGGTCAACGGGCCAAATTGAGATCGGGTCAACGGAATCCAATTCTGGAGATACCGTTTGGTTCGTATCGACATTATGGTTTCGTGGACATATAATTTGTTATATTTTATAGACTTGTTTTCTTGCACATTTTTCGGTACAAAACGGCTCCGATACGGACACCGTTTTGACCCGAAATTACCTTTTTGCCCTTGTGTCCAAATTGGACCGTTGGGTAGGCTATCCTAGCTAATTTGAGCATTCTGGACACGTTGGCGATGTTTATTTCATCGTCCGACAATGTTTGTTGATAATTTCTCTGAGTTTAACCTTTTTATAATTAATTAATAATTAATTCATATAATGTTCGTATTTCGGGATTAGTACAACGAAACTAAGATCAGTCAATTCCAGTGATCTCACATCGCTGAAATTGACAAGTTGGATACGTAGATCACTATAATAAGATTATCAACCTTATCGATAATCTTCTTATCTCGATTTGCGTGTCGTAAGTTTCGACGTACAAATAACGAAGTACACTTTATATTAGATTAGATTTATCCTGTTTGACCAGAGTTGACCAGTTGACCCAAAGTCAACTGTAAGTCAACACTTGACCTAGTTTGACTAGATTATTGACCGGAGTCGACCTAGAGTTGTTTTGACTTAGAAGAACCTAGAATCATATAGATTGCCTGTAGGGATTCATTTTTTTCAACTTGAACACCTTGTAACCTGTGTTGCTTTAAATAGGACTCTGTGGCTTCAGTGGGACCTCCTATACTTATCAGCTGTTCAGGTTATCGAGGCGAGTACATTCTCTGGTCATTTTATATCTTGCTTAGAATTATTTCCTGCAGTAGATTACTTTACTTGTACTGTCACGACGGTCACACGGATTGGTACTATATGGATCCTTTCTTGAGATGTTATCCTTAGGGAGCATCGGGTACTACGTGTTCTGTGCGTTTCACTTACATGGCGTATCACTATGCTCTTGGTTCACTTGATTACTTGTGACATGTACCCTCATGATCACAGAGTCTCTTGAATCCTACACAGTTGGGTAACCCTCAGACTCCCCATTTATGGGACATCCATGTATCACCCTTCGCGGGCCTTGCATGGAATCATATAACATAACCTGGCTGGATCCTTGTGTATTGATTGGGGGTACGGGAGAGTAGAATTGGACATGTGAATAATACACCAGTAGTATCTTCATTAAATCATTCCGTAGTGTCTTCATTGAATCATCCCAGGCCATTTACATGTTCATATTGTACTCTAACTCACTAGTCACTGCTAGTTCTCTATGTATAGTAGATATTTCTATTACAGCTCTTCCTGTTTACATACTATTTTTTTTCAGTACCTGTATCTTACTTTACTGCATGTTATATATTTTCTAACCTGCTATGATCTGTTGAGATGTACTGTGCTCGCTCCAGTCCTGACTGGACCTGTTGATAAATTTTACAGATAGCCTGGAGGTGCCTGCTAGCCTAGAGGAGACACATTAGAGGTTGTTTAGGTAGTTATTTTATTTTGTCTGGAGTTGTATTTACTTTGTGGATTACTGTATCTTTATTTGAGTTTTGAGATGTACTTCTGGGTTCATGTATCTTAGACACTTAGACTTCTATCTCCTGTATTTATTTTGGATTTCATGCTTATCTATCCTTATCATCCTCTACCTTAGATGTGATTGAGTCTGTATCTGCTATGTCACCCCCATTCGGGGAGTATAAACTGTTTAGTCTTATACTGTTAGATGCATTGAGACCTAGGACAGCGTTCTACCGCCGACACTGCGGCGTAGGCTGGGCGTTGTTACGTTCTCGTGCCCTAACTCTAGGGTGCGGGTCGTGACAACTTGCCTAGCTTCTTCCTGCACTCATGGATCATGTGCCCCAGCTTCTTGCAGAAGGCACAAATGACTACCTGACGAGGTGCCTGCTGCCCTCTCCGCTGCTGGTGCTGCTGCTGAAAGGGTGCACGACCCTGCTGCTGATACTGCTGCTGAGCTGGCCTCTGCTGCTGCTGCTGGAAATAAGGCCTCTTGGCCTGCCCCTGACTGCTGCTGCCACCCTGGAAGTCACGACCCCTCTTCTGCTTCAGCCCTAGGTCGTCCTCCGCCGCCATAGCCCCAGAAAATATCTCAGCATAAGTGGCGTTCCGATCGCTCTTAGTCAGCGACCGAACCTCTCTAATCAAACCCCGACGAAACTTCCTCGCCTTCGTCTTCTCAGACAAATCATCAATGAACCGGGCCAATCTGCAGAACTCTCCGGCATACTCAGCTACCGTCTGGTTCCCCTAAACCAGAGCCTCGAACTGTGCCTCGATACCTCCCAAGGCAACATCAGGAAAGAACTACTCCTTAAACTGGCCCAAGTCTGGCCCTCAACTCCCACCCTGGGATCTGTTTGATACCACGCACGGGCTAAGTCCTGCATCTGACTGCCCGCCGCCTCGATCTGGAGTCGATCTGGTATCTCCGCCAGTCGGAAGATCTCCTCAATATGCTCTATCCAGTCGTCTGCAACATGGATGCCCTCTGTGCCGAAGAACTCCCGAGGATGCATCTTCTGGAAGTCCTGAATGTCCTTATCCCTCCGACGGGGCTGCTGCTGGACCCCATGAGCTGTAATCATCTCAACTGTGGTGCGAACCAGCTGGTGTGCCTCATCGATCCCCTGACGAAAATCGATAGTCTGCCTCGTCTGCTGCTGCTGGTGGGACTCAAGAATCCTCTCCACGAAGGAGAAGAGATGTACAGCATCTACCATCCCCGCAGGCGGAGGCTGCTGCAGTAGAAGGATCTCAGGAATCACTGGGCTCTGCCTCCTGGCTGCTGGAGGTGCTCCTCCAAAAGTCGCAGAGACACCGACTCCTGAGGGCTGCACTGGCCCTGTGGCACCAGGAGCTGGCTGTTAGACACGAGAGGTGGCAGACCCCTCTCCAGCCTCTCCCGTCACGGGGCGATGCGATCACGTCTCAACCATCCTGGAGACACAGATCAAACAAGAACAATTACTGAGAATGAGTCGAAAAATCAAAGGAGGACAGTTTAAATTTATAAGGAAGACAATAAGCAGCAAAATAGATATACGGAATCTGATAAGGAATTTTTCCTAGTGTGATTGAGTACCTTCAAAAATATGCTAATTCCTACTGCAGGCTGCAGCGATATTCTAGTTCGAATACCACTACATTTCTAACCTAGACCTGCATGGGCCACCACTAAAAACGTGTCACGACCCGCACCCTAGAGTAAGGGCACGAGACGTGGGTACGTCCAGCCTACGCCGCAGTGTCGGCGGTAGAACGCTGTCCTAGGTCACAATATCTAACAGTTGAAGGTAAATAACTGTTATACTCCCCGAATGTGGGTGACATAACAGAAATATAACTCAATCACAGCTAAGGTAGAACATGAAAGATAGAATGATAAAGAAAGATAACATATCCAGAACAGGAGAATCACAGAGATACAATCCAGAATTCTAAGTGTCTAAAATAATACATAACTCAGAATCTCAAAATCCAATACAGTGATCCAGAAAGTAAGACAATCCTAAACTAATGGAGTGTCGTCTACTGCTAATGGATCCTGCTGCTGGTCCAAGTCCAGGCACTCATCTAGTGTGGCACCGTAGTAAGTAGGGCAGAATGCCTCAGCCTCGTCCTCTGTAATATTTCAACAGGTCCAGTCAGGACGGGAACGAGCACATATCTCTCAAACAGTTCATAACAGGTTAGGAGTATAAATCATGCAATAGAGTAAAGTACATGAAGTGCTGAATGGAAGTACAGGTAAACAGGAGATATTTTGTAACTGAAAGTAAATACATGATAGTAGAGACTGTAAGTGACTACGTGATTTAGAGTACAATATGGTTATGTAAATGGCTTGGGGGCACATGAATACAAGTAAGGAGGCACATGAATACAGCTACTGGGGATAGTGTTCACATAACCAATTCTACTCACCCCGCCCCAATCAATATACAAGGATCCGTTCAAGTTATGTGATAAGCACATGAATACAGCTAAGATACGTGAACTCATGTAATGAGTAGTACATGAGGCACATGATAAGCACATGAAAGCACATAAAGCACATGAAAGTACATGAGAACATGTAAAAACATGAACTAGTACGAGTACAAGGAGTACTTGATGCACATGATAAAGTACATGAACATGAAATACCCGATGCACCCGTAGAGGGATAACATCTCAGGAAAGGATCCATATAGTACTAATCCTTGAAGATACGTGTCAGTATCATGTAGAGTAATCTAGAGCAAGAATATAGTCCAGACAGGTATGAAAAGATCAGAGAATGTACTCGCCTGCTAACTGAAAGTCCGAGATAAAAGTACTGTCCGAGGAGTGGTGTCTGGCTCCTATTTAGAACAGTACAAGGCACAAAAAGTCCAGAATAGAAATGAAATGCACTATAATGTGTTCTACATGAATCTAGGTCAATTTAGACAAAGTCAACTCTTGGTCAACTCTGGTCAACCCTAGAAGTCAAACTAGGTCAACCAAGTCAAACCTAAGTCAAACTAGTCTAATCTAGGCTTAGCAAGTCATTCTAGGTTCTAACAAGTCTAAACAGTCTATCTAGATTCCAACTAGGCATACCATGTCTAACCATACCATAGTCACATAACCACATGACATGACTATGTCTAATAGTCTATTAAGAAATACATCTATCCTATAGTCACTATACAATATCACCCATGCCCTATGCCATAATATATAATACACTATATTATATATACACATACATTTACGCACATTCATATATATATATAACTAATATATATATCACAATGCATATATTATATATATATAGGAAAGGAGAGAGGGGACACATGAATACAAGGGTGTGACAAAGAAACCTGGTGTGTGTTTGTGAAAGAGGGTGATAGGGTGTGTGACTTGTGTATTCAGATGGTTAAGAAACAGTGTGACAATTAAACATTAGTGTGTGTGTGTGAAAGTGAGGGTAGTGAATTAGTGAAACAGGGAGAACCTGAAAACAGGAACCCCAGATTTCAGAAAACAGGACCTATTTCTCAGGTCCAGTCCCACCTTCAATTACCCAGATTTATAGGAAACAACAACTAATTCTCAGTTCTATCAATGTACATTCTCAGTTCAAATTTCAGATCAAAAGTAAAGGCGAACTCAGGTTTTTTTCATAGAAAAAGGAAATTCCATTAATAACTCAGGTACATGAAATTCCTTTCATCCCAACTAACTCCAGTTACAGGGAACAGCATACAAGGCTAAAGGGAAAGGGAAATCAGTTTACAAATCAAATCAATATGGTTTAAAACTATTCTCAGTTAATAACAGAATGAGTTAGTGAAAGGAAATGGAAATTCAATTCCAGTTCAGATAATAGTTCAATTTAACACATGAATCACACATAAACCAATTAACAAGCCCCCACATTACCATTCAGATTTAAACTCAGATTTAATAGTTTGAACCCCCCCTTTCAAAACAGTTTATTGAATGAGAAACTCAGGTTTAACCTTAACATGAATCTCATTCAGCTAACAGTTCATAAAATAGAAAAACTGGGATCTCAGGTTCAACAATTTAAGTGTTCAACTAACCTTCATCTCACAGTACAATGAAAAAGGAGAAATCTCAATATTCCAGTTTGAAACAAGTGTATCAGTTTACCAATCATTTTAAAAAGGTTAATTAAAGAACAACACAGGCAACCCAATGTATCAGCCTTGAACCCAATCGAAATGTCAAAACTCAATTCAAAAAGCCTATGTTTGAATTCAAAAACTTAGCTAACATGGATTGTAATATGTGGGTATCATCATCAGTTGAAAAACAACATAACAACAGGGAATTAGTGGTTTGGAATAACTGGAAATCTCAGTATTAAATAGTATCAGAAAAATAGTAATTTCCCCATTCGAATCCAATTCTCCATATCAACCCATTCTAATATACAACCTAATATAATCATAGATTAAACATCATGATTAGGATCTAAATAATAAATAAAATACAATTTAAAACTATTAAAAATCAATTTAAACTCAAGAACACGATTCAGAACATTGGTGTACACAGTACACGACACGTGCACAGGCAATATCGTGTCCGACACGACACGAGAGCTCGTGAAACTCGAGGAGCCATGTGCAGTCATAGACACGACACACGTGTCAAGTTTCGTGGGTTGAAACCCTGTGTGCACAGAGCAGTGCCACCCGAACAGCAGGGCAAGCTCCTTGCCCGCGCGCGTATGTGCACGACCGCGTATCCACGTGCTCGTGTCGACTCAACCCGACACAAAATCGTGCTCAGAGCTAAAGAAATGCATAAGCGAGGTGAAAATAGATTTTTCTATTCAAACACAAATCACAAAATAGATTTCGTCGAACACATTCCTATAAACGTTGATATGTGTCCGATACGGACACGAAATGGGTTCAAATTCTAGGGTTAGCCTATCCTACTATTAGGTTAGGGTTAGGGCATCCTAGAAATGAAATTTAACAGAATTTACATGGAGTATAATGGATTATACCTATTGAAGAACAAAGGGTCAAAATCCCCAAATGGGAAGAGTTCCTCAAGCCACCAAACTCCCTCAAATTGTGTCTTTCCTAAAAATACTCAACACCAACAGCAAATAGGCTATTATTAGGTCCTATTGCAATTTGTTTGGAGGAATTTGGAGTAAAAATAGATTTTCTAAGAATTTACAAAGATGGAAACTCACCTCTTCCAAATGGCAATGATTCCTAAAGAGGCAAGCCCTAATTTCAAGGTGATATAAATAGAGGGGGAAACACTAGTGGCCGGCCAGATTTTTAGGGTTAGGATTTGGTTCATGGGGTGTGGGCCTATGGGCCATTAAGCCTTTAAGTCATAAAATGACTTATGATTTCACAAGCCATTCCTTAATCAATCTAGCTCCTAATTTCCCCAAATTAATTCCAATGAGTTAATTCTCACTAACTTAAGTCAACCTAGGTTTTCATATCCTAATCACTTAGTCAAGACCTAGGTTAGCCACTAGGTTAGTCTCCAAGGTCAACATAAGTCAAAGTCCACTAGAACACCAAAATCAATTATACTAAAATTACTTAAAAATTACATTAATTATAATTAATAATAATAATTCCAATTTAAATTCCAAAATTTTGAAAATGACCAAAATACCCTTAAGCTAGAAAAGTGGTAGTGACAGCATGAGTTGCAGACGTTTGATGCCGTAATAAGAGCGGCTAGGAGGCATGAATATGCACCCCATAGGATTGGGGATAGAGTTGAGGGCCAGAAGAAGCCTCGCATTCAGAGGGCATCATCTTTCCAATCGTCGACACTAGCTCCAGAAGTTCGAGCTTTGACGATTGGATCTCCGAGGACTCTGGCGGCTTTGCTTTAGCTGTTATTTTAGCCGTGTCTTCAGCAACAGAGGCAGTATACTATAGTTGGATATTCTCATTGTGGAAAGGCAGGTCATGTGTTGTCAGAGTACTGTAGGGCTCAGGGCTTGTGCCTAGCTTGTGGAGCATTAGACCACACGATAAGGACTTATCCTCGAAGGAGTTCAACATTCTTTCGGCCAGCAGTTCAGCAATTCGGGGTGCCAGTACCGGTTCAGCAACAGTAGGTTCAGAGACCATTACCGATGTAGTCTCAACAGTTCCAGCAGCAGAAGCTTCAGCAGTATGCTCAGGCTCAGGTTCAGAGATGGAGAGGTCGATAGCAGAGGGATCCTATGTCCAGAGGTCATATCTGAGGTTACATAATTTCCTTTGAGGAGGCATTAGCAGCAGGAGAGTTGGTTACTGGTACCATTCTAATTCCCTTTCATTCAATTTCAGTATTTAATTTTGGTATTTTACATTCGTTTTTATCTGTACGATTTGCGACACGAGTTGGATGGAAGCCTGAGACATTGTCTGTAAGGTTGAATATACTTATTGGTAACCATCTCATGGGAGTAGATCGAGTTTATGCCTTGTGTAAAGCCATAGTGTGTATGAGAGAGTTTTTCGCTAGGCTGGTAGAGGTTTTTTTGGACGATTATGTTGTCGTCCTAAGCATGAATCTGGTTGAGTGCTTGACATGCTTTGATAGACTGCCATATTGGCAAGGTTATCTTTCGTGTTCATGGTAGGAAGAAGTTCTCATTCTCGATAAACGAGGTAGAGTCTTCTTCAGTAGTCTTACTGATAGAAGTTCTAGAGGAGGAACAGTTGCCCAGAGTGGTTTGTGAGTTTCCAGAAGTATATCCCAATGAGCTTCTGGGTTTGCCTTCAGCTCGAAAGATTTAGTATTATATTCATTTGATTCCGGGAGCAGAGCCAGTATCATCGAAAGTTTACAGGATGTCCCCTTCAGAGTTGTTGGTGCCGTATCAGGCTATTGAGGAGCTTAGGATCAAGGGATTCATTCGTGCTAGCAGATTGTATTGGGACTCTAGCCCTTTGAGAAAAAGAAGGATGGTTCATCATGTGTGGTTAATGACTATCGTTAGCTTGATACGGTGATCATAAGTATAGGTATCCCTTGCCAAGGATAGATGTCTGTTTGATCAGCTGAGTAATGCAGTTGTATTTCAAAGATTTAATTGCGGTCTAGATACCATTAGATCAGAGTCAGAATATATCCAAGGTAGTATTTAGATCTCATCAGATTGAGAAGGAGTGCATGAAGCATCTTCGTGTGGTTCTCCAGATGTGTTGGGACCATGAGAAGAACTATCAGACATATGATCCTGAGTTAGCAGAGGTTGTGTTTGTCCTCAAGACGTTGAAGTCATTATCTGTATAGGGATCGAGTCAAGATTTTCATCCAGAGGGATTTGCACATGCAGCAAAGAAGATAGCTAGAGTTGACGTCAGATATTGATGTTGACCTTCTATACCATCTAAGGAAGGCAAATGTCTTTGCAGACGCTTTGAGCAAGAGACCCGGAGCCTATTTCTTAATAAAGCAGTGTCAGCTTCGAAAGGATCTTCAAGAGATAGGCATTGAGGTAGTGCTACCTGATGAGGCAGCTATGGTGGCAGGATTGCAGGTTCAGTCTACCATTATAGAATTAATCAGAGCAGCATTGTCCAGTGATATCAGGCCTCAACGTCTCAGAGAAGAGTGAGTTTCAGGGCGCAGGCCAGGGTTATATGTTCATGATGACGGGACACTCTGATTTGGAAATCGTCTTTGTGTATCAAGTAGAGATATTCGACATAAGATTATGACAGAGGTCCACAGTTCTCAGTACTTAGTTCATCAAGGAAGTACGACATATACCATGATATTCGTCAGCAGTTCTGGTGGAATGATAGGAGGAGGGGGAGACATCTTGATTTTTCTCTCGGTGGTTGGTTTGCCAGTAGGTTAAGGATGAGCATCAGAAGCCGATCGGACTTCTTCAGCCTTTGCCAATTCCCTAGTGAAAGTGGGATCATATTACTATGGACTTCGTGACTGGTCTTCATAGAAGCCCGACTGGTAGAGATGCCATTTAGGTTATAGTGGATCAACTCACGAAGGTTGTCCACTTCCTACCTTTTAGAGTTGGTCAGTCTAGAGAACAGTTGGCCGAGCTGTACATGAGGCAGATTATCAGACTGCATGGGGTGCCAGTTAGCATAGTCTCAAATCGGGATTCCAGGTTTACTTCTCATTTTTGGCAGAGTCTTCAGCAGAGTTTGGGTGTCCGTTTGATTTTTAGTTCAGCATACCATCCTTAGGCAGATAGTCAGTCAGAGCGTACGATTCATACTTTGGAGGATATGCTTCGATCGTGCACTCTTGACTTCAGTGGTTCTTAGGAGGATCTCTTGTACTTAGTAGAGTTCTCCTATAACAACAACTTCCAGGTGAGCATTCAGATGGCACCTTTTGAGGCTTTGTATGGTAGAAGATGTAGGTCACCCATAGCTTGGGATGACACTGGAGAGAGGCAGCTGCTTGGTCCAGAGATGATTGCTCAGTCAGTTGGAGTAGTCAGACAGATCAGAGATCGGAGTAGGTCAGGACAGACATCATCTTTGGGGTTTTCAGCTATGGTGTTCTCTTGGGTTCTCAATCGACGACCACGTATTCCCTTGGATTATGCCTACCCGTAGTGTCATTGGATTTGGCATAAGAGAAAAGCTTAGTCCTAGATATATTGGGTTGCTTGATATTCTCGAGCAAAGCAATATGATACATATCTTTTGCCCAATCATCTTGCTCTTCCACCGTCGCTACGCGAGGTACATGATGTATTTCACATATCTCAGTTGCGTCGATATGTTCTGGATTCGAGCCACATCCTAGATCATTAAAGATGGCCGTTGGTACTGACCTATCGCATGAGGAGAGGCCCGTATCCATTTTGGACCGGAGGGTGAAGTTCTCAAGAATCGGACTATTCAATTAGTTCGTGTTTCCTTGGATCATCACTCACTGGGCGAGTCTTCCTGGGGAGGGCGAAGATGATGTTCGAGCTCGTTACCCGTATCTGTGTGGCTCGTGAGGTATACTATTTTTGTATGCCTATTTTTCCACCTATAGTACTAGGGTGATTGTTTTATTTGTATGGCATTGTCGCTGTGTTCTGATTTTATTTTCATTTTCTTATAAATTTACTCTAGTTGGATTTCATTATTTATGAGTTTCCTATCTTGATCCTGATAGCATGTTTTTTTGGATTTCTAGCCTGATTTATTGCTTGCCTTTAGAAAATTCCGAGGACGAAATTTTTCTATGGATGGAATTGTTGTGAGACTCATCTCACAGTATCGGTATTTATATACAGATATGTATTTTACAGTATATTTCATATTTTCTTGGTTTTTGGAATGCTTTAAAATTTACCTAAAACTGTATGTTTTCTCCTTGATCGGCATACTGCCAGTATACTGATGTATACCGATCGCATACCGTCCAGACAAATTTTTCCACATTTTAGATATTTTTGATTTTAGATATTTTCCTGAATAGTATTTTAGATATTTTGGTGAATAGTGTAGATGCACCCTATTCCTCCTTATATATATACCCTTCTACTTTCTTTCCTTCCTCTTTTAACTCATTCTTCCTTCCCTCTTCACTTTCATTCCTCTTCCTCAAGAGCATAGGAAAGCTTGGCCTTGAGACCTAGAGTGTGGTTTTGTACCCCTCTTGGTGATGGAGTAGAAGATTAGGCTTGGAGTATAATCTAGGAAAGTACATCTTGCCAAATTCTTGAACCATAATATTTTTTTTTCATTTTGTTTTCCTTGGTATTAAATGCTTAGAATTGTCCTAAACTCATTTTGTTAAAAATATTTTCCTTGTGATTTTCGTCTATATGCATGTTTCTAAATTTGGTTAGAACTAGGTCTTGATTTTCTGTTAAAAATCCAACATCGACTTAGTAGAAAACTTGGTATCGAGAGTGATATTGGGGTTACCATCATGGATCTTGGTCACATATGCATATATGAGGCCCTCACCTAGCTTGTATACATAGATTTTGAGTTTGGTGGGAATTGAAACCCGTTTCGGTATCCCAAGAACCTATTTTTTGAGTATTTTGAAGTATTGATCTATCAAATGTTTTAATTTGTGAAAAATAATACTTTTGTGTTGTAGAGATTTAAATTCTATGCGATGTTGACTTTTGAAAATCCGAATTTTAATTTAAAATGAAGTTTTTGTGACCGAAACAAGTTTTGGCAAATTCTGGGATTTTGTTGCTGCCTAGATAATCGGAATTCTGAAGTATACCGACGGTATACCGATTTTCTGTCCAGAAATTTTCTGTCGTTGGCCGGAATACCGCCAGTATACCACAGTATACAGTCGGTATACCAAATTTGGCTATTTTGGGCTGTTTTTTTATTTATTATTTTTGCCCGTTCTGCCCGTTTTTTTAGATTTCTTTGAGTGTAATGAATTCTTAACATGATTAGATGACCTTGTATACTTAGAGAATGATTGTACACCCTATATACCCTTGACACTAGCTTATGTTCATATGTTCTTCTATACTCACTATGTATTGCTATACCCTTCCAGATTTATTGTACCTTACAGTCTATGTCATGTCCAGTTCCTACTTGACAGTGACCCATCGTGGTGCACTCTTGAACATGTCTTTTCCTAGCTTGCATGATAGTGGCCTGTCATGGTGCACTCTTGATTCTAGTACATGTCATCGTAGCGCACACCAGTCTTGATGCTTGTCTTGATATTGTCATGGCTTGTTGTGGCTTGTTATAGTTCACGTTCTTGCTTGTCTTGTCTAGTGTCGCATGTCTCATGTCTAGGATAGATTCTGCTGAATGCCACACCCGGAATCCTGAAAGAAAATATTAGGAATTCTACAACTAGCTTGATTATTTCGATCATTGGGAGGTGAGATTTTCTCGGTTACCTGCACCCCTTGTTTTATAGTCTTATATATATATATATATATATATATATATATATATATATATATATATATATATATATATATATACACACACTAGGGATTTGGAGCTATCTGTCATGATGAGCACACTTTCAGCACAATGTCGAGTGGGGCACCTCCTTAGGACACGCGTATCTTACTGCGGTGTGTCTGCTATACTTGTTTTTGTTTTGGCTTGGATCAATCGGGTAGTCTGCAGGGCAGGTAACTAGAATTTGATTTGTCAAACTTGCATATGTTAGTAACTAGGATTATGACAACCCTAGTTAGCTAAAGTATCAAGTCGTACTCATTGCTTGGCCGTGATTGATAGATGGAGTCCATTTTTGTTTAGTCTAGTCTTGCTCCAGTTTATCTTATTGCAGTACTTAGCTTTCTGCTATTTTCTCACATGCTATCATTTTTGCTACAGTCTTGATTTCACTACATGTCTCGCATGCTTGTCCTTACCACTTGTCCCACAAGCTCGGTTTTATCACATGCTACATACCCTGTATATTCACATGTTCATATGTTATTCCCTTATATGTTTCTAGTTTTCTTTCATATTCCCGTGGTACCTTTACATTATTCTTGTCCTACTTTTACTACTTTACTTTAGAGTTTCTATGATTTGCTTGCTGGTTTTAGTTCATAGTTTGACTTTCTTTGTGGTACTTGCTATTGGGGGTCTGACCCTACTGGTTTTGTTTGGCCAGATATGGTAGAGATGCCCGAGGATCTTCCATACCTTCCACTAGTTAGTGATTACCTAGAGCACCAGAGTACCTGAGTGGGTTCTTTCTTTTTGCCCACTAGTTATGTACATTATTCTTTTGAGGCTTTTTTGCCACCGAGCAGTTGTTTAGCTCGTGTTTGGACTTGATATTTAACCTACGGGTTTAGACATGATGTGCGTATTCTAGACTATAGCTAGAGCTTATCATGTGTGACTATTACTCTTGCTAGTTCTTCACTCTGTATTACTAGCTTTATGATCATTGATATACGATGGTTTGGGACGCTTTACTATTTTATATTCTAGATGATCATACTTCTTGTACATTATTTACTGCCTGTGATTGAGATACCTAGGATTCTTGACCTAGGATTGCCTGTTGGATTGTTTTAGCGACCCCCATCTATACAGTTTATACGTTATTTTGGAGTACTGGAGTACTTTGGTATACGTAGCTGGCCTGGTCCATCCCTACTTACCAGTATTCTAGTTCTGGGGCGTGACATCCGATGGCCATCACAACAACATGAGAGGTCACAAAGCTTGAAGGAATAGTAGAAAGAAGGGAATTACTACGATGAAGCAAAAGAATGAGGAGAAAATTGTTGCTCAAATTATTTTCACACCTCTTGGACATTTTTAGCATGGTAGTTTAGTAAAGTTGTATTAAACATAAAATGTTTATGTAAGACATTTTGACTTTATTAGTCTATGTAGCTTACCTTTATGTTTTGTGTATGTACTTATGTTATTTACTTTCATTTATATTATAATGAGTACTACTTTCATAAATGTCAAGAGGATTACAAATATTTATCTATAGATTAATTCAATATACAAGCCGGTTTGAAATTTCAAATAATATGAACATTTAAATAAAAGGTGCCTATATTAATATTATCCCAATAGGAATGCTTTCCTACTATTCTAACCCCGCCCTGCAATAAATTCTAGCCAATTTAGAGAAATTTAATATGAAAGGCTTTGTTAGTAATGCTTCATTTATGTTCCAATACTGGTACGCATATAAACGTTCCAATAAGTGACATGAAAATTAATCAAAAACATTTTATTAGGAATGCTTGTATGGTGTTCCAATACTGGCACGCATATAAAGCGTTCAAACTGCCATCCCTTGGAACACCTTTTTCCCGTTCCTAGAAATTTGGCAGCCCATAAATAGGTATGGAATAAAAGCGTTCCTAAAATTTTTTGGAACAGATTTCTTCCGTTCCAAAAAGGCTATTTTGGTGTTGTGCTATAAACCGAGTGTGCAGTTAATTACGTGCCTGATAGGGTACTAACACTAAGATTTAGACCTAGTGGTGTCATAGGAAACTTGTGTTCTGCGACGATGCCTGTCGATATGAAACTGTGGATGGCACCATAATCTAACAATACACGAGGAAGCCTATTATTGAAAAGTAATATACATGTCACAATAGTATCTGAGGCGAATGCCACATCTTAAGTCTTGGCATTGATGCATCCTATGGTATTTGGGTGACGACCTTGGCTATTTTGTAGCGTCTGTTGGGGAGCTCTTTGGGCTTGTCCATAATTTTGTTGATTTTGTTACGGCTGGGCATTCTAATTCAGTCTTTGGGCATAACAGTCCTAAGCGAGGTGACCCCATTTTCCATAAAAGAAGCATCTCCCATCCAAAACACGACAGTCGTCGGCCCGGTGTTCAAAATAGTTGCACTTGGTGTAACGAGGTCTCGAGTTCTACCTTTGATAGCCGCCGTTGTTAGGATGCTTTGTTGCGTTGTTGCCTCCTACATAGCTAGGGCGCTTGTGATGAGGATAATGCACAACACTGGCAGCGGCTGGAGGATACTGGGGCCCATGGCGGAGAGAATTGTTGACCCAAATCACACTCAACCAAATATTGACAAATTGACAATATGATACTTGTCATAATTCAATATGACACATCAAGACAGAACTTAGTTCATGACGGACGTCATCTCTCTCCTGCAGCGTACTCGTTTCAGAGTCTGTACTATTTTACATTTATTGAGTCTAGCTAAATGTAAACTGAGTAGCACTGGATATTCTTGGCTTAACCCTTATCCCCAAAACAAACCCAAAAGATCCACCAAGCCAAACTAGCCCACAAAAGCCCATTTGAACATTCCGTCCTATGGAGACAGAGTTCGGGCCGAACTCTGCCTCCACACAGAGTTCGGGTTGAACTCTGTCCCCTAAATTACAGGGCCCTAATTTTTAGGGTTTGTTGTATGCTAGTTGTCTAACGGCCAAAAAATTTGAATTCTTGACACAGAATTCTGGCCGAATTCTGCCTATCCCAACTAGTATAAATAGGCCTTGAATTCTCTCATTTTCAATCATCCAATTATCTTCTCTTCTCTTCTCTATAAGCCTCATACAAACCTTAACCTTCTCATCTACTAGCCATAAGCTTCCTAAGTCTAAAAGTGCTCAGTGCTATTCAGTTAGGAGTTTGTGCAAGGGTCAAGAAAGTCGCTTAAAAAATTCCAAGCATCGCCTCAGCAATCTTTGTAAGAAGTTGACGTGCTCTTCTGAAGAAAAGGCACGGGTGTAACTACTATTTCACAAATAGTGGATTTAATCCTGAGCTAGAGTTCTCAGGCCTGGACTAGTCCTCCACGAGAAAAACCAGGTTAAAAACGACTGTGTTTGCGTATGCACTCTTGATCTTTTCATTTTCGCATTTACTACTCTGATTATTTACTGTTTGTGAAAAGAGTTTAATTTTTATTTGGCTATTATTGTTATAAACTCTATTCACCCCCCTCTAGAGTTGCCTACCTGTTCTTCAATTGGTATCAGAGCTCTGTTCTCTTTACAAGGACTAACATCCTAGAGCTGATCCATGACAACCACACAACCTATGCTTTCCAACTATGGTGAAGGACAGTCCACTCATAGGCCACCCCTATTTGATGGAACCAACTACACCTATTGGAAAACTAGGATGAGTTTCTATCTCAAGTCTGTAGACTTCTACCCGTGGACCATTGTCACCGATGGTTACAAAAAGCCCGCCAGAATAGTTGTCGAGGGAGATCTCATCGAAAAACCCAATGACAAATATTCTGACGAGAAAAAGAAACATGTGAGTCTAGATGCTAGAGCTATTAATGCTCTTTTCTGTGCAATAGATATGAATGAATTTTACAAGGTCTCGACATGCACTACCTCGTACGAAGTATGGAAGCTTCTGGAAGTGACGCATAAAGGAACCACTCAAGTCAAGGAATCTAAGATCAGTCGTCTTACTCAAAAATACGAGGCGTTCAAGATGAAGCCGAATGAGGCGATCACCCAAATGTTCACAAGGTTCCTTGACGTCATCAATCCTCTGTCATCTCTTGGCAAACAATACTCCAATTATGAGAAGATCCGTAAGTTACTTATGGGCTACCGAAGATCTGGAACCCCAAGGTAAAAGCAATTATAGAAGGCAATGATCTCACCAAAATGTCTATAGAAACTTTGATGGGAAAGCTGATGACCCACGAACTCGACCTCAAAGACTTCAACGAACCGGCTCCAAAGGCAAAAGAGATTGCCCTAAAAGCTCATCGTCGAAGGGCTGATCCTAAAGAGACTGACGATGACAATTTTGAAGGTGATGATCAAGCTCTTCCAGTCCACAACTTCACGAAGTTCCTTCGTTTCAATCGAAAAAAGAAGGAACAACAAGAAGACGACGAGGAAGAACCAACTTGCTACATCTGCAAAAAGACTGGACACGATCGAAAGGACTATCCCTTCGCAAAGAAAGGTAACAGATATGAGAAGCCCTATAAGAAGCCTTTTTCGAGAAAGTACGCCAACACTAGTATTTGGCACGAAAGCGAAGAAAGTGATTCTGAGAAAGAAGATGACTCTCCTCAAGACACCGCTAATGTCTGCCGAATGGCAACATCCGAGAAGGTAACTAGCAAAACTCTTGATGACTTTACATTTGATGAACTTGGCGATGCATTTAATAACTTACTAAATGATCACAAGAAAGTCATTAGTAAATATAAACATGCCAAGGAGAAAATCAAAGGCTATGAAATAGAGATTCAAAATCTTTCTTCTTTACTTGATAATGTTAGAGACACTCCACCCACGGAAGTCACTGAGGAGGTGTCCAAGCTTAAATTAAGCTTACACGATACTGAAAAACTTATTGAAAAGCAAACACGTGAGCTCTCAGCACTCAACCAAGAGCTTGCTGAAGAAAAGAACAAACACAAGATCTCTATTGCTAAGATTAATGGTCTGAATGCTAAGTGCAATGAACTGAATGCTGTCTCTAAGAAATTAGAGATCAGATTGGGAAAACAGGTTGCTCAAACTCAAACCCAATCACATAGTCACAAAACACACACAAAACATAAGACCACTCATAATAGTAAAACACGTCACCCACATGCAGCACGTAACCATGCTTATATGTACACGTACTCCCATGTAGCATGTAAACCACATGCACGTAGACATCATTCTCAATCTACTCATAACTATTATCCTGCTGCTACACATAGTTACTATCCTACTGTTTCATATAACTATCACCATACTGCACATAGACATAACCATTATCCTACTGCTACACATAGTTACTATCCTGCTATTTCACATAACTATTATCGTACTGCATATAGTCATCACTATCAACCTGCTCCTAACACAAATAGGCATGCTACTTGCACATATTGTGGATTACATGGTCATATCTCACCATAGTGTAGAATTATGAAATTAGTTGATATTAATCGATATGCATGGGTACCGAAGACTAATATTTCAGGACCCACAAGAAATTAGTACCAAAGGTCAATCTACTCGTGATGTAGGTGGACCTTCCTCCCTCAACTAAAAGTAAGTGGATTCTCGATAGTGGATGCTCGCGACATATGACGAAAAATACAAATTTTTTCGCATCACTATCGATGAAGAAGGAAGGATATGTATCATTCGGTAATAATTTAAAGGGCTACATCATAGGTAATGGTACTATTGGTTATCCTTCTTCTCCTATAATAAAGGATGTCTGCTTAGTGACCGAGTTAAAGCATAACCTGCTCAGCATATGTCATCTTGCTGATCATGGATATGATATTAACTTTGGACAGAATAAATGCTACATTTATGATAGGTCAACGGAAGATATTGCTTTTGAAAGGATAAGAGAAGATAATATTTACATTTTCTATCTATCTAAAAATACTAACAGTGTAGGAAAGATACCTCTACGCCCACAAGGATGAAAGACTGTTGTGGCACCAGCGTCTTGGTCATGCCAATATGGATACTATATCCAGGCTATCGACAAAGAAGCTAGTAAGAGGTCTGTCCGACATCACATTCAAGAAGAACAAGGTATGTGCCGAATGTGAACTGAATATAGCAACCAAATCTTCATTTAAATCCATAAACACTGTAAGTACTACTAGACCCTTGTAATTACTGCACAGGGACTTATTTGGCCCCAGTAGAGTAGCCAGTCTTGGTGGAAAACTCTATGCTTTTGTTATTGTAGATAATTTTTCAAGATTTATTGGGTTTTCTTCCTTTCAAACAAAAGCGATGCTATTTCAGTTTTCAAAATCTTTGCCAAAAAGGTCCAAAACAAAAAAGGCTACATGATTACTCGATTCCGAAGTAATCATGGAGGCGAATTCGAAATTTCTAATTTTAAATTTTTTTACGAAACAAATGGTTTTGATCATGAGTTTTCTTGTCCTAGAACTCCTCAACAAAATGGTTTTGTGGAGTGGAAGAATAGGACTCTTGGCGATATGGCTAGAGTCAGGTTGAATAAATTTTCACTTTCGAAATATTTTTGGACAGAAGCTGTCAGTACATCTTGCCATATTTTAAATAGGGTGCTTATTCGACCTATTTCGAAGAAAACACCCTATGAGTTTTGGTTTGGTAGGACTCCTAATATCTCATATTTTAGAGTGTTCGGTTGTCACTATTTTATCTTAAATACCAAAGACAACTTTGGCAAGTTTGCTGCCAAAGCTGACAATGGTATTTTTCTTGGATATGCTGCCAAGAGTAAGGGATATAGAGTGTTCAACAAAAGCTCAATAATTATAGAATAATCTACTAATGTGACTTTTGATGAGAAAAATAGTGCAGCAGCTGTTTTCCATAAAAAAAATCAAAGACAGGTATTACAGAATACTAAAATTGATTACAAACTCGCTTATATAAAGAAAAGCCTAGAAAGAAATCCTGGGAAACAATCTAAATACAATTGTTTAGTTTTGATTCTGGGGGGTGACGTAGGAGGCTCGGGAAAGTGCTATCAACTCTGCCTTACTCTATGGACTATCTGACGCAGTCTTTAGATCTTGAAGAAATTATCTTCTTGAAGGTTGCCAGCCTCTTGCAGGGGTGTGGCACCCTGCTATTTATAATAGAATGTATGTTGAGCTGCATAGATGGCCTGTTGCCACGTAGCTGATTGGCACGCGAAGACCCGCTCTTTGGCTGCCATCTGTCGATTTGTTGGGATTTTATTGCAGCAAATCTGGGTAGTTTAGGACTTGGTCAGATTGCCACGCGTCCTGTCGCAGGAATTACTTTTTTTTAGCCGTATAGATCTCTCAGTTTTCGGCCATGTGGGGCCGCATGAGACTCATGCGGCATAGGTCGCAGACTTCCTTAGTCCAGACATAGCTTGAGGATTTAAGCCGCATAGATTCTGTATTTCGGCCGCATAAAGCTCATGCAGCTTGGATCATAGTTACTCTTGACCGCATGAAGTTCGGAGACTTTGGGGCCGCATATGTCTGAACCGCTTAGGTGACACTTCTTCTGGCCGCATGAAGGCGTACGAATCTTGCTTTTGGGTGACGTCTCACGTCTTATCTTTTTGTCGAAGTGTCAGAGCTGTCATTTTTGTCAGTTTTGTCAGGACTTGTCAGCTTTATCAGTCGAACTGCTCCTCTTGGCCGCTTATCTTCCTTCTGCTGCTGGTTGTCGACGGGCTGCATATGTCATTGAACCAGTTATGCAGCTTTCCTTTATGCGGACCTGTTTGGCCCAAAGTACCTATGCGGTAGTTTGTAATCCGCATGAACCCCATATTTTTTATGCTTCTACAAGACCCCCTCCAAAGTTTTCAAATTACAAATTTAGAATACTTTGAATAAGAAGCATAAAAATATGTCAAACCGCAGTGAGTCTTCAAGTTGCAGGAAATTTTTTGAACTGTAGAGAGATCTTGAGTCGCAGGGAAATCCTGAGCCGTAGAAAAAACCTTGAGCCGCAGGGATACTTCGAGCCGCAGAGAGCCTGCCAGCTGTCACTGCTGCATTTAATTTTCTTGATTCGGTTGTGGATCGCTTTTCGAGATAAAACCGACGGTTACTGGGGATAAAGTCCCCAAACGTCGTCATTATCTTTAATGATCTCGAGAAACGAAGAGACGCTCGACGGTTATTAGAGATAAAGTCCCCAAACGTCGTCCTTATACTTAATGATCTCAAGAATCGAAGAGTCTCTTTTCAGCAACTCTATAAATAGGAGTCATTCAGAGAGAGATGTTCCTCTTTCACCTTCTCCTCCTTCGACTTCATCATACTTTCTGATATGGCTCAAAAAGCTTCCAGGTCGACTGGTACGGCGGCCAAAGGGAAGAGGCTTGCTTCTCCGTCGAGAGCGGCAGACGCTCCTTCCATTCATTCCGACGTGCAACCTCCTCTCAAGAGTAAGGATGGTGAGCATACGATGACTAAAATTTTGAATGGCCATAACGTACATTTCCATGCGCGGGCCTGTCATATACTGATTCTGCTTTAAGCCTGGTCGGTGCATGCCCTATCTCATTTGGACCACATGTGTTCTGTATAATAGTGCCTCATGGACTGAGCCGCATGACCGCTGCTCATTCAAACTTGAACTGCATAAGTGCCTCAAGATTGATCTATATGAACCTTTCATGACTGAGCCGCATAGGTGTCGCATGATCACTTTATGATCGGGCCGCATGAATACTGTATGGTTGGGCCGCATAGCCGAAAAGACCGTATAACTGAAAAAAGAGCCCATTCACTTTATACGATTATCTCCTTTCTCTAATTTTTTTTGTAGCGTCTATGCTAGAGGTTGAGACCATTGTAAAGGAGGAGATGCTGCCCCCTTTCATCAAACAAGAATCACCGTTTGTTAAGGAGGAGGTGATACCAAAAGTTGAGGTAAAAGAAGAACTGGCGTCCATCGGGGATGTGATTGCTTCCAAGATTGAGGCTACTGTAAAGGAGGAGCCCAAGTCTGAGGGCAGTGGTATTGTGAGTTCTGACCCTCCTACCCCCGCCGAAGATCTCAGTCAAATAGATCTTTCGTATGCGACATGGCTAAGGGAATGGTATATGCCTCAGTACAACTATGATCCTTGACTGTAGGGATCCATGGGTTGCTGTGTGATTGCAGGAATACGAAAAATAAACGTTCGTATCTGTCTTTGTGTTTCTGTCTGTCTGTAGACTTCAGTACAATCCTTTACTGGAGGTGTAGTCCTATGAATGTAACTGATTTCGAATAAACATAATACATTCACTCTATTCTTTATTTGTAGTATTTATGGGACTATCATGTACCACCCTTGGGGGGCCGTTACATGAATCATAACATAACCTGGCTGGATCCTTGTGTATTGATTGGGGGTACAGGGGAGTAGAAGTAGACATGTGAATAATATCCAAGTAGTGTAGCATCAGAATCATTCCATAGTGTAGCATCAGAATCATTCTATGCCATTTATATGTCTATATTGTACTCTGACTCACTAGCCACTGTTAGTTCTCTATTTATAATAGATATTTTTATTACAGTTCTCTCTCTGTTTACATACTGTATTTCCTTCAGTTCATGTATCTTACTTTACTGTATGATTATATTTTCTAACCTGCTATGATCTGTTGAGATGTATTGTGCTCGCTCCTGTCCCGACTGGACCTGTTAAAAATATTATAGAGGACAAGGAGGAGGCCTGTGTGGATACATTCTATGGGGCAGCCCTAGACGACACTTGTGAGCTGGACCCTCAGGAGGACCCAGCTCTAGCTGATGACATCACCCCTATTGCCTAGACTAGCTTAGTTAGGCTTTATCTTACTCATGTTGTCTTGAGACTATTTAGTTAGACTTTATTTCTGTCTTGAGATTTGGGTTGTATATATTCTTTCATATTCAGTAGCTGAGACTTGTATTCTGGATATTTGCTGAGATGTTATCTTTGACTCTTCTGATCATCTGTATTTTCTTGAGTTCCATATCATATCGTACTTCTTCTTCCTTAGTTGTGATTGAGTTTATTTCTGCTATGTCATCCCCATTCGGGGAGTATAAACTGCTTAGAATTATATTGTTAGATGTTGTGACCTAGGACCGCGTTCTACCGCCGACACTGCGGCGTAGGCTGGACGTACCCACGTCTCGTACCCTTACTCTAGGGTGCGGGTCGTGACAGTCTGTCTGTAGACTTCAGTACAATCCTTTACTGGTGGTGTAGTCCTATGAATGTAACTGATTTCGAATAAACAGAATACATTCGCTCTATTCTTTATTTGTAGTATTTTGTGGTGCTTGTACTAGAGGGCCTAATACAACATTTATATTTGATAAAGAACATCCCACTGGGGGAACTTTTGTGGACCTATTGCCCATTTGTGCATCTAAAAATGCGAGCAAATAGATTTGAATGATATTTTATGGACCTACTACTCTTTGGTACACCGGTGGTGTGAGTAGTAGATTAGGATAATTTTTATGGACTTACTACCATTTTTGTGTACTGGCTATGCGAGTACTGATAATAAGTGGAAAGAAAATGAACATATTTACTCAGGATTTGAATGATATTTTGTGGACCTACTACTCTTTGGTACACCGGTGGTGCGAGTAATAGATTAGGATAATTTCTATGGACTTATTACCATTTTTGTGTACTGGCGATGCGAGTACTGATAATAAGTGGGAAGAAAACCAATATATTTACTCAGAGGTAATGAAGACGTGGTAAATATGGGTCAAAATAGAGCCTTTCTACTCATAGGTAATGAGGACATGGTAGGAGGAGGCCAAGTGGGGATACACAGAACAACTCAAAGATGTTATCAACGTGGAAGTTCTATGTATTGGGTGATTTGTTTGTGATGGACGGGAAAACAACTCAGAGGTAATATGGACATGGTTATTTTTCTCCGTTGAGGAATTTTGTGGCCCTATTACCCTTTTGTTGCATTGATGGCGCGAGTAATAGATTAGGACAAGTTTTATGGACCTACTACCCTTCTGCGCACTGGTGATACGGGTAATAGATTTTGAGGCAAATTCTTGGTGGAGAAAAGCTATGACCCGGAAGTTCATAGATATGGCCAAGAGATGAGATATGAATTTATTCAGAGTAGCCAGAGAGTAAGTTCAGTAGTACCTGAGGGTACATAACTCAACAATCTGCGAGATTTAAAGTTGGAGTGTAAGTTCAGCGATACCAGAGGGTATATAACTCACAATCTAAGGGATAGTTGGAAGGTGTCGTTTAGACATAGTATTTCTTGAGGAACTTGCCGTTGATGGGCATCATGAGAAAGTCTCTATTTTGTTTTGCGAGACGGTATGCTCCGTTGGAGAATACGGTCTCGATGATGAACGGTCCCTTCCATTTAGTCTGGAATTTGCCGGGGGTCTTGTGAGTCATGACCATTGGTCTGCGAATGGCCAAGACAAGATCGCCGACTTGGAATGTTCTCTGTTTTACTTTCTTGTTGAAAGCCCGAGAGATGCGCGCTTGGTAGAGCTCTATGCTTTGTTGAGCTTGTAAACGCTTCTCATCTAATGCTTCCAACTCTTGCAGTCGTCGGCGGTAGTTATCGTCCAACGTTAACTGGTAGGTAAGGGTCACTCGAAGTGAGGGGATCTGAGTCTCCAATGGGAGGACTGTCTCGCTCCCGTAAACCAAAGAGAACGGTATATTTCTTGTAGCCGTCCGAATTATTGTGCGACACGCCCATAAGCACTCGCCAAACTTTTCATTCAAGTTGCGTTTGTTTGGAAACACGAACTTTTTGAGGAGCTTGATTATGGTTTTGTTAAAAGCTTCAGCCAGACCGTTGGATGATGGGTTATATGCTGTCGAGGCCATGTTCTGAATTCGATTCTTGTCGCAAAATCGATAGAAAGCGTAGCTTGCGAACTGTGGACCATTGTCGTGAATAATCCTCCAGGGCAGTCCAAAACGGTAGATGATGTGACGTTTTATGAAACTAATCACGTTCAATGTCTTAACCTCTGCCAACGGAACAACTTTTGCCTATTTGGAGAAGTAATCGGTGATTGCAAGTATGAACCGATGTCCTCTGGACGACGACGTAATGATGGGCCCAATGATGTCCATTCCCCATGCTTCGAATGGCCAAGAGACTATCGTTAGATACAACAATTCAGATGGCAGATGTATAAAATCTGCATGGATCTGGCAAGCCTTGCACTTCTTTGCATAATCAACTGCATTTGTAACCATTATGGGCCAGGTTGGTGAGCCCCACAAGTACCGTCATGAGCTTCATGTAGGGCTTCTTTGGCTTCTTCATTTGACAGGCATCTTAATAGTAGCCCATCGTAGGATCGTCGATATAACATTTTAATCTCCGTATCGCAGAAGAATCTGAGGGAGCGACTTCTGATTGAGTTTGCTTCCTTCACATTCTCTGGCAGAATTCTATAGACTGCAAAGTCGATGAGCGGGCGTCTCCAGTCTTGTATGTCGTTGGTTATCTCGGCAGAGTAACTCATAACCAGTTGAAGATTGTTTCTGGGGCAGACCAGCTCATGGCCTATTATGTCGACTAGATGATAAGTGTTATTTGGAAGCGCCAAGAAAGCGGCGAGACCTGCTAGGGCATCGTCTTCGATATTTTGGAGCCTAGGAATGTGCTCTATAAAGAACCCCTCCTAGGTTGTAATGATGGCAATTGCTGTCTGATAATAGGGAATCAGGTCCTCGTTGTGAACCTCATATGCACCTCGGATCTGGTTAACAACCAACTGCGAGTCACCGTATGCTTCCAGGTACCTGATCCCCACTTCTTTTGCGAGTTGGAGTCCGATGACTAGAGCGTTATATTTGGCTACATTGGTCGAACAGGGTTCTGTAAGAGAATACTCCCGATTGACTACTAGTCCAGAGGAAAAAATTAATATCACCTGACTCCAGCGACGATATCACCTTGTGGCCCCGTTCTTGAAGCACCGTCGAAGAACATTCGCCAAATAGCGTCGTACGAAGTCATGTTCGAGGCGACGACTTCATCAGGAATTTCTTCATAAATTTTGGCTATTTTTGAGCCTGGATGGGCTGCTAAGAAGTCAGCCAGGGCTTGACCTTTGATAGCCTTCTACGAAACAAAAACCATATCGTATGGGGATAATAGTATCGCCCAAGTGGCTAGATGAAAACTGAGTGCGCCTGGCTTGGTCATGAGAACCCTGAGGGGATTAATTCGCAAAACAATATGGATGGTCTGCCCTGTCACGTAATATCGTATTTTCTGAATGGCGAACACTAGGGCAAGGCACTCCTTCTCCAAGGCAGCGTACCTATGTTCCGGTCATACCATCATCTGGTTGAGATAGCACATGGCTTGTTCATGTCCCGCTTCTGTTCTAGCAGAGCATCGAGGGAGTGTTCCATCGCCCGTACATAGAGCAGGAAGGGCTTTCCGGTGACCGGGGCTACCAGAACTGGGGGATTCATCAGGTACTCCTTAATATCATCGAAGGCACGCTGACATTCCTTATTCCATATGAAAGAGATACCTTTCCTCATGAGATGAGTGAAGGGTTGACATCATCCTGAGAGGTTAGATATAAACCTCCTGATATAGGCTAATCTTCCCTGAAGGCCGCGGAGTTCACGGAGGTTCCTCGGTGGGCCCATCTCCAAGATTGCTTTTGTTTTGTCGGGATCTATGTGAATGCCCCGGAAAGTAATGACAAAGCCCAAGAACTTTTCGCTGGACACTCCCAGGAAAGACTTGGTGGGATTCAGGTTGTGCACTTGCATGAGGTCAAATACTATTCTCAAATCACGTAAGTGATCATTTTTGGAGCGGCTCTTAACGGCGATGTCATCGACGTAACACTCCACCGTCTTGCGCAAATGATCTCTGAAGATGACACTCATAGCCCGTTGATATGTAGCACCAACGTTCTTCAGGCCAAAGGGCATGACCGTATACCAATATACGCCGATCGGCGTTCGGAATGATGTATGCTTTTCGTCATCAGGAGACATCTTGATTTGATTGTATCCTGAAAAGCCATCCATAAAGGACATGTGTTCGAAGCCACATGTATTGTCGATCATTATGTCAGTGATCAGAAGAGGGAATTCATCCTTAGGGCATGCTGCATTCAGATTGCAGAAATTGATGCAAATTCGTATCTTTTCGTTCTTCTTGATGACTGGCACTACGTTGGCTACCCAGTCTAGGTGTTGCTCCTCACGGATGAAACTGCTAGCTATGAGCTTGTTTACTTCCGTTTTAATAGAATTCATGATGTTCGGACGAAACTGTCGCTGCTGTTGTTTGACTGGTTTTGCGTCTGGATAAATGTTGAGCTATGAAGTGCAATCTCGGGGTTTAGCCCTGGCATGTCTTCATAGCTCCAAGTAAAGACATCGATGTATTCTCAAACGAGTTGTAACAACGACTCCCGCTCGTCGTCTGTCAGATTTTTACTGACGAAGATTAGCTTTGGAGAGGATTCATTACCGAGGTTAACTTGCATAACCTCATCTTCAGTAGGAAGATCGCGAAGTTCAAAGTGTTTCTCCCATTGTGTATCTAATTGCTGGACCCACGGCTCCAACTTAAGTGGTTCAAGTTGGTCTTCGTCTTCCTCTTCGATATCAGCGGACGAATGAGAGTGCCGCTCGCATTTTTTATCAGAGCTTTTGAGCGTGTTGGTGGAGTAACATACCCGAGGCTGCGTCTGGATTTGTGATAATGATCCTGAGGTTTTTCTGTTAGTACCGACGGCTGTAGAGGCAATTGTCGACCACTGCCATGATTTAGACCCGGGGTAGCCTCCATGTCGTACCTCTACTTTTTTATGAAGTATTTGGCTTGAGGACTATACAAGTAGAGTGGTAGTCTTCCAGTGTCGGGTCCGAGGTCGGACACTTGTGGCGTGAAAGATTAAGGACCTTCTTTTCGGCCAAAGATGATTGTGTGATCCCATCCTCTTCTGTCTGGGACCGAAAAGTAAGTGCCTTTTATGGGAGCAAGTCGATTTGGGGTATGGACGGTTGTCACCCGTGTGTGTATGCTAATGTCTAGACAGTTCCGTGCAGCATACGTCAGATTAGGCTTATCATACTCAGAATAGTCTAATGGCAGCCTCTTATTGATAAAATAATAAATTTTATCCACATGGATTACATCATCAGGAGAGGGGCTATCCACCTGTGTAACCAAGTATTTGGCGAGTTCTTCGTCCTCCTTGGCTACACCCTGCAAGCTTGGAGGTCGGGATGCTGTCTTGGGCAACTTGACCACCAAGGGTTCAGTCTGAGGTATTGACTTGCCTGTTGGATTGACACTTTGATGCTGGCTCATCTTAGGATGACGGATGACAATTGGCTCAACAAGGGACTTTGTGTCTTCCGGTCGCTTTGGAGTAGATTTTGGCAATCAGATTACCATCGATGTTACAGAAGGCCTTGCATCTTCCTGTTGCCTTTGATTGGACTTCGGCAGCTGGATCACCATTGGCCCTATGACAGTTTTGGCTCTTGGCTGGATTTCGGGAGAGGGATGACCGTTGGTTCCAACTGCGTAGGTGTGGCAGGAGAACCGAGGACCTCTTTATGTAAGGTTGCGACAAGGGGTGTGACCCTGCCCGATTTGCGGGCTTAGAGACAAATTCTCAAGGGTTCTTCTGGCCCTGTGATGGCTTCCAGCTCGTCAGTTATTGGATTCGTCATATAGACAAGCCTCCGAAGAGTAATAAGATTCAACCCCTTTGAATGGATCAATGTCAGCGAATTCAGTTTTCACGGAACCGTGCTTACTGACATACCTAACACACTGGTGAAAGGTGGATGGCACGATCATATAGTCATATATCCACGAACGTCCCAGGAGGATATTGTAGGAGGTGTCTGCATCTATGACGTAGCAGGTAACTTTCGTCTTCAGGTCACCAATCTGGCATTTCAACCGAATCTTTCCTAGGGGATAGCTCATTCCTGAGTTAAAACCGCTAATGGCAGTGTTGGTCGCTGCTAGCTGGTGCATAGGGATACCAAGAAGTTGTAACAGGCTTTTCGGGATGATGCTAATTGACGAGCCAGGGTCGATATGCATCCGATCTACCTTGATGTTGCCTATGTATCCAGTGTAGTACAAGGGGCGATCATGCAAATTGGACTTGATCAACATGTCCTGTGGAGTAAATACGATGTTGGGCATTTTATCTGTGCTATCGCTGCCCTGTGGATCTGCTGGCGGGTCTTCTCCTAGAGGCTTGACCTGGGCTAAGTAGGCGTCAGCATTTTAGAGTGCTGCGCTTGGTGCAGCACGAAGATCCTTAGAGAGTCTTAGGAGCTCGTATAACGACAACTTAGCTGGCGTATTAGCCAATTGTGCTAATATGTCAAAGTTGTAAGGTCTCTCCAGTCCCTGAGGTACATCATTGCAAAGTGGCCTGTCGAAGCGGGTTTTCTTTGTTTTGAACTTATCTGCTAGTGGAGGCTGAGATGGCCTTGGAACATCAGAGGAAGACAACGTTGCCGGCTGAGGATCTTCGGTTGAACTATCCCGTGTAGGCTGGACTTGTGCTCCAGACCGAGTAACAATGGCTGCAGCTTCCTCTGCTTCGGCTTATATTGTATGGCAGGATCTAGAATTCCTGCCCTTCTTCTTGCTGGTAGAAGATGACACCCCCTGGGTAACTTCGGGCACCAAGTCTGGATGCACCCATATGATCTCTTTCTGCGATGTGGTGAGGGGTAACAATCCAGATGTTTGGCTCCAGACGGGTGGAAGATTAGTAACCTCAATCGTTGCCCGAGGGACAGGTATGGCTCCGTCTGGAGTGGTTGTTGGAGGGAAGTTACCGAACTGAATGGATACCATGTTTGCCGCCACGGTTGTGGACACACACAAAAAAGAGGAAGAAAATGTTGTCTTTTCTTTTATTGGTACAAGGTACCACAAATCCAGGACGCCTGAGAGATCCTGCGCTGAGGATCCCCGAGTACAAAAAAGAATTCTGGAGAAGGAGATGATAGAGATCGAGCGGCAGTTGCTCCTTTACTCCGTTGACACTCCGATTACAAAAGTGGAAGAAAACATAAGAAAACTGCTAACTCTCGGCTCACTGGCAAGAAGTGCAGCAATTTGGCTCTTGAAAATGCTCTCCGTTCTGTGTTTTGGAGTGGGATAAGGCCCCCCTTTTATAGTCGTTCTTGGGCTGGAATGATGTTATGCGCCCACATGAGAAAGCATGCTGGTTTTATGTAGGCACAGTCCTGCTTCGGACGCATTGGATGTAGGCACATACAGGCTGTAAGATCGTGGATTGGTCGTGGTGTTGACGTGGCCGCATGCTTTGGTGCACGACTGCTCGTGGAGACTGATATGGTCGTGTGCTTCGGTGCACGCTTTGATCATGGCTTTGACTGAGTCAGGCTTGGGCGCATAGCCATGTCTCAGTCTATGCGCCCTCCTTTCGGGGGAGCTAGTCTTGGACGCATGAAGCTTTCACTGACTGGGCGCATAGAGCTACACTGACTTGGGTGCATGGAGCTTCATTTGCTGAAAATTATTCATGCTTCTACAAGACCTCCTTCAAAGTTTTCAATACTTGAACAAGTTCGAAATACTTTGAAAGAAGCATGGATCGTCTTCTCGTGAGGCAATGGGCGCATAGCACGGCTCTCTCCTTGGGCGCATAGTATTTGGCCTGCCTGTCAGGAAGATACGACTGTTGAGATTTTCCTCAAAATTCCGAACTGACAGATTCATTGAAACGGAATTTGAAGCGGTCCATCCTTCAGACGTCGTCTATGTCAGCAAAGGATAGTCGAATGGTATGGAGAGAGCTAATCCTTCACGTGGGTGCATAGGCTGTAGTTGGCGCATACAACATAATGGGCACATACAGTAGGTGGGTGCATAGGAAGTGGTCCGTGCCTATAAATAGACCCTGGAGGAGAGAGAAAGTTCATTATTCCTTTCTCTTTTGAATTTTTCAGAAAACACTTCGTCTTCTTTCTTTGAGAACCATGTCTTCCTAGGTCGCCAAGAGATCCGCGAAGGACAAGGGGGCTGTACCGAGTGACTCTCCTCCTGCGACAGCGTCCTCGGCAGTCCAGGACCCGATTCTGGGTGAGGGCATGCTTCAAAAAATAAAGTCTCGAGCGTTAATTTGCGACGCTCAGACTTCTTTTCTGCCTGGGCGCTTGCGCCTAAAGCAACATGCTTCTGTGAGCATTACTATGCGTACACAGAAGTCATGCGCTAAAACTATGGTGTACTATGCGACCACGTTTTGCCATGTTATGCACCCTTTTAAGATGTGGCATGTTATGCGCCCATGTACTGTCCGTGTGTTATGCGCCCACATGTCTTATTTTGGGCGCATATCCCTTTGGGCGCATAGCCTTTTGGATGGATAGAAGCCCTTCAGAACATAGTTTTCCTGCGATTTTCTAAGTCTGACTGTCTTTCTGCCCCTTTTCAAATTCTGTAGGGATCTAGCTAGCAAATTTCTCCAGGACCGGTATCGGTGACTCTGAGCATGGTGAAGATACAACACTTGACACCCACATCAGAGAGCTCAGGACTCTTCGTGTTTTGGAAGGGTTTTCCTCAGATGGTAGGTAGAACCTTTATACATCGAAGAGTTGGACGGTAGTTGGGCGTTACCGTGAAAGTTCTACTTTCATGTTTCTTCAAGTAGGCAAAAGCAACTCTAGAGATGTTGTTTTGAAGGTATGGTCCTTGAAGAAATGGGCCCATGGCGTTCGCAATATAGAGGAGAGGAGATCACCATTTGTAGATGTTTTAGCATGCTATATTTGCCCTCCTTCGTGTAGCCTCTCGAAGGTTCAACAGCCTTGTTTGCTTGCTTAATAGTAAAACATGACCTCCTTCGACGAAAGCGTGGTGCTGCCAAGCTGACCAAGCTATGTGTTCTGATGAGTAGTGGATTCTCCCATCTTTTTGGACATCAATATAATCTTTGACTTCTTATCCAGATGAAAGGCTGAAGAACCTTTTGTTTTGATCATGAGATGTAGTCCTGTGAATGTAACTGATTTTGAATAGACAGAGTACATTCGCTCTATTCTCTGCTTGTGGTATCTGTGGTGCTTTGTATTTGTAAACCCCATATTTTTAATTGATTTTTTATGAATTAATTAATGTTTTATACATTTTATTAATTATGAATATGTGATACTAGCTTATTAGTATAAATAATGTATGTGAATATATGTATATTATATTATTATATGTGTGCATGAGCGTACTCTTAATAAATAAGGAATGTAATAAATTCTAGGATTTTAGGAAATTATTTGTAAATTTTTAGAATTTTTTTACTAGCCTAATATATTTATATATATGCTTATAGTTTGATATATATATATATATATATATATATATATATATAATATATATTATATATATATATATATATATATATATATATATATATAATTGTTAAAAAAAAAGAAGGTTAGCTGTGGTGGTCGGCCCAAGGGGGGATCGACCACAGCATTATTACTAATGAAGAAAGAAAGGAAAAAGGAAAAGAAAGAAATAAATAATATATAAACCCCACCCACTTAAAAGGGGGCAGGCCCCCCACTCCCTTTTGAGCGCTGCTCTACCGCACGCTTAATTTCGAACCCGAGCAATAGACTCATTAGTAAATCCATTAGGATTAGATGTTTGCCACAAGTTGTTATAAATACTTCTTTTTCCACAAGCCTCAAAACCCTAAACTTCCAAAACAAAAGTTGAGGCTGATCATACCCTCTTCGCCTACGAATTTGTTTCACCATCGACGGAGCTTTGTGCACGACGAACGGAGCATCGGAAGTCAGCCCCGCGTCACCCACGGAGCAGTTTTTCCACTCAAGGTACCCTACTTACCTACGACGTAACTTTTTACTCGTAGCACCGATTTTCGATCCGTAAGATTTTCTGGAAATTAGACTTGACCCTCTTCGAGATCCTCCAGGTGGATTTCGAAAAAAACCCATCGACTTGCTCGAAAAATTGAGACGAAGTTGAAGAAAAACCTGTTTTCTGTAATACTAAAAACTGTTTTGAGACGACACCTTGTCGGTCAATTTTGTTGCTGTGCAGTAAAGTATTGTAGAAAATAATTAAAACCAATAAAAGACAACATAACCGAGATCGCAACGCATCTTTTGGATCGTCGTTTCGATTTGCGTGTAAAAAGTAGATTGATGTTGAAGTTGAGGAAAAACCTGTATTTAATTGTATTAATTTTCTAAATTTTGTCTGATATGGCGTGCGCGCCGACAAACCGGGCGACATTGTCGCATTCTATACGCATTGAAAGGCGCGTATGGACGTTGCAGACGTGTGGGAACTGACGGAACTCAGTTTCGTTGCATGTGCGCGACGAAATCAACGCGTATCCGTCGAGATACCCCGTATCGACGTTTTGCAAACTTGCCCATAACTTCATGTACAGTCGTCGATTCGAGATGAAACTTGTTCCAACAGGTCCGAATCGAAATTTTGGTCCTGTGTGCCAAGTTTGGTTCGATTCTGAGAAGGTCGAATCGGAACCCATTTTTGGCGGGCCTGCGACCCACTCAAACGGGCGAATTTGTACACGGCTCATCGGAATCCAAAACTGGACATACTGTTGAGTTCCTCTCCTCAAACTGAAACCGTAGACATATAGTTTGACCACTTTAGAGACCATAGACTTTGGCACGCATTTTGGTGTAAAGTGGGTCCAACGGCGGACATCGTTTTGACCCAAAATTACGATTTTGTCCCTGTTCCAGAATTAGACTTTTGGATAGGCGTTTTCTAGGTATATCTTTTACACCGAGTACATTTTTGATGTTTTTTCAGCATCCGGAGTTGTTTGGAGATTGTGACGTTTCTTAGCTGACATTGTGATTACCTGGACTTGCCACTTTGCACCATCAGGCAAGATACCTTGCCACCTTATTCTGTGATTATTATAGTTCTTATTTTCAGTTGTTATTTTCATCATTTTATTTTGTGATATTTAAACCGTGCGTCCAAGTCACACTTGGGTGCAAGCGACTCCATTGGTCGTTTATATCGCCTTATTTATTTCTCTTGCATTGACTTAGTCTAGTGACCACCCATTGATGTTGAGGTATTGGTATATCTCATACGGCCTCGACACTTGTTGTAACATATGATATGAGTCATATGTAGGACACGTACCCGCGTAGTTGGCTGGCCACCGATACGTATGGAGCGTGCGACAGATAGGAGTAACTGCCAATAGTATTGCATGTTATAAGACTTGGCGGTTACTAGAGGTTCATATCAGTCTTGGAGATGATGATACTAGACATTGGGTGGGGAGAACAATACCTGACGTATGGGCTTCTTTGCACTTCCCTGATTACCTGTGCGCTCCTCCGGAGACGCCGGCTCCAGGCGCCCTCTGACGTTTCCCAAAGCGTTATGGACGTAGCCCTTGCACATGGTGCCCTCTGACGCTTCCAGAGCGTTATGGACGTAGGCCCCTGGTGCCCTTTTTGGGAACTATGTCGATCCCATTTACAGCCAGGGCTCATGCGTCGAAGGATCGTATCTCAAACTGCATATTCACAGTAGAATGGTAAGGAACCCGATTGCATGCATATCTTTTTCTCTTATTATATTATCACAGTTTATATGGCATGGTGTTTCCTTGTATCTTGCTATGTCCCCTGAGGACCTGGTTATTTCTCCAGGTTTAGACGACTTTCTACAGGAGTACGGAGCGGCATTGGAGCTATCCTATATTGATGACGAGGCAGTGTCTTTTTGATTTCTAGACTATTTCTTATCTGAGACAGTTGTAGACATTATTTTACGTCTCTTTTCTTTCTATTTGCGGAGGTTGGACTTCGATCTTGTGAGACTATTTTTCATAGCTGTTTGGAGTGAGTATGTTTACCCGACTATCTTTTGATACTTTTACTTATTCATTTGGACTCTATTATCTTCTGTGTTGAGCTGTGATGAGATTAGATTATATTATATTATTCTGGCCTGTGATTATTTATTTATTTACAGCTTATGTGCATATGTGAGGATTCCATATATTGGAGTATTCTTCGTATATGTGCAGCTGGCATGTTCACGTACTCGGTCCTACGTACTTTGGGACTGGAGCGTTACATGTTTTTTGTGGAGGCCCATGCAGGTCAACGTAAATATTGTTGGGTTACATGACTGTGCCCAACAAGCCTACATATAGGAATAGAAATATCTCATCCAGAACTACTACTACCTCTTGACTTCCAATCTTTTTTGAAACTTCTTTGATTATTTGATTTCCTCATATCTAATCTTCCTAATATCAACTTATCCTCTTCGTGCCAACAGTATGCATTTAAGAAGCGGACGCACTTCTGCTTTGGCCCTCACATCTTGTGAAGAGGCTACCTCGGAGGGACAGAATCCTTCCATGACTCCAGCGACAACATACCAGCCAGGACAGTCGCAGCCTACTACGACACCGACGACGGAGTACCCAGATATCGTAGCACCCTCAGGCAGCCAGGCTGGGCAAACTACTACCATGCCACAAGAAGTGAATGTACCTCTGCCTCCAGCACTACCATTTCCTCAGCAGTTTCCTTCACAGTCGGGACATCAGATGCCTCCACCACCAACTGATGGGAGCCCTACCTCTCAGTTTATGTACGCCATGATGCAGGCTCAGTGGCAGCAGACTGAGCTGATGAGACAGACGATGATGGCAGCAATGGCTAAACCTCCACCACCACCTCCAGCACCAACACCAACACCGGCTCTGCATCCTTATGAAGGCTCTATCAAGAATTTCACAGATATGAACCCAAAGGCCTTTAGAGGAACAGAGAAGCCATTAGAGGTGTCACAGTGGCTTATTAGTACTGAGAAGCTACTGAAGGCATCCCAGTTGCCAGCTCGAGATTGGATGACAGCAGTGGACCTACTGTTAGAAGACAATGCTCACCACTGGTGGAAGGCGGAAGATAGACGATTAGGCACTGGGATCACTTGGAAGCAGTTCTATGATGTATTTTATGAGAGATTCTTCCCTATTCATGTTCGTGATGGCCTCTATGACCAGTTCCTACATTTGAAGTAAGGGAATATGACAGTTGATGATTTTGACTCGGAGTTCAATCGCCTGAGTCGATTTGGTGCGGGATTGATTCCGACAGAGTTAGAGAAGGCGAGGAGATTTCACCAGGGGCTTGCACCATAGCTCAAGTCTTATACGACTACCCAGTCTCAAGTCTCCCATTCAGCTGTCTTGGAAGAAGCTCGTGCTCAGGAGATTCTTCGCAAGTAGCAGTAGCAGACATCGAGACGACATACCCCAGCAGTTACACCAGCCCGAGCCACTCAGAGTGGACCTTTTAGGAGGACCACAGGACAGTTCCAGCAGAGGCCCTCACCTTATCAGAAGCCCATTTTCCATTACTGCAGAAAATAAGCACATCTCCAGAACGACTGCAGGACTCGTCTTGGATTATGCTTGAGATGTGGATCCAATCAGTACATGCTCAAGGACTGTCCGGAGCAACATGCGATAGTACAAGCTCGGCAGAACCCGAGGCCCACAACCCCAGCTCTCCCAGCACCACGGCCCGTAGCAGGAGCACCACGTCCACCGTTGCCTCCCCAAGGCGTACAGTACAACAAGGCCAGAGCTCAGGGCCCAGGACAGAATTTTGGGCAGGTATTCTCACTTGCTGTTGAGGATATAGAGACAGAGACAGAAGTTATAGCAGGTATGATTTTAGTTGCATCTTTTTCTGCTATTACATTATTTGATACTGGAGCCACACATTCATTTATAGCCACTTGTTTTGCCACTAGACACAGCATTCTCATTACACCCTTAGCTAAAAATGTTAAAATCCTCACTGGAGGAGGAGTTGTACCTGTTAGCGGTGTTTGTAGATTTTGTCCTGTAGTGATAAATGGCAGATAGATGATGGCACGACTTCTTGTATTCCCTTTGCCGACATTCGATGTGGTTCTTGGAATGGACTGGTTGAGCCAACATTTCGCTCTCATAGACTGCCATAGGAGCAGTATTATCTTTAGACCACCGAATGCGGCAGAGTGTGAGTTCACCAAAGAAGATGGAGATAGTTGTGATGCACCCGCATCGAGGACTCATATGATGATGCATGACTTCCCTCAGCACCCTATCATCACCGAGTTCGAGGATGTATTCTCCGAGGAGTTGCCAGGACTACCACCTGACCGAGATATTGAGTTTTCTATTAAGCTTATTCCCGGAGCTGAGCCTATTTCATCTCGAGTATATCGTATGGCACCCAAGGAGTTGGTAGAGATGAAAACGCAGATTGATGACTTATTAGAGAAGGGATTTATTTGTGCCAGTGCGTCACCATGGGGAGCACCCGTTCTTTTTGTGTCTAAGAAAGACGGGACAGTGCGCATGTGCATCGACTACAGAGCATTGAATGCAGTGACGGTGAAGAAAAAGTATCCCTTGCCGCGTATAGACGATCTATTCGATCAACTGAGTAGAGCAAAAGTATTCTCCAAGATTGACTTACGTTTAGGCTATCACCAATTGAAGGTTCAGAAGGAAGACATTGCAAAGACGGCCTTTCGATCGAGGTATGGATACTACGAGTTCTTGGTCATGCCTTTCAGTTTGACCAATGCTCCCACAGTTTTTATGAATTTAATGAACAAGATCTTTCACCAGTACTTGGACAAATTTGTAGTAGTCTTTATAGACGATATCTTGATTTACTCCAAGAGTCAAGAGGAGCATGAACAGCACCTACGGATAGTTTTGGGAACGTTGAGGAATGAGCGACTTTTCGTGAAGCTTAGCAAGTGTAATTTCTTTCTCAAGGAGGTATCATTTCTTGGTCATATTGTTACGGGTGATGGTATATCGGTAGACCCAGAGATAATCACAGCAGTCGAATCATGGCCCGCTCCCACATCAGCTTCTGAGGTGAGAAGTTTCCTCGGACTTGCGGGTTACTACCGATGGTTCGTAGAAGATTTCTCTCGAATAGCGGGGCCTATGACTCGATTGACTTGCAAGGATCAGGAGTTTGTATGGACAGACGAGTGTCAAGCCGCGTTTGACGAGTTGAAGAAGCGATTGACCACAGCACCAATCTTGACGCTACCATTAGGCCCAGGAGGATTTGTGATCTACAGCGACGCATCGGGGAAGGAATTAGGATGTGTATTGATGCAGCATGGGCGTGTAGTAGCATACACATCGCGACAATTGAGAGTGCATGAGAAGAATTATCCGACCCACGATCTAGAGCTCGTAGCGGTTATCTTTGCTTTAAAGCTATGGAGACACTACTTGTACGGCGAGAAGGTTGATATCTACATTGATCATAAGAGCCTCAAGTACGTGTTCACACAGAAAGAGTTGAATATGCGACAGCGACGTTGGTTGGAGTTGATGAAGGATTATGAGATCGAGCTTCATCATCTTCCGGGCAAGGCTAATATCGTGGCAGACGCATTAAGCCGTAAGCCCATGGCACACTTTTTGACTACACAGAAGGAGTTGATTAGAGACTTGGAGTAGCTTGGTATTGAGGTAGTATTGCCTGGAGCAGACGGCGTATTAGCCAACCTCCAAGTACAATAATCAATGGTAGAGCGCATTAAGGCAACATTGCCCAATGATGCCAGATTTTGACGGCTAAGAGAGAGGACTGAAGCAGAAGAGCAGATGGGATTGAGGATCCACCCCGATGGGACATTGCGATGTGGTGATCGCATTTATGTTCCCAATGGAGAGCTAGGGCAGGAGCTTATGGCAGAGGCTCACAGTTCGGCATATTCTATTCATCCCGGAGGAACCAAGATGTACCATGATTTACGACAGTATTATTGGTGGCACGGAATAAAGTGAGAAGGTCGATTCTGAGAAGGTCCTATCGGAACCCATTTTTGGCGGGCCCGTGACCCACTCAAACGGGCAAATTTGTACACGGCTCATCGAAATCCAAAACTGGACATATCGTTAAGTTTCTCTCCTCAAACTGAAATCGTAGACATGTAGTTTGGTTCAATTCTGAGAAGGTCGAATCGGAACCCATTTTTGGCGGGCCCGTGACCCACTCAAACGGGCGAATTTATACACGGCTCATCGGAATCCAAAACTGGACATACCGTTGAGTTCCTCTCCTCAAACTGAAACCGTAGACATGTAGTTTGACGACTTTAGAGACCATAGACTTTGGCACGCGTTTCGGTACAAAGCAGGTCTAACGGCAGACATCGTTTTGACCCAAAATTATAATTTTGCCCCTGTTCCAGAATTAGACTTTTGGACAGGCATTTCCTAGGTATATCTTTTACATCGAGTACATTTTTGATGTTTGTTTCAGCATCCGGAGTTGTTTGGAGATTGTGACGTTTCTTAGCTGACATTGTGATTACCTGGACTTACCACTTTGCACCATCAGGCAAGATACCTTGCCACCTTATTCTGTGATTATTATACTTCTTATTTTTAGTTGTTATTTTCAGCATTTTATTTCGTGATATTTAAACTGTGCGCCCAAGTCACACTTGGGTGCAAGCGACTCCATCGGTCGTTTACCTCGCCTTATTTATTTCTCTTGCATTGACTTAGTCTAGTGACCACCCATTGATGTTGAGGTATTGGTATATCTCATACGGCCTTGACACTTGTTGTAATACATGATGTGAGTCATATGTAGGACACGTACCAGCGTAGTCGGCTGGCCATCGATACGTATGGAGCATGCGACGGATAGGAGTAACTGCCAATAGTATTGCATGTTAGAAGACTTGGCGGTTACTAGAGGTTCATATCAGTCATGGAGATGATGATACTAAGCATTGGATGGGGAGAACAATACCTGACGTATGGGCTTCTTTGCACTTCCCTGATTACCTGTGCGCTCCTCCGGAGACGCAGGCTCCAGGCGCCCTCTGACGTTTCCCAAAGCGTTATAGATGTAGCCCTTGCACATGGTGCCCTCTGACGCTTCCAGAGCGTTATGGACGTAGGCCCCTGGTGCCCTTTATGGGAACTATGTCGATCCCATTTACAGCCAGGGCTCACGCGTCGAAGGATCGTATCTCAAACTGCATATTCATAGTAAAATGGTCTCTTATTATATTATCACAGTTTATATGGCATGGTGTTTCCCTGTATCTTGCTATGTCCCCTGAGGACCTTGTTATCTTTCCAGGTTTAGACGACTTTCCACATGAGTACGAAGCGGCATTGGAGCTATCCTACATTGATGACGATGCAGTATCTTTTGATTTCTAGACTATTTCTTATCTGAGACAGTTGTAGACATTATTTTACATCTCTTTTCTTTCTATTTGCGGAGGTTGGACTCCGATCTTGTGAGACTATTTTTTATAGCTGTTTGGAGTGAGTATATTCATCCGGCTGTCTTTTGATACTTTTACTTATTCATTTGGACTCTTTTATCTTCTGTGTTGAGCTGTGATGAGATTAGATTATATTATTCTGGCCTGTGATTATTTATTTATTTACAGCTTATGTGTATATGTGAGGATTCTATATATTGGAGTATTCTTCGTATATGTGCAGTTGGCATGTTCATGTACTCGGTCCTACGTACTTTGGGACTGGGGCGTTACAGTATTAGAGGGCCGAATACCGTATTTTTGTAAAGGGTATCCCACTGGGGGATCCCCCTCTCTCTTTTTTTGTTTGGACCTATTGTCCTTTTGTGCATCCAAAAATACGAGCAAATAGATTGGAATGATACTTTCGTGGACCTATTACACTTAGACACACCAGCGGTACGGGTAATAGATTTGAAACAAAACCTAACAGAGATAACGAGGTCGTGATAGGTTTTATGATCTTGGCGTCGTGCCTTTCATCTCGGGTTGGGTACAGGCGTCAAGTTGGAAGACTATCGGTATCAGAGGTAATATGGACGTGACACGTGATAATCAAGAGTAGTTTTTGGGGGAATGGATTTTCTTGTCAAGTTTGGCTTCTTGTCAGGTGCTACTTCCTGGAGCGGAAGAGACTTTTCAAGCCTCCTCTCCAACGACCTCCATTGAAGATGACGAGATGGCCCAGGAAGTCGTCAAAGCTTTCTACTTTGTGCTGAAAGTGAACCTTTTCGGAGTCTTGAATCGGAATGCTGCCTTCGGCCCTGTGAAAGCTGTCGCCGAACGCCAAGTAGCGGCCCTCGAGAGCATTGTCGGCTATGAAGAGTGGGCTAATACTCTGAGGAAAGTTCTGAACGACCTGGAGGGTCAGGTGGCCAGGTTCCGGGACACCAAACAGCGGAGACCGACGTCGCTGTTTTGTGCAGAGGACGAGGCTTTGATGACGGCTCTTGCGGAGGAGAAGGCTACCTTCCAGGCAAGGAAAGACGCCCTTGTTCGAGAGATTAGCTGGCTAACCAGTATGTGTAAAATCCCTAAATTTCTACTATTTTTAAAATAAATTTGGTACTGATTTGTTTAATTTTATTTTGTATTTGTACATCGCATGGTTGTGTTGTACGTCGCACGCAAAATTTTATTTTTCATAATTGCTCGACGAGTGCGAATATGTACGAGCGTACATATTTTTAGAAGAACGTTTTTTTTCTATTTTATAGTTTCAAAATAATATATAGTAATTACTTTTATTTACTTAAAGTTGTGAAAAGCGTCGCATCAAGATTTCAAAAACATTATTTAATTTTATTATTATAAAATTATGAGATTATTTTATTGGCAATTAGGAAACTATGTTTCGTAAAATACCTTCTTCTCATGCAAATACGTAAGATGTAATTTTTGTATAAATTGATTTTGAAATTATTTATTAATTATCTTAAATTTTTTAAAAGGTATTTTTGAAGTAGTTCCTATTAATATTTAATTTGATTTTCAAAATTTATTAATATTAAAATTTTATTATTCAAAAATATATTTAAAAATATTTCTAATTTTTGAAATTATTATTATAAGTATATTTGGAAAAATATATTTTGTGGCAATTTAAATCTTGATTTGATTTTATGGATTAATTTAAATAGTTAAATTAATATCTATAGTTGAAATTTGATTTATTTTATTTGATTTAAACTAAAAGATGTAATTTAATTAGATTTAAATTGGATTTGGATTTGGATTGAATCAGTTTTAAAATAATTTAAATTAAAGGTTGGATTATCTAAAAGGGGTTTTAATTTTCCAAATCCTTATCCCACTAGGAGTTTTCACCCCCTATAAATAGGGGAGCCTTAATATTGTTTTCTTCCAGAATTTTTCCACAAATTTCCACCACCATGTGAACACATTGTGTCGGTGTCCAAATTCTTTTTCGTGTCAGCCGTGACGGCCTCGGCTCCAACCCCGGGTGTCTTTCCAATAGATCCTTTATATTATAAATACATTATTTCCGTGTCGGACACACCCCCGACACAATCAATCCCTAAACCTAACCTAATCCTACCCACGCCATCTTTCCACCTCCACCACGGCCGTCCCCGCCATGCCATCACCTGCCTATCCCTATCCATGACCTGGACATCACTACCTCCTCGCCAACTCCGACACCGATCGAACATCCAACACCGCCCTAGCCATCATCTGTCCACGGCCACCATGGCCACCAACAACAAGAAATCCCCACCGCCACCACTCACCGTGGCCGTCGCCACAACCATCCCACACCACAATCTAACCCCGCCAGCCTTCCAGTTTCCCGACAACTACCACCCCGCACCCACCGCGACCCCACCAAGCTAGCTGATCGACCGCTACGCCGCACCATGCCAGACCCCGCTCCTGCCACAGCACCCCGTCGACGCCACGAGTCCAGCCACCATCGACCACTGTCAACACCACCACCCGGCCAATAACTCCCCCTACCACCACCAACTACCCATGCCAGCCCCTATTCACCATAACCATCACTACCGGACCTCCGTCAAAACCACCGCCGCCCCTTGTCTCCGCAGCCCATCTCGACCCAATCCCGGCGGTCGCCCACACCCAGCACCGCCCGCACACCCCATCACCACCACACAGGGAAATGAAAAGAAAGGAAAAACCCTAACTCTAGACTCACCTCTGCTGGACCGCCTCGATATCGCCCCGCCTCCGTACGTCGTGGCCGAGCTCCGTGGGACAGACTGCGCACCACCATAGAGATCGACCACCCCGTCACCGACTTTGGCCACCACCCGACCCGGTTCCTCGGTTGCCGGCATCCAGGCACCGACACCGTTCCCCGCCGGCGGGCCCGGCTCAGCCACGAGCGCACACCCGCACGATGGAAACCCCTCTGCTGCCGGCCGAGTCCGTCGAGCTCATCTCCGCCCCTTCCTCTTTCCCCGCCTATCCCTCCGTCTCTCTCTCCCGTTCGCCCCTCTATTGTATTCTTACCCTCTCCGACTTTCTTATCCACTCCACAGTCTCTCCCCCTAATTTGTTGTTCTTCTCTGTGTTTTGTCCATTTATTTATTTTGTGGTTCTTGGTTTTTGAACACTGTTGTTTTGCTTTTGATGGTTTAAAGAAGGGTAGCGGTAGCAGTCAGCACTGCTGAGCCGTAGGTTTTTAGTATTTTTTATTATTATTCTGAGTTTTATTGTGAACTTGGAAAGCTGTAGTATATTATTAGTATGTAGATTAAATATTCTTTTATATATATATTAGATGATAAACTGTATTTTCTAAGTGTATATGATTAATTAAGAGCACTATTTTTTCATTAATAGTAATTTTGCTACTAATATTGACTAAGTACGTAGTAACAAAATAAGTTTTGGGGATTGACCCAATATATGCAATTTCAAAACTGACTTTAGCCAAAAAAAATTATATTATAAAATTTTGTGATATTTGATATAAATATTATCGCAGTATTTTATCTAATTAAAATTTTAGGTGCCTGAAAGTATCATATATATTTTAATTTATTTAAAATATTTTATCTAAATATCTTTATTTGTGAGATATTGTTTCCTATCTAAATTGGTCTTTACAAAACTTAGAATTTTTGCCTAACTCTATTTTGTTTTTATGTGTTTACCTAACAACAGATTTTTATAAAAATATATAGTATCCTACTAAAATTCTATTTTGACAAAATTAGAGTTTTAGCTTAAAATATATATATTAATTTTCAAGTACGTAGTTGTCTAATTTTTTTTAATAAAATACAGTTTTCAAGGTTATAAATAATTTTCTAAATTCGTATTATTTGATCAAATTCCTTCGATTATCGTCCAGTCCATGACCAACCCCATTATTCTCGTTTTTTCACTAATTCTGTACTTCCATATGTCTACCCTAACTAATTTGACCCTTCTGGACCTAATGGAACTGTTCGTGCCACCATCAGAGGTCACTTTGTGTAGTTGTTATCCGAAGTTACAGTTCATGCCATATTGATCATTGCAGTACACCAGGTGTCCTACCAGGCAAGACACCTTGCCATTTGCTGTTTATTTATTTAGCTCATATTTCATGCATTGTTCATTATTTTCTTTATGCAAAATAAACTGTAATACATGGCATAACTTGTTAGAACTTACTGTTCAGTTATAATTTCTGCTATGTATTATTTTTTTACACACTAAACCTAGATTTAGGGACCACCATGTATGTTGCATTCATTGGCCTTGACACGCCGTACTACGAAGTTGTGTGTCGCATGTAGAATACGGACGTACGTGATTGGCTGGCCACCAGTACGTACAAGCCGTGCGATAGGATTAACCGCTAATAGAATTGTATGCTAGTTTGTCTTAGCAGTTATAGAGGGTTACTGTTGTGGATACAACATAGTAGGCATTGGGCGGGGTGGATAATTCCTTAGCGTATGAGTTTCGATGCACTTTTTTTGTGACCCGGAAGCTCCGTTGGAGAAACGGGATTGATGACCCATGATTACTGACGGCCACTGGCGTTCTGCAGAACGTTATGCTCTTATTGATTGGGCCTCTGGTGCCCCAAGGGAGGACCATGTCGATCCCATTTAGCCAGGGCCCATACGTAAGAAGGATTGTTCTTAACTACATTTCACTTAGAACGTTTAGGCTACCTTATCCGTTAGGTATGAGTACTTTTGGTTTGGGTACTTGTATCTAACCGTGGCTTAGAACAATAACTTGTCGTGGATTAGTTCTTCACATCTTGTCCTTGTTTGGTTGTAGGTGTGACTTACTACTTCGATGAGAAGGTATTGAACCTTGTTGGGGTCGGGAGACCATATTGGATTCATAACATGGAAAGATATGTCACCGTGAATTAGTTTACCATCTCCTGTCCTTGTTTGGTTGGGGGGATGGTAAGCTAGTTCAATAGGTGTGTATTGGACCATGTTATAATTCAATTGACTTATTTGTTTGAGCAATATTTATTCAGTTTTTATGGCATGATATTATGTGTCTTGTTACGTCCCTCTGAGGACCTGGTTATCTCGCTAGGTGTGTGCTCTTATCTTTCGCAGGTGTTCTAGTCGTGGCCATGATCGTCTCTATTTCTTCGAGGATGATTGCACTTTGATCGTCTTTGCTTCGCTCGCCAAACTCTTTCTTTTGTTATGTATTTCTTTTCATAGTTGGTAGTAGATTTGTCTTTGCCCAACATATTGTACCAAATGATAATTTCATAATTGATTATATGATATATTTTATTCATTTATTTTTGTGTGGATGAGATTAGTCATGGTTCTACTACATTTTACAGCTTACGTATATTTATTATACGGCTGGCATGTCTACGTTCCTAGTCCTACGTATTTTGGGACTGGGGCGTTACATATTTTTGTGGTGGCCCATGCAGGTCGAGATAAATTGTTTGGTTACCTTGCCATACCAAGCAAGCCTGCGAATAGGATTAGAGTTTATGATCTCATCCACATACTTGACCTCCTTCCTCGATTTCGATTTCAAAACTCTCGCTCGACTCCATGATTAGCATCTTACTTGATCCCCTCTACCATAAACTCTTATCCTTCTTTCGTGCTTGATATTGGTTAGGAAGATACCCCTACTAGGTAGACATGATTTTGTCCCAAAACACTATTAGTTTAATTCTTTAAGTTGGGTAGAATGCCTTGTGACCTAGCAATCCCTTTGCCCTTGTGACCTATATTCACAAGTTTACTTAGATTCTAGAATTTAGAGGACCCTAACCCATCTAGTCAACCAAGGACTTGGACAAGAAGACTGTAGGACGACTGTATGGAGACCAATACAGGATATGACTTAGAACCGTTTAAACAAATTCTGCTTTTTTCAATCTTAATCTCACGTGCCTATATTTTTACTAGATAGACTAATGACGCTAATGTAGCCTAGTTTTTGCAACCGAGTGCATAATGGTCTGATCAACCGAGTGCACTTTGGTTTGCCTTTATCTATCGTTCTACGTGGATGGGGACATAGCTAAACTTGCCCTCTAGAGTCCCATCCACGATTGTCCTGACAATTTCTTTGAAATTTTTGGTCGTCTTTGAATCACGTACTCGTATTCGATAATATCGTCTTTGAACTCCTTATTGCGTTCTCCTTCACCTATTTTAGAAGGATGAAGGCGTTATACTAGAACTTCCTCTAGCCTTCCTATCGATTATGACCTTATCACTTGAAGTTTCTATACCTTCGTCTTAAACTGCTCGTTCTTTTCCTCGGCCCTATATTTACTATCACGACCTCCTAATCGCTTAAATTAGGAGTGAATCTAATTTGTTCTCTTAATCGTGCCCTCAACCTACTCTCAAGGAACCATGTCTTTAAGTTCTTAAATTTATCTCTCTTGATACCGTACTATTCTTTATTGCATGTTATCTTGGTTAAACGTTAACCCTAATCATTTCCTTCTGACGTTAGTTAGCCGTATCCGTGAATTATTTTCGTTATTATTTGAAATCACGATTTCCTAATGCATGTTTTGTTGAACGTTGTGAATAATTGTTCCTCACCAATACCCCTTGTGCCTTTTCACCCCCTACTAATTCTTAATTTCGAGGACGAATTTTTTTTAAGTTCGGTAGGATGTAAAACCCCTAAATTTCTACTATTTTAAAAAAATAAATTTGGTACTGATTTTTTAATTTATTTTGTATTTGTACATCGGGTAGTTGTATTATATGTTACGCACGGAATTTCGTTCTTTGTAATTGCTCGACGAGTGCGAATATGTGCGAGCGTACATATTTTTAGAAGAACATTTTTTTTCTATTTAATAGTTTCAAAATAATATATAGTAATTACTTTTATTTACTTAAAGTTGTGAAAAGTGTCGCATCGAGATTTCAAAAACATTATTTAATTTTATTATTATAAAAAGGCGAGATTATTTTATTGGCAATTTAGGAAACTATGTTTCATAAAAATACCTTCTTCTCATTCAAATACATAAGATGTAATTTATGTATAAATTGATTTTCGAAATTATTTATTAATTATCTTAAATTATTTAAAAGATATTTTTGAAGTAGTTCCTATTAATATTTAATTTGATTTTCAAAATTTATTAATATTAATATATTATTATTCAAAAAAATATTTAAAAATATTTGTAATTTTCAAAATTATTATTATTAGTATTTTTGGAAAAATATGTTTTTATGGCAATTTAAATCTTGATTTGATTTTATGGATTTATTTAAATAGTTAAATTATTATCTATAGTTGAAATTTGATTTATCTTATTTGATTTAAACTAAAAGATGAAATTTAATTAGATTTAAATTGGATATGGATTTGGATTGAATCGGTTTTAAAATAATTTAAATTAAAGGTAGGATTATCTAAAAGGGGTTTTAATTTTCCTAATCCTTATTCCACTAGGAGTTTTTACCCCCTATAAATAGGGGAGCCTCTTGTTTTCTTCCAAAATTTTTCCATAAATTTCCACCACCCTGTGAACACATTGTGTCGGTGTCCAAATTCTTTCCCGTGTCAGCCGTGACGGCCTCGGGTCCGACCCCGGGTGTTTTTCCAATAGATCCTTTACAAATACATTATTTTCGTGTCGGACACACCCCGGACACAATCAATCCCTAAACCTAACCTAATCCTACCCAAGCCATCTGCCCACCTCCACCACGGCCGTCTCCGCCATCCCATCACCTGTCTATCCCTGTCCACGACCTGGACAGCACTACCACCATCGCCAACTCCGACACCGATCGAACATCCAATACCGCCCTCGCCATCATCTGTTCCCGACCATCGTGGCCACCAACACTAAGAAATCCCTACAGCCACCACTCGTCGTGGCCGTCGCCACAACCAGCCCACACCACAACCCCGCCAGTCTTCCAGTTTTTCGACAACCACCACCCCGCAACCACCGTGACCCTACCTAGCCAGCTGATCGACCGCCACGCCACACCATGCCAGACCCCGTTCCTGCCACAGCACCCCGCCGACGCCACGAGCCCAGCCACCATCGACCACCGTCAACACCACCACCCGGCCAACAACTCCCCCTACCACCACTAACTACCCACGCCAGCCCCTGCTCACCACAACCATCACCACCGGACCTCCGTCAAAACCACCGCCGCCCTTTGTCTCCGCAGCCCATCTCGATCGCATCCCGACGGTCGCCCACACCCAGCGCCGCCCGCACACCCCATCACCACCACACAGGGAAATGAAAAGAAAGAAAAAACCCTAACTCTAGACTGACCTCTGTCGGACCGCCTCGATGTCGCCCCGCCTCCGTACGTCGCGGTCGAGCTCCGTGAGAAAAACCGCGTGCCACCATAGAGATCGGCCACCCCATCACCGACTTTGGCCACCACCCGACCCCGTTCCTCGGTTGTCGGCACGTCTACGCCGGCATCCAGGCACTAGCACCGTTCTTCGCCGGCGGGCCCGGCTCCGCCATGAGCGCACACCCGCACGATGGAAACCCCTCTGTCGTCGGCCGAGTCCGCCGAGCTTGCCTCTGCCCCTTCCTCGTTCCCCGCCTATCCCTCCGCCTCTCTCTCACGTTCGCCCCTATCTTGTATTCTCACCCTCTCCGACTTTCTTATCCACTCCACAGTCTCTCCCCCCAATTTGTTGTTCTTCTCTGTGTTTTGTCCATTTATTTATTTTGTGGTTCTTGGTTTTTGAACACTGTTGTTTTGCTTTTGATGGTTTATAGAAGAGTAGCGGTAGCAGTTAGCACTTCTGAGCCGTAGGTTTTTAGTATTTTTTATTAATATTCCGAGTTTTATTGTGAACTTGGGAAGCTATAGTATATTATTAGCATGTAGATTAAATATTCTATTATATATATATTAGATGATAAACAATATTTCTAAGTGTATATGATTAATTAAGAGCACTATTTTTTTAATAATAGTAATTTTGCTACTAATATTGACTAAGTACGTAGTAACAAAATATGTTTTGGGGATTGACCCTATATATGCAATTTCAAAACTGAGTTTAGCCAAAAAAAATTATAAAATTTTGTGATATTTGATATAAATATTATCGCAGTATTTTATCTAATTAAAATTTTAGTTGCCTGAAAGTATATTATATATATATATATATATATATATATATATATATATATATATATATATATATATATAATATATTAAAATATTTTATCTAAATATCTTCATTTGTGAGATATAGTTTCCTTTCTAAATTGGTCTTTACAAAACTTAGAATTTTTGCCTAACTCGATTTTGATTTTAAGTGTTTACCTAACAACATATTTTTATAAAAATATATAGTATCCTACTAAAATTTTATTTTGCCAAAATTAGAGTTTTAGCTTAATATATATATATATATATATATATATATATATATATATATATATATATATAATATATATATATATATATATATATATATATATATATATATATATATATATATATATATAAATATATATATTGATTTTCAAGTACGTAGTTGTCTAATTTTTTTTAATAAAATATAGTTTTCAAGGTTATAAATAATTTTCTAAATTCGTATTATTTGATCAAATTCCTTCAATTATCGTCGAGTCCATGACCAACCCCATTATTCCCGTTCCCTCACCAATTTTGTACTTCCATATGTCTACCCCAACTAATTTGACCCTTCTGGACACAATGGAACTGTCCGTGCCACCATCAGAGGTCACCTTGTGTAGTTGTTACCCAAAGTCGTAGTTCATGCCACATTGATTATTGCAGTACACCAGACGTCCTACCAGGCATGGCACCTTGCCATTTGCTGTTTATTTATTTAGCTCATATTTCATGCATTGTTCATTATTTTTTTATGCAAAATAAATTGCGATACATGGCATAACTTGTTAGAACTTACTGTTCAGTTATATTTCCTGCTATGTATTATTTTTCTTATACACTCAACTTAGATATAAGGGACCACCATATGTGTTGCATTCATTGGCCTTGACACGTCATGCCATGAAGTTCTGTGTAGCATGTAGAATACGAACGTGCATGATTGGCAGGCCTCCAGTACGTACAAGCCGTACGACATGATCAACCGCTAATAGAATTGTATGCTAGTTTGACTTAGCGATTATAGAGGGTTACTGTTATGGATACAACATAGTAGGCATTGGGCGGAGAGGACAATTGCTTAGCATATGGGCTTCGATGCACTTTTCCTTGTGACCTGGAAGCTTCGCTGGAGATATGGGGTTGATGACCCATGATTACTGATGGCCACTGGCGTTCTGCGGAACGTTATGTTCTTATTGATTAGGCCTTTGGTGCCCCAAGGGGGGACCATGCCGATCCCATTTAGCTAGAGCCCGTGCGTAAGAAGGATTATTCTTAACTATATTTTACTTAGAAAGGTTAGGCTACCTTATCCGTTAGGTATGAGTACTTTTGGTTTGGGTACTTGTATCTGACCGTGGCTTAGAATAATAACTTGTCACGGATTAGTTCATCACATCTTATCCTTGTTTGGTTATACGTGTGACTTACTAATTTGATGAGAAGGTATTGAACCTTGTTGGGGTCCGGATACCATATTGGATTTATAGCATGGAAAGATACGTCACCGTGATTTAGTTTACCATCTCCTGTCCTTGTTTGGTTGGGAGGATGGTAAGCTAGTTCAATAGGTGCGTATTGGACTATGTTATAATTCAATTGACTTATTTATTTAACCAATATTTATTCAATTTATATGGCATGATATTATGTGTCTTGTTACGTCTCTCTGAGGACCTGGTTATCTCGCCAGGTGTGTCCCTCTTGTCTTTCGTAGGTGTTCTAGCCGTGGCCATGATCGTCTCTATTTCTTCGAGGATGATTGCACATTGATCGTCTTCGCTTCGCTCGCCAAACTCTTTCTTTTGTTATATATTTCTTTTCATATTTGGTAGTGGATTTGTCTCCGTCCAGCATATTGTACCAAATGACAATTTCATAATTGATTATATGATATCTTTTGTTCATTTACTTTTGTGTGGATGAGCTTAGTCATGGTTCTACTGCATTTTACAGCTTACATATATTTATTATACGGCTGGCATGTCTACATTTCTAGTCCTATGTATTTTGGGACTGGATATTACAGTATGACCAGTTCAATGCTGCAAACGAGGCCCGTGCTGCCTCGAAGAACAGGCTGGCTGTACAAATCACTGAGAAGTATAATCACATTACGCAGATCAAGAACGAGATCGTCCAATTGGAAGCTGACTTAAGGACGGAGACATCTGAACATGAGGATTATTTGTCCCAGGCTGCCAAGACTGCCACTACTTCTGCCCGTTTAGAAGAGCATCTGGCAAAGTTGGAGGGGAAGCATCAGAGTCTGATCCTCTTTGAACATGAAGCCACTCGTCAAGAAGAGGCACGGCTTCGAGCTTCTGTGAAATCTGAAGCCGAGATTGTCGCTCTGAGGGACAGCATAAACCGTCTGTGTATCCTGTAGATGTAACTCTTTTTTTTTTTGGCCGTCACGGCTCTTGTACTTTTTTTTTATAAAATAAAGACTCTTTCTAGAAGTGAATGTGGTTTTGTTGAAATATTGATGCTAGAGGTAATGTGGACATAGCAGAGATATTTCTGGTGGGTATTCCGCTGGAGAATTTTGATGTGGACCTATTATCCATTTTATATTCAAGCTATTCGAATATAGATAATAAGTTGAATGAAGCTGCTAGTAGAGGTAATATGGACATAATAGCAGAGGATGTTCTATATCTGACCAGAGGTTATATGGACATGGAAAGATATGTAACATTAAATGGGAGTGGATAGTTCAGAGGTAGCATGGACATGACTATCTTTGATGAATTCTTTGCTCAGAGGTTATGTGGACGTGGCAAAATATTTGATCATTTCGCTAGGGAAATAATTGTCGGAAAATAATTCAGAGGTAATAGGGACGTGATTTGTTTTCGTCAAACCGAGTTTGGACGGAGTCAAAAAACAGAAATGATTCCGCTGGGGAAATATTTAGAGGTCCTATTATCTAGGGCGTATTCAAGACTCTTGAAATATGGATAATAGTTAGATAGTTTTTTTTGGAATCATATAAACATCGTATTGTACATTTACATGACTGATCATATGTGAACAAAAAGAGGTTACACATAGTATTTCCTCAGGAACTTGTCATTGATAGGCATCATGAGCAAGTCACCATTAGACTTGGTTGGCCGGTATGCACCGTTAGAATACACCGATTCTATGACGAAAGGACCTTCCCATTTAGGCTAGAATTTCCCTTTTGTTTTGTGCGTCATGACCATCGGTCTTCTCACTGCTAGGACTTGATCACCGACTTGGAAGATCCTTTCCTTCACTTTTTTATTGAAGGCTCTGGAAAGGCATGCTTGGTATAGCTCAATGCGCTGCTGAGCTAACAAGCATTTTTCGTCTAGCGCTTCGAGCTCTTAGAGTCGCAGACGGTAGCTCTCTTCACTAGTCAGCTCGCTGGGTAGGGCTACCCAAAGAGAAGGAATCTGGATTTCTAGGGGAAGAACTGCTTCGATCCCATAAACCAGAGAGAATGGCGTACTGTCTGTTGGAGTCCGGACTGTTGTACGATAGGCCCATAGACATTCATCGAGCTTCTCGTTCCAATCGTGCTTATTTGAAGACACGAACTTCTTGAGAAGTTTTATGATGGTTTTGTTGAAGGCTTCTGCTAGCCCGTTAGTCGCTAGATTATAGGCAGTAGAGGCTACGTTCTGGATCGATTCTTATCGCAGAACCGATAGAATGCATGGCTTACAAACTGTAGACCATTATCATGGATGATCCTACGAGGTAGGTCAAAGCGGTAGATGACGTGATATTTGATGAAACTTATCATATTTGACGTCTTCACTTTGGTGAGCGGTATAGCTTCCGTCCATTTGGAGAAGTAATCGGTTATAGCTAGGATGAACAGATGTCCTTTAGAGGATGGGGGGCTAATTGGTCCTATGACATCCATACCCAGGCTTCAAATGGCCAAAATGCTGCCGTCGGGTGTAGAAACTCCGAAGGTTGATTGGTCCTATGACATCCATACCCCAGGCTACAAATGGCCAAGATGGTTGCCCTTGAGCCAACTTTTGACTGTGATATCGTCCACGTAGCACTCCACGATTTTACACAAATGATCGCAAAAAATTATGTTCATGGCTCGCTGGTATGTTGCCCCTGCATTATTCAATCCGAAGGGCATCACCGTATAGCAGTATACCCCCAATGGTGTTCGAAAAGATGTGTGCTTCTCATCGCTGGGGAACATCTTGATCTGGTTTTAGCCTGAGAACCCATCCATGAAGGACATCCGCTCGAAGCCGTAAGTATTGTCGATCATTACGTCAGTAATCGGTCGAGGGAACTCGTCTTTCGGGCATGCAGAGTTTAAATCACGGTAGTCGGTACAGACTCAAACTTTATCGTTCTTTTTCATGACTGGAACGATGTTGGCAACCCAGTCTGGTGTTGTTCCTCGTGAATGAATCCACTGGCATTGAGCTTCTTGACTTCATTCTCGATGGCTTCTATGACGTCTGGACAGAATCGTCGTTGTTGCTGCTTCACTGGCTTAGCTTTAGACGAAATGTTCAGGCGATGCATAGCGACTTTAGGGTCCAAGGCTGGCATGTCTTTATAGCTTCATGCGAAGACGTCGATGTATTCTCTTATAAGCTGTATAAGAGATTGGCATTCATCGCGAGATAGGCTTTTGCTGAAGAAGATTGGTTTGAAGGATGCTTCATCTCCTAGATTGAATTGGATGACTTCGTCTTCGGTAGGTGGTTCCCGTTGTTCAAAGCGCAGCTCCCACCTGGTGTCCATCTTTTGAGCCTATTGTTCGAGTTCGATTGATTGGATATCGTCTATAATTTGGTCGGCATACTGGAGTCTAAGTCCCAAAGGGAGAAATCAGAAGAATGAGAACAACGATCTGCTTCATCATCTGATCTTTCGAGAGTTGTTGGAGGAGAGACATAGCCCAAACCAACACCGCTTCGTTGATAGTAGTTGTCGGGTTTGCCGGGGGAGTAAAGTGTCGTATTGGCAACCGTCGTCCTCGACCGTAATTTAGCCCTTTGTCGCTTTTGATGTTATATCCCATGTTCTGGATGATATTCTTGGCCTGCCAACTAGACCGGAAAAATTATATTTTTCCAGAGTCATAGTCAGCTTCTGTGTTGTGCTTGGGAGAAGTAGAGTCTGGAACAAACTTTCTCTCGCCAATTATACGACCGAAGATGATTAGCTCTTCATCTTTCTTTCTGGGTGGAACGATGAAGTAGACGATATCTTCAGGGTAAACTTTTTCTTGCAGGTGAGGTGTTGTGACCGGCATACAGAGGTGTGGTCCTATGCCGTTCTCTAGAGCGTATATCGTATCTATGTAGTAGTTTACAGATTGATAGACATTGGAGTAATTCAAAGATAAACCTTTACTAAGGAAATACACAAGTTCTTCTTCAGGGATAACATCATCCGCTGAAGGTATATTATTATGAGTATTGATATATTCATTGAGAGGATCATCATCTGGAAGAGGAGCCACAGTCTTGTCCGAGTTCACCACGTAGGGTAATTCTTCATGATTGGGGGGACGGGCGTTAGTAGGTTCCTCCTGGGGTATCTTGTTGAGAGTGATGATCAATGGCTTGACCTTGTCAGGGTTCTTCTTTTTTACCCAGATTGTGAGAGGCTTCGGAGTACTTTTTGGAGTAGTACGTCCTTTGACTCAGATAATCAGGGGACCATTGGAGGATGGACTTGCTTTAGCTTCATTGTCAGCTTTATTGCCGTCATCCTTGGGGGGTTGAGATTGGTAAAGTACCGAATCTCCATAGTAAGCTTCGATGCCCTTGAAAGGATCGACATCGGCAAACTCTGTCTTTACGACATCGTCGCTGTTGATGTACTTGAAGCACTGGTGAAGTATGGAAGGAACGATCATGTTCTCGTATATCCATGGACGTCCCAACAAGACGTTGTAGGATATATTGGCAACGATCACATAGCAGGAAACCTCCGTTCGGAGATTACCGATCTGGCATATGAGACGGATCTTACCCAGCGGATGGCTTCGCCCAACATTGAAAGCCTTGATAGTTGTGTTGGTTGCAGATAGCTTGTATAGAGGGATTCCCAGAATTTGAAGCAAATTTCTAGGAATGATGCTGAGGGAGGATCCTGGATCGATGTGTATGCGGTCCACCTTGATCGCCCCGATATATCCTGTATAGTACAGGGGTCAATCATGACGATTATTTTTTAGTAGCATGTCCTCATATGAGAAGGTGATGTTAGGCACCACTTCCATAGTACTGTAGCAGTGGGGACAGGAGACTGGATCTTCAGTAGGGGCTTTGACTTCAGTGAGGTAAGGGTCGACGTGTAGTAATGCCTCACTTAAGGCATTCCACGTTTCTTTGGAGAGTCGCAATAGATCAAACAGAGACAACCTGGCAGGTGTATTGGCTAGCTGAGCCAGTATGTCAAAGTTGTAGGGCCGATCCATGCCTTCAGGAGCTGGCGCCTTTAGAGATTAGTCAAACCGTGTCTCCTTCTGCTTAGATTTGTCCGTAGTTTGAGGCTTGGATGGGCCGGCTTCTGAGCTTGTGGAGGCAGCAGGAGCTTGAGGAGGTACTGCTTCTTCTTGTACGGGATCGTACGTCCGAAGATATGACTTCCCCGATCGTATTTCGCCAGATAGAACCTCATAGATGGGTAAGGATACCATATGGAATAGCTTGAATTTCTTGCACTTTCTTGCTTTGGGAGGTGCTACCCCCGACGTCACTTCTTGGACAAGACCGGGTGGACCCACATGACCTTACCATGTTCAGTTGTGAGTGGAACCAAGGTCGAGTTGCGAGCTGGTGGTAGGTTGACGACTTCCATCATCGCCTTGGGGATCGGGACCACGCCATCTAGGATTTCTGTAGGAAAAAAGTCGCCAAACTGAAAAAAGATCATGTTAGCAGATACTTCCTTGTCTTCAGCTTCGAGGTTGATCACTTGGTTGTCGATAAGCTGTTGTATCCTCTTCTTCAGGACGATACAGTCCTTGGTGGAGTGATGCACGTACTAATGATAGAGACAGTACTTGGGATCATTGAGTTGGCTCGCCTCTGCAGGACGTCATAGTGGAGGCAATGTCAGCTTATTACCCTTCGTCAATGTGTGGAAGATGGTAATAACATCATCTTCGTCGAAGGAGAAGGTCTTCTTAGGCTTGTCGGAGGTGCCCTAAGAATTGGAAGCTCCTTTGGATGTGTCGACTTTCAGGACTTCTTTCCCATTACCCCCACGAACAGGGATAGTTTGAGGATGCTTGCCCTTGTCTTCGGATTTGGGTGTCTTCAACCCCAGTAGTTCCAAGTTAGTAACATCATTTTCAGCAGCATCAACGGCCCCAATGAAAGCAGGCTATGTATTATACTTATGTATACCTAGACAAAACTTTACTGTAGGAAGGAAGTTATATCGACAAGTATCCATAAGTTCTGAGTCTAGTATGCCGAAGGGCATCTTCAGTGCTAGCCGCCTGAAGCGTTCGATGAAGGCGATGATAAACTCAGTCCTTCTTTGCTTGGTCTCGATGAGGGTGGACATACTAACATGCATATCGCTCTCATAAAACCTGTTGAGGAACAACCTCTCCAAGTCTTTGAATGAATTGATACACCGTCAGGCAGACTGCAGAACCATTCGAAGGCTACCCCCTGCAAGGTGCTAATAAACAGCTTCGATAGGAATGGATCGTCTCTGGGCAAGTGCAGAGTCTGCGTGTTAAAGTATGTCATGTGCTGACGAGGAGAAGTCAAATCGTCAAATGAGTTCAACGTCAGCGGCTTGTAGTTATGAGGGTAAGTAGCATTCTCCCATTCAGGGGGATACGGTTGAGATATCCCCATCTTCTAAAGCTCGTCTTTGTATGAGATGGTGTCGAGGCGAGTGACCAAGGAATCAATTGCATCCTGTTGATTGATCAGGTGTTGGGAAAGGGTTGCTGAATGGTTGTCAGGCGTTGTTGGCGAAGGACCACCCCCGATATTTACAAGATTTGGAGGAGGTGCAATGGAATGATACTCTTTTTGTAGTGAAGGAGGGTTGTTGCTATGAGCCGAACTAACACGGACCAAATATTTTATTAAGGTAGAGGAACAGTCCCCGCAGCTTGAACTGCCATGATACTGGTAAGCATATCAGTGATCTTGGCGAATGCTATTTCGAGACCCTCTAGCCGTTTGCTAGTCTGATCACTGGCTTCTTCAGATCTTTCTCCGTCCGCCATATATGTAGATAGCATGCGAAGATGAACAGAGGAAGTAGGGCAACAGGTGCTGATACTGTCTATCTCCGAGTGGATAAGTCCTTCATCTTCAGGTAGAGGAGGTAGATAGTCGCCATCGAATTCGGAGGGATCATCGTCCTCTAGAAGGCTACCCTCAGTGTGGGGGTCATCTGCTTTAGATTCTGAGGGAATGCTACTCCCGGCTTAGGAATCTTTGTCATCCATACGAAATCTTGCCTTTGATCGACTGCCCATATAGACTCCTTTGGATGTGACAACCTGTTGGCCATCTGTTGGTAGACTTCTCCCTTGTCTTTTCGTAAAGCTAAGAGAGAAAGTTGGGTTCGTTGTCCACCGTCTTTGATTGGGGCTTCCGTAAGGGGGACCCCATGAAGACATGTTGGATGAAACACATAGTGGCTTCTCGTCGTCAAAGAAGTGTAGCCGTCGAAACACAGACTTTCTCTGAGGCACTCTTGTTACTTTGGAGCAACAATAGTTGATAACAATACTAGTGCACGAAAGCGCACTATGAATTGTTATGTTCTTCCTCGCTTTACGCTTATGATTTATCATGTCGCGTAAGTCAGCGGAAGGGAGTTTTGCCTTACAACCCATGTTGCATGCATCACCAAGCTTTGTATACAGGTTCGTAAGGAGAGTAGACGCATCCAGACTTAGTTTATATGCAGGGCAACCCCCACACCTAAGTTCTGTGATGTCCTTGAAGACAGCCCCGGGCTATACGCGTTGGGGCCTGTCTTTTTGTTGTGGGCGCATAGGCCTTGAAGACTGGCCTTGGGTGCATGCTCCTTGACAGCATGTCTGAGCCTCCTTGATGTGGGTGCATAGTATGGATCCAGAGATCCTGGGCACATAGCCTTGGGCGTATGGCTCTGGATGCCCAGCCTGTTGAAGACAGAAGTATTCTGGTTGGGGCTATGCGCCCAAACACTCCCTTGGGCACGTGGCCTTGGGTGCATGCCTGGTGGAACATCGCTATTTTCTTCCAGTTTGGCCTCCATATTCATTTAATATCCATACTACATAGGCTCATAGGTTACACAAAATACATATATTGTATAGTCACTCTTTTACTTTTACATGTTGTATACAATGTATATAATATATAGATGCATGTAAGTATGTAATATGCATGAATGACATGTATGTAATAAAAATAAGTATATGCATGCAACTTAATGATATGTGAATGAATATAATGCATGAACTGAAGTATGTATGTATATGGGATATGAATGAATGATATATATATGTGTTAAGGTAATGTAATATATGTATTCACATATATTTTGAGTTAAATATATGAGTTTGTATGTATATATTATATGTATACATATATGCAGGAATGAATGTAATATAATGTAGAGTATGCATATATGAATATAATGTATGCAAGTATATAGTGTATTCAAATATGTATGTATGCATCTATGTAGTAATATAAAGGTGCATGAATGAATGTAAGTATGTATATATGATATGTATATAGGCATGTATACAATGTATGTATGTATACATGATATGTGTGTATGCATGTATGCAATATAAGTATATATGTATGTATGTATGCATTTCTATAAACTAAGTTAACCTATAATCTTTTACACACATGCATTCATACATCCTTTTACACCATGTATCCCATGTCACATACACCTACCTATCACTAAATTTGAGAACATTAACACATATCCTTTCACACACATGTCCCAAACGCACTCACTTACTCTTTGACCTCTCATTCTCTCTCTCTCTATGTATATATATATATATATATATATATATATATACGTGCCTATATATATAGCTTTCCTATATATATCTATGTATATGAATATGTGAATGTGAATAATATATATATATTATATGACTAAGTTTGTGGGCCTTGTTAGCTTATGACTTAGTTTTGTGCTTGGTTTAGCAAGTGACTTAGGCTATGAGTTAGTAGCTATCTTGGATACTTGATTTGCATATACTTAGTTTGTTTAGACCTAGAATTGACTAACCTAGACTAGTTAACCATTGTTGACCCAACCATAGCTAGTTTGACCACAGTTGACTAGAGTTGACCTAGTTTGACTTTATAGTTGACTAGAGTTGACCAAGAGTTGACTTTGACCTAGACTGACCTAGAATCATGTAGATTGCATTATATACTTCAATTCTTACATATTGAACACATTGTAACTTGTATTGTTCTAAATAGGACATTGTGACTCCGGTGCAGACATCTGATATTATACTACTCTTTTTATAGTATCAGGCGAGTACATTCTCTGATAGTTCTTTCATTTACTTGTCAATTACTGTACTTCAGTTCTAGTTAGTTCTATTTGATTCTCTGTTACAACACATATTAGATTTCTCAATTCATGCATGCAACACACATACTTACTGGTCTAACTTCAACTATTTGAACCACCTATTCGCATCTTCATGTGCTGGTTGGACTTGTATTCGTCTTATGTGTTGGATTATGGATTCATTTGTATTAGACTGGGCGAAGAAATACTGATTAGACATGTAGACATATCCTCCTATTCGAATCACCCCTCTATGAATGATATTCGAACGATAGCCATCCCTCACCTGATCAGTGTGTGGTGTGTCGTATTACCTACAGCCGTTTACATGTCGATCTCGGTATTTTAAAACACACTTGGAGAATTAATTCGAATCATTGTTAGAACATCATATGAATCATTATTCGTACCACCTTATTCGAATCACCTTATTAGAACAATGATTAGAATCACATTCGACTCATACTATACTGGAATTACATTCGACTCATCTTGTATTAGACTCATATTGGGATTACACTCGACTTATATTGTACTGTCTGGACTTATCATATTACTCTAGTTCAGCTAGTTTGTTTTACAATCTTCTTGCCATGTTTCTTCTCTTGTTTTGTACCTTACTTTTCTTGTACCTTAACTGTTCCCTACATCATCACCTGAATATAAACTGCCATGTTCATCAATACAACTGTCTATAATTGCTTTTAGTTCTTTTTTATTTTACTTGGGATTTCTAGATGAGTTATGCTCATTCCTGTCCTGACTGGACATGTTGAAAATATAACAGATGCTTGTCCTGAGGACATTTGCCCTACTTGCCTTGGAGCAAGAGATGGCTTAGCTACCTTTGGCCCCGATACTCAGGAGTGATCGGGAGACTAGCTAGTAGACTTGGTTTAGTTTTTATGTTTTAGAACTTGAATGGTAATAACTTGATATATGAGTTTGTATTTGAGATATTATTATTTTGTAGTTTATATTTGTTATTGTTTAGTCTTTAGTTATAAACTTCTGTGTTATCTTATCATTCTTAGGCCGTGATTGAGATTTCATTATATCTTATACTTGTCCTCCGTTCGGAGTTGAGATTTGACAAGTATATTATATAATTGCGTGAGTTGTTGATTAGATAGTAACCTAGGACAGCATTCTACTGCCGACACTGCGACGTAGGCTGGATATACCCACTTCTCGTGCCGTTATACTGGGTGCGGGTCCTGACATTCTTTTGTGAGCCTCGTCGGGTTCGGCCAGAGTGTCGCACACCTCAATTCTTGGCATCGTAGTATTTTTCTTTACCAAGTCTTGGGTGTTGAACACCCTGTTGTTGGTTGTGCAGGCAAGAAGTTACTGGGCTAGTAGAGTCCGGAATGGTATGAGCTTTCTCTATTTGGGGAACTTCTGTGGCAGAGTCATGTGCCAATGTGACAGAGTACTCCAGCTGCATATCTGCTATGACACTAGCAGGATATGTACAGCGAGCCTTCGAAAGCCAAGTCTTGCGAGACTTGTTTGGCTTTGCTAATTTTGAGGGAATAAAGCCGTCCCTCGAGAGCATCTCTTCGAACGCCTGCTGATCGAAGTTTATGATCAGCATCTTCTGAGTACCCCCCAATTTGTCGGTATCGGATTGTGTCACCACCTTGTCGTCAGAAGAAATGGTAGTCCCCAACAGAGTCATAATTTTTGTGGACACACACAAGAAAGAAGAAGAAAATGCTGCCTTTTCTTTTATTGGCGCAAGGCACCACAAATCGAGTAAGCCTGAGAGATCCTGTACTGAGGATCCCCGAGTACAAAAATTTTTTTTGGGAATGGGACGATGGAGATCGAGCGACAGTTGCCCCTTTACTCCATTGACACTCCGATTTACAAAAGTGGAAGAAAACTAAGAAAATTGCTAACTCTCGGCTCACTGGCAAGAAGTGCAGCAATTTGGCTCTTGAAAATGCTCTCCGTTCTGTGTTTTGGAGAGGGATGAGGCCCCCCTTTTATAGTCGTTCTTGAGCTGGAATGATGTTATGCGCCCACATGAGAAAACATGCTGGTTTTTATGGTGGCGCATAGTCCTGCTTTGGGCGTATACAGGCTGCAATTTCGTGGGTTGGTCGTGGTGTTGACGGGGCCACATGCTTTGGTGCACGACTGCTCGTGGAGACTGACGTGGCCGTGTGCTTCAGTTCATGTTTTGATCATGGCTTTGACTGAGTCAGGCTTGGGTGCATAGCCATGTCTCAGGCTATGCGCCCTCCTTTCGGAGGAGCTAGTGTTGGGCGCATGAAGCTTTCACTGACTGGGCGCATGGAGCTACACTGACTTGGGCGCATGGAGCTTCAATTGCTGAAATTTTTTCATGCTTTTACAACGGTAACCTCTTCAAAGTCTATCGATAGAGATTTGGAGTCGAAAAGACTCTGGATGTACCACTTTAATTGGAAGCAGTCCTGAGTGGAATGATGGACATAGCGGTAGAAGTGACAATATTTTGGGTCCTCCATTTCTCCCGCTCGGGGTTCGCACCTTGGTGGAGGGAGCTGGATCCTACCCCCTTGCAAGAGCATATCGAAGATAGGTTTGACATGACTATCTTCAAATGAGTAATTAACCTTGGGCCACAGACCTTCCGCCTATTTTTGTTCGGGCTTCGAAGTCGCATTAGTGACCATGGCCTGTTTGCCTTATTGTCCCGGTTGGTGGTGGCGCCACTGTTATTGTTACTGGAGGTGGAACCAGGACGTCTGCCCTTATCTTCTTCGTCTGCGATGTGTAATCCCAGCTGGCGATCCTTCTTCAATTTTGCCTCTGCATTGGTAGCACTTATAATGAAGGTCGTCCAATTCCTGAACTGATCATCACCCATCCAGAGGCTAATTGTAGGGAGCAGCTTCTTTTGACAGGTTTCAATCAAGGAGCTCTCGGGATTGCCTTGGGGCAATCTCATGGTGGTTTGGCGGAATCGCTCGATATAGTTCCTCGTTAGCTCCCTCTCCCCCTGAACGACGTCCATGAGAGATGACATCGTTACATCATGCCCCACTTTGTAGAATCTTTCCAGGAATATATGCTTGAAGCCGTCAAAAGAATGGATGCAATTGTCGGGACGGTTGCGGTACCTGCCGAATGCGATCCCCTCTAATGCTCCGATGAATAATCGCGTGAGGATGGCATCACTATACGGTAAGTGGTCGGTTGTGACCTTAAAGTAAGTCATGTACCGACTAGCAGAGGTCTTTCCATCATAGGAATTGATATGGAACGGCTTATACCGTGGTAGAAAAGGCACGTCTCTCCATGCAACGGGATATGGCTGCCGTATTTTGAGATTCCGAGAGGAATCTCGGGCATTGAAAAGGCACGTCAAATTTAAATTTATAACCGTTTCCTTCAGCGAGCACCACTACTGAGTGGTTACTCTTTGGCGCCAAACTCCTGCATGGGTTTCAAGCTAGCCAACCCTATTTAAACCTTCCTTCAAGCTAGCCAACCCTATTTAAACCTTCCTTTTCCTTCATCAATCATTCTGCAACGAATTCCTGAGAATTCCTTTCTTTCCACTCTTTTGCTCTCCAAGCTCTTCTCTCCCGTTGACCTAATTCTAGGAAGAGTCGGACATGGCAAGTGGCAAGCTCGATTTGCTCGGTAACTAGTTGTTTCCATTCGTCGAAGATTCTTCTGCACGCTCGCGTCCCCATAACGAAGCCATTCCTTCAGCAATGAGCAAGGCGATCTACAACTTCTGGTAAGAGTGGATCGTTTTTCTGATTTGGATTTGGGTGTATTCTCATAAATTGTGGTGTAATTGATCCGATCTTCATCAATTTGAAATTGATCTGCTCCTCTTCGCAGTCAAGTTGGTGATCTGCTGTTGATCTTGAGGATCACTCGAGTAAACTCAAGATTACAAATTTGTGAGTGTAAATCGTAATTTCGATTTTAATCTTCGGATTCTCTGTTCTTAAACACTTCGAATTGATATTAGGATTCGATTGTTCTACATACCGATTCAATTCAGCAATCAGTTTGATCGACAGGCTCAGTTTAGGTAAGTAATTTTTCTTGTTGGTTTCCTCTTGAATTTCTACTTTGATTCGAATATTGAGTGATCAGATGCGGGATTATAATTTTTGAATCGTTTGAATTCTTTGAGTTTTGATCTGGTCTTGACCAGTAGTTATTGGAATCAATTTCTCGTACTTTCTTTAGTTCAAACAAACAGAGGAATTGTGAGATTTCAACAGAATGTTTCTGATCGCGAATTGTCTGGTGAAATATTCCAATCAGGTTTTGACAATACCTTGGACACCTGAAGCTGTATCCGACTCAGTGGAGGAGTATCTTTCGTTTGCGACTCGTCTCAGGTAAACTCCAAAATTCTTGTTGTTAGAATCGTTGGAGTAGTTAATTTTGGTTGTGAGTTTCGATTCAGTTTTGTTCAAGGAGTCATTCGTATGCTTGTCCTTCCTTGGCTGTGTCGAGTGCAAGAAAGGGAAGAGTCTATGCGATGTTAGATTTTGGTAGCTGGGTTGTCTTGGTTTAGTGAATTGAGTGCAGGAACTTAAGGAATCCGATTTTAGATATCGATTGCCGTTATGCAACATACTGAGAACGAGGAGTAGAGTTGAGCAATCCATGCTAAATACAGGGGATGACATTTCAAATTCCAAGTAGCTATTGGGTTCCTGAGACTATCAATTAATTCAGTTTTTTTTGCAGTTCTTTTGTGCATATTTATATTTTGTGCATAATAATTACCTATTAGATTCAGTAGAAGGGATATCAGATTACCAGTTAATGTTAAACTGTGTTTATCAATATACAAGACCGGACCTGTATCAGTCTTATTCTTAAGACTGTAGCATGTCCTGATATTAGACAAGGCATGGACTGAATATTGAACTCATATGGACTGTATCTAAACTGTTATAGGGCTGAACTATGATTTTGTTATTAGGCAACCTTTCTTAGTAAAGTTGTCCACTTTTTGAGTTCAGTGAGTGACTGATGGTAACTGGTTTAGGTTGGATGTCCCTGCTCTTGTATACTTAAGATTTCTAACTGTGTATTTTACCTGCTTAAACACATGTAAGGACAGGGTTAGAAATGTTAGTCTCAGGATAGGGTCATGAATAGATGGTGATTCCTATTTGGTCTGAAATCCTATATGGAAGTTTTTATGGTTTAAAACTGATAAGAAGGGATGTGAAGGGATTGGATGGACTGAACTGTCCTATGTTTTACTTAGGACTGTATAAATTAGGCAATTCAATTGATATGATATCAGTATTCACTAGATGAATAGTATCCTGTTTCAGGATTAGAAGATGTCAGCTGTGTATTGATCAGAATATGGAACTGAGATGGGATTGAATATTGTCCTGCTGTGGACTAAGATTTAAGACTGGTATTTAGGTTGCATTGGACTGAACATAGGACTTTGATTGAAATCGATTTAGTCTCATATATATGACTGAACTGTGATAACAACTTTGTAGACTGAACATTGTTCAGTCACCTAAGATAGGACTAGTAACTAAACTTGATATGTGATTTGTGAGTCTCTGCAAATGAACAGATGGAGGGTTTAACTTCTTGATCGTACATATGATTCAATCATTGAGGAATAAATTGTAAGCTTGGGTGTTCAGGCTATTTTCAGCTCGAGTTTGGCTTATAATGTTATATTATGATTATACTATACTGAGTTTGGCTCATCAGTAACTTGGATTGGGTGTCCCATTAATGGCTGAGTAGGAAAGATGTCAGGTTCATGGTTAGAACTAGGAAGGACATTTTAAGGCTAAGGTTGTATGAATTATGCATGAATGTTAGGAAATTTTAGACTTAGATTGGTTATAACTATTGATAATGATACTCTATAGAAAATATGTTAGAAGAAGTAACCCTAAAACTAAGACTTATATTAGAAGTTAATCATGGTTAGATTTGTTGATAACAAATTAGATTTACCCAGTTTATTAATTACTTGTAAATTATTTAACAGGAGGATACCCAGCTGTACATCCCACACTTGATCACCCTGAGCAAGGCAAGTATACTCCTCGGACTTGTTTATTTTCTCATGTCTTGTATATTCATTCCTGTATCTCCTTGTTGACACGATGTATCACGTGATTGTCTGGTTTCATGTTTCATGAGTTACTTGTGTCTGGGAGGGGAAATTCTACAGTTGTGTGATTAAATCCTATTACTATTCATGTGAATAACTTAGGTCCCGCATCGTGCACACGGGACCAAAGTCGTATTATTTTATGTTCATTGAATCTACCCAAGCCGATCACACAATATGGATGTATTTTAATCTTACATATTTCAGGATTCAGGTTGTATTTCATGTTCAGGTTGTATTTCATGATCAGGTTATATTTCATGTTCAGGACTCTTATCATGTTCTCTGTTTTACTTTCAGTATTTCCTGTTTAGTTTTATGTCTTGTTCTCATTCCCTGTACTTTATATATATTTCCTGTTCTTGTTTATACCATGATGTTCATGTTCATTTCCTTGGATATACTTAGCTCCGCTCCTGACTAGTATATGTTGCAGGTGAGCTGGAGGCTATATGTGATACTTACTATAGGCAGGAGCCTGGAGGCACCTATGAGCCAGTGGATGTGGCCCAGGGCTTAGAGGTTGAGGAAGCCTATAGTACTTTACCCTAGCAGTTATATTTCCCTGTATTTTTGTGACTATTAGACTTTACTTTCTTTAGCTGGAATGTAATAATCTTGAGACATGTATCTAGATTTGGGATTCGTTTATAGATGCTATGTTCACATTTACTCTTATATATCTAGTTAGTTTTTCCTAGATTGGTACAGCTTACTTTGTCGTGTCTAACGACGAAGGCTGGGCGTATCCGACTCGTGTCCGATTATTCGGGAGTGGGTCATGACATGTTTTTAGTGGTGGCCCATGAAGGTCTATCCTAATGGTACCTAGGTCTTAGCGTACTTTTGGGGGACTTGATTACACTAGGGAAACTTGATCACAGCATTGAAAAATCGGAAAATAAGGGTATATCAGGTATATTGATATCAATAAACACTTGTTGTTAGATTTAGGACATTTTAACTCTTTTCTATTTTTCAGATAGTTCAAGCACGCAACGCCGGAACAGTCGATCCATCTACACTTGAAGGTTTCGAGCTCCCACTACCTTCTATCACTTTACTATCCCCATGGGTAGTACGTAGTTGATGGAGATGTTGAAGAGTTCCTTGACACCCAGAGGAGCATTCCATCCTTTTCTAAGCCAGACTTGTGGATACACACTCTGAGTCAGGAAGGACTTCTAATTTCTTCGGATCCTTGGACTTCCCGATACAGAGCGCATATCTTGCATCGAGGAGCAGATCGAGAACCTGAAGCTGCCACTGAAGATCATCTTAGCCTTTGAGGATCCGACTCCTCCGAAGATTGAAGTCACAAACCGGGAGATCCAGTTCGTAGCACATACAACAAGATGGAAAGCTGAAGCCAGGAGAGACAAGAAGACTTATGCCGAAGAGCAGCAGGATCTCAGTAGCCAGCACACCAGTAGCCGTATATTACTGTCAGATCTCTTCATTTCAGCCCAACGAGAGATTCAGATTCAGATCCAGATACAGATTCAGCTGACGATCATTTGTATTTTCTGTCGTCGCCAGGACATCACTACGACGAGTGCTGCAAGGGACTGAGCCTATGCTTGAACTACGGATCGCCTGTCCATCAAGTCAAGGACTGCGGAAGACCGCTGATCACACTACCCAAGGACGAATACGAGAAGCACCAGGACTACAGCAAGGGGACCGGCCTCTCTAGATTCAGCAACCACATGGAGCACTACCGCAGGGATCAACCTATGCCAGGATAATTGAAGAAGGTTAGAGAGATTTCCGTCCCGGAGGAATACTGAAGACAGAGTGAAGGCAGAAGATTTCTTTTGCATGGTTGGGAAAACCATGTATCATGATTAGCAACCCAGTCTTTCCTTAAATTTCTTTTAGCACTTAGATCATTTCTTGCAACTTCTCGTTTTCTATTTTTGAAACCTGGGATGATATTCGAAACTTATTTCGAGATATTGTTCCTATTCAGTAAATATGTTTCATATCTACAATTCAATATTGTTTGAAATCCACTACTCGATACTGTTTGTCTATTTCCTTTAATGATTTCGATTTTCTATTCGAGAGTTATTGTTCACTACTTGTTTCGACCTTGTCTCCTATCCAAGATTTTGTTGTTTTTCGGGATACTTGTTCCTACTTGTTATTGATATTCTGTTCGCTAATCAAATTTGTACTATTCAAGAGTTATTCCAACTTAAAATATCATTCTGAAACCATGTTTGAACCTTCGCTTCTATTGATGCTTGTTTGAGATTCTATTTCCTATTTTGACTTTATTCGGGACTCGCCCTCTATTTATGACTTTGTTTACTATTGAGATTCGTTTGTTTCATATTTACGATCCAAAACCTTATTCCTATTGGAACCTATTTTCTAGTCACTATACAATACCTTGTTTTCCTTATTGAAATTTCTATTCGTGATTTTGTTTCTTATTCACGACTTTGTTGATACTTGATTTTCTATTTGTTTGACTGTGTACCCTACTGGAGAATTCATTTTCTATTCAAGATTTGCTCAAGATTTCATTATTATTCAAAATTTAATTGAAACTTGTTTCCAATATGAGATTTTATTCCTTATTTTAAAATTTTCTCCTATATGATACTTTGTTGCTGTTCATCCTTCGAGACTCCGTTATTCCTTCGGGATAACGTTCCACATATGGAACCTTGTAACCACTCCAGGTTTTATTTGAGATTTCGGTTACCATTTAATTTTTTTAATTTTTAAGTTTTAAAATTTTCCTTGTTGTCTTTGTACTAACTATTCCTTGATTGGATCCATTGCTGTTTCTTAGTACCTAATAAACCCTTGTATTCTAACAGGCAGATAATACTATTTTTGTGACTTGGACTATGAGAACCTATTTTGAATTCCTTGAATTCTTTTTAAAATTCCTATGGATAAGGTCGAGAGACTATTCAATGGCGTACTAGCGCATGGCAGTTGCACACTGCAACCATTATCTGGATTATGGAGACTAAGGGTTCACTGCAGCCAGTAGCACACTAGTGAGCCAGGAACTTTAAGTTGAAATAATTTTAGGTATTTGTCGGTTTTCGAGTATTATCGAGACTTTGTCCAAAGACTTTCATATTTGAACTCTTGAGTTGTTTCATTAAACACTTGTTTGAATTGATAAAGTTGATAGAGTAATCGGTAACATATCATTGCTTGAGTCATGGAACTGAATGTTCGCTACAGCCAGATGTACACGGGCAAGACAGGATTCTAGGTACAGTGATTTCATATGGCTATATGTTTTTGGACACCCTGGAGACTATATATCTTTTCATACGATTATTGATATTTCGAAAGTCGCAAATCCTTGTACGTTTTCCTTGATTTGATACTAATATTTCTTGAGTAGTTCTATCCGATTTCTCAAATCGACTGTTGCAAATTCTCTTCCTACATTTTATTGTCGGATCATTTGACTTCCTAGACTTAGATTCTATTCCATTATGTTTATCATGTTTTGTCTAAACTTGATCTGATTATACCTATCTAACAGTAATTCTTCTATCGTGCTAAACTTTCAATCATGCCTGGAAGATAGTGCCCTCACAATTTATCGTCTAAGTTGTATTTAAAATTTATTCCACTTCATGACTGTTTGATCCTCGATCCTTATCAAAGCGTGATATCTCAAACTTCTTGAGTGTACTTGGTCTCAAGGCTCAGAGCGTCATGGGATCGGTAGAAGCACTGGGCGGACAGCAGCAGACGACCACTAGAGTTCACTATTGGAGATAGAGTATTCCTGAAGATCTTGCCGACCAGAGGCATCATTCGTTTCGACAGAGACGGAAAGCTCAGTCTGAGGTACATCGGACCTTTCGATGTGACGACGCAGATTAACGAGGTGGCATATCGACTAGCGCTTCCAGCAAGTTTGGAGGGAGTACACGATGTCTTCCACGTGTCCCAGCTTCGATGCTACATTCCGGACCCAAGCCATGTGGTGGACTACTCAGAGCTAGGGGTGTTTGCCATGAAATATAAAAGAACAGAACAATTATCGGAGGACTAGACTTTTACTTCACAATACAAACTCGCTTGTACAAAGAAAGCCTAGGGACGAAAACCTAGGTACAACAATCTAAGTACAATTGTTTATTTTAGATTCTGGAGGGTGACGGTAGAGGCTCGGGAAAGCGACGGCCGTTCTGTCTTACTCCTTGGACGATCGGGTGCAACCTTGGCTCTGTAGAAGAACTGCTTGGCGTTGATGAAGAAATGCTCTCTCTTCAGGCTCTCTGGCTCTCTATGTCTCTATGTGCGTCTGTCTCTATATCTCTCTCTGTGTGTGTGTATATTCGTAAGGGAATGGCACCCTGCTATTTATAAGAGTGGGGGGCCTTATTAGGGTTTACAATGATTGCCTATTCTTGAAAGTCGGCGGCTAAGGATTATTGAATCTGAGCCGTTCATCTTGATTTGAGCAATAAATGTGATTGCATCAAATCTTTTGTGGGTAATTAATGCTGATTGACATAAATCCTCCTGATTTGTCATGCCAACCTCGGATTCCTCGACACGTGTCTTTAATTGGCTTATTTGCAAATGATCTGATTTGATCCCAATATTTTATTGGGATTTATTGAGAGATTTCGATCAACCTGATGCCATGTGCCCTGCTATCATGTCACGTGTCATAAAAGCAGAAATCTGAACCGCAGAAAAGTTGAGCCGCATAAGGCCGGCCACGTGTCAAGGCTGCCTAAGAGTGGCCCCCTCCGAACATTTGGGCCGCATGGTAATGATTTGAAGCATGAGTATGAGTGAACCGCATGGAGATAGTCCTCGCGAGCCGTATGGGGTGGTCTTTGTGAGCCGCATGGGGCTGATCTTCGTGAGCCGCATGGAGCTAGTCTTCGTGAGCCGCATGGGGCTAATCTTCGTGAGCCGCATGGGGCTAGTCTTTGTGAGCCGCATGGGGCTAATCTTCGTGAGCCGTATGGGGCTGATCTTCGTGAGCCGCATGGAGGAGCCTCCGCTTGGGCCGCATGGGGGAGTCTCCACTTGGGCCGCATACGACTGTCCACGTGTCAAGGCCGCATGACGGTTTCTGACTCTCGGAGGATCGTGTCAGAGATTTTCTTCGCTTTCCAAGGAGTCCATTATTTATGAGGGAGTCATAATGATATCTTTGTGTCAGAGCTGTCACCTTGCCAGAGCTGTCAGCCGTCAATGCCTTTAATGCAGTAAAGGACAAACGAAAAAGCTGTTTGCAGGCCACGTGGCTTCTCTTTGAGCCACATAGATCCTTGATCCGCATGGATTCTTGAGCCGCATGAATTCTTTGTGCCGCATGGGGCTCTCTGGCCGCATGCATCTTTCTTTATTATTTTCCATGCTTCTACAAGACCCCCTTCAAAGTTTTTAATTTGCAAAATTGAAATACTTTGAATAAGAAGCATGGCCATGTATTCTTCTGGCCGCATATGATGTCTCGGCCGCCTTGACGATTCGGCCGCATTGAGTCAATCAGCCGCAGGGACTTTCGGGCCGTATAGCTCCTTGCCACGTGTGCGCATCATTAATTGTCTCAAATTCGTTTTAGTGTCGCCTTTAGGGGAGATCCCAAGGGTCGGCTCATTAAATCTTTGGATTTTATGCCCTGGGTGAATCTCCTTTATGAGAGAGGGGACGAAATTCGAGGAGTCGGTTTCGTCTTTTCCGAGGCGGTTATCAATCTACGTGTCCCCCCTCTCTTGTCCTCCTATAAATAAGAGGAGTTTGAGAGAGAAGACTTCTTTACTTTCTCCTTCACTTTGAATTTTCCCTGCTCTATTGTCATCTTCTTTTTGAATTGCCAATGGCTCCCAAGAAGACCGTTGCGACGAAGGGCAAGCAGGCGGCATCCTCGTCGAAGAAGACTGCCTCTGCTTCAACCGCGGCTGTTCCTCCGCCGGCCGTCGTGCTCGCAGCTCACCCTGACGTCCATCCTCCTATTGCTGGTAAGGACTTTATGTGGGTTTAAAGAACCCTAACTGCTATGGCTACGTTGCATGCTTTATGCATGAGCCTTTATCTTTATGTGAGTCGTATGTTCGTCCCATGGTCGAGCCGCGAGCCGCATAAGAATAGCCACTGTGGCCTCATACGCGCTTTGCCAACAAAGCCGCATAAGCTACACTGAGCCGCATAGATTCGCACGAACTTATCCGATCCCTGCGGGCCTTATGAAAGTACAGCCGCATGACCCTTCTCTAAGTGGAACGGCATGAATGTTCTGCTGAGCTTGAGCCGCATGAGGCTTCTGTAAGTTGGAGCCGCATAAGTGTTCTCCTGAGCCGCATGAGGTTTCAGTAAGTTGGAGCCGCATAAGTGTTCTCCTGAGCCGCATAAGGCTTTAGTAAGTTGGAGCCGCTTAAGTGTTCTCCTGAGCCGCATGAGGCTTTGTTAAGTTGGAGCCGTATAAGCTCGAAAGCACCCATTAGTTCCTTTTTGTCCATCCTTTTAACTTATCTTTTTCTGTCTTCTTCTCAGTGAATTTGCCGGTAAATGCTGCTGGAGAGCTCCTGGTAGGCAGCGCCCAAGCTGCTCTGGGATATAGGTACGACCATATAGTTCAACATATGGCGGACCAGTTCCCGAATGACGAGCCTCCGGCGAGATTGAATGCCCTTAAGAATCAGCCCTTCTATTTTTTTAAAGCTATGATGATCTCGGGGAAGTTAGAAGGAGAATACTTGAAGCCCGCATTCTCCTTTGGAGATGCCTTGACTGTGAAGAACAGTCAGATTCTGGAGGTGTCAGAGAACTGGAGTTTTGTTTCTAACGGGATGGCGATCCGCATCCCCCAGATGGAGCGTCACTTCCCTTTATCTTGGTTCAATATGCTCCCCCTAGACCGGAAGATGGAAGATTCTTTAACTCCTACCCGGAGTGGGATGTTCGTGGGGGACATCCATTATAACAACAGCCTGAAGTCAGTGTACGCGGGCAAGGTGCACACCAGCCGTTCTTTAATGGGATTGGCCCCGGGTACGTTCTTGAATGTGGCGGGTCCCAATTTCACATTTTCTACAGCCGACACTTTTATGAACCAACTTGCTCGGAAGGGCTCCTATCCCGTCGGTCGGTTGATGCTCCCCAGCTGGATACATCCGATTCCCTCGTGGACTAATCTGTCTACGTGGATTTTACGAAGGTATGAGGCCTTTCTGTATGAGATTGGTCTTTATGCTATTCGGGACACTAGCCATGGCTTGCCTATAAACAAGAGATTGTTTATATCTCTGCTGGAGATGTATAATTGCCGTACGGGGACCTTCTATACCCCCGTAGGGGAAATAGGGCTTGCGCTCCACGAAATGCATACGATCTCCAAGCTTCCTTGGGGGGACGAAGCTTTTGAGGCGTATACCCCCACGAACGAGGAGTTCAAAGAGTTAGAAAGGCGGTATCCAGGCTTCGTGGCTCTTTATCAAGAGATATTGTGCCATTATAGCACATGTCATCAAATAGCCAAAAAGGAGAATAGCTCGGAAGGGAATTCCCCTCATACCAAGGACTGGGTGAGCTATCTCTTCACGACGGATGCCTCAGGTCAAGTTACTCCCCGCCGTCCTCAGGCCCGGGAGGCAGTGAAAGCCTTAGTATCGTCAGCTAAGAGGGTGGCCACCTCTAGTGACAGATTCGGGAGTCAGATCGACTCTTTCGGTTATTTTTATCAGGACACCCACGAGTTGTCGGAGAAAGCGCTCCTGGCGGGATTCTTAATGATATGGCTGCGAAACTGTGTAGTTTCGGGCGGAGCAGGTTCCATCGAGAGGATCAGTCGTAATTTCATCCTTCCGGCTGTGAAGTTAGTTTTGCGGGTCCGACTAGCCCTTCTCCCGGCCATGGTGTGCATTATACATCGTGGCCTTCGCACTTTCACATCCAAGGTCCTTGCCCGTGATGTGATGAAAGATTTTGAACGGACCGAGTTGCCCTATCATTATTTGATGGGGTGGCTGTTGATGCATTACCCGTCTTTGATGAGATCGGGCTCTGGAGACGGCGTAACTGACGACGACGCTTTTATCTTCCGCTATCGTAATGAGTCTTGGGAATTTGAGACCATGCGTGCTTGCCGGATGGCTTTGGCGAGGGCAGATATATAAAATATTTTCGTATCTGTCCCTCGTTTTACTGATGAGGAAATAGCGGCTGTCCATCTTGACGGTATTGGCCCTCCTCAACTTTTGGATAGCCAGATGCTTCTGTGGCTGCAAAATATCTGCCCCTCTCATCTGGTGTATCGCAACCGTAACACTGTCTTTCTGGAGCCTTATCTGCCGAGCAGGTTCGCCCGGCAATTTGGATATTGTCAGCTTTTTTAGACAGCCCCAGCTCTTGTTTGGGCTTTGAAGGTAGCCTTTTAGACGGCATCCGGGCCTGGCATTACTATGACACATTCCATACCCGTACCGTTTTCTCCGTTCCCGCTATCAAGGCGTCAGTAGATATCTTGTATATGGCGGCTCTGTACCACGTCATGGCGAACAAGCCCCCTATCGGTTTTAACCCAGGTACCAGTTTCATCGTTGGTACCGGCCTGGATGAGGGTTCCCAGGGGGCCAAAACAAGAAAGAGGAAAAACAGAGTCGAAGTGCCGGATTCGGACTCCGACGCTACAGATGACGAAGGCGACGAGCCTGATGGAGATGACCCTTCCTTTCCGACGGCAGATGTAGGAGCGGATCAGCCGTCTGTTTTGCCAGATGAAATGGTGGTTGATCAGCCGTCCGTTGCACCCGGCCCTGCACGGAAGCATAGCGGGAAACTTTTTCCTGTTGGCGGCATTCCTCGCTCTCGGAAACTGGCTGCGACCAGACACCACGGGCTGGCTATCAAGGAAAGAGGCGAAGAAATTGACCCCGCATCAGAGGTAAATAAGTTACTACCGGTCCTCTTTTTCTTCTAGCTTTGATTTTAATCATCTTTTTTTTCTTTTGTAGGCGTCAGAAGAAGAGGACTCTCGAGTTGCAGAGGTCTTGACCCGGGATGACGGGGGCTCCGGTGAGCCTGCCCCTGAAATTGTTGAATTCCGTCAAGATGATGCTGATCGAGTTGCCTCTCCCTCTGAGGTGGCTGGGTCAGAGGAGCTGGCCAAATTTAATTTGGAGATCGCGGGTGAGGAGGCCCTGCCAGCTGAGAACGAGCTGCAGCCTCGATGCTCCTCTCCCGGTAAGATAAGTCGAATCTTAACTTGCGAGGAGGCCTATCTGCTCTATGATCACATCCTCTGGGTCACGTCGATTGATCATTGTCCTGGACATGCAGGTCCAGCCTCTCCAGTGCCAAGTATGGGCTTTGTTGAGACAGACTCTGCCGAAGGGGCACTGGCAGAGAGGGGAGTACCTCCTCCCCCTTCTGCTTGTCTCGATGGTCCTCCTGCGGGCTCGAGTTCGACAAATCGGATGATGGAACAATCGGGGCAGGGGACGATGGTCCTCGTGTCTTCTTCTGCTCGGGTGGCCCAGAGAGTCGACCTCTCCGCCCTGCCAAGCGTCCAGGCTCTTCGGGTGGCAGAGGAAGAGCTAGCCGCTATTCGTACATCGTTCTGCTCGGAAGTCGCCCCCTGGTGGCAAGTTCTAGCACCACTCCTTCGATGCTGCCGGCTACGCTTCCTCTGACGTCGTCCTCTACAGAGGTCCTGGACGAATCGTTACAGGACGTGGTCGACAGCTTCCATCGTCACTTAAAAAGGGGGATAGAAGCTGCTGTGGACAGAGGGACCTCTTTCGTCTTGGCCCGGCAATGTGCCCAAGGTCAAGTTGATATCCTTAAGGCCCTTCCTGGTGGGGCAGGGGTGGCTGCACTCCTGGAGTAGAAATTGTTGGAGACTAATCAGCTGGTGGCCCAGCTTCAGGGACTGCGGCAGGTTGATCTATCCGCCGCTATAGATCAGGAACGTGGCTCCCTTACAACTGCTATAGAGAAGGCGAGGGCTGCTCAGGATAAAACCCGACCGGCCATACTGGAGGATCTCCGTACTCTGTCTGATCGCTATGATCAATTGAGCCATGAGAGTGAAGATGTTACAGCTCGGAAAGCGATTGCCTCCCGTGGGATTACTGAAATGCGAAAGCAGATCCTTGAGCTCCAAAAGAAGTTAACTTTCTTTAAGTCTGAGCTTGAGGCCGCCCGGATCGATAGAGGGCTGATTATCCGGGAAGCGGATAACGTCAATAAAGCTTCGGCTGACTTGGAAGTGGCTCTGAAGAGGTTGGATGACGACTGGCGGACACTCATGGACCTGGATAATGGGGAACGGTTGTCCCAGGAGGCTGAGCGCAGGGCTAAACAGAAGGTTGAGCGGGGTACTGCCTTGGTGAGAAACCGCCTCTTGGAATTGTGTAATGCCGAACTATAGTCGGCCCCCCCTTTTTTTGATTTTGTTCCTGTTTTTTCCTTTTCTTTTTTCTTTGAGAGGGACGTGGTCCCAAAACATGTAATGCTTTTTGCGTCCTTCAAATAAAGAGTATTTTCTATTCTATCCTTCATTTGTATTGCTTGTTGGTGCCTGTGGTATTGTGGTGATGTTTGCCCCGCATGGGGGACTTATTTGTGGACCTGTTACCCCTGGCATACCCTGGTTTTAGGTACAGGCAACAAGTTTGACTGGGGATACTTAGAACAGTTCTACGGTAAGGTGGTCGTGGGTGTTCGGGGTATCGGGAGATAGAATGCCATGGAGCAGCTGGGCTCCCGGGGCATGATGAGGAATGGTGGGCCTGTACTAAGAGACTTAGCAAAGGAGATTTGTGGGCCTATTATCCTTGGCGTACCCCGACTTAGGATAGGGATAATAGGATGAAGGGGAACCAACATACTCACTCAGAGGTAATGAGGACATGGAAAGTATGAGGGTTTTACCGTGGAGTCTTCCTATTCAGAGGTAATGAGGACATGGCAGGAGTGGACTCAACGGAGGATATTTGTGGTCAACAGAGGACGTTTGTGGTCAACAGAGGACATTTGTGGACCTATTACCCTTGGCGTACCCCGGTTTAGGGTACGGATAATAAGACGAGAGAGAACCAACATACTTACTCAGAGGTAATGAGGACATGGTAAGTACGGAGGTTTTAACCGTGGAGTCTTCCTGCTCAGAGGTAATGAGGACATGGCAGGGGCGGACTCAGCGGAGAATATTTGTGGACCTATTATCCTTGGCGTACTCCAGTTGTGGGTACAGATAATAAGTCAAAAGGGAATCATCATACTTACTCAGAGGTAATGAGGACATGGCAAGCATGAAGGTTTCTTCGACGGAGCCTTCCCATTCAGAGGTATTGAGGACATGACAGGAGTGGGCTCAATGAAGGAGGGTACATAGAATGACTCAGAGGTAATAAGGACATGGAAGTTCTATGCAAAGGAGTGATTTGTTTTTGGCGAAAGTGAAACGACTCAAAGGTAATGAGGACATGGCCGTTTTGGAAATTTGTGGTTCGGTTACCCTTTGTGTGCACAGGTAGTGCGGGTAGTGGATCATGAGGGAGGATCTCTTCCAGGAAGAAAGTTCAGAGGTATGGTCATACATGACTTACTATCTGAAAGAGTGACCGAAATATGAGTTCAGAGGCACCAGCGGGTACATGACTCGATAATTTGGAATATTGTGAAAGTGAGTTCAGCGGCACCAGCGGGTACATGACTCAATAATCTGGAATTTGGAGAGGTGAGTTCAGCGGCACCAGCGGGTACATGATTCGATAATCTGGAATGTTGTAGAAATGAGTTCAGCGGCACCAGCGGGTACATGACTCGATAATATAGAATATTATGGATACGAGTTCAGCGGCACCAGCAGGTACATGAATCGATAATTTGGAATGAGTGGTTGTGAGTTCAGCGGCACCAGCAGGTACATGACTCGATAATCTGGAAAATGTCGTTTAGACATAATATTTCTTCAGGAACTTGCCGTTGACGGGCAACATGAGCAAGTCTCCATTTTGTCTTACGAGGCGATAAGCACCGTTGGAGAATACAGCCTCGATGATAAAGGGACCTTCCCATTTTGGCTGGAACTTGCCGGTGGTCTTATGAGTCATGACCATCGGCCTCCGGACTGCTAGAACAAGATCGCCCACTTGGAATGTTCTGATTTTAACCTTCTTGTTGAAGGCTCCAGAGATGCGTGCTTGGTATAGCTCGATCCTTTGCTGAGCCAGGAGGCACTTTTCATCTAAGGCCTCTAACTCTTGTATTCGACGTCGGTAGTTATCATCCATCGTCAATTGATAAGTGATGGCGATGCAGAGTGAGGGTATTTGAGTCTCTAATGGGAGAACTGCCTCACTCTCATACACTAGGGAGAATGGTGTGTTTCCTGTGGCCGTTCGGACTGTGGTACGGTACGTCCACAAGCATTCACCAAGCTTCTCGTTCCAGTCGTATTTGTTGGACGATACGAACTTTTTGAGTAACTTGATGATGGTTTTGTTGAATGCTTCTGCTAACCCATTCGCTGCTAGATTGTATGGCGTCGAAGCAGTATTCTGGATGCGGTACTTATCGCAGAACCGATAGAAGGCATGGCTTGCAAACTGCGGACCATTATCGTGGATGATCTTTCGGGGCAGTCCAAAGCGATAGATGACGTGATGCTTAAGGAAGCTAATCACGTTTGAAGTCTTTACTTCTGCAAGCGGGACAACTTTCGTCCATTTGGAGAAGTAATCTGTGATTGCGAGTATGAAGCGATGTCCTCGGAAGGAAGGTGGAGTAATCGGACCTATGATATCCATTCCCTATGCTTCGAACGGCCAGGACACCACTGTCGGATGTAGAAACTCGGATGGTTGGTGAATGAAGTCTGCGTGGACTTGGCAGGATTTGCACTTTCTCGCATAGTCTATCGTATCTGCTACCATCGTGGGCCCGTAGTAGCCCATTCGGCGAAGACGGTCTTGCAATTTAGGGCCAGGATGATGGGCCCCGCAGACACCATCATGAGCTTTTCGTACGGCTTCTTTGGCTTCTGCGTTTGACAGACACCGAAGCAATAATCCATCATAGGATCGGCGATACAGTATTTTCGTCTCCGTATCGTAGAATAATCTGAGAGAACGCCGTCTGATAGAGGTGGCTTCCTTTGGGTTCTCGGGTAGGTTATCGTAGACGACGAAGTCAATGAATGGTTGTCTCCAATCTGGGGTATCGTCGATCGTCTGGGCAGAATAACTTGCCATGAATTGAACGTTGTTCTTGGGGCAGACCAGTTCGTGGCCTATCACATCTACCGATTGATGAGTATGATTTGGCACTGTTAGGGAAGCGGCCAGGCCTGCTAAGGCATCGGCTTCGATATTTCGGAGTCTGGGGACGTGCTCGATGAAGAATCCCTCGAACGATGAGATGATGTCGATCGCTATCTGGTGATAGGGGATCATGTCTTCGTGGCGGACTTCGTATGAGCCCCGGATCTGATTGACGATTAACTGAGAATTGCCGTATGCTTTAAGATATTCTACCCCCAGCTCTCTTGCAAGTTGGAGGCCAATGACCAATACGTTGTATTCGGCCATATTATTAGAGCAGGGTTCTGTGAGAGAGTAAGCGCGATTGATCACCAATCCAGAAGGAAAAACCAGCACCACCCCGACTCCGACGACGATGTTGCCTTTGGGTCCAGTTCTTGAAGCACCGTCGAAGAACATTCGCCATATATCATCGTGAGAGGTTGCATGCGAGTTGGCGACCTCATCTGGGATTTCTTTATATATTCTGGACGACTCCGAGCCCGGGTGGGTTGTCAAAAAGTCTGCCAGGGCTTGACCTTTGACAGCCTTTTGCGGGACGAAGATCATATGATAAGGGGACAGCAATATTGCCCAAGTAGCGAGACGAGAGCTGATTGCCCCTGGTTTAGTCATGAGGACCCTGAGAGGGTTAACTCGTAATATCACATGTATTGTTTGTCCAGTAACATAGTGCCGCATTTTCTGAATGGCGAACACTAGGGCGAGGCATTCCTTCTCCACAGTGGTGTATCGGTGCTCTGGCCCAATCATCATTCGACTGAGGTAATATATGGCTTGCTCATGGCCTACATCGTTGTTTTGTGCCAGTAGAGCCCCGAGGGAATGTTCTATTGCTCGTACGTAGAGCATAAATGGTTTTCCAGCAACTGGGGCCACCAGGACTGGAGGGTTCGACAAATATTCTTTGATGCTGTCGAAGGCACGCTGGCATTCTTCATCCCATACGAACGAGACGCCTTTCTTCATGAGATGGGTGAATGGTCGACATCGCCCGGAGAGGTTAGAAATGAACCTCCTGATGTAAGCTAGCCTCCCTTGGAGGCCTCGGAGTTCGCGGAGATTTCTCGGGGGACCCATCTCCATAATTGCCTTTGTCTTCTCAGGGTCTACATGGATACCCTGGGCGGTGATGATGAAGCCCAAGAACTTCCTGCTGGATACGCCTAGGAAGGATTTTGTGGGGTTCATCTTCAGATTGTGTGCTCGTATTAGGTCGAATACCGTCCTCAGATCCTGCAGATGGTCTCCCTTACAGCGACACTTGACGACGATGTCATCAACATAGCACTCCACCATCTTGCGTAAGTGGTCTCTGAAGATGATACTCATGGCTCTTTGATATATGGCGCCGGCATTCTTCAAACCGAAAGGCATGACTGTGTAGCAGTATGTGGCAATCGGTGTTCGGAATGATGTATGCTTTTTGTCGTCAGAAGACATCTTGATTTGGTTGTACCTCGAAAAACCATCCATGAATGACATACGTTCGAAGCCGCAGGTGTTGTCAATCATGATGTCCGTGATAGGAAGGGGAAATTCATCTTTGGGGCATGCCTCGTTCAGACTGCGGAAGTCAATGCAGATTCGAATCTTCCTATTCTTCTTGAGGACGGGTACTATGTTGGCGACCCAGTCAGGATGTTGCTCCTCACGAATGAAGCTGCTGGCTATTAGTTTGTTGACTTCGGCTTCGATCGCATCCATGATGCCCGGACGGAAGCGTCGCTGTTGTTGCTTGACTGGCTTTGTATCTGGCCGAATGTTGAGTTTATGAAGAGCAATATTAGGATTTAACCCCGACATGTCTTCATAGCTCCAGGCGAACACATCAATATATTCTTTGACCAGTTCCAGCAGCGATTCTCGCACTTCGTCTGTTAGGCTTTTACTGACGAAGATCGGTTTTGAAGAAGATTCGCTGTCGAGATCCACTTGTATAACCTCATCTTCAGTAGGAGGTTCTCTCTGTTCGAACTGCTTTTCCCATTGTGCATCCAACTGCTGGGCCCACGGCTCTAACTCAAAGATTTCAGGGATGTCTTCATCTTCTTCATAAGCGTCGGCAAATGCCATGTTGACTGACAAGACTTGTCTGAATACATCTTCGATGCTGGTATCCGAATCAGAAGTTGGTGACCCGATTGAATGTGAATGCCAGTCACATTCTTTATCTGAACTCTCAGGGGTCGTCGTGGGTGTAACATACCCTAACCCACATCGAGTCTTGCTATAGTAGTCCCGTGGTTTGCCAGCCGGGACCGATGGCTTCAAAGGTAGTCGTCGTCTGGTGCCGTAGTTCAAGCCCGGCGTCGTCTCCAGATAATACCCCTGTTTCTGCATGAGATATTTTGATTGGGGGCTATAAAGATACAGAGGCAGTCTCCCGACATCTGATTCAAGGTCGACTTCTTCTATGGTGAAGGGATACGGATCGTCTTTTCGGCCGAAGATGATTGGATGGTCCCCTCCCTCGATTATGCGGTAAGCGTCTTCCACTGGAGTAAGTTGGATTGCGGTGTACACATTTGTCACCTGTGTGTGTAGGTGAGTGCCTATACCGTGTTCCATAGCATACATTGTACAAAGCTTATTAAGCTCGAGGTAGTTCAAAGATAGCCCTTTATTGAAGTAAGGTATCTTTTCTAGCGAGATTACATCATCTGCGGAGGGAACATCAGTGTGGGCAGCCACATACTTGGCTAGCTCCGGTTCCTCTTCGGCTACCCCCTGTATAAATGAAGACTGAGTGGATGACCTGGGCAGCTTGATCGTCAGAGGTTCAGCTGGTGGAGCAGAGCGTGGAGTTGTCGGCAGACTAGCGACCCCCAGTTTGGTACTCGATGTTGGACGGGGAGTGGTTGGTTCGCTAGAAGTTCTAGGCCTTGCATCGGGGTGACGACCCTTCTTTGGAAGGCGTATCGTCATTGGCTTGTCGGAGGGATTGAGCTTCTCCATCTGCGGCTGGCCGACTCTCAGCAGCCTGATTGTCAGTGGCTTCGTTGTGGGTCTTGGAGCTTGGCCAGACCTTGACAGCCGGATTATCATCTGCTCTTATTGTGCCGAGAGGCTGATCGCGTCCTTACACAGAGTGGCAGTAAGGGGTACGGACTTGCCAGGTTTGCGAGCTTGGAGATGGGTCGTCAGAGGTTATTCTGATCCTATGGCTGTCTCGGTACGAGCTTGTACATCTCCTTCATCAAGGTGCTTCTTTGACTTTTCGTATAGGCAGGAGTCTGAGTAGTAGGATTCGACCCCTTTGAAGGGATCGTTGTCGGCAACATCCGTCCTCACGAATCCGTGTTTGTCGACATATTTGAAGCACTGGTGCAGCGTGGAAGGCACGATCATATAATCATGTATCAACGGGCGCCTCAAGAGGATGTTGTAAGAAGTGTCTACATCTATGACGTAGCAGGTAACTTCTGATTGGAGATCGCCAATCTGATACTTCAGACGAATCTTCCTAATTGTGTAGCTCCTGCCCAAATTGAAACCGCTGATGGCGGTGCTTGTAGGCGTCAGGCGATACATTGGGATGCGGAGATGATATAACAGACCTTTCGGGATAATACTTATGGAAGAGCCAGGATCAATGTACATCCGATCCACCTTTACGTCGTCGATGTATCCATTGTAGTATAGCGGGCGATCATGCAGGTTGGTTTTGATGAGCATATCCTGCAGGGTAAAGACAATGTTGGGCATTGCTCCCGTACAAGCGCTATCTTGGAGATCTGAGGTTGACCTGAGCCAGGTATGCGTCGGCATTTTGGAGTGCATCGCTCAAAGCCTTGCGAACATCTTTTGAGAGTCTCAGAAGCTCGTATAATAATAATTTGGCCGGTATGTTAGCCAATTGCGCCAAGATGTTAAAGTTGTAGGGCCTCTCCAACCCCTGTGGTGTCTCTTTTCGGAGGGATTTGTCAAAGCGAGTCTCCTTCGGCCTAGGCTTGTCGGTCGTCGGAGGCTGAGTCAGTCCCGGAGCGTCAGTTGTAGCGGGCTGATGATCTTCAGCTGAGTTGTCAGCCACATATTGGGATTGTACCCCAGATCGAGTGACGATGGCTGTAGCTTCTTCGATATCTGTCGAGATGGTACAGCAGGACCTGACTTTTCCACTCTTTTTCTTGCAATTAGAAGATGGTGTGGGCTGAGTCACTTCAGATACTAAGTCTAGATGGACCCACATAACCTTCTCTCGTGATGTGGTGAGGGGTACTAGACCAGCAGCCTGATCTCGGTGAGGTAGAAGATTAGCAATCTCCATTGTCGCCAAAGGGATGGGGATCACACCGTCTTGAGTTTTCGTCGAACGAAAGCTGCCAAATTGTACCGATGCCATATTGGCTGCCACGGTTACCTCTTCAAAATCGATGGCCAGAGCGTTCGAATCGATGAGGTTTTGGATGTACCATTTTAGCTGGTAGGAGTCATGTGTAGCATGGTAGACGTAGCGGTGGTAATGGCAGTACTTTGGGTTCTCCATGTCTGCCGGCCGAGGTTCCCGTCTTGGTGGAGGAAGTTGAATTATGTCTCCTTGTATAAGCATGTCCAAGATGGACTTGACGTGACCGTCTTCGAAGGAGTAAGTGATTTACGGCCATTATTTGTCTGCCGGCTTTGGCTCAGGCTTCTGTGCTGTGTCGGCCACCATAGCCTGCTTGCCCTTATTGTTTCGATTGTTGGCGGAGCTACCCCCATTATTGGCGTTGGGACGCCTGCTCTTGTCCTCTCCCTCTGAGATGTGCAATCCCAGTTGGCGTGCCTTCTTCAGTCGTTCTTCGGCGCTTGTGGCACTAATGATAAACGTCTTCCAGTCCTTGAATTGACTTTCGCCCATCCAGAGACTGATTGTTGGAAGCAGTCTCCTTTGGCAAATTTCAATCAAGGAGGAATTCGGATTTCCAGATGGCAACTTCATTACGGTTTGGCGAAACCGCTCGATATAGTTCCTCGTGAGCTCTTTCTCTCCTTGGACGACGTCCATAAGGATGGACATTGCGATGTCCTGTCATACTTTGTAGAATCTCTCCAAGAACATGTGCTTGAAGCTGGCGAAGAAGTGGATGCAGTTGTCTGGCAGGTTGCGGTACCAGTCGAAGGCGACCCCTTCCAATGCCCCGATGAATAATCGTGTGAGAATGGCATCATCATGGGGCAGATGGTCGGTGGTGACCTCGAAGTAAGTGATGTACCGACTTGCTGAGGTCTTGCCATCATAAGGATCGATATTGAACGACTTATATCTTGGCGGGAAGGAGACATCCCTCCATGCAGCAGGGTATGGTTGCCGGATCCTGAGGTCTTGAGAGTTTTCTCGAGCGTGAAACATGGCTCAGAGCTCCTGAACCTCTCTTCTCGCTTCTCGGGCCTCATCCACGACGGTGGGGACCGTTACTTTAGGAGGATTGTTGCCCGGATTCGGTGCCGCTGAATTTGAGTCCGCATTGACCGCGGGACACGCGCTTGTTTGGCTAGGCGTCCCTCCTTGCAGAGTTAGAAGGGCCATTTTGATCTCGTCGACAGACTTGACCAAGGCAAGTAGTATGGCCTCCAGAGTGTCGATGCGTTGGCGATCACTGGAGCCACCTTGGTTGCTGTCCGTCTTGAACATCGTCTTTACATGAGGAGAGATGGACGGAGCGGTAGAGGAAGCACCCTTCGAATCATACCCTTGTAATGAAAAGTCATCGGGGTATGTGAGAATGTTCTCTTCTGGTTCAGACTCAGAAGGAACAGTACCCCCAGTCTCCGAGTTTGCCTCGTCTTGGGAGTTGTGGACGTCCTCGGGGACGTCGGGGTTTGCTGCATCTGATGGGAGAATTATTTCTCTCGGCTTGTCTTCTTGGAATATCGGATTGTCGTGGAGGTTCGGAGGAGTGCTACCCCCAGTCCCAGCAACCCCCAATGGTGTGGACGACAAATCTTCCACTGTAGCAGATTTTGTCTTAGAACGGGTACCTTAGAAAACTCCGATGGTGGGCACCCGCTTAGACGACAGTCTCTTAGTCATAGTGGTCAAAATCTTCGGGCTGGGAACATTTGTCTTCTTCCCTCTTCCATCGACGGGGACTTTCTGAGTAGAGTTGTAGGAGACGACCGAAAGTGCCTCGTCTTCTAAAGACGGCTGTTGCAGTCTTTGAAAGACGGACTGCCGATCTTCTCGCACCGTCGCATTATTGCAGCAGCAGTTGACGATGACTTGGGTGCAGTGACATCCGTGGGAGGACTCTTTGTACCCCGATGTATCTTTTCTTTCCTTGCATTTGTGGAGGATGGCCTCACGCAAGTCAGATGGGTCTGGATCGACCATGTTTGCTCCCTGGATTTTGGGAGACTTTTGCGAACCTCTCTGTCCGTTTGCCGTCGGGGGCTGGACTCGAGTGGTTCTGTACAACTTCCCATTTGAGACCCGCATAACGGTATGCAGGACGCTCGGATGGTCAGAGATCGGATCAGTGGACCGAGCTTGCCAAGCTCGCATTTCCCTAGACTTCTTCGCTCTAGTACGTAAGGGCACATAGTAGGAAGAGTCTAGGTGATGCTGGAGAGAGTCAGACATATCTTCTTGGGAGCACAAGAGATCAGGACCATAAGATAGGCGGTCGAAGACAGAGCCACGCGGGGTAGGCGTTATAAGGCTGCCGTCAACAATCTTCATGCGGCTAGCAGACGTAGCCGCATAGGCTTTCTTCATACGGCTGGGAGTCTCAACCGTATGAGTTTTCTTCATGCGGTTGGATGATCTGGCCGTATAGTCTTTCTTCATGCGGCTGGCAGATTCACCCGCATGAGCCTCCTGTATCTGGTTGGCAGATTTGGCCATATGAGTGTTCGGCTTCTTCTTGGGGCGCATAGAACTACTCTTTGTCCCTACAAGTCCAACATTGTAGTGCTTTCCTCTGCCGGACTTGGGGACAGCAGAGTCCTCTACGGCTCGAAGTGGAGCCGTATGAGAGTCGTCTTCGCCGTCTTGGGCAGCAGAGAGTATCCCGTCCAGAGCTTGTGGAGGAGCAAATAATTTTGGCCTCCACTCGCAGCGAGCTTTCTTTATGCGGGTTCGCTTCTGGATCGGGCTAGCACTTCCTTCAGAGAGCATTTTTTCAAACGCCTGTTGGTCGAAGTGGACGACCATCTTCTGTTACGTGGAGCCAAATTTGGCTGCATCCGATTGCGTCACCAACTCCACAGCCGTGGAGAAGTTTGTCCCCAGCAGAGTCGCCATCGTGTTTGCCATAAAATATAAAAGAACAGAATAATTATCGGAGGACTGGACTTTTAATTCACAATACAAACTCGCTTGTACAAAGAAAGCCTAGGGACGAAAACCTAAGTACAGCAATCTAAGTACAATTGTTTATTTTAGATTCTGGGGATGACGGTAGAGGCTCGGAAAAGCGACGGCCGCTCTGCCTTACTCCTTGGACGATCGGGTGCAACCTTGGCTCTGTAGAAGAACTGCTTGGCGTTGATGAAAAAATGCTCTCTCTTCAGGCTCTCTGGCTCTCTATGTCTCTATGTGCGTCTGTCTCTATATCTCTCTCTCTGTGTGTATCTTTGTGTGTGTGTATATTTGTAAGGAAATGGCACCATGCTATTTATAAGAGTGGGGGGCCTCATTAGGGTTTATAATGATTGCCCATTCTTGAAAGTCGGCGGCTAAGGATTATTGAATCTGAGCCGTTCATCTTGATTTGAGCAATAAGTGTGATTGCATCAAATCTTTTGTGGGTAATTAATGCTGATTGACATAAATCCTTCTGATTTGTCTTGCCAACCTCGGATTCTTCGACACGTGTCTTTAATTGGCTTATTTGCAAATAATCTGATTTGATCCTAATATTTCGTTGGGATTTGTTGAGAGATTTCGATCAACCTGAGGCTACGTGCCCGGCTATCATGTCATTGTCATAATAGCAGAAATCTGAACCGCAGGAAAGTTGAGCTGCATAAGGCCGGCCACATGTCAAGGCTGCCTAAGAGTGGCCCCCCTGAACATTTGGGCCGCATGGTAATGATTTGAGCCGCATGAGTATGAGTGAACCGCATGGAGATAGTCCTCGTGAACCGCATGGGGTGGTCTTCGTGAGCCGCATGGGGCTGGTCTTCGTGAGCCGCATGAAGCTAGTCTTCGTGAGCCGCATGGGGCTGATCTTCGTGAGCCGCATGGGGCTAGTCTTTGTGAGCCGTATGGGGCTGATGTTCGTGCGTCGCATGGGACTGATCTTCGTGAGCCGCATGGGGGAGCCTCCGCTTGGGCCGCATGAGGGAGTCTCCACTTGGGCCGCATACGACTGTCCACGTGTCAAGGCCGCATGACAGTTTTTGACTCTCGGGGGATCGTGTCAGAGATTTTCTTCGCTTTCCAAGGAGTCCGTCATTTATGAGGGAGTCATAATGATATCTTTGTGTCAGAGCTGTCACCTTGTCAGAGCTGTCAGCCGTCAATGCCTTTAATGCAGTAAAGGACAAACGAGAAAGCTGTTTGCAGGCCACGTGGCTCCTCTTTGAGCCGCATAGGACTTTTTTGAGCCGCATAGATCCTTGATCCGTATGGATTCTTGAGCCGCATGAATTCTCTGAGCCGCATAGGGCTCTTTGGCCGCATGGATCTTTCTTTATTATTTTCTATGCTTCTACAAGGGGTGGGCCCGAGTTTGACCTACGAGGAGCAGCCAGTGGAGATCCTTGATCGTAGAAAGAAGTGCCTGCGGAACCAGACTATTCCACTTGTCCGCGTCATGTAGAGACACCACTCCCCGGGAGAGTCCACGTGGGAGCGCGAGGACGATATGCGGGAGCGCTATCCCGATTTGTTTGTTTGATTGGATTGTGTTCTGTATTCAGAATTTCCCTAATTCAATAAATGACCTACATTTGAATAATTGTGTTGAATTATTTTGGATTTTATTGTCTGCCCTTTTAAATTCGAGGACAAAATTTTTTTTAGGGGGGATATTTGTAACCCCACTTCTCATTTTTTATATATATTTATTCTTGAATTAATTGTTCACAATAATTCTTTCATAATATATTTTAGAACAATTGGGTATTATTTTCCTTGTAATGGGCCTGGGCTCCTCAGCCCATTACTCCTTCCTATATGCAGGAGTACTAATTGAGATTATAATTTTCAAATTCAAATTCCTAACCGTTTCCTTCAGCGAGCACCACTTCTGAGTGGTTACACTTTGGCGCCAAACTCCTACGTAGGTTTTAAGCTAGTCAACCCAATTTAAACCTTCCTTCTTCCTTCATCAATCATTCTGCAACGAATTCCTGAGAATTCCTTTCTTTCCACTCTTTTCCTCTCCAAGCTCTTCTCTCTCGTTGACCTAATTCCAGGAAGAGTCGGTCATGGCAAGCTCGATTTGCTCGGTGACTAGTTGTTTCCATTCGTCGAAGATTCGTCTGCACGCTCGCATCCCCACAATGAAGCTATTCCTTCAGCAATGAGCAAGGCAATCTATAACTTCTGGTAAGAGGATCGTTTTGCTGATTAGGATTTGGGTGTATTCTCATAAATTGTGGTGTAATTGATCCGATCTTCATTAATTTGAAACTGATCTGCTCCTCTTCGCAGTCAAGTTGGTGATCTGCTGTTGATCTTGAGGATCACTCGAGTAAACTCAGGAATACAAATTTGTGAGTGTAAATCATAATTTCGATTTTAATCTTCAGATTCTCTGTTCTTAAACACTTCGAATTGATATTAGGATTCGATTGTTTTGTATAACGATTCAATTCAGCAATCAGTTTGATCGACAGGCTCAGTTTAGGTAAGTAATTGTTCTTGTTGGTTTCCTCTTAAATTTCTACTTTGATTCGAATATTGAGTGATCAGACGCGGGATTATAATTTTAGAATCGTTTGAATTCTTTGAGTTTTGATCTGGTCTTGACCAATGGTTTTTGGAATCGATTTTTCGTACTTTCTTGAGTTCAAAGAAACAGAGGAATTGTGAGATTTCAACAGAATGTTTCTGATCGCGAATTGTTTGGTGAAATGTTCCAATCAGATTTTGACAATACCTTGGACACCTGAAGCTGTATCCGACTCAGTGGAGGAGTCTCTTTCGTCTGCGACTCGTCTCAGGTAAACTCCGAAATTCTTGTTGTTAGAATCGTTGGAGTAGTTAATTTTGGTTGGGAGTTTCGGTTCAATTTTGTTCAAGGAGTCATTCGTATGCTTGTCCTTCCATGGCTGTGTCGAGTGGAAGAAAGGGAAGAGTCTATGCGATATTAGATTTTGGTAGCTGGGTTGTCTTGGCTTAGTGAATTAAGTGCAGGAACTTAAGGAATCCGATTTTAGATATCGATTGCCGTTATGCAACATACTAAGCACGAGGAGTAGAGTTGAGCAATCCATGCTAAATGCAGGGGATGACATCTTAAATTCCAAGTAGCCGTTGGGTCCCTGAGACTATCAATTAATTCATTTTTTTGCAGTTCTTTTGTCCATATTTATATTTTATGCATAATAATTACCTATTAGATTCAGTAGAAGGGATATCAGGTTACCAGTTAATGTTAAACTGTGTATATCAATATACAGGACAGGACCAGTATCAGTCTTATTCTTAAGACTGTAGCATGTCCTGATATTAGACTAAGGCATAGACTGAATATTGAACTCATATGGACTGTATCTAAGCTATTGTAGGACTGAACTATGATTTTGTTATTAGGTAACCTTCCTTAGGGAAGTTGCCCAGTTTTTGAGTTCAGTGAGTGACTGATGGTAACTGCTTCAGGTTGGATGTCCCTGCTCATGTATACTTAAGATTTCTAACTGAGTATTTTACCTGCTTAAACACAGGTAAGGACAGGGTTAGAAATGTTAGTCTCAGGACAGGGTCATGAATAGATGGTGATTCCTATTTGGTCTGAAATCCTAATTAGAAGTTTTTATGGTTTAAAACTGATAAGAAGGGATGTAAAGGGATTGGATGGACTGAACTGTCCTATGTTTTATTTAGGACTGTATAAATTAGGCAATTCAATTGATATGATATCAGTATTCACCAGATGAATAGTGTCCTATTTCAGGATTAGAAGATGTCAGCTGTGTATTGATCAGAATATGGAACTGAGATGTGATTGAATATTGTCCTGCTGTGGACTAAGATTTAAGACTGGTATTTAGGTTGCATTGGACTGAACATAGGACTGTGATTGAAATCGATTCAGTCTCATATGTATGACTGAACTGTGATAACAACTTTATAGACTGAACATTGTTCAGTCACCTAAGATAGGACTAGTAACTAAACTTGATTTGTGATTTGTGAGTCTCTGCAAATGAACAGATGGAGGGTTTAACTTCTTGATCGTACATATGATTCAAGCATTGAGGAATAAATTGTAAGCTTGGGTGTTCAGGCTATTTTCAGCTCGAGTTTGGCTTCTAATGTTATATAGTAATTGTATTATACTACGTTTGGCTCATCTCAGTAACCTGGATTGGGTATCCCATTAATGGCTGAGTAGGAAAGATGTCAGGTTCATGGTTAGAACTAGGAAGGATATTTTAAGGCTAAGGTTGTATGAATTATACATGAATGTTAGAAAATTTTAGACTTAGATTGGTTATAACTATTGATAATGATACTCTATAGAAAATATGTTAGAAGAAGTAACCCTACAACTAAGACTTATATTAGAAGTTAATCATGGTTAGATTTGTTGATAACAAATTAGATTTAGCCAGTTTATTATTTACTTGTAAATCATTTAACAGGAGGATACCCAGCTGTACATCCCACACTTGAACACCCTAAGCAAGGCAAGTATACTCCTCGGACTTGTTTATTTTCTCATGTCTTGTATAGTCATTCCAGTATCTTCTTGTTGACACGATGTATCACGTGATTGTCTGGTTTCATATTTCATGAGTTACTTATGTCTGGGAGGAGAAATACTACAGTGTGTGATCAAACCCTATTACTATTCATATGAATAGCTTAGGTCCCGCATCGTGCACGCGGGACCAAAGCCGTACCATTTCATGTTTATTGAATCTACCCAAGCCGATCACACAATCTGGATGTATTTCAATCATGCACATTTCAGGATTCAGGTTGTATTTCATGATCCGGTTATATTTTATGTTCAGGACTGTTATCATGTTCCCTTTTTTACTTTCAGTATTTTCTGTTCAGTTTTATGTCTTGTTCTCATTTCCTGTACTTTATATATATTTTCTGTTCTTGTTCATACCATGATGTTCATTTCCTTGGATATACTTAGCTCTGCTCCTGACTAGGATATGTTGCAGGTGAGCTGGAGGCTATCTGTGATGCTTACTATGGACAGGAGCTTGGAGGCACCTATGAGCCAGTGGATGTGGCCCAGGACTTAGAGGCTGAGGAAGCCTAAAGTACTTTCCCTTAGCAGTTATATTTCCCTGTATTTTTGAGACTATTAGACTTTACTTTTTTTAGCTGGAATATAATAATCTTGAGACATGTATCTGGATTTGGGATTCGTTTATAGATGCTGTGTTCACATTTACTCTTGTATATCTATTTAGTTTTCCCTAGATTGGAATAGCTTACTTTGTCGTGTCTAACGACGAAGGCTGGGCATGACCGACTCGTGTCTGATTATTCGGGAGTGGGTCGTGACAGGCCGATGGCGTTGGGCCCGCATGAGAGGCGGTCGAACATAGAGCTTCTGACAGGGCCGCTTGAGACATCCTGTCTGAGGCCAGGATTGGCTGCCGTATGGAACCTCTTCTTACAACTAGAGCTGGCTGCCGCATGGACCATCTTCCTTCGGCCAGAGTTGGCTGCTGCATGAATTGTCTGCCTGCAGCCAGAATCGGCTGCCGTATGGACCGACTGTTGATCTTCCCTATGCGGCTTCTCCTTTGTCCGCATTGATTTCCCTTGTGTCCCAAAAAACTCAGCATCGTAGTATTTTTCTTTGCTGGATTTGGGGACAGTAGGGTCCTCCGCGGTCGGAAGCAAAGCCGTAGGAGAGTTTTGGTTACCGTCTTGGGCTGCAGAAGGAGCTTCTTCGAGAACTTGGTCGGGGGAAACAGTTTTTTGCACCAACGTCCTGCGAGTCCTCTTTGAATTGGCTCGCTTCTGAGACAGGCTGGCGCTCCCTTCAGAGGGCATTTCTTCGAAGGTTTGTTGGTCGAAACGAACCACAAGCATTTGCTGCGTAGAGCCGATCTTGGATGCATCAGATGGCGTCACCAACTTCTCATCAAAAGAGAAGGACATCACCAGCAGAGTCACCATCGTGTTTGCCATAAAAAAAATTAAAGACAGGTATTATAGAACACTGAAATTGATTACAAACTCGCTTGTACAAAGAAAAACCTAGAAAAAGATCCTAGGAAACAATCTAACTACAATTATTTAGTTTTGATTTTGGGAGGTGACGGTGGAGGCTCGAGAAAGTGCTATCAACTCTGCTTTACTCCGTAGACTATCTGACGCAGTCTTTAGATCTTGAAAAAATTGCTTTCTTGAAGGTTGCCAGCCTTTTGCAGGGGTGTGGCATCCTGCTATTTATAATAGGATGTATGTTGAGCCGCATAAATGGCCTGTTGTCATGTAGCTGATTGGCACGCGAAGACCCGCTCTTTGGCTGCCATCTGTCGATTTGTTGGGATTTTGTTGCAGCAAATCTGGGTAGTTTAGGACTTGGTCAGATTGCCACGCATCCTGTCGCAGGAATTACTTTTTTTTAGCCGCATAGATCTTTCAGTTTTCGGCCATATGGGGCCGTATGAGACTCATGCGGCTTAGGTCGCAAACTTCCTTAGCCCAGACATAGCTTGAGGATTTAAGCCGCATAGATTCTGTATTTGCATAAAGCTCATGCGGCTTGGATCACAATTATTCTTGACCGCATGAAGTTCGGAGACTTTGGGGCCGCATATGTCTGAACCGCTTAGGTGACACTCCTTTTGGCCACATGAAGGCATACAAACCTTGCTTTTGGGTGACGTCTCACGTCTTATCTTTTAGTCGAAGTGTCAGAGCTGTCATTTTTGTCAGTTTTGCCAGGACTTGTCAGCTTTATCAGACGAACTACTCCTTTGGCCGCATATCTTCCTTCTGCTGCTGGTTGTCGACGGGCCGCATATGTTATTGAACCAGTCATGCGACTTTCCTTTATGCAGACCTGTTTGGCCCAAAGTACCTATACGACAATTTGTAATCCACATGAACCCTATATTTTTTATGCTTCTACAACAGCTATCCCCGACGATGATGTTGAACCATCAACTTCCACGCCGATGAATACAACCCATGAAACCAATTCTTTGGAGGGCTTACCGAAGAAGTTCGTGTTCAAGCCGTCACACCCAGAAAACTTGGTAATAGATTTCGCTAAGTGTTTACAGAACGAATTTGAGATGAGCATGATGGGGGAGCTCACCTACTTCCTTGGATTATAAGTCAAACAAACTTCGCAAGGAACATTCATCAGCCAGTCAAAATACACAAAGGATATGCTGAAGAAGTTTGATCTTGACAATATCAAACCAATCAGCACTCCTATGGCTACTACGACCAAGCTGGAATCTGATGAAAGCGGCAAACCTGTTGACCAACGTAAGTATCGAGGTATGATTGGTAGTCTACTTTACCTAACTTCTAGTCATCCCGATATCATGTTTAGTGTTTGTCTGTGTGTTCGCTATCAAGCTAGTCCTAAGGAATCACACATGTCCGCCGTTAAGCGTATCTTTCGATACCTTAAGGGTACTGTTAAAGTGGACTTGTGGTATCCTAAATCCACATCCTTTGACCTTATTGGTTATTCGGATGCTGATTTTGTGAGATGCAAAGTCGACTGTAAAAGTACCAGCGGCACGTGTCATTTATTTTGCAAGGCTCTAGTCTCCTGGTTTAGCAAGAAGCAGAATTCTGTCGCACTGTCCACAACAGAAGCTGAATATATCACAGCTGGTCGTTGTTGTGCACAAATTCTGTAGATAAAGCAAACCCTTGCAGACTACAACCTATCTTTTATGCACATTCCTATATTCTGTGATAACACTAGCGCTATCTACCATACTAAGAACCCTATATGTCACTCACGCACGAAACATATTGAAATTTATCACCATTTTTTGCGTGATCATCAACAAAATGGTACTATAAATTTAGAATTTGTTGACACTGATCATCAGCTGGCAGATTTCTTTACTAAACCACTATCCGAAGAGCGATTCAACTTTCTTTGTCGTAAATTAGGAATTTTGGATGAAATGGTTATTCATTAAATCGGCCTGCATAAATATCGATTATGTCATGTTTCTTTATGATGACTTTGCTATGGGTACAAGCCGAAAGGGTCCTTCTGACAACAAGGTGTAAAATCCTAAGCGACATGTTGCACTAGTCTTTAGACTACCGCTAGATGGGATCTGACCCCTACAGCTGCCCGGTAGCAGTTTCATCGTAATGACTTGTGTCATAAATCCTTGTTTATTAGATGGTTCAATTTCATTTATAACTTGTTTAATTCATTTTTCTAACTTCATTTACATTTACTCTATTCAATTTTTATTTGCAATTTTCTAACTTGGCCATTTACTTTTGAAAATTTTCCATCTTTATCACTCATGTCAATTTTCTCCAACTTGGCAATATTTAAAACTGTTTTCAGTTTTGGTCCCAGAACCCAGAACTCGGGTCGAACTCTGCCTCACACAGAGTTCGGGCCAAATTTGGTCTGATTATTCCAGAACTTCCAATTGCTCTCAGCCATCCATCCTTTTTGATCCTACGGTCCAGGATCAACCCGACCAGCCGAACCCCCTTCCATATATTCGAGTTCTCTCTCTCTCTTGTCACGCCCCAGAACCAGAATACTGGAGAGCGGGGGCAGACACAGCCAGCTACGTATATTAAAATAGAAACTACCTCGATATACGGTCACGGCTGTCTAGAAATATGAGGGTTTACTACAAGCCAACAGTCTCTTATGGTCATGAACAAGCCTAGTGTCTCAATCACAAGCAAGTAAGTAAGGTCGCAAGATGTATGATCATTAAATATACAATAATAAGGCATCCCAAATATCACATATTCAGCTGATCATGAAGCTAGTCGTACAAAATGCGGGGACTAGCAAGAGTTAAGTCATACATGATCAACCCTAGGATTTGTTAATCATGTTTACAGCCCATAGGCAGACAGTATGTAAAGTGCATCGAGCTAACAGGTGCTCGTCGGCTAAACGCCTCAAAAGAACAGTTTTACAATAGAGTGAGCGAAACAAAATAGAAAATCCACTCGTAGCCCGGGTTCCTTCTAGTCGCCACCATTGGGCTGGAAGCTTGGTAGATCCTCGGGAGCTGCTCCGAAATCTGGCCACACAAAACCAGCTGGGTCAACCCCAGAAAGAGCAAGTGCCACAAGGGGGCCACGAAATAAGAACAAAAGCCAGCATTAACACAGAAGATATAATATTTAAAACTAGAAATTTATGAAGACATGGCAGGGTGATATACGACGAGATAACCATGAGACTATTCCGATAGCCAGGTTACAACCCATAAACCAAACAAGGACCGGGGTTGTAACCCTTCATCTGAACAGAACTTGGTTTCCCACAATTTATCGGCAAGATAATAATACAAAAAATCAAGACATGGAGCAATCTTGTACTGAATCAAGACATGGCTAGACTGGTTTTACCTCTTTCAATCAATCACGGCCAAGCAGACACTACGGCTTACTACTTTAACTAACTAGGGTTATCACAGGCCTAATTACTAACAAGATGCAGTGAGATTGTTCCACAGCCACAAGCCCTGCAGACCATCCAGGTTACCCAGGACGAAAGATTAGGGTTGAATTCAGGTGGGTACATCGTCCAGGAGACGCATGTACCCTTAGGTGACTTAGAGGGTGCAACACCTGACAGTGTGCTGGAAATGCGCCCTACTCGACGGCAGGCTACAAATCCCTGGAGCGCCCAGGTAACGGGATTGCCTGTAGCTATGTCATCTCTTCATGACTACTGTGTTATTCTAGTTATTAACCTTAATCCATTTTAGTAGGAACTCCTGACCGTGGTACTCAGGAGTCCCATCCTAGACATGATGCGAGACTGGACAAGTGGATTTAACATGCAAGCAAGAAAGAACCACCCACGGTGTCAAGACAGGTCAAGCTAAGTTATCAGGTCATGTCAAGTCAGGAGTGCGCCGTCACGGGCCACTATCAAGTTATCAAGATAAATCATGTCAGGGTACTTGTCAGGAGTGCGCCACGACGGGCCACTATCAGGTCAGGTTGGTCATGTCAGGAGTGCACCACCACGGGTCACTATCGTGTTATGCTAGCTCCTTGTCATACCGTGCCACGTACAATAGTCATTCCAAACATGTTAAGTAAAATCAAGTTCATGACAAAAGGCGTAAGGATATAAAAGGGCATAAAATATCTAATAAAATATCAAAGTGCAGGGTTATAGAAGAGCTGGGCTTAAAGAAATAAGACCAAAACTACAAGAGCCAATGGGTTAAGCAAAGGTGGTCAGGGGAGCAGCGTACGAAAAGTCACGCATGCTGAGAGCAGCGTGGGTGAAAAGTCACGCACGCTGAGAGAGCAACATAGGTGAAAAGTCACGCACGCTACAGGGAGCAGCGTAGGTGAAAAGTTACACATGCTACAGGGAGCAGCGTAGGTGAAAAGTCACGCACGCTGAAGGGAGCAGCGTAGGTAAAAAGTCACGCACGCTGAAGGGAGCAACATAGGTGAAAAGTCACGCACGCTACAGGGAGCAGCGTAGGTAAAAAGTCGCGCACGCTGAGAGAGCAGCATAGGTAAAAAGTCACGCACGCTACAGGGAGCAGCGTAGGTGAAAAGTCACACACGCTACAGGGAGCAGTGTGCGTGAAAATTCACGCACGCTCAAGGAAGCAGCGTTGGTGAAAAGTCACGCACGCTGAAGGGAGCAGTATACGTGAAAAGTCACGCACACTCAAGGGAGCAGTGTACGTGAAAAGTCACGCATACTGAGAGCTGCGTACGCGTAAAAACACACACGCAGGGTCTGGGTCTTCTTCTCCATGGCTGAGAAGAAGCTCCAATGGCTCCAAAACTTCAAAACCTCACAACTTGGCCATCCGAACTCCAAATCCAGATTTCTAAAGTTCTAACCAGGGTGGAATTAAACTCTCTTCCACAAGGAAACATCAAAACCCATAAAAATCCAACTTAAGTAGCTCAAACCATACAAAATCCGAAAATAGAAATAACTTAGATCTAGAGCAAAGGAGACTCCAAATCACAAAAACCCAAGTTCTAATATTGATCACCATGTCCTAATCTAGCAAATGGACAAGGAAAAGAGGGTTCTCATGTAGTGGCAAGATGCACTTGCCTATGGTTGGGAGAGTTGTGGAGGAAGGAGAAGAAGAAGAAGAAGGAAAATTAATGGTAGAAGTTATGAGGAGAGAGAGTGGTAGGTGGAGGTTATAAAGGGGGTGAGTTGTGGTGGGTTGAGGGGTAGCATAGGTTAAGGTGATCCAACACATAATAAACCAAATCAAACCAACCCAATCCAACCAATTAAAACCGAACCATGCCAAAAACCCAAAATACGAGAAATACCGAAATTCCACAAGTCGAGAAAAATAAAATACATGCCAAAATTCAGATACGAGTAAAAATACGAAATACGGGAAAAATACGGGAAATGAGGGTGACATCTCTCCTCTCCGTTGCCTCCTCTAAAACCTCTCTGACTTCATCATCTCCAAACCCTAACCCTAGATTTCTCTATCTAGTATGATTTTCTTCCCCAAACTCAAGGAGCATAGCTTGTACATCATTATCTTCCATATTCTACCACTCTCTTGAGGTATAACTCTTTCTTTTTCTTCATCTCAATTTCAAATTTCCGTTCATTGTTGAATGGTACCTAGGTTGTTCAATAGAAAAAAAGAGGGCTAGAATCGAGGGTGCTTCCTCATTGAACCCTCCTCCTCGAGATGATCAACCCATTCATCTACTTTTCAATCCACTACAACCCAATGACCCCAACACATTCAATGATCGAATTTTTGTCTCATTGGAAGCATCAAATGAATGGTTCAATGATTTTTGTTCACGACCAGTGTACACGGGTCATCCTATAAATTTTACTATATTTTCTCGTTATGACTCATTATTTCATGATCTTTGTCTTGATGAGTTAGTTTCTACAACCTCACTTATATATTTGAATGCGATCTAGATGTTTTACTGTAATCTTACTTTTGATGACACACGACTCTATTCTCGTGTCGCCGGGATCGACATCTTTTTCGATAATTTTGAACTTGCGGAATATCTCGAGATTCCGGAACCCAAGGGAAAAACTTGTCGATGCACGCAAGTTTTAATTTCCCGATAGGTCATCCCTTAAGAGTTTCAAAGACGATTTGTGTACTCCAAACACATGTCCATGCAAGTTACTTACAAAATTCTTTAACCATATTTCTACGAGCTTCATCGTGTCGTCTTCTCCACGATCTTGTCCAAAGTGGGATCAACTAATGAAGTTTCTTATTTTTAGATCTCAGCCCCCTATCACCTTCACTTCTATGTCCCGTTCAACCTTCCACGCACTATGATGGACTGGATGATTAGTGCAAGGAAGAGGCCTCGATCATTGGTATATGCTCTCTATTTGCCGATGGTTTTTCGTGCATTTCATGTTCCTCTCGATGAGTGCCAGTTCCTTCCAGCCCCTGCCTTTCTGTCTAAGGCAAAGCGGCTTCAGGCAGTTGTCGAGTCTCCCACTGAGTTCGCACATTCTAGGTCTGACGCTCAGGCTGATGCACCTGCTCTTGGGCAACCTGCGCCCGTACCTCCTGCTACTCTCGAGTCTATCCAGACGATGCTTCACGATCATTTTATGTTGGAGGACGATCGCTGGACCCAGCTCGACTATCGTACCATATTGCAGATGAGTGCCATCAGTAACTCATTGCATGACATCCGGTACACCATGTATCGACATCCCTCTATGCCCCTTCCTATGGAGCGGGATCCATCTCGCGACGGTTACCGTATCGACGACCCTTGGGTCATGTGATATCTGGATCCGGACGTAGCTTTCGTAGATCCTCGTCGTTCTGATACTGATCCATCTGACGTCGCTGGACCATCTCGTGCTCCATGATGGATGAGGTTCCGTACATGCTACTGCTGCTGATGATCTTATTTATGCATTATAGACTTATAATTATGTTATTTGATTTTCTTGTATGAGTACACTTTCAGTTTCTGTAGATCTTTAGATTTTATCTGCAGTTATTATATCATTATTATTGTGTGCTTGCCAGTTAATCTTTTATACAGTCTTTTGCTTGTCTGTATTTGATATTCATAATTGATATTCATATTTGATAAATGCAAAAAAGGGGAAGATCTATTTGATGTTCATATTTCTATCATATTGTGTGATATCTATGTTTTGGAGGGGATTATATATATCAGGACAAGGCACATTGGTTTACAGAGAAGCTATGTTTATGGGAGAGCTACTATTACGGGGGAGCTACTTCATTCTATACATATCTACTCCTTTCAACTTGTGTCCAGGTATGAACATTGAATATACAAATATCATTTTTGTCAATTATCAATATGGGGAAGATTGTTGACACAAATCACAGTCAACCAAATATTGACAAATTGACAATATAATACTTGTCATAATTCATTATGACACATCAAGACAGAACTCAGTACATGACGGATGTCGTCTCTCTCCTACATTGTACTCGTTTCAGAGTCTGTACTATTTTACATTTATTGAGTCTAGCTAAATGTAAACTGAGTAGCACTGGGTATTCTTGGCTTAACCCCTATCCCCAAAACAAACCCAAAAGATCCACCAAGCCAAACTAGCCCATAAAAGCCCATTTGAACATTCTGTCCTTTGGAGACAGAGTTCGGGCCGAACTCTGCCTCCACACAGAGTTCGAGTCGAACTCTGTCCCCTAAATTACAGGACACTAATTTTTAGGGTTTGCTGTATGCTAGTTGTCCAACGGCCAAAAATTTGAATTCTTGACTCAAAATTCTGTCCGAATTCTGCCTATCCCAACTAGTATAAATAGGCCTTAAATTCTCTCATTTTCAATCATCCAATTATCTTCTCTTCTCTTCTCAATAAGCCTCATAAAAGCCTTAACCTTCTCATCTACTAGCCACAAGCTTCCTAATCCTAAAAGTGCTAAGTGCTATTCAGTTAGGAGTTTGTGCAAGAGTCAAGAAAGTCGCTTGGAAAATTCCAAGCATCGCCACATCGATCTTTGTAAGAAGTTGACGTGCTCTTCTAAAGAAAAGGCACGGGGTGTAACTACTATTTCACAAATAGTGGATTTAATCCCGAGCTAGAGTTCTCAGGCCTGGACTAGTCCTCCACGAGGGAAACCAGGTTAAAAATGACTGCCTTTGCGTATGCTCTCTTGATCTTTTCATTTCTGCATTTACTACTCTAATTATTGACTATTGGTGAAAAGAGTTTAATTTTTATTTGGCTATTATTGTTATAAACTCTATTCACCCCCTCTAGAGTTGCCTACATGTTCTTCAAGAATTGTTGAGTGACTCGCCCATTATTTGATATTCTGATAAAGTCACATAATAGAGATAAAGGGCTGCAGCCCACTTCAAATCTTTACGCTCGAATCGTGGCGGTAGGTAGATAGGTGCCCGTAAATCGGACAAACATGTTGAATTCAGCAGCATACTGACGCACCGTCATATTCTCCTGCTTTAGCTGTCACGCCTTGCTCCCGTAGGAGCGATCGTCCTCGCTAAGACATGATGCCGAGTGAGCCTAGATTGCACTCACACAAGGCAGGTCCATAACGGCCGATTACAGGCTAAGCGACGGGGGTCGTCGCACAAAAGTTCCAAGTAGAAACAGTAAATTGACAGCAGCAAAAATTTGAAGCAAAATATAAGTCATACAAAATACTCTTTTATTGATATTGAACAAAGATTACAATGTAGGCACGAGGCCAAATTATAATTCTCTCAAGCTCACTTTTCTCTCATATTATAAGTCACTCTGCTCTCTCTCAATTCTCAATAGAAGCTTCAAGGAGACGAGTGGCAGATTCTTCGAAATGGCGATGTCCATACATTATGTCCCGTAAAAGTTCTGACTCCATGCGTCCGTATGCCTTAAAACGCCAAGGAACTACGTGCTTCGACGCATCCAAGCGAGCTCCGCGCCATCGGGCTTCTACCTGTGCCTGCACATGAAAACTATGTGGGTGTCAGTACTCAACTGTACTGGTGGAGTGAGCTTCTCGTCCACCCATACAAAACCGACACGTTTATTTACTTTGTGTAGCTTAATCCCTTATTGATTGTCTTGCTAGTCTTGCCTTAGGATCAATTTTAGGACATAGACACCTTGGCCTATACTTGGCAATGCAACGATAGGGTTGTGCTATACTCTATTCGTGGCTTCAACATCTATTCGAGGCAGTGCCTCGCTAATTAGAAACTTATGCAAACTCGGCCGTGCCAAGACTTTCACTTGTTTTATGCGCCTCTAGACCATTCTCGTGCTAATAACGTCAAGCGGATGACTCGTGCTGGTCGTGCCAATAGACTTAATCGTGCCTTAAGATCGAGGTCGTGCCTCCCAAGGATCAACCAAACTTAACCAACTTGCCTTATGGCCCTTCCTGACGGAACTCGAGATGATGCCACATTCATGCCGAAGCACGTGACCTTTCTATAGCCAAATCTTAGGCTCTAGAATAGTGTTGCAATCGTGCATACCTAACCCACGCAGATTCAAGGTTAGCGCTTGCTATCAGCATACCTTGTTAACCCAACTCATAACTTGCTAGTACTCGATGTAATCTAAAGGCGTACATGCAGATAGCCGCTCTTATACCGACACATCTATATGAGCGGTCACTAGCAATGTCAAGCTATACTAGATCTTTGCATATGGTGACCATTCACGTGCGAGGTATGAGCTCCCACCGAATGACCCACAACCTATATTGTAACGATTCACTTCAATCGAGTTGTACCGTCGATGAAGGCCGTACAATATCTGCAGTTCCTCCTAGGCCGACATGAACCCGGTGCCCCGGGATCATTGAAGAATTTCTCCTTGGGCGCAAGTTGTCCAATGACCATGCAAGACTCAACTTGATCTACCAAGTCCTTCTTTAATCATGACCATGCTCTCCAATTTTCTATCGAGACTCCCTAGTAGTGGGACCGATCTCGTGAACTTTCTTATTGAGACTCCCAAGTGGCGGGACCGATCTCGTGAACTTCCTTATCGAGACTCCCATGTAGCAGGACCGATCTCGTGAACTTTTTTATCGAGACTCCCAAGTAGCGGGACCGATCTCTTTTACTTCCTTATCGAGACTCCCAAGTAGCGGGACCGATCTCGTCGACAACCATTCGCGTGAACTTCTATCCTTTGAAATCCAGGGAACGACTACTAAGTAGTCTTCCATCTTAACTTGAACATAACGTGTTCCTTTCTCCGTGGCATGCTTATCCTTAAACCAACCGTAGCTCGTGCCTTAGCTGACTTGCTCTCTAAGTGACACTATCGCTCAGGTCACATACTTTATATGACGAGCCTTGAGATCGTGGGACTATGTGACTTGACAACCACAGAAAACATGGGACAGTGCTTAATATGACTTCGATAGCCTAGCAAAACTCTTGGCTAACTTATTCGGGCAACGACTTGACAAGCAAAGGCTAGGCCAAGCTTCGCATCATGGAAACATGCCGTGCATGCGTTCGACTTAAACAACCAAGCTCTTTGGGTGCCTAGACTTAAGCCACAAGCCGTGCAATACGACTTAAACCATGGGACAGGCAAAGGCTATGCCAAGCCTTGGACGACGGGACTATACATGCTTAATAAGCATATACGCGGGCGACGCCTATGACTTAGTCTAATTCCAGCTTTATGGGGAATACCAACTTTCCTTCTTCCAAGCTACAGGACGAAGGACCGAGTTTTATTTTGAAAGCACGCTGAGCAGACTTCTAAGCCGACCATGGGACCTTTTTCCATGTTCTAACACATTTCGACCCGACTTGGGATTATTCCCTTAGCTATATGGATGTATCTCTTTTATTATCAAGCGTACTTGTGCGTTTGAAAAGTTTCGTTTTATTAGTGTGAAGGCCAAGCTGAGGCAAGTTCACTGAAGCCACCCACCTGAGCGAGTCTTCGAGCAAGCCGTTGCACGGCTAAGTCCGAACACCGTCGGCATTTCGATTCCTCCGATTGACTTAGCGGGACGGGACACTACATCATACCCCACTTAGAAAACGTTTCGTCCTCGAAACTAACACAGTACTTACTCATCGACTTTTCACTTTTTCAACATTCTATAACTCTCGCACACACTACGCCTATGCATTTTTTCAATCCGAGCCACGCTCGCATTACCATTAATCTTTCCTTTAAAACATGATTTCAAAATCCTCGACATTTTTCCATTCCTCAAGTCTCACTTGAATTCAACGTATCACTTAGTTGGATCGTGTACATATCCCAGGCGTCCCCAAAATATATCCTTTTCAGCCAAGCCGTGTGATAGAGAATTCGTCATTCTCACTCGAGTCGTATCATGTACATATTCAGGCGTCCCTGAAAAATATGCATGTCAGCCAAGTCTCGTGAGTGAGTATTTCATACTCTTGAATTATTCCATTCATCAATACAAATCCTCAAGATCAATCATTCCAATGCTAACTCTTGCAACATAGACGTCTCGCCTAACCCGCTAGGCCATTTCTCAAGGCTAAAGTCAATGTCAGGATTGGAATCATAGTTCCCCAACAATAATGCCAACAATGACCCCAATCCTAGGGTCAAACCAATGTTGATAGGACGGGATTTTCTACCCAAGTTCGCTTCACTCAGATTTTTAAACATCGAACATATATATCTCCTATTCGCACTTGCAACACTTAATCCAAGGGGTCTGAATCATTTAGAAAAGCCATCCTACACTGAGTCATGTTCAACCATTTTCTCGATATATCAATATCGTTGATCCAACAAGCAACTTGCATAGTCTTTCTCTTCGAACAAATTCGACGATATCCACCTATCTATTCCTTCCATGTCAAGCACGCCATGATACGATCTGTCGCTAGACCATAATTCTCTTTTCATATCCTTTAAGTTATTTATCCTAATTCACGTAATCGATCACAAGGTTGTCGGACTTTAACAATATGTCACGCCCCAATCTTACGCAAGTCCGATTATTCACGGTCGGCATAAAATCACCATGCAACGCTCCCGCGGGATAATTGTTCTCATTAGAGCGTAACTCTTGTTTTGAGCCTAGACTAATTCATTCTCGACACACAGATTGGATGTCCTCAATCCTCAAGTTTACTCAATCATCAATTATAAGTCCAATCAATCCTCGAATCTACCTTCACCTCAAACCAGAAGTCGAAGAAATCCAAATTGCCACATCTTGATTTTTTGAGTTCGATCGATCCCTCGACATGAATCACCCTGTCCACGCTCATGTGGAACGATCATCCCCAAATCCGACGTGACGCAAGGGCGAGGCTAGAGTTGCGCTCGTGCAGGACAAGAACATCGACATTATGGTTATCGATGTAACCATCAAGACACAATCATTTTTATCTAACATTTATTTCATCAAAGTTCCAAGCGTAACATCTATTGGAACAATAACATTTTGCACTATCGTCATTCCTTGAATCAGAATACCCTCGAGTTATCGCATATCGATCTTTGATACGCCTCAATACCATCGATGATATACATAACCTGACGATCTTCATTTACAATGAATTTCGAGTCGTGCGACTAATGCTATCGTATGAACTGGATAATCTCCTCGACATTCAAGATCAAGTTTAATCATTATCTCTCGAATCATTTACATGATCGAATCGTTCAAATCCAAAATCACGTACATTCATCAATCTATCTTAAGTCATCGAGCAACGAATTTTCTCAATTCGTATAGATCTATGCTAACTCAAATCATCGAGCAACATCTATTCCAATCCTTAGAGTTATTCTCAAATATTCAAATTATTTCCATGCACACTATTCTACAATAATGCTAACTTTTTGTATATGATTCATATCGTTTTCCCCGATCGAGTCAACCGTTAGTACACCTTAACTTTTCCTCAATTTTAATCTATCTTTTTCTCTATCACTTGCATTTCATGCTCAATACGAATTCCAATCCCGTGTGCGTCGATTCTAATTCCGTTCGAATCAACTCGTCAAAATCTTAAAGATTATAACTTACTAAATGATACTCGATCTAAGGCATTGCATCCATGCGACACTTGCTGATAGACTCATTGGCATCCCGTATTCTCAATCGGCTAACATCCCCAAGGCTATCCCATACACCACTCAGGGATGAAGTTATTTGACATATCCTCAAAAGAAGTTATGAATCACAACCGATTATTTCGAATTCTCGTTCGAGCCATTCCTCAAAAATCCAAGCACGATTTGCCCATTTCGCATCGACGATAATATCGTTCGATACCACTTCTATACATCCCACATTCTATGAGCCGAGTCTAACTCATTCTTGTTAGACACAATTTGTATCCTGTATGTGACTTTGCTAAGGTCGACACGATTTTTAGTGTATATGCCCAGCCCGACTTAGCCAACCGTTCTTTGCTTGAACTTTTGTTCAACCGTATTTCTTTTGTACGATTTTACAAAATATTTAGACTTATTGTATTGATATGTCGTGCAACATTTAAGAGAGAGCGTATCAACGAAATCAATTTACGGAAGCAACACTTCAGAGTTTGCGGAAACATCTGAGTTAAAGAATTCAATCGAAAGTCCAAGGACGTAAAGCCGTGCTCTGATACCATTTATGTCACATCCCGCTCCCGTAGGAGCGATCGTCCTCGCTAAGGCATAAAGCTGCGTGAGCCTAGTTTGCACTCACACAAGGCAGGTCCATAACGGCCGATTACACGCTAAGCGACGAGGGTCATCGCACAGAAGTCCCAAACAGAAACATTGAATAGACAGCAGCAGAAATTGAAGTAAAACACATGTTATACAAAATACTCTTTTATTGATATTGAACAAAGATTACAATATGGGCACGAGACCAAATTATAAGTCTCTCAAGTTCACTTTTCTCTCATATTACTAGTCACTTTGCTCTCTCTCAATTCTCAATACAAGCTTCAAGGCGACGAGTGGCAGATTCTTTGGAATGGCGATGTCCATACATTATGTCCCATATAAGTTCTGACTCCATGTGGCTGTACCCCTCGAAATGCCAAGTAACTACATGCCTCGACGCATCCAAGCGAGCTCTGTGCCATCGGGCTTCTACCTGTGATTGTACATGAAAACTGTGTGGGTGTCAGTAATCAACTGTACTGGTGGAGTGAGCTCTTCGCCCACCTATACAAAACCGACACGTTCATTTACTTTGTGCAGCTTAATCCCTTTTTGATTGTCTTGCTAGTCTTGCCTTAGGATTAATTTTAGGACAGAGGCACCTTAGCCTATACTTAGCAACGTAACGACAGGGTCGTGCTATACTCTATTCGTGGCTTCAACATTTATTGGAGGCAGTGCCTCGCCAAGTAGAAACTTATGCAAACTCGGTCGTGCCAAGAATTTCACTTGTTTCATGTGCCTCTAGACCATTCTCGTGCCAATGACGTCAAGGGGACGACTCGTGCTGGTCATGCCAATAGACTTGATTATGCCTTAAGATCGAGGCTGTGCCTCCCAAGGATCAACCAAACTTAACCAACTTACCTTACGGCCCTTCCTGACTTAACTCAAGACGATGCCACATTCATGCTGAAGCACGTGTCCTTGCTATAGCCAAATCTTAGGCTCCAGAATTGTGTTGCAACCGTTCACACCCAACCCACGCCGATTCAAGGTTGGCGTTTGCTATAAGCATACCTTGTTAATCCAACTCGTAACTTGCTAGTACTCGATGAAATGCAATGGCATACACGCGGATAGTCGCTCTTATGCCGACACATCTATCTGAGTGGTCACTAGCAATGTCAAGCTATACAGGATCTTTGTATATGGGGACCATTCGCGTACGAGGTATGAGCTCCCACCGAATGACCCGTAATATATATTATAATGGTTCACTTCAATCGAGTCGTACCGTCGATGAAGGCCGTACAACATCTGCAATTCCTTCTAGGTCGACACGAACCTGGTGCCCCGGGATTGTTCGATGAATTTTTGCTTGCGCGTAAGTTGTCCAATGACCATGAAAGACTGTCACGACCCGTACCCAGTGTAGTGGCATGAGAAGTGCGTACGTCCAGCCTACTCTGCAGTGTCGACGGTAGAATGCTGTTCTAGGTTACTATCTAATCAACAACTCGCACAATTATATAATATACTTGTCAAAATCTTAACTCCGAACGGAGGACAAGTATAGATATAATGAAATCTCAATCACAGTCTAAGCACGATAAAATAACACAGAAGTTTATAACTAAGGACTAAGCAACAACAACAAATATAAACTACTAAATAATAAATATCTCAAACAAACTCAAATACAAACTCAATATCTCAAGTTATTACAATTCAAGTTCTAAACATGAATCTAAAGAAAGTCTACTAACTAGTATCACAATCACTCCTGAGTGTCGGGGCCAAAGGTTGCTAAGCCATCTCCTGCTCCATAGTAAATAGGGCAAGTGTCCTCAGGACAAACATATGTAATATTTCAACAGGTCCAACCAGGACAGGAACGAGCACAACTCAAATAAAAATTCCATTTAAATGGCAAAGAACTATAAAGCAGTTATAGATAGTAATATTTGTTGGCCCATTGGTCATGCATAAGCAGGATCTCCATCTAGAGGTATACCAAAGCGGGTTATACAGGTAAAGCAAGGTAAAATTACAGTTTTTATATAGATCACAGCATTACACATGGCAACTGTGAAATTCACAAGTGAAGGCCAAGCCACAAACAGACCTCCACTGTTTGACGGCACAAACTACAGTTATTGGAAAACACGTATGAGTTTCTTTCTGAAATCTTTTGATTTTGACTTATGGTCTGTAGTTATTGATGGCTATAAAAAGCCACCTCGTATTTATGTTAATGGTGTTTTAGCTGAAAACCCAATGACAAATATACAGAGGAAGAAAAAAAAAGGCCAGTCTTGACGCACGTGCTATTAACGCTTTATTTTGTGCTTTAGACAGAACTGAATTCAACAGGTTATCTACTTGCACAACATCTAACGAAGTGTGAAAACTTCTCGAAGTAACCCACGAAGGAACAACACAAGTCAAGGAGTCAAAGATCAGCAGACTTACTCAGGAGTATGAGGCGTTCAAAATGAAGCCAAGTGAATCAGTCACTCAGATGTTTACAAGATTCTTGGATATTGTAAATGCTCTGTCCTTACTAGGAAAGGATTACAGTAACCATAAGAAGATTCATAAACTTCTACGAGCCCTTACAAAGAACTGGATTCCAAAGGCTACAACAATCACTGAAGGTAACGAACTCTCAACAACGTCTCTAGAAACACTCATGGGTAAGCTACTCACTCATGAGTTAGAACTTCAAGACTTTGAAGATGCTACACCAAAGGAAAAGTCAGAGAAGACAATCGCTCTCAAGGCTCAACATAGAAGAACCATCGAAGATGATTCCGACGACAGCGACTCTGACTCTGAAGATCAAGCTCTTCTGGTAAGAAAGTTCAAGAAGTTCATAAGATTTAACAGAAGAACAAAGGACAGCAAAGACAACAACAACAACGAGGAAGATCCTATTTGCTACGGATGCAAGAAGAAAGGACACATGAAGAAAGATTGTCCTTCAGCATCATCATCAAAGAAAAATAGCAAATATGACAAAGGCTACCTAAAGAAATCAACATCAAGAAAGTACGCCAACACAAGCATATGGCATGAAAGTGAAGCCAGCGACTCAGAAGATGAACAATCAGATGACGCTACAAATGTGTGCTTGATGGCTTGCGATCAGATAATCACTAATCCTCTATTTGACCCTTATGAGATTTCACCTTTGAGCAACTAGGAGAGGCTTTCAGTGAACTGTTAGATGATTACAGGAAACTGCGTAGTAAATATAAAAGCTCTAAGAAGGTACTAAAAGAGTACAAAGGTGAAATAGGAAGACTTATCGACCTACTAGATCAGGTTAGAGATAATGACTCTTCAAATGAGTCTGGTGAGCTTTCTTCTATTAAATTATTGTTACACGAGACTGTTAAGCTATCCGAAGAAAAAGACCAAACTATTGTCCTGTTAAAGGAAGACCTATCTAAGGAGAGAAAGAGTCTCCAGTGTGCACAAGTCAGACTAGAATCACTCACATCTGACTATACTAGATTATATGACACTTCCAAAAAGTTGGAAATTATTTTAGGAAAACGGCCTGAAGTTTCTGCTTCCTATTCTAACACGTGTCAATTACCGAATCATCGGAACACGTCCAACACTGTCAGACCAAACTATACCAAGACTATGCCCAAGAAGACTAATAGGCATACATTCTTCTATACTAGAAAACCAAAATCTACCAATCATGCACCTCACACTACTTTCAACACTCAACATGCTAAATGTCATTATTGTGGCCTCATTGGTCATATATCTTCTGCATGTAGAATCAGAAAGCTCGTAGATTTAAATATTTATGCATGGATACCAAAAACTAACCAGTCAGGACCCTACAAGAAATGGGTACCAAAAGTTTCATCTGAAAATTATTTTGTAGGTGGGACACCCTTCACATGCTTGGAGCAAATGGATCCTCGACAGCGGTTGCTCACGGCACATGACCGGTGACGCTTCATTATTTGCAACACTGTCGAAGAGAAGGATATGTCTCCTTCGGTAATAATTTGAGAGGGTACATAATCGGTATCGGTGACATTGGTAAGGCTCCCTATCCAGTGATTAAAGATGTTTGTCTTGTTACCGAGTTAAAACATAATCTGCTCAGCATAAGCCATTTAGCTGATCACGGTTATGGCATTAACTTCGTAAAAGATAAATGTACTATTATTGATAGTTCAACTGGCAGTACTATGTTTAAAGGTATTAGGGATGACAATATATATGTATTCTATTTGTTGGAAGATGCTAACACAGCAGGTAGATGTTTGATGGCCAAAAGTATTGAGAGTCAACTATGGCATATGAGACTCGGTCATGCAAACATGGATGCAATTTCAAGATTATCTACGAAGAAGTTGGTACGTGGCTTACCGGATATTTCTTTCAAGAAGGATACAGTATGTAGTGAATGTGAAAAGAATAAAGCTACTAAATCCGCATTCAAATCCAAGAACGCTGTAAGTACCACTAGACCTTTACAATTGTTGTATATGGACTTACTTGGACCCAGCAGAATTGCTAGTCTAGGTGGTAAGTTATATGCATTTGTCATTATAGATGACTTCTCTAGATATACATGGGTTTATTTTCTTGCACGCAAGAATGATGCATTATCAGAATTCATCACCTTTTGCAAGAAAGTATAAAATGACAAAGGGTTCATGATTACTCGCATTCGTAGTGATCATGGCGACGAATTTGAGAATGCAGAATTCAAGCAATTTTGTGACACACACGGTTATCTGCATGAATTCTCTTGCCCTAGGACTCTGCAACAAAATAGAGTTATGGAACGTAAGAACAGAACTCTATCTGAAATGGCTAGAGTTATGTTAAACCAGTTTAGTCTACCTAGATATTTATGGGCTGAAGCTGTAAATACAGCTTGCTATATTCTCAATAGGGTTCTAATTCAACCTATATCTAAGAAGACTCCCTATAAATTATGATTTGATAGAACACCAAATGTTTCTTATTTCAAAATCATTGGTTGTAAATGTTTTATTCTTAATACCAAAGATAATTTGAGTAAATTTGATGAAAAGGCCGGTGAAGGTATATTTTTAGGTTATGCAGCAAAGAGCAAAGGACATAGAGTCTTCAACAAAAGAACCATGATCATTGAAGAATCTATCAACGTCAAGTTTGATAAGCTAAATCAAAACTTAGACGATGATGATAATGAAGACATAATCACACCAAGTACAGCTACTGCAAAACCTTCACACAAAGATATAGAACCATCACATCAGGCATCAGATGAACCTCCAAGCAAAGAAGCCGGAACTAGCAATCCTAAGACTACACCAAAAGAGCTGAGATTCTTGGCTAGTCATCCAAAGGACTTGGTAATTAGTGAGATTACCAAAGGTGTAAGTACTCGTTCCTCTAATAAAGATATAGCTTCTTGTGTTGCTTTTGTCTCGCAATTTGAACCCAAAAATTTTGATAAAGCATGTAGTGATAATTTTTGGTTAGATGCTATGCAAGAGGAATTAAACCAACTCGAACGAAATCAAGTTTGGGAACTTATTCCCAAGCCTATTGATCATCCGGTCATTGGCACCTGATGAGTATTCCGAAATAAACTGAACGAGAATGGTTTAGTGACTCGTAATAAGGCTCGACTCGTAGCTCAAGGATACAATCAGGAAGAAGGTATCGACTACGATGAGACTTATGCCCCAGTTGCGAGATTAGAATCCATTCGTATGTTATATGCATTTGCATGTTTTCATAATTTTAAGTTATTTCAAATGGATGTCAAAAGTACATTTTTAAATGGTTTTATAAAAGAAGAGGTTTATGTAGCTCAACCACCCGATTTTACTGATTTCAAATTTTCTGAATATGTTTTCAAGTTGAAGAAAGCTTTATACGGTTTGAAACAAGCCCCTCGTGCTTGGTACGATCGTCTAAGCACTTTTCTACTTGATAACAGTTTTTCAAAGGGAAAGGTTGACACTACTTTGTTTATAAAGTCTTTGAATAGTAATATTCTTTTGATTCAAGTCTATGTAGATGATATTATCTTTGGATCTACTGATGAATCTCTTTGTCAAGAATTTTCAAAGTGTATGCAGAATGAGTTTGAGATAAGCATGATAGGAGAACTGAAATTCTTTCTCGGACTGCAAATCAAACAAACCAACAATGGGATGTTCATAAATCAAGCTAAGTACACAAAGGATTTATTGAAGAAGTTCGACATGGAAATAGCATAACCACTTTGCACTCCAATGGCGACTTCAACCAAGCTTGATATTGATGAACAAGGCAAATCTGTCGACATACGTAAGTATCAAGGTATGATCGGTAGCTTACTATATTTGATTGCTAGTCGACCAGACATTATGCTTAGTGTTTGCTTATGTGCACGTTTTCAAGCTAATCCTAAGGAATCACATTTGTGCGCAGTTAAGCGTATCTTTCGATGCCTTAAAGGCACTTCTTCTGTCGGCTTATGGTATCCCAAAACCACATCGTTTGACCTAACCGGTTATTCCAATGCTGATTTTACTGGAAGCAAAGTAGATAGAAAAAAGTACTAGCGGTACATGTCATTTCCTAGGAAAAGCTCTAGTCTCTTGGTTTAGTAAAAAGCAAAATTCTATTACATTATCAACAACCGAGGCTGAGTATATCGCCGCAGGACGTTGTTGTGCACAAATTTTGTGGATAAAACAAACCTTAGAAGACTATGGATTGTATTTTTCACACATACCCATTTTCTGTGATAACACTAGTTCTATTAATTTGACTAAGAATCCTGTATGTCATTCTCGTACTAAACATATTGAGATTCGACATCATTTTCTTAGAGATCATCAATAAAATGGAGATATAGACCTTATATACATGGACACACAGAATAAATTAGCTGACATACTCACAAAACCTTTAGCGGAAGATCGTTTCAACTATTTACGTCGAGAATTAGGAATTTTATATATCAATAATATTAATTAATTTTGTTTTATTAATTATTTATTCGATACTCATAAACTGTTTTCAAGACAAGCCTAAAAAGAGTCTGTCTGTCACCACGACTATGGTCGAAGCGAAGCGGTATTTAAGAGTTCCCCGGTGAACCTCCGTTAGCTGGAACAGTACTCCTACAGCTAATCTGAGACAGATGCTGAGTAAAGAATATTAATTTGTAAAATAATATTAATTATATTACTTTGAGATTTAAAATTACTAAACTTTGAATTAAGCATTTGAAACGAATTAATGAAAAAGAATGTGGCCTCATTTGAATTATATATATATATATATATATATATATATATATATATATATATATATATATATATATATATAGCCAGACAACCCTTGGCGAATTCGGCCCGAGTTCGGTCCGAATTCGTCCAGAGTTTGGCTGGGTATTTATATATACCAGCAGCAACCCGAGGCTTCCTTCTTCTTCATTCTTCCCCATATCCTCATAACAGCAGCAGCGCACCTCCGAAACCCTAGCTTCTTCTCCCTCATTGTTCTTCCAATCCTTGTGGAGTTTCTCGTCAAAACTTTGGATTCCTGCAGAGATCGTCATCCTCTACAACATATCCAACTTTTAGAAGGTATAATCCCTTCTTTCCTCCACTTTTCAATACTTAGGGTTTCTAGAAATTTTTGTGAAAGAATGCCTAAGTTCAATCCCTTCAAGAGGAAGAAGACCAATGCCAGTGAAGAGGCATCGTCTTCAGATCTGCATACGGATTGCCTCTTTTCTCCGGTCCAATCGGACGATGGTGCGTCGGGTGAGTTTTACTTTAAAAACTTTCGATCAAGCTTTATTGTGGTACGCCGATTTTGTTATGCGTACTATTTGCACCGGATCACCGATTAAGTGGACTGTCTTTCCGGATCACCGACCTTATTTTGAGGCATTAGGATTACAACATTTTGTCACCTTACAATTCTCCATTGCCACTAATGCCATTAGATTATTCTATTGTAATTTTGTGTTAGACACTTTTACAGCGAGAACACGTGTCGGAGGAATTGATATCGAATTCACTGATGAAACGTTAGCAGAAATCCTTGGTATTCCAAACGAAGGTGCCCCGCTCGGTGACATCACTGATTTTGATTTTCCCGATGGCACGACACTCGTTAGTTTCAAGAATGAACTTTGTGCGCCCGCACGCTTTCTTCCTGGAAAGTTCAAGGCTAATAACTTGAACTTGTTTAACTACGAATTATATTACATCATCTATTCCACCTTACTTCTAAAATCCACTTCTAAAGATGATGTCACTTCACTTGAGTTTTCTGCTCTCTATCATATTCTTAAGGGGATTCCTTTTTCTGCCCCTAATACTATCATTCAGATGATGGGTAGATGTCGCGAGAGAGACCGCAACTTATCTTATGCGATGCTTATTTCTCACAATTTTTAGAGATTTGATATTGATTTATCTACTTGTGCTGTCGACCCCGAGCCCAAGTTTCTCAAACTCTCTCGTCGCAGTATTGCATCTGTTCCTCCACCTACTGCACCTACTCCTCCTGTACCTACTCCCACTGCTCCCACAGCACCTGTTCCTCCTCATTCTTACCCTATGTCATTTGAGGGTATACATCAGCACTTATCAGATCTGCAGTCTTTTTATGTTGAGACCTCTAGGGAACACGAGTTCCGTGATGTGACTCAGTTCCAGGCGATTGCCAACTCCTTCGCCAATCTGAGGTTTGCACAGACGGGTCATTCTGCTAGCTCTCTACCTCGAGACCTTTTTGTTTCTGGCTACCTTATTGACGACGAGGCGGTTCACTCTCTGTTCCAGCCAAGGAACGTATATGATTAGTATCGTACTGATCGTGCCCCTTCTCGAGACTATGTCGGTCAGTTTTACGCTGGCGCCACTCTTCGCACTTCTGGCGCTGGTACTTCTAGAGCTGGTCCTTCTGGACATGCTGGAGCTGCAGCTGATGATGTTGATGATGATGATGAGTTTTGAGATGTTAGATTGTTGAGACTGTTATTTTTGTCTTATGTTTACTTGGAAATGCTCCGACATTCCAAGATTATATCAGTACTTTTTAGTTTTTATCAGTACTTTTTCTTTTATGTGACTATTCATGGACATGGTTTATGGTTATGCCTCAGTTTTGGCATCTTAGTCTATTATTCAGCACTTTATTTGTCTCAAATTTTATGGTAGCACTATCTATCTTTTATTGCTTCATTTTTTATTAAAAACTGCCTGTGACAAATACATGCCTGTGTTGTGTTCTCTAGACTATCTATTTATCTTACTATGTTTACTGTTTATACCATACCTGTCATTATTATTTATGTTATTGTGTTTCTTCACTGATTGTTACTTATGTATTTATTGCGGGGGAGCTTTCTCTTTTGCAATTATTTTGCTAAGTGACAACGGGGGAGAAATAAGATCTAACATTTTTTTGTTCAAGTGAAATACAGGTCATGAACAATTTCTTTGATTACTATTTTGAATTGATTCCAAGCTTAGATGTTATATCAGCAAGGTTTGTCAATTTTCAAAATGGGAGAGATTGTTGACCCATTGGTCATGGTCAAACCTGATTTTAATAATTGATCAAACTCTGTCTCGATATAATTATAAGTCAACTCCGATGTTTACCTACGACGTTTTGGACACTGCTAAACAATGGATATCAACAATGTTCAAGACTGGAGCCGTTTGTCATTCAGAATGTACTTCCTGTTATGCAATGTAATTTTTTATTTTATTTAGTCTAGGAATACATTGTACACCGAGTCATACTGGCAAATAGGCTATTCTAAAACGTTTTTCAAAACCATCCTATTCTTTTACGATTTCGTTCCTACAATATTGATGGACATGGCAGTTTTATACAGGTAATGATGTAGAGAACAGTTAAAGTACAAGAGAAGTAAGGTAACAAAACAAGAGAAGAAGCATGGCAAGGAAGACTGTAAAACAAGATCTAGCTGAGCTAGAGTAACATTATATAAGTCCAGACAATATAATGTAAGTCGAGTATAAAGCCCAATGTGAGACCAGTACAAGATGAATCTAATACCAGATGAATCCAGTACAAGATGAGTCCAGTCAGTAATCAATAAATCCAGGGTGAGTCTAAACTATATTCTAACAATGTGTTTTAAAATTCTGAGATCGACATGTAAATGGCTATAGGTAATACGACACATCGCACACTGATCAGGTGAGGGATGGCTATCTTTCCAGTATAATTCCAAGGGAGGTGGTTCCAGTATTTGGGAATGTTCACATGTCTACTCCAATATTTTCCAGCCCAATCAAGTATAAATGAATCTATAACCGATACGACAGTAAGTATAAGTCCAGCCAGCACATGAATGATGCGAGTAAATGATGCCAGTATTGGTTCCAATAATGGAGGCCAGACAGTAATAAACAGTAATAGAGGCCATGATATCATAGTCTCGAACGGGGTCACTACACTATCTGGCATAAAAATATATCCTGACAGGTACTAAGGAAATCACACAACAAGATGGAAAAGGAAAACATGAAAGACAAACCTGCTAACCCATCACCTATAACGTCGGTCTCCTCGACCGCCAGCGCAAAAGTCTGCCCCTTTGGTGTTGGGCGTGTTGCTGCGCCACAGGTGGCCTAGCTCCCTCATAAGGAGGTACAGCGGGACAATCTATCATCATGTGAGCATCAGACCATGTAAGCCCACTTTTCGATTTTTTTTATTTGATTATGAATTACTTTTATGGTCATTAGGAGTCGTACCTAAGCTCATAAGGGATCTATAATCATATTATGGTCATTTGGACCTTAGTAAGCATTATTTAGCTATTTTATAGTTTACCATAATTTTTATATATTTTAGATAATTTTTAAATATCTATTTTGTGAAGATTTATATATTTTATTGAATTTCATGATTTACCATATGGCCATTCAGGGTTATTTTTGTGACCTAGTATTTTATTTAGGTTCCGAAGTGTTAGAATTATTTTATAGAATTTTATAGATTTTTTTTGTGATTATTTTGATAATTTTAATATTGAAAAACCTATTTTCTAGGGCTTCTAGAATTTATTATGCTAGCCTATGATCCAAATATTGACCCCAAATATTTTTCTAAGTTTCGTTATATTATTTTATATTTTCTAGAATTTTTCCAACTTTTGTTTGGCTATTTTAGTATTTATTATGAGTTTCTGTAATTAAAACTAATTAAAAAACTATTTTCTGTTAAATAAAACCCTTTTCCTAAAATAGTTTACCCAGTCAGCAAAGCTGGGCACGTATGTCAGCCTCATCCAGGCCCAACCGCGGGCCCAACTGTCATCCACTAGCAGGTGGGGGTGCAAATTGGAATCGGTCTCCGAGCCAATTAAGGAGCCAAGCCAAGCCAAGTTCGGTTAAGCCGAGCTGGCTGCAGGCAACCGCTCGATCAGAGCTGGGGGGCAGCGGATGGATGCTACGTGGCAGCACAATCCAACGCCCAAATGGCTCACCGACTCATATTCTTATATATATTTTCTGATTTCGAAAACCTAGATAATAGCAGCAGCCTTTTAGAGAGAGAGTTCATCTAGGGTTTCCAACATCCTGAAGCAATTACCGTCAGCCCCGACCTCGGATTTATGCTTCCTTTTTTGTTGGATTCGTATCGAGGTAAACTTTCTGAGTATGTAATTTATTTTCGTATAGTTTGTTGCTAAATTTTCGGAGAATCCGTAGAGTGCCGGTTGTCTAAAACTTGACATGTTTTTGTGTTTTCGAGATTCCGGGAGGACCGGAAATCGAAATCATGAACTGTTTGAAGTTTTGGAAAGACAACATAGAGATCTACAACATATATTTTTCCCAAAAATTAATTCGTTCATCTAGTATTTTAGTTATTCTGTTGAACTCAGAATTGATCGGTTAATCATTATTTTGGTCATAATTAGCCATAACGGCGATATCTTTTGACTAAAGCATGATTTCATGGCATGGTTGATTCCAGCACACTCATGGTGCTAAAATCTACCAAGTTGCACATTTTAAATCTAGAGTTCACGACGTTTGACTAGATAGTCAACGGCACGCCTCGATTTCCGTGCCATGGTTTCCAAAATTGGAAACATGACTTTTGATGACGAAACATGCATGTTTTGATTATATTCAGATTATTATTAGGATAGATTAGGTTTTTAAGTAATTTATTCCAGAATTAACTATTATTAGGTTAGTTAACCCATTAGCCACTTATTCCATGAATTTAGAACTAGAACCTTATAATTGACTTGTGATTTTCGTGCATGGTTCGTGGTACGATGTATATTATAGGTTGAAAGCTTCTAGATTGGCAATCCCCTCATCCTCGACTTGTGACTATGGTTTGTACAAGGATTCAGGCAAGTACAGTATTGCATTTATGTTTTAGTTCATTATAACATTTTCTCTATCGTTTCCTTATTCGATATCCCGTTGAGACATTGCTTGATATTTCGTTGAGACACGATTGTGACACCGTAGTTATTGTATCCTTCTTAGTGCATCATTGACCGTTATTGATTGTTAGAGAGTCGGGAGGGGAAATACTCGGTGAGTACGTGAACAAATCCAACTATTTTTATTGTGGATAGCTAAGTCATACTTTACACGTATGAGTTAGCCGTACCCTATTATTGTGGATAGCTATCGTATGATGTGCCGTATTAGCCCAGCCGTTCACATATTAAAAGGTATTTCACACATACACATAGTTGTTCCTATTTTCCTTTATCTAGTTCATTATCTTGTTAGTTCATATCTTGTTAGTTCACATCTTGCTAGTTTACATTTTGCCAGTTCGTATCTCGTTAGTTCACATCTTGCAAGTTACATTCTGCTAGTTCATATCTTTGCCATCATAGTTTCTCATTGTTCTAACTTATTTTGGACAAACAACATTAATTGGAATATGATTGTACTCTGCTCCTTTCCTGACTTGATCGTTTTTATAGGTAAGGTTGACGTGCCTACTCTTGTGCTATGGACCATACGAGGGGGAGATAAAGACTCAAAGGACAAACTATAGAAGACTAGTTAGTAGTTGGTAGTTTTCTATAAATGTAAAAGCTTACATTCTTCTTCAAATGTAAAACTTCTTTATTTTGTAAAGTTGATTTAGTTGTTGTGAATGAGCAGTTAGTATTTATGAGCACTTTGTTTATTGTAGGCTAAACAGCATACTACTATCGATACCATAGCGTAGGCTGGACTTGGACACGCACTCGTATCCCAAAAAGTGGGTACGGGTCGTGACAGACCCACATAATAGTAAAACCTTCAGCCTTCTCCTACAAGACTCCCAAGCGTGCCCTGCCTTCCTGCAGTAGGCACAAGTCTGCACCCTGCGGTCCTGCCGACGAGGTTGCTTAGCCTGCTGAACTCTAGCCGTTGCCTGCATCTGCTATGGCTGGTGTGCTACCCTCTGCACACAGGGACGCTTTCCACTCCCACTAGCACCTCCTGAATCCCCTCGGCCCATCTTAGACTTGAGCTCAAAGACATCCTCTGCCGCCATGGCTCCTGTCAAAATCTGCTCAAAGGTAGCGTCGCGACAACTCTTGGTCAACGACTTGACCTCCTTGATCAAACCTCTCCTGAACCTCCTTTCCTTCGCTGCCTCGCTAAGGCCCTCTACAAATCTTCAAGATGGTAGAACTCACCAGCATACTCCTCCAGACATATTCTCCTGAACTAGACTCTCAAATTGTGCCTCCAAGGCGCCGACTGCTGTGTCGGGAAAGAACTTCTCCTTGAAAAGCCTCTTGAAAGCCTCCCATGTCTGCCCCTCTATACCCACTCTAGGGTCTGTCTGGTACCATATGCGGGCAAGGTCCTGCATCTGGCTGCCCGTCGCCTCAATCTGAATCCCAACTGGTATTAGTGCAAGCCTTAAAATCTCCTCGATGTGCTCCAACCAGTCATCTACATATAGTATGCCCTCTGAGCCCCTGAAGTCTCTGGGCCTCATCTTTTGGAAGTCCAAATTGGTCGGGGTCCTCTGCTGGTACTACTGGTGCATCTGGCCTCCCTGCGGCTGGGCGATAACCCTCTCTACTGTCGTCATGGCCAGCTGGTGGGCGTTGTCTATACCCTGTCTGAAATTAGCAGACCGACGTTACTGCTACTGCTGCTGGGCCTCTATAATCTGCTGGAAGAAGGCAAAGAGCTGACCTGCATCCACCGATCCAGAAGGTGGTGTCGGCTGACGAACATCCGAAATCTTTGGGGTAGGCCTCCGAACTGGTGGAGGAGCACCCCCAAGAGCTGCAGATGTCCCTGCCTGAACATGAATGGAAGGTGCTAAGGTCCCAGTATCCTCCTGCATCGAACGAGAGGTGGCAGACCTCTCACCAGTGTCTGCTGGGCCAGGGCGATGTGATCATGTCTCCATCATCCTGAAGATAGATCAAATAAGAAAGTCAATACTGAGCAAGAATCGATATAATCAGAGGAGGACAGTTTATTTCAAAGAAGGCAATTATCAGCAAGGATGTATGGATGGCAGGAATTAGATCAGAATTTTTCCTAACTGTGATTAAGTACCTCTCCGTTAAAGCCTATTCCTTAATTCCTATCTCAGGCTCGTAGTAGTACAACTAAGTCGTCGTACTACTATGATATTGTACTAATGCGACTCTCGACCTGCATGGGCCACCACTAAAAATGTGTCACGACCCACACCCATTGTAGGGGCACGAAAAGTGGGTACGTCCAGCCTATGCCACTGTGTCGGCGGTAGAAAGCTGTTCTAGGTCACTATCTAATCAATAACTCACGCAATTATATAATATACTTGTCAAAATTTTAACTCCGAACGGAGGACAAGTATAGATATAATAAAATTTCAATCACAGTCTAAGCACGATAAAATAACACAGAAGTTTATAACTAAAGACTAAACAACAACAACAAATATAAACTACTAAATAATAATATCTCAAACAAACACAATATCTCAAGTTATTATAATTTAAGTTCTAAACATGAATCTAAAGCAAGTCTACTAGCTAGTCTCCCGATCACTCCTGAGTGTCGGGGCCAAAGGTAGCTAAGCCATCTTCTGCTCCATAGTAAATAGGGTAAGTGTCCTCAGGAAAAAATATCTGTAATATTTTCAACAGGACCAGTCAGGACATGAACGAGCACAACGCATCTAGAAATCCCAAGTAAATGGCAAAAAACTATAAAGCAGTTATAGACAGTTATATTGATGAACATGGCAGTTTTATACAGGTAATGATGTAGAGAACAGTTAAAGTACAAGATAAGTAAGGTAACAAAATAAGAGAAGAAGCATGGCAAGAAAGACTGTAAAACATGATCTAGCTGAACTAGAGTAACATGATATAAGTCTAAACAGTACAATGTAAGTCGAGTGTAAATCCCAATGTGAGTCCAGTACTAGATGAATCTAATACCAGATGAATCTAGTACAAGATGAGTCCAGTCAGTGATCAATGAATCCAGGGTGAGTCCAAACTATATTCTAACAGTGTGTTTTAAAATACCGAGATCGACATATAAACGGCTATAGGTAATACGGCACATCGTACACTGATCAGGTGAGGGATGGCTATCTTTTCAGTATAATTCCAAGGGAGGTGGTACCAGTATTTAGGAATGTTCACATGTCTACTCCAATATTTCCTCGCCCAATCAAGTACAAATGAATCCATAACCGATACGACAGTAAGTATAAGTCCAGCCAGCACATGAATGATGCCAGTAAGTGATGCCAGTGGTGGTTCCAGTAATGGAGGCCAGACAGTAATAGATGAGTGTCGCATGCAATGGATCCAGTAATATCAAAACGTATTTGTAACAGAGAATCAAATAGAACAACCTAGAACTGAAGTACAATAATCGACAAATTAATAAAAGAACTATCAGAGAATATACTTACCTGATACCTTGAATGACTGATGTATATCAGATGTCTGAACCGGAGTCATAATGTCCTATTTAGAGCAGTACAGGTTATAATGTGTTTAATAAAAGGTAAATGAAGTATACAATACAACTACATGATTTCTAGGTCAATCTAGGTCAAAGTCAACTCTGGTCAACTTTGGGTTATACCAAGTCAAACTAGGTCAACCCTAGGTCAAAAGTCCACTATTGGTCAACTCTAGTCAACATGGTCAATCATTGGTCAACACTAGCCTATTCTAAGAGCCCACTCACAACCCTATAACCAAAACATATCCTATACATTATCTATCTACCTATCATCTATACATACAAAGGCATATATATACTATATATATCTACATATATATTCAATACATAATAGTACCAACCCATAATCATATATATAGACACACACCTACAACCCTTGCCAAAACATCATACAAACTCTAAACTCTCACAATCCTCCAACTTCTTATCTCACTAACATATATCCCATATCCATATATATAGGACACATACACCCATAAACATATACCAAATTTAATCCCTCAACTTTAATGCCAAACCCAATCCCTCACTGTCCCTACTCTCAAACCAAAACTAAACTCAAGCCAAGGCAAGGCAAGCTAACTAATATGTGTGTGTATGTATGTAAATAGTGGCATGTGTGTGTGTAGGTTAGAGTGTATAGGCATAGGGTAACATGTAGGTTTCGGTGTGTTACAGAGTGTTAGGGGGGTGTGTAGGCTAGTATGTAGTAGACTGAACTGTAGGGGGGGTTAAATGTACATATTTATGTGTGTGTGTACAATTAGGATATAACCAGTTTTTAGTTACAATGTGTGTGTGTGTGTATATTAGGATTTCCGTTAAGGGGGTATATGTGAGTAGTGTGTATATGTATCATGATAGGTTAGTGATGGGTTATGTTCAGTCATGGATCTCAGGAAATACCAAACTGCACATACATCCAATAGATGTATCTATATCACACACTAAGATATATACCATTCTTAGGTTTACAAAACCCAAGTGAAATCATGAACCATGTTTTAAGCCCAACCCAATCTAATAGCCTAAATTCATATATCAAGTACCCCTTGGCTGCAACAAACATGTATATGATCAAACAAAAATCCAAGCCTTAAACCCAATTAAACCAATACATATTTCAGTTCAAAAACCCAAATTTAAACTAACCTACTGTATCATGAAACCCAATCAGTGTATACGAGTGTCTATCAGGCATGTGTCAGGCTTGAGTCATGTCCAAGAATTGGACATAAAGGTGTCAAACGCAAAATTTATCAAAGTATCAGTAAAACAATGATAGTGGGGGCTCGTACTGAGGTGTCGAGGGGTCCAGGGACTCGTGTGTCCACCCTCGAGCCTCATGCTCGTGTCCAACCCTAGGGCAGGTATAGGGCTAGAGATACAAGTACATGTATCGTGTCTAATGTGTGTCGTGTGTCAATCAACGCGTATCAGAGCGTGATTTCGTGCACGTGCACAGTGAGCACGAGACAGTGCAGCCTCGATTTCTTCCTAATCACTCTACGAAACCAAATAAAACTTTGGGGGCATGTTCTCAGACATTGCCCCCACGTCTCTACCAAATTTCGTATTATATAAAGTCGTGTCGTGTCCTACAGAGTGCTCGAGCAGCATGGGAGCATAGTATCCCCTGTGTAGTGTCTCGTGCGTGTATGCGTGTCTAATTTGGACACGAAAGGGCACTAAATTCAACTTAGCCAAAATAAGACCAAATTTCCACATAATAGGCTCTACACATATGAAATTATTTTTACAATTTACAGAGATTTATTTCTTTGTGACATTTCACCAAACATATTACATAGCACACCGATACGTGTCCGATACGCATATCAAATGGACACCAATTTCTACCAAACTTGGTCAACAATAAGGGGACACCTAAATGAATGCAACTATGAAAAGAATTCAGGAATTTGAATGAGTTTGATAGGTTTTACCTATTGAGGGTGAATCTTAATGAAAAGTTAAGGAATGAGGGTCCTTCTCCAACTTGCAATGGTTCCAAGCCTCCAAATCCTTACTAGCTATCCACCAATGGTTTTCTCTACTGTAGGGGAGTCCAATGCAATTGGTTTGGTCCAATTTGGAGGAGAAATGAAGAATTTTTGGTGATTTGGTGGAGAACTAAATTAGGGTTCTTAAGGGGCTATTCAAAAGAGGCAAAGGGGTGCTAAGAGATGTTATATAGAGGTGGAGATTCTTTGATGGCAGCCTAGGGTTATTGCTAGGATTAAGGTTAAGTTTTAAAAGTTTTAAAGGCCTCGAGCGTACTTAATTCTAGGCCTTAAGCTAAAGGTCCAAGCGAAAATATCTATCCTGAACAAATATCCAACCTCAACTTAATATCTAGATAATCCTAACCTTGTCATGATGGAAGATTCTAATCTAATATCTCGGCTCATGGATAATATCTAGGTTAGGGCAATTCTAGGTTAATCTCTAACAAAACACTTAGCACATTATCACTTAATCAAAATCCTAATTAATTCAAAAGTCACAAAATGACCAAAACACTCTTAGGCTAAAAGTTATAATTAGTTATTCTAATCACATGGTTAGGTCCCCATGGTCATGATTAGTCTCTAGGCTTAACAATTCTAGGGTTACACTTGTAAAACACCAAAATCACAAAGCATCAATTTAAATAGTTTTAAAATAATTAAAAATTAACAAAAATCATTATCATTAGTTAAATCCTATTATTTGATAATCAATATTATAAAAGTTTAAAATTACTCTTAATTTTAGAAAACTGGTTGTTACAAAGACTCAACTCGATCTACCAAGTCCTTCTTTAATCATGACCATACTCTCCAATTTTCTATCGAGACTCCCAAGTAGCGGGACCGATCTCGTGAACTTCCTTATTGAGACTCCCAAGTAGCGGGACCGATCTCGTGAACTTTCTTATCGAGACTCCCAAGTAGCGGGGCCGATCTCGTGAACTTCCTTATTGAGACTCCCAAGTAGCGGGACCGATCTCGTGTACTTCTTTATCGAGACTCCCAAGTAGCGGGACCGATCTCGGCGACAACGAGTCGCATCAACTTCTATCTTTTGAAATCCAGGGAACGACTACTAAGTAGTATTCCATCATAACTTGAACATAACGTGTTCCTTTGTCCGTGGCATGCTTATCCTTAAACCAACCGTAGCTCGTGCCTTAGCTGACTTGCTCTTTAGGCGACACTATCGATCGTGTCACATACTTTATATGACGAGCCTTGGGATCGTGGGACTATGTGACATGACAACCGCAAAAAATATAAGACAGTGCTTGCTATGACTTCGATAGCCCAACAAAACTCTTGTCTAACTTATTTGGGCAACGACTTGACGAGTAAAGGCCATGCCAAGCTTCGCATCATGGAAACGTGTAGTGCACGCGTTCGACTTGAACAACCAAGCTTTTTGGGTACCTAGACTTAAGCCACTGTGGACACACACAAAAAAGAAAAAAAATGCTATCTTTTCTTTTATTGGCTCAAGGCACCACAAATCGAGTACGCCTGAGAGATCCTACGCTGAGGATCCCCGAGTACAAAAATTTTTTTGGAGAATGGGATGATGGAGATCGAGCCGCAGTTGCTCGTTTACTCCGTTGACACTCCGATTACAAAAGTGGGAGAAAACCTAAGAAAATTGCTAACTCTCGGCTCACTGGCAAGGAGTGCAACAATTTGGCTCTTGAAAATGCTCTCCATTCTGTATTTTAAAGAGGGATGAGGCCCCCCTTTTATAGTCGTTCTTGAGCAGGAATGATGTTATGCGCCCACATAAGGAAACACGCTAGTTCTTATGTGGGCGCATTGTTCTGCTTTGGGTGCATAGGATGTATGAGCATATAGGCTACGAGATCGTGGGTTAGTCGTGGTGTTGACGTGGCCGCATGCTTCGGTGCACGACTGCTCGTGGAGACTGACGTGGCCGTGTGCTTCAGTACATGTTTTAATTGTGGCTTTGACTTAGTCAGGCTTGGACGCATAACCATGTCTCAGGCTATGCGCCCTCCTTTCGGGGGAGCTAGTCTTGGGCGCATGAAGCTTCGCTGACTGGGCGCATGGAGCTGCACTGACTGGGCGCATGAAGCTCCACTGACTGGGCACATGGAGCTATACTTACTGGGTGCATGGAGCTTCACTAACTGGGTGCATGGAGCTATACTGACTGGGTGTATGTAGCTTCACTGACAGGGCGCATGGAGCTACACTGACTTGGGCGCATGGGGCTTCATTTGCTAAAAATTTTTCATGCTTCTACTGGACCCCCTTCAAAGTTTTTGATACTTGAACAAGTTCAAAATACTTTGAAAGAAGCATTGATCGTCTTCTATGAGGCAATGGGTGTATAGCACGGCTCTCTCCTTGGGTGCATAGTATTTGGCCAGCCTGTCAGGAGATATGACTGTTGAGATTTTTTTTAAAATCTGAACTGACAGATTCATCGGAAGGGAATTTAAAGCAGTCCATCCTTCATACGTCATCCACGTCAGCAAGGGACAGTCGCATATTATGCAGAGAGCTGATCCTTCACGTGAGCGCATAGGCTGTAGTGGGCGCATACAACACAATGGGTGCATATAGTAGGTGGGCGCATAGGAAGTGGCTCGTGCCTAAAAATAGACCCTGGGGGAGAGAGAGTTCATTATTCATTTCTCATTAAATTTTTCAGAAAACTCTTCTTCTTCTTTCTTTGAGAACTATGTCTCCCAAGGTCGCCAAGAGATCCGCAAAGGGCAAAGGGGCTGCGTCGAGTTGGAAGACTATCGGTATCAGAGGTAATATGGACGTGACACGTGATAATCAAGAGTGGTTTTTGGTGGAATGGACTTTCTTGTCATGTTTGGCTTCTTGTCAAGTATCCCTTCCTGGAGCGGGAGAGACTTTCCAAACTTCTTCTCCAACGACCTCCACCGAAGACGACGAGATAGCCCAGGAAGTTATCAGAGCTTTCTACTCGGTGCTGATGGTGAAGCTTCCTGTAGTCTTGAATCGGAATGCTGCCTTCGGCCCTGTGAAGGCTGTCGCCGAATGTCAAGTAGCGGCCCCCGAGAGCGTAGCCGACAATGAGGAGTGGGCCAACACTTTGAGAAAAGTTCTAAACGACCTGGAGGGTCAAGTGGCCATGCTTCGGGATGCCAAACAGCGGATCCCGATGTCTCTATTCCGTACAGAGGACGAGGCTTTGATGACAGCTCTTGCAGAGGAGAAAGCTACCTTCTAGGTAAGGAAGGATACCCTCGCTCGGGAGATTGGCGAGTTGGCTGACCAGTACAGCCAGTTCAATACTACAAGTGAGGTACGTGCTGCCTGGAAGAACAGGCTAGCTGCACAGATCACTGAGAAGCACAATCATATTATGCAGATCAGTAACGAGATCGCCCAGCTAGAAGCTGACTTGAGGGTGGTGATATCTGAACAGGAGGATTATTTGTCCCAGGCTGCCATGACTGCCACCACTTCTGCCTGTTTACAAGAACAGCTGGCAAACTTGGAGGGGGAGCATCAGAGTCTGATCCTCTTTGAAGATGAAGCCGCTCATCAGGAAGAGGCACGACGCCGTGCTACTGTGAAGTCTGAGGCCGAGATTACAGCTCTGAGGGACATCATCAATCGCCTGTGTATCCCGTAGATGTAACTCTTTTTTCTTTTTTGGCCGTCATGGCTCTTGTACCTTTTTTATAAAATAAACTCTTTCTAGAAATAAATATGGTTTTGTTGAAATATTGATGCTAGAGGTAATGTGGACGTAGCAGAGATATTTCTGGTGGGTATTCTGCTAGGGAATTTTGATGTGGACCTATTTATCCATTTTATATTCAAGTTATTTGAATATAGATAATAAGTTGAATGAAGCTGCTAGTAGAGGTAATATAGACGTAATAGCAGAGGATGTTCTATATCTGACCAGAGGTAATATGGATGTGGAAAGATATATAATAGTAGGTGGGAGTGGATAGTTCAGAGGTAGTATAGACATGACTATCTTTGATGAATGCTTTGCTCAGAGGTTATGTGGACGTGGCAAAACATTTGATCATTCCGCTGGAGAAATAATTATCGGAAAATAATTCAGAGGTAATAGGGACGTGATTTATTTTTGTCAAACCAAGTTTGGACAGAGTCAAAAACGGAAATGATTCTACTAGAGAAATATTTAGAGGACCTATTATCCAGGACGTATTCAAGACTCTTGAAATACGAATAATAGTTAGATAGTTATTTTGGAATCATATAAATATCGCACTGTACATTTACATGACTGAATATATGTGAACATTATGTAAAAAAGATTACACATAGTATTTCTTCAGGAACTTGCCATTGATAGGCATCATAAGCAAGTCACCATTGGGCTTGGTTAGCCGGTACGCACCGTTAGAATACACCGATTCTATGACGAAAGGACCTTCCCATTTAGGCTAGAATTTCCCTTTTGTTTTGTGTGTCATGACCATCGATCTTCTCACTGCTAGGACAAGATCGCCTACTTGGAAGATCCTTTCCTTCCCTTTTTTATTGAAGGCTCTAGAAAGGCGTGCTTGATATAGCTCAATGCGTTGCTGAGATAACAAGCGTTTTTCGTCTAGCACTTTGATCTCTTGGAGTCGCAGACGGTAGCTCTCTTCAGTAGTCAGCTCGCTGGCTAGGGCTACCCGAAGGAAAAGAATCTAGATTTCTAGGGGAAGAACCGCTTCGCTTCCATAAACCAGAGAGAATGGTGTACTGCCTGTTGGAGTCCGGAACGTTGTGTGATAGGCCCATAGACATTCATCGAGCTTCTCATTCCAATCGTGCTTATTTGAAGACACGAACTTCTTGAATAGTTTTTTGATGGTTTTGTTGAAGGCTTCTGCTAGCCCGTTAGCCGCTGGATTATAGGCAGTAGAGGCTACGTTCTGGATTTGATTCTTATCGCAGAACCGATAGAATGCATGGCTTGAGAACTGTGGACCATTATCATGGATGATCCTGCGAGGTAGGCCGAAGCGGTAGATAACGTGATGTTTGATGAAATTGATCACGTTTGACGTCTTCACTTCGGTGAATGGTATAGCTTTCGCCCATTTGGAGAAGTTATCGGTTATAGCTAGGATGAACCGATATCCTTTGGAGGATGGCAGGCTGATTGGTCCTATGACGTCCATGCCCCAGGCTTCAAACGGCCAAGATGCTGCCATCGGGTGTAAAAACTCTGAAGGTTGATAAATGAAGTCGACGTGGAACTGGCAAGCTCTACACTTCTTTACATATTCAGTAGCATCTGCTATCATTGTGGGCCAGTAATAACCCATTCGTTTGAGACGATCTTATAATTTGGGGCCTGGTTGATGTGCACCACAAACTCTATCGTGAGCCTCCCGGAGTGCTTGCTTGGCTTCTGTGTCTGATAAGCATCGTAACAGTAGCCCGTCATAAGAGCATCGGTACAGCGTCTTGGTAGCTGTGTCATAGTAAAATCTGAGGGATCGCCTTTAGATGGATATTGCCTGCTTCGGGTCCTCGGAGAGGATTCCATAGACAACGTAGTCTATAAAGGGAAATCTCCAGTATTTAGCATCGACATTTGTTTTTGCTACATAACTGTGATGAATATGCAAGGCATCTTTCACACAGAATAGTTCTTGTCCAGACACTGTGATCGACTGTTGTGTATTGGTAGGAACGATCAAGGAAGCAGCGAGACAGGCTAGAGCATCTGCTTCTATATTCTATAGTCGAGGCACGTGGTCGATGAAGAATCTAGCAAAAGTAGACACCAGCTCGATTGTTGCTCTGTGGTAGGGGACGAGATCTTTGTGGCGAACTTCATAATCCCCTCGGACCTAACTAACTATTAGCTTGGAATCATCGTAAGCCTATAGATAGTCAACTCCCAGTTGCTTCGCCAGTTGTAGGATGATTAATAGGGCATTATATTCGACCACGTTGTTGGTGTATGGTTCCACGAGAGAATATGCACGATGTTTAACCAGATGATCAGGTGACACGAGCACGACACCTACTCCAGCCATGATATTCCCTTTGGGTCCAGTTCTTGATGCACCGTCAAAGAACATTCGCCAAATAGGGATTTCTTCAGTTGCAGTGTTAGACTCCACCACTTCGTCGGGGATTTCGTCGTAGAGTTTGGACGACTCCGGCACCGGATGAGCTGCTAGGAAATCAGCTAATGCTTGGCCTTTTTCTGCCTTCTGAGAAACGAAGATCATATCGTATGGAGTCAACAACATTGCCCATGTAGCTAAACGGGAATTGAGAGAGCCCGGTTTAGTCATGAGTATTCTGAGAGGGTTGACTTTAGATATAATGTGGATAGTCTGCCCAAACACATAGTGGCGTGTCTTCTGGATGGCAAATACTAGTGCAAGGCATTCCTTCTCCACCGGTGTGTATCTGTGCTCGGCACCCACCATTGTGGGACTGAGGTAGTAGATTGCCTGTTCACGGCCGCCCTCGTTCTTCTGAACTAAGAGGGCGCCAAGGGAATGACCCATAGCACGGACATATAGTAAGAAGGGCTTCCTCATTATTGGAGCTACCAATACTGAAGGACTTGTAAGATACGCCTTGATATCGTCAAATGCGCGTTGACATTGTTTAGTCCAGACAAAAGATACGCCTTTCTTCATGAGCTGAGTGAATGGTTGACACCTTCCAGAGAGGTTCGAAATGAATCGTCTGATGTAGGCTAGCCTCCCTTGTAGTCCGCGTAGCTCGTTGAGGTTTCTTGGAGGATGCATGTCGAGAATAGCCTTTACTTTCTCCGGGTCCAGATGTATACCCTTTAAAGTGATGGCAAAACCAAGGAACTTGCCGCTGGAGACTCCCAGAAAAGACTTGGTTGGATTCATCTTGAGTTGGTGTGCACGTATTAGTTCGAACACCGTTCTCAAGTCTTGGAGGTGGTTGCCCTTGAGATGACTTTTGACTGCGATATCGTCTACGTAGCACTCTATGGTTTTGTGTAAATGATCGTAAAAAATTATGTTCATGGCTCGCTGATATATTGCCCCTATATTATTCAATCCGAAGGGCATCACCGTATAGCAGTATACCCCTAACGGTGTTCGATAAGATGTATGCTTCTCGTCGTCGGGAAATATCTTGATCTGGTTGTAGCCTGAGAACCCATCCATGAAGGGCATCCACTCGAAACTGCAAGTGTTGTCGATCATTACGTCAGTGATCGGTAGAGGGAACTCGTCTTTCGGGCATGCAGAGTTTAAATTACGATAGTCGATACAGAGTCAAACTTTACCGTTCTTTTTCATGACTGGAACGATATTGGCAACCCAGTCTGGGTGTTGGTCCTCGCGAATGAATCTACTGGCAATGAGCTTCTTGACTTCATTCTCGATGGCTTCCATGACATCTGGACGGAATCGTCGTTGTTGCTGCTTTACTGGTTTAGCTTTAGATGAAATATTCAGGCGATGCATAGCGACGTTAGTGTCTAAGCCTGACATGTCTTCATAGCTCCATACGAAGACATCGATGTATTCTCTTATAAGCTGTATAAGAGATTGGCGTTCATCGCCAGATAGGCTTTTATTGATGAAGATTGGTTTGAAGGATGCTTCATCTCCTAGATTGACTTAGATGACTTCGTCTTCGGTAGGTGGTTCCCTTTGTTCGAAGTACAGCACCTACCTGGTGTCCATCCTTTGAGCCTATTGTTCCAGTTCGATTGATTAGACATCATCTGTAATTTGGTCGGCAGAAACCATATTGACGGACAGAGTTACTTTGAAGATGTCGCCGATACGGGAGTCTGTGTCCCAGAGGGAGGAATTAGAAGAATGGAAACAACGATCTGCTTCATCACCTGATCTTTCGGGAGTTGTTGGAGGAGAGACATAGCCCAAACCAACACCGCTTCGTTGATAGTAGTTCTCGAGTTTGCCGGGGGGAGCAAACTGTCGTATTGGCAACCGTCGTCCTCGACCGTAATTTAGCCCTTTGTTACTTTTGATGTCATATCCCATGTTCTGGATGATATTCTTGGACTGCCAACTATACCAAAAAAGTTATATTTTTCCAGAGTCATAGTCAGCTTCTGTGTTGTGCTTGGGAGAAGTAGAGTCTGGAACGAACTTTCTTTCGCCAATTGTACGACCGATGATGATTAGCTCTTCATCTTTCTTTCTGGCTGGAACGATAAAGTAGAGGATATCTTCAGGATAAACTTTTTCCTACAGGTGAGGTGTTGTGACCGGCATGCAGAAGTGTGGTCCTATGCCGTTCTCTAGAGCGTATATCGTATCTATGTAGTGGTTTACAGATTGATAGACATCGAAGTAATTCAAAGATAAAGTTTTACTAAGAAAATACGCAAGTTCTTCTTCAGGGATAACATCATCCGCTGAAGGTACATTATTATGAGTATTGATATACTCATTGAGAGGATCATCATCTGGAAGAGGAGCCACAGTCTTGGCCGAGTTCTCCACGTAGGGTAATTCTTCAAGATTGGGGGGACGGGCGTCAGTAGGTTCCTCCTAGGGTGTCTTATTGAGACTGATGGTCAGTGACTTGACCTTGTCAGGGTTCTTCTTTTTCATCCAGATTGTAAGAGGCTTCGGAGTACTTTTTGGAGTAGTACGTCCTTTGACTCGGATAATCAGGGGACCATTGGAGGATGGACTTGCTTCAACTTCATTGTCGTCATCCTTCGGGGGTTGAGATTGGTAAAGTACCGAATCTCCATAGTAAGCTTCGATGCCCTTGAAAGGATCGACATCGATAAACTCTGTCTTCATGACACCGTCGCTGTTGACGTACATGAAGCAATGGTGGAGTGTGGAAAGAACGATCATGTTCTCGTGTATCCATGGATGTCCCAACAAGACGTTGTAGGTTACATTGGCATTGATCACATAGCAGGAAACCTCCGTTCGGAGATCACCGATCTGGCATTTGAGACGGATCTTGCCCAACGGATGGCTTCGACCAGCATTGAAAGCCATGATAGTTGTGTTGGTTGCGGATAGCTTGTGCAGAAGGATTCCCAAAATTTGAAACAAACTTCTAGGAATGATGCTGAAGGAGGATCCTGTATAGTACAGGGGTCTATCATGACAATTATTTTTGAGTAGCATGTCCTCCTGTGAGAAGGTGATGTTGGGCACCACTTCTATAGTACTGTGGCAGTGGGGACAGGAGACAAGATCTCCAGCGGGGGCTTTGACTTCAGCGAGGTAAGAGTCGTCATATAGTAATGCCTTACTTAAGGCCTTTCGCATTTCTTTGGAGAGTCGCAATAGATCGAACAGAGATAACCTGGCAGGTGTATTAGCTAGCTGAGCCAGTATGTCAAAGTTGTAGGGCCGATCCATGCCTTCAGGAGCTGGCACTTTTAGAGATTTATTAAACCGCGTCTCCTTCTGCTTGGATTTGTTCGTGGTTTGAGGCTTGGACGGGCCGGCTTCTGATCTTGTGGGGGCAGCAGGAGCTTGTGGAGGTACTACTTCTTCTTGTATGGGATCGTACGTCCGAAGATAAGTCTTTCCTGATCGCGTCTTGCCAGATAGAACCTCGTAGATGGGGGAGGATACCATATGGCATGGCTTGAATTTCTTGCCCCTTCTTGCTTTGGGAGGTGCTACCCCCTGCATCACTTCTTGGACAAGGTCCGGGTGGACCCACTTGTTCATACCACATTCAGTTGTGAGTGGGACCAAGGTCGAGTTGCGAGCTGGTGGTAGGTTGACGACTTATTTTATTGCCTTGGGGATCGGGACCACGCCGCTTGGGAGTTCTGTAAGAGGAAAGTCGCCAAAATGAAGAGAGATCATGTTAGCAGATACGACCTTGTCTTGAGCTTCGAGGTTGATCACTTGGCTGTCGATAAGCTGTTGTATCTTCTTCTTCAGGACGATGCAGTCCTTGGTGGAGTGATACACGTACTGATGATAGAGACAGTACTTGGGATCATTGAGTTGGCTCGCCTCTGCAGGACGTCCTGGTGGAGGCAATGTCAGCATATTGCCCTTCGTCAACGTGTGGAAGATGGTAATGACATTGTCTTCGTCGAAGGAGAAGGTCTCCTTAGGCTTTTTGGAGGTGCCATGAGAATTGGAAGCTCTTGTGGATGTATCGACTTTCAGGACTTCTTTTCCTTTACCCCCACGAACAGGGATAGTTTGAGGATGCTTGCCCTTGTCTTCGGATTTGGGTGTCTTCAACCCCAGTAGTTCCAAGTTAGTAACGTTATTTTCAACAGCATCAACGGCCCCAATGAAAGCGGGCCATGTATCATACTTATTATACCTAGACAAAACTTTAGTGTAGGATGGAAGTTATGTCGACAAGTATCCATAAGTATCCATAAAGGAGGACTGAGTCTATCTGATGGCGATGATAGACTCAGTCCTCCTTTACTTGGTCTCGATGAGGGTAGACATACTAACATGCATGCTGCTCTCGTAAAACCTGTTGATGAACAACCTCTGCAAGTCTTTGAATGAATTGATACACCCGTCAGGCAGGCTGCAGAACCATTCGAAACCTACCCCCTGCAAGGTGCTAATAAACAGCTTCGATAGGAATGGATCATCTTTCGGCAAGTGCAGAGTCTGTGTGTTGAAGTACGTCATGTGCTGACGAGGAGAAGTCAAACCGTCAAATGAGTACAGCGTTAGCGGCTTGTAGTTAGGAGGGCAAGTAGCATTCTCCTATTCATGGGGATACGGTTGAGATATCCCCATCTTTTGAAGCTCGTCTTTGTGTGAGATGGTGTCGAGGTGAGCGACCAAGAAATCAATTGCATCCTGTTGATTTAGAAGGTGTTGGAAAACGGCTGCTGAACGGTTATCAGGTGTTGTTCGTAAAGGTCCACCCCCGGCATTTGTAAGATTTGGAGGAGGCGCAACAGAATGATACTCCTTTTGTAGTGAAGGAGGGTTGTTGCTGTGAGCCAGACTAACGTGGGCCGAGACGTTTTGTTGAGGTAGAGGAATAGCTCCAGCAGCTTGAACTGCCATAATACTGGTAAGCATATCAGTAATCTTGGCAAATGCTGTTTCGAGACCCTCTAGCCATTTGCTAGTCTGATCACTGGCTTCTTCAGGTCTTTCTTCGTCCGCCATGTTTGTAGATAGCATGCGAGGATGAACAGAGGAAGCAGTGCAACTGGTACTGATACTGTCTGTCTCCGAGTGGATAAGTCCTTCATCTTCAGGTAGCGGAGGTAGATAGTCGCCATCAGATTCGGAGGGATCATCATCCTCTGCAAGGCTACCCCTAGTGTGGGGGTCATCTGCTTCATATTCTGAAGGAATGCTACCCCCGGCTTGGAAATCGTCGTCGTCCATACAGAATCTTGCTTTTGATCGAGTGCCCATATAGACTCCTTCGGATGTGATAGCCTGTTGGCCGTCTGTTGGTAGACTTCTCATTCTTCTTCTCGTGATGCTAAGAGAGAAAGTTGGGTTCGTAGTCCACCGTCTTTGATTGGGGCTTCCGTAAGGAGGATCCCATGGAGCCATGTTGGATGAAATACATAGTGGCTTCTCGTCGTCAAAGAAGTGTAGCCATCGAAACACGGACTTCCTCTGAGGCGCTCTTGTTACTTTGGAGCAACAATAATTGATAACAATACTGGTGCATGGAAGCACACTATAAATTGTTTTGTTCTTTCTCGCTTTACGCTTATGATTTATCATGTCGCACAAGTCAACGGAAGGGAGTTTTGCCTTACAACCCATGTTGCATGCATCGTCGAGCTTTGTATACGGGTTCGTAAGGAGAGTACGCACATTCAGACTTAGTTCATGTGCAGGAGCAACCCCCATACCTAAATTCTGTGATGTCCTTGAAGACAGCCCCGTGCTATATGCGTTGGGGCCTATCTTTTTATTGTGGGCGCATAGGCCTTGGAGACTGGCCTTGGGTGCATGCTCCTTGACAGCATGTCTGAGCCTCCTTGATGTGCGTACATAGTATGGATCCAGAGAGCCTGGGTGCATATCCTTAGGCGCATGGCTTTGGATGCTCAGCCTACCGATGACAGAAGTGTTCTGGTTGGGACTATGCGCCCAAACACTCCCCTGGGTGCATGGCCTTAGGCGCATGGCTGGTGGAGCAGTGTTGTTTTCTTCCAGTTTAGCCTCCTTTGTTTGTGAGCCTCGTCGGGTTCGGCCAGAGTGTCACACAACCTAATTCTTGGCATCGTAGTATTTTTTTGGCCAAGTCTCGGGTGTTGAACACCCTGTTGTTGGTTGTGCAAAGAAGAAGTCACTGGCTAGTAGAGCTCGAAATAGTATGAGCCTTCTCCATTTGGGGAACTTCTGTGGCAGTGTCATGCGCCCATGTGACAGAGTCCTCCAGCTGCGTATCTGCTATGACACTAGCAGGATATACACAGCGAGCCTTCGAAAGCCAAGTCTTGCGAGACTTGTTTGGCTTTGCAGATTTTGAGGGAGTAGAGCCGTCCCTCGAGAGCATTTCTTCGAACGCCTACTGATCAAAGTTTACGATCAACATCTTCTGAGTATCCCCACTTTGTCAGTATCGGATTGCATCACCACCTTCTCGTCAGAGGAAAAGGTAGTCCCCAGCAAAGTCACCATTTTTGTGGACGTACACAAAAAAGAAGATAAAAATGCTGTCTTTTCTTTCATTGGTGTACCACAAACCAAGTACGCCTGAGAGATCCTGCGCTGAGGATCCTCGAGTACAAAAAAGAATTCCAGGGATTAGGACGATGGAGATCGAGCGAGAGTTGCTCCTTTACTCCGTTGACACTCCGATTACAAAGTGGAAGAAAACCTAAGAAAATTGCTAACTCTCGGCTCATTAGCAAGAAGTGCAGCAATTTGGCTCTTAAAAATGCCCTCCATTCTGTGTTTTGAAGAGGGATGAGGCCCCCCTTTTATAGTCGTTCTTGAGCTGGAATGATGTTATGCACCCACATAAGGAAACACGCTGGTTCTTATATGGGTTCATAGTCCTGCTTTGGGTGCAAAGGATATAGGCGCATACAGGCTGCGAGATCGCGGGATGGTCATGATGTTGACGTGGCCGCATGCTTCGGTGCACGACTGCTCGTGGAGACTAACGTGGCCGTGTGCTTCGGTGCACATTTTGATCGTAGCTTTGACTGAGTCAGGCTTGGGTGCATAACCATGTCTCAGGCTATGCGCCCTCCTTTCGGGGGAGCTAGTCTTGGGCGCATGAAGCTTTACTGACTGGGTGCATGGAGCTCCAATGACTGGGTGCATGGAGCTCCACTGACTGGGCGCATGGAGCTATACTAACTAGGCACATGAAGCTTCACTGACTGGGCGCATGGAGCTATACTGACTGGGCTTATGAAGCTTCACTGACTGGGCGCATGGAGCTACACTGACTTGGGCGCATAGGGCTTCATTTGCTGAAATTTTTTATGCTTCTACAGCCACAAGCCATGCAATATGACTTAAACCACTGGACAGGCGAAGGCTATGCCAAGCCTTGGACGATGGGACCGTGTATGCTTATTAAGCATATACGCGGGCGACGCCTATGACTTAAGCTAATTCCATCTTTGTGGCGAATACCAATTTTTCTTCTCCCAAGCCACAGGACGAAGGACCAAGTGTCATTTTGAAAGCACGCTGAGAAGACTTCTAATCCGACCGTGGAAACTTTTTCCATGTTCTAACACATTTCGACCCGACTTGGGATTATTCCCTTAGCTATGTGGATGCATCTCTTTTATTATCAAGCCTACTTGTGTATTTGAAATTTTTTGTTTTATCAGTGTGAAGGCCAAGCTGAGGCAAGTTCACCGAAGCCACCCACCTAAGCGAGTCTTTGAGCAAGCTATCACATGGCTAAGTTCGAAAGCCGTCGACATTTCTATTCCTCCGATTGACTGAGCCGGACGGGGTACTACATCAGCTATATAAACTCGTTCTCCTTCGCTTGGCAAATAGCTGGGGGAAGGTACTCGACTTCAAACACCTTGCAGAAAGTGGCCTAAGATATCGAGACTAATGCATTATCGCGACGGATCACTTTTTTCTATATGGTCCACCATTCGTGTGCGTTCAACCGAAGTTGACGATGTGTACAAGCAACTCGCTTTGATTCCTCAATGCCACGGAGCTCGAAATGGTCTTCTAACTCTTCCAACCAATCGATTGCCAGTGAAGGGTCTTTGGTGCCATGGAAGAAAGTAAGGAACACCTTCTTGAACACGTAGGTCTCGCAGGTGTAATTCTTTTACAGTGCAGATTGAGGCACGGGCTCCTCTAGATCGACTTCGATAGGTTGGGCCACAAGCTCGATGACAACATGTGTCATTATAGAATTTTTGATAGCCAGTATTGTCTGCATTATTTGTAGTAACGTATCTAGCTGCTTTTGCTGCATCTTGAATTGCGCTTCAAGCCTAGCTTCGAATTGGGCCTGTCATGCCTCTGATTGCTGATGTTGGCTTTTGGTCTGGTGTTGATACACCTCGGTTTGTTTCTGTTGTGCCCCAACATGCACAACATCCTCTCGATAGGGTTGACAGAAGGTTCAACCCTCGAGCTTCTCGAGCAACTTGAAGTACTCGTTTCTTTCACGACCACAACTTCTAAAACTTCTTGAATTAGAAGGCAACTCACATTAGTCTCAGAAAATATTATGGAATCATTGTATGGAACAACTCATCTCATTGACACGAGGTCAAAGGTTTCGAGACTTTACAGAAAGAAAAAAGGATGTAAAGCCGTGCTCTGATACCATTATGTCACGCCCCGATTCTCTGTAGAATCGATAGTCATCCCCGAGAATGATCCTGTGTGAGCCTAAGTTGCACTCGCATATGACAATGTCATAAGGTTATCCGAAAACAACAAGAAAAAGAGTACACAGAGAAATTGAATAACACATTTAAAATAGAAGAAAACTTTACTTCATTGATAATGAACATCATTTACAAGACTATATTATGCATATAAACATTTGATATGCATAATAACATAAACTATATTACCACTTACCCGTAGCAGAGTCTGTCGCTGTAGTATAAAGCTTACCATGTTCCTGCCCTGTTCAACTAAATATTATTAACTAAAATAGTGTGTATACGTGAAGGTCACTAACACCACAAGCCATCCTGGACTATAGCTTGATTTAGACGACATTTCAGCGCGAGTAGCGAGCCCCGATGGAATCTCTCGCATAACTCGTGCTAGTAACCAACACATTTATCTTACTTTTCTGCTAGGTCAAATCGGTCTCGTGGCTCCAGGTTGCCGTTCGAAGAAGCCAAACCTAGTGCACAAGTTGTCCATAACTATACGAGACTAAACTAGTTACTCAAGCGTGGTCTAACATAAGAACTTAACCATTTTTATCATATTTTGCCTAATTGTTGCAACATTTATTTTCTTGATTCAATCATTTTTTAGCACGGTTCTATAATATATATACATAAGTAAACATGTAGCAGTTTTATGTCATAGCAGTTCTATAGCAGGTTTATGTGAGAAATTATGCAACAGTACACTGGAAATAAGCATTTGTATCCTTGCATCTTCATGTAACATTTAATTTATATTGATATCATCAATTGATTGGAGAACAAGAGGATCAAAGGGGAGTAGGGTCAAGCCACTCACCTTGATTTATTAATGCGAGAGGAAAAATGTTTGCTGCACTAGACGGCATATGCGATCACTTGCAATCGCATAAACAACGGATCATCACTCTAACGTTCTCTTCTGAGTTCGATATGAAATGCAAAGTTCGAAGAATGCAAGCAATAAAATCTATCAAAAATATTCACGAAAACTTATTCATAAAACCAAAGCCAGAAAAAATACGGCATGAAAAACCAAAAAATAGAGAGGTCCCTCTAGCCTTAGTTGCAGAGTCTTTACTCGAGATGCATCCCGTTGATATGGACATGATTCCAAAAAATCTGATTCATAACGAGGAAATGATCTTGATTCAACCGTCCTGATCAATCGATAGCGACAATATTCCTTAACCGCGCTCCCCGCAAAAGAGGAACGGAGCACGAAGTTGGGACGGGACACTACAGGATAGTCGTACTACTGTGAGCCCGCGACTAATTAAGAAAATATAATTGGATCATACATCCACAAGTAGGACTATAGGCTTTTCTAGGATCCTTCCACATGATTGCTTTCATGTTCTTCGCTTCCACATGATTTGATTGAACCTTTCTCTATTGACCTCTTGATTGACTCTTTACGGTTATTTTCTAAAGTTGTTATAGAAAAAACTCATGTATTTGGCTAAGGGAAGGTGTGGAAACCTATATTATTTGGCAAGAAAGACACACGCTGCAGCCATCCGTGAATTATGAAACTAAGAATTTTTTATGCCAGATGTGTGCTAGCGATGCAAAACTTCAGGTAACAAAATCACTTAAGTATATGATTCTTGAGTTTTACCTAGAATATGTCCTATGCATCTAGATTGGCTTTATACTCTTCTTAAAAATATTTTGACTGTTTTTTTGTTTTGCTTGACCCTAACCTTGATTGATGTTGGTATGGTTTGATCAACCCAAACCTAGGACCTTGCCAACATTCAATTATCAATGACTAAAATAAAATATCCCATAGATTTTTTAGTAAAGATTGGATACGATGGTTGTTTGATTGTGATGCATGTATAATAGTTGGAAATATGCCTATAAGTAAGTCAAGGTAAACCTTATTTCCTTTAGCTTCCCTAAGTCATCAAGATAATTATGGATGATTAGACTTAAGAAATTTCAAGAAATCTAATAGTTGACCAATATAGACTTTGTGATAGATAAGATGACCATTACCTAATACATCCTAAGGTGAGTAAAATATTACGAATATGAAATACTAAGAGTAGTCATGCATGGTTAATAGTGATCAGTAACTTAGAGGGTTGAGGCTAGAAAGATCTATATCAATTTTGAAGATTTTAGGTGATTAGTAGCAAATAAGGCTAACTATTAGATTATGGTAAATATAGAAATTCATCGGTAAACTAGATTTGGATGCCACATAAGTTGAGGGTTTGATACCCAAAAGAATGATGCTAGGGATTTTTGATATTAAGAACTTGAGGACTATAAATCAGAAATAGTAGCCATAGCATACCTCTATTATAGTGGATCCACTTAGATGATTTTAGTTTCGAGGACAACATTCTTGTAAGTTAGGTAGAATGTAAAATCCCTCAAATTTAGTAATATTTTATTATAATGAAGAACAGTAATTAGAAATTTTGATTGTTTAAATTAAAATGTAAAATATTAGATAAGATAGGGCCCACTAAGAAACTACATATAACCTCAAATACCCATTTATAGTATTCTAGAATTTTTAGGAATTTTTGTATTATATTCCCTAGAAAAAAGACAATTAGAAGGATATGAAGAGCATGTGTAGGGAATCATGAGCCAAGGACGAGAGGTGACCCCACAACCATATTAGAAGCCTAAAATATTAATATAGAATTGTAGAAAATTTATTTACAATTTATAGTAATTATATAGATTAAAAATGAATTATTAACAACTTTCCAGGAATTATTATAATAGCATAAGAACATTGTTTTACCCCATTTATTTATCCTAGTTTAGGATTGCATAATTTATTTTCTAGACTTTTTTTGGATTTTTTTGATAATCGTTTATATTTATTTTGAGTTAATTAAGGTAAAAACTAATTATAAAATCAGTTTATGAAAAAAGAGAATGAAAAGAAAATAAAAATCCTAGTCCTAAACTAAACCAGTCTGGGACCCTATGTCATCCATTAACAGCGCTCGGCGGATCCCAACTGTCAGCAGTAATTTTTTAGGGTGAAAGACCCACGTGGTCCTCGACTTCTAAATCCGCGTTGGAGCCTTGGGTAACTCAGAAGTCAACTTGAGTCGAATTTCTCTAAACCCTCGGATCTGGTATGGGAGCAGGTAGATGGTTGACACCTCTTCTTTAGCCGCTAAAGCACCAGCTCTCTCCCTATTTATAGAATTAGTCAACCGTAATCATGATATATTATATATATATATATATATATATATATATATATATATATATATGTGTGTGTGTCACGACCCGCACCCACTGTGAGGGTACGAGAACGTAACAACGCCCAGCCTACGCCGCAGTGTCGGCGGTAGAACGCTGTCCTAGGTCAATCATCTAACAATATAAAGGTACATGTACAGTATATACACTCCGAATGGAGGTGACATAGCAATACACAATCTCAATCACATCTAAGGCAGAATGATAAGACGAAAAGATAGATAGATAAATACTAGAATGAAAGAACGTACATCACAACCAGAGAGTCTAAGTGTCTAAAATAACATCTCAACATCATCCAGAATACAAGTCCCAACTACTGAATATGAAAGAATATATACAATCTAGATCTCAAATGACAGAAAAAAAAATGTAAACCTAGACTAGGGAGCCTCAGTCTCTAAGCTAGTGGATCAGGCTGGAAATCTGGGTCACACGAGTCATCTACAGCTGTCCCATAGAAGGTGTCTACGCAGGCCTCATCCTCTGTAATATTTTCAACAGGTCCAGTCAGGACAGGAGCGAGCACAAAACATCTCACGCAGTTCATATCATGTTAGGAAATATAAAGCATGCAATAGAGTAAGGTACATAAAATGCTGAAAGAAGAATGTATAGAAAACAGCAGAGATTTGATAATGAGAAATATCTATATATGATAAGTATGACTGTAAGGAACATGTGATTTAGAGTATAATATGGTTATGTAAACGGGCTAGAACAATACAATGGTAACTCCATTGTACGTGGGTGTACAATAGACATATACAATAGTTATACAATGTTGTACAATAGAATTTGAGTACATAACCAATTCTACTCCCCCTCCCCAATCAATACAAGGATCCACTCCAGTTATGTTATCTTGCACAATAGTGTACAATGTTATACAATAGATGTACAATATTATACAATAGATGTACAATGTTATACAATAGTTGTACAATATTATACAATAGTGTACAATGGTCTATCCCTGGGACTCATGTGATACTGAGAGTACAATATGCACAAGGAGTATACAAGGATATAGGTATTCAATAAATACAATATGGAAGTGAAACGCACATCACAATATGTATCTAGTGAATACAAGGGGATAACATCCCAAAAGGAGATCCATATAGTACCAATCCGTGATAACAATCGTGTCAGCATCAAGTACAGTAATCTAGAGCAAGAATGTAAATCCAGACAAGCATGAAACGATCAGAGAATGTACTCACCTGATAGCCTGAGTGTCTGAAGAGAATATACTGTCCGAAGAGTGGTGTTTGTCTCATATAGAACAGTACAAGTCACTATGAGTCCAAAAATGATAATAAGATGCATTACAATGCATTCTAAATGAATAATAGGTCAATCTAGGTCAAACCTAAGTCACACCAATCTAAACTAGGTCATAATAGGTCATACTAAGCCAAACTGGGTCACACTAGGACAATCAAGGTCAAACAAAGTCACAGGAAATCAATCCAAGTCAAACTAGGTCAATTTGGATCAAGGGTTGACTTATGGTTGACTTTTGGTCAAAAAGTCAACTCTGGTTAACACGGAGTCAACCCTAGGTCAAACAAGTCACATGTTGACCAACTATTGACTTTTAGTCAACTGGTCAACTCTGGTTTGGTTTCGGTCAAATCTAGTCGCTTAAAGGCTAAGTTTGACTCTCGGTTGACTTTTGTTGACTTTTAGTCAAAATGGTCAACCAACGTCAAAACTAGTCTACGAGCACTATATTTGATCATTACCAACCAAGGAAATCAAGTTCTAACTCTATCTTAGACTCCAAACTCAAATATCCTATTTCTAGGCATTACCTATATTTTTTTACCAAGGTAAATACTAATACCTTGTCCAATACCACTCTAACCTAGGAATACTAGCCTAGGTTCCCTAGGATAGCTAGATACTATCCTATACTAATATTACCTACCAAGAAAACCTAGTATCTAGGTCATCTAAGTCATCTTAGACCATATGTTGGTCTGCCCTTTACTTTGTCCTATACCTTACCTTTTCCCTCGTACCATTCACACATGACACTCAAGATACCACACTACTCACAACAACACCTAAATAGCTCACACACTCACAAACACATATATATGTTCACTCACTCAAATACATTTAGGGGCACTTACACACACACAAAACACATGGCATATTTTGGACTGAACAAGGGTTACTTAGGACTGATTTGTAGAGCTTACAAATGGCTGTTTTGTGGGGTGAACAAGGCTGGTTTTGAGGCTATCAACATGGGGTTAATAAGGCTAATATGGACTGTCCATAATGGACTGAAACAGGGGGCATATCAAGGACTGTTTTAGGACATGATAGAGCTGGTCTTGGCTGGTTGCAGGCTAGATATTGGACAGGTTATTAGGGACTGCTGTGTAGGGACTGATATGGAAGGCTATGGGCTGTTCTTGTGTGGACTTGGGGACTGGTTCAAGGATGAACGAAGGCTGAAATTGGACTTGTTTAGGACTGCTAATAGGCTAAGCTAAGGGCTGTTTTGTAGGATAGTTTTGGGGCTGTCATGGGAACTGCTATATGTTGATTTAAGGCCTGGATTGGAAGTGATTTAAGGACAGGTATGGACTGTCAAGTGGGGGACTGGATTGGGGTTGTGGGGACAGGTTTTAGGCTTGAACATATGGGCTGTGCTTATGGGCTATCAAGGCTAGGTTGGGGACTGAACATGGGCTCATGTTTGGACAGGAATATGGGGTTTCATGGCTGAACCATGGAACTGCATCACAATACTGTGAAGACAGCAGGGTTAAGGACTGAATTTCAAAGGCTGAATGGTGGTACATTGGAGGCTGAAATATATGAAATAGGACTGATTTGTATGTGCAGGACAGTCCAATGGGGTCTAAAATGACCCTGCTACTGCTGCTGTTTACTGATTGTAGGCTATCCAAGTCCCAAGAGCTGCTCTAAAGAAGATAGAAATAATGTGCTTTAACTTCACATGGAAGGAAGGATAACACACAACTGATTGGGATTTGTTTTGCTTACCTAAGATTGAAGGAGGAACATGGTTGAGAAGACTAGAAGACACCTAGGAAGCTCAAGCACTGATGTTATTATGGACACTTATCACATCAAAGAACCATTGGGCTGAATGCATGAAAGCTAGATACTGAATGAAAGAAAGTAATGTTTGGGACAGGAATGTGATTGCCATGGGGGTGTCATAGGGACAGCCAATATGGTCTGTTTCAATGACTGTTAAGGACAGATATGGGGACTTGTATGGACAGGTATGGCACTGATATAGGGGCTGCAAAGGACAGGATGTGGGGGTTATGTGGACAGGAAAACAGGACAGCAAATGATGAAAAAATCTGGACAGGTATTTTTGGTGTCTCTAGGACTGAAATTGGAAGGCCATGTGGGCTATCATGGCCTGAAATTGGTACTGTCCTGCTGCTGTTAGCAGCAGGATCCCCTCTCCAAATTACTACCACTCTACTCACACTCCATTCTCTCTATATAACACACACACAAGCTCTCAAACCACCACTCCCTATCATCCATTTAATCAAATACCTGCTATGCACATCCACACACAACCCAAACTCTTCCCCTTGGCCAAACCACATAACCATATCCACAACACAAGAACACACACATATATACCATAATATATATTCCCATATATATAAACCATACCATATATATATATATATATATATATATATATATATATATATATATATATATATATTTTCATATATATATATATATATATATATATATATATATATATATAGAGAGAGAGAGAGAGATTAATATATATATATCACCATATATATACATATATTGATATAGGTAATATGATACACTATGATACATAGGAAAACTCCATCTAAACACATAGTAAAATCTGGAATAAATATTAGAACAATACAAAATCAATATATAAATAATTCTCCATGTGTCCAAATAGGGGTTTTCCCATTAGGACACGATCCTATACATATGACACCTCTACAAGTGCCCAAATGGACACAAAATGGACTCAAATGGACACACAACCATGGGGGTTATTCCTATGGGTCAAAAATAGATCTATATGCATGTAGGGATGGTTTAGAGGAGAGGTTATACCTTCCGGAAGAGAGATTCAAAGGAAAAAGCCTCTCGACACGTAGAGATTCCAATAGGACACGAACGAGCTCCGAATCCTTCCAAACTTGGCTAGCACATTCCTTTCATAGCGTAGAAAAGGAAAGAAGAAGATTTGGTCGAAGGAGGGGTTGATTTGGAGATGAGAATGGTAGGGATGCTCTCTAGAAATTTGGGGAAGAACAAGAGAGAGAGAAAATGAGATGGAAAAGAATAGGAAATATCAAAGGGGCTCATGCCTATCCCCTCTAGAGGTGGCCGGCCACTATGGGCTGCTGTGGTCCATATTTGCAATGTCAAAAACACCCCCTCTAGCCTATTAACAATACATTAAAAAGGGGGTTTAAGTCGGAGGCTAGTTTGGTCATTCTAACACGCTAATCTAATTAATCCTAATCCAAATAAATTAGCCTAGTCACTAACTAAAATAAATGACATGTGGGCCATGGCTAACTAGCGTGTTGGTCCACTAGGGTCAAAACTACCCCGGGCCCCCGTTTCAAGTCGGATTGAGCTAAAATTCGAACCCGACTCAAATAACCCCAAAATATTACAATAAATAAATAAATAATTTCAAAATAATCTAAAAAAATAAAAAAGACAAAAATACCCCTATTTCTGGAAACTGGGGGTGACAAATCTATCCACCTTAAATGAATTTAGTTTCGAAATTAAAACCAACAATAGTAAAATATCAAAATCACAAGTCATGGCTAAAAATTAAAATGATTAAAATCTCAAGAATCAAAGCATGAATTAAATGACTAAATTTATAAAATTTAAAATTACTCTAAAATAGACACTATAAGTCTATCCACCTTAAAAGAAATCATCCTCAAAATTTAAAACAAAACCATAAAAAATCACACAAATCGATAATCGTATGCGTCTACCCAATCATCATGATACTCAGAATCTCTGTCATGCCAGTGAGCAAGGCTACGATAATCACAGAGTCCTCAACTATGGTACATACCTCTAGAGCTATGGTATTTAAAGTTTTTGCATTGCCGCGCGCTTGGCAGCGAAAACCTTAAATTCCCATACCCGAGAAATACTCCATAGTCCGACTATATGTCCTCACTATGCCTGCTAGCATGACCCTAGAGGATTCTAAAATCTCATAATCGAGACGACCTAGCCCATACGACTTATCTCAGAAGAAAATTAAATCATAATGAAGCACTAGATCAAAACTTATCAATAATGAAGAAACAGATAGGAATAGATGGAATTGAATTTCAAGATAGGAATTGCGGAATTGAATCAAAAAAATGGAACCTGCAACTAGATCTCCGACGGCCTGAGCATCCTCGGCTGTCATGGCGAAAGCTCGCCCTGGTTGGCCTCCCCTGGCCTGCTGCTGATGCTGTACGAACATCTGCTGCTGAGTCTGTAATGGTGGTCCCCTCTGCTGCCCGGCAGGAGCCCTAGCTCCTGGGGCTATCTGAGCCAATGGTGTCGAGTTTTTGGGATACTCTCTACACTGATGCTCCGCTGAACCACAAAGTAGACACATACCCAGCCTCTTCGTACAGTCGTCCCACCCATGGCCTCGCTTCTTGTAGAAGTTGCACATAGTGTTCTACTGTTGCCTGGGTGCCTGCTGATACTGCACCTGTCCCTGTCCCTGATACTGAACAGGCCTCTGCTGCTTCTGCTGGAAGTGGACCATCGGCTGCTGATACTGCTGCTAAAACTGATGCTAAACGTGCGACCTCTTGGCCGGTCCTCCACTGCTGCTGCCCCCAACTGAGTCTCGCCCCCTCTTGAGCCTAAGCTCAAGATCATCCTCCGCCAATAAGGCTCCCGTCAAAATCTCCTCAAAAGTGGCATCCCTGTTGCCCTTGGTCAAGGACTTGACCTCCCTGACCAGACCCTTTCGGAACCTCTGGGCCTTCACCGCCTCGCTCAAACCCTCTAAAAATTTGCTGAGGCGGCCGAACTCCCCTGCGTACTCCTCCACTGAAAGGCTCCCCTGGACCAAGCTCTCAAACTGCGACTGTAAGGCTCTGACTGCTGAATCTGGAAAGAACTTTTTCTTGAAGAAGCCCTTGAACTCCTTCCAAGTCTGTCCGGTTACCCCTACCCTGGGGTTTGACTGGTACCAGGTGCGAGCAAGATCTCGCATCCGGCTAGCTGCTGCCTCTATCCGAAGATCTGTCAGTATCCGGGCCAGGCGAAAGATCTCCTCTATATGCTCGATCCACTCGTCGGCATATAGAATCCCCTCTGTCCCCAAGAAGTCTCTAGGGCTCATCTTCTAGAACTGCTCTATCCCTGGTGTCTTCGGCTGCTGAACCACTGGTCGGGCTGCAACTGTCGTAAGGGCCAACTCCATGCCCCTGTCCCGTCGGGCCTGCTGCCTGTCCATGAACTGCTGGAAGTAGGCGAACATCTGTGCCGTATCCATGAACCCTGGAGGCGGCGGCTGCTGGAAGGGCACCTCTGGAATAACTGGGTCCTGCCTCAGAACTGGTGAAGGCACACCCCCTGCTGCTGGTGGAAGGGCTCCTCCGACCGTAGCTGAAATGCCTACCCCAGCTGGCATGACTGGGCTGCGGTACCAGGGGCTGGCTACTGGATATGAGAGGTGGCAGACCTCTCATCGGCGTCCCCCTGGCCCTGGCGATGAGATCTCGTCTCAACCATCCTGGAGACAGATCAAAGAAACAATTGCTGAGAATGAGTCGAAATAGCAAATGAGGACAGTTATATTCAAGGAGAACAATATCAGCAAGAACTGAGATGGTATGAATTTGATATGAGTTTTTCCTAATGTGATTGAGTACCTTCAAAATATCCTAATCCTATTGCAGGCTGTAGTGATACTCTAGTTCGAATACCACTATATAAACTCGACCTGCATGGGCCACCACTAAAAATGTGTCACGATCCGCACCCACTGTGAGGGTACGAGAACGTAACAACGCCCAGCCTACGCCGCAGTGTCGGCAGTAGAACGCTGTCCTAGGTCAATCATCTAACAATATAAAGGTACCTGTACAGTATATACACTCCGAATGGAGGTGACATAGCAATACACAATCTCAATCACGTCTAAGGCAGAATGATAAGACGAAAAGATAGATAGATAAATACTAGAATGAAAGAACGTACATCACAACCAGAGAGTCTAAGTGTCTAAAATAACATCTCAACATCATCCAGAATACAAGTCCCAACTACTGAACATGAAAGAATATATACAATCTAGATCTCAAATGACAGAAAAAAAATATAAACCTAGACTAGGGAGCCTCAGTCTCTAAGCTAGTGGATCAGGCTTGAAATCTGGGTCACACGAGTCATCTACAGCTGTCCCATAGAAGGTGTCTGCGCAGGCCTCATCCTCTGTAATATTTTTAACAGGTCCAGTCAGGACAGGAGCGAGCAAAAACATCTCACGCAGTTCATATCATGTTAGAAAATATAAAGCATGCAATAGAGTAAGGTACATGAAACGCTGAAAGAAGAATGTATAGAAAACAACAGTGATTTGATAATGAGAAATATCTATATATGATAAGTAAGACTGTAAGGAACATGTGATTTAGAGTACAATATGGTTATGTAAATGGGCTAGGACAATGCAATGGTAACTCTATTGTACGTGGGTGTACAATAGACATATACAATAGTTATACAATGTTGTACAATAGGATTTGAGTACATAACCAATTCCACTCCTCCTCCTCAATCAATACACAAGGATCTACTCCAGTTACGTTATCTTGCACAATAGTGTACAATATTATACAATGGATGTACAATATTATACAATAGATGTACAATGTTATACAATTGTTGTATAATGTTATACAATAGTATACAATGGTCTATCCCTGGGACTCATGTGATATTGAGAGTACAATATGCACAAGGAGTATACAAGGATATAGATATTCAATAAATACAATATGAAAGTGAAACGCACATCATAATATGTATCTAGTGAATACAAGGGGATAACATCCCAAAAGGAGATCCATATAGTACCAATCCGTGATAACAATCGTGTCAGCATCAAGTACAGTAATCTAGAGTAAGAATGTAAATCCAGACAAGTATGAAATGGTCAGAGAATGTACTCGCCTGATAGACTAAGTGTCTGAAGAGAATATACTGTCCAAGGAGTGGTGTCTGTCTCCTATAGAACAGTACAAGTCACTATGAGTCCAAAAATGATAATAAGATGCATTACAATGCATTCTAAATGAATTCTAGGTCAATTTAGGTCAAACCTAAGTCACACCAAGCTAAACTATGTCATACTAGGTCATACTAAGCCAAACTGGGTCACACTAGGACTATCAAGGTCAAACAAGGTCACAGGAAATCAATCCAAGTCAAACTAGTTCAATTTGGGTCAAGGGTTGACTTACAGTTGACTTTTGGTCAAAAAGTCAACTCTGGTCAACTCTGGTCAATACGGAGTCAACCCTCGGTCAAACAAGTCACATGTTGACCAACTGTTGACTTTTAGTCAACTGGTCAACTCTGGTTTGCTTTCGGTCAAATCTAGTCGCTTAAAGGCTAAGTTTGACTCTCCGTTGATTTTTGTTGACTTTTGGTCAAAATGGTCAACCGACGTCAAAACTAGTCTACGAGCACTATATTTGATCATTACCAACCAAGAAAATCAAGTTCTAACTCTATTTTAGACTTCAAACTCAAATATCCTATTTCTAGGCATTACCTATATTTTCTTACCAAGGTAAATACTAATACCTTGTCCAATACCACTCTAACCTAGGAATACTAGCCTAGGTTTCCTAGGATATCTAGATACTATCCTATACTAATAATAACTACCAAGAAAACCTAGTATCTAGGTCATCTAAGTCATCTTAGACCACATGTTGGTTATCTACCCTTTACCTTGTCCTATACCTTACCTTTTCCCTCGTACGATTCTCACATGGCACTCAAGATACCACACTACTCACAACAACACCTAAATTGCTCACACACTCACAAACACATATATATGTTCACTCACTCAAATACATTTAGGGGCACTTACACACACACACAACACATGGCATATTTTGGACTGAACAAGGGTTACTTAGGACTGATTTGTAGAGCTTACAAAGGGCTATTTTGTGGGGTGAACAAGGCTGGTTTTGAGGCTATCAACATGGGGTTAATAAGGCTAATATGGCCTGTCCATAATGGGCTGAAACAGGGGGCATATCAAGGACTATTTTAGGACATGATAGAGCTGGTCTTGGCTAGTTGTAGGCTAGATATTGGATAGGTTATTGGGGACTGCTGTGTAGGGGACTGATATGGAAGGCTATGGGTTGTTCTTGTGTGGACTTGGGGACTGGTTCAAGGCTGAACCAAGGCTAAAATTGGACTTATTTAGGACTGCTAATAGGCTAAGCTAAGGGCTATTTTGTAGGACAGTTTTGGGGCTGTCATGGGAACTGCTATATGTTGATTTAAGGCCTGGATTGGAGGTGATTTAAGGACAGGTATGGACTGTCAAGTGGGGGACTGGATTGGGGTTGTGGGGACAGGTTTTAGGCTTGAACATATGGGCTGTGCTTATGGGCTATCAAGGCTAGGTTGGGGACTGAACATGGGCTCATGTTTGGACAGGAATGTGGGGTTTCATGGCTGAACCATGGAACTGCATCACAATACTGTGAAGACATCAGGGTTAAGGACTGAATTTCAAAGGCTGAATAGTGGTACATTGGAGGCTGAAATGTATGAAATGGGACTGATTTGTATGTGCAGGACAGTCTAATGGGGACTGAAATGACCCTACTACTGCTGCTGTTTACTGATTGCAGGCTATCCAAGTCCCAAGAGCTGCTCTAAAAAAGATAGAAATAATGTGCTTTAACTTCACATGAAGGGAGGATAACGCACAACTGATTGGGATTTGTTTTGCTTACCTAAGATTGAAGGAGGAACATGGTTGAGAAGACTAGAAGACACCAAGGAAGCTCAAGCACTGATGTTATTTTGGACACTTATCACATCAAAGAACCATTGGGCTGAATGCATGAAAGCTAGATATTGAATGAAAGAAAGTAATGTTTGGGACAGGAATGTGATTGCCATGGGGGTGTCATAGGGACAGCCAATATGGTCTGTTTCAATGACTGTTAAGGACAGATATGGGGACTTGTATGGACAGGTATGGCACTGATATAGGGGCTGCAAAGGACAGGATGTGGGGGTTATGTGGACAGAAAAACAGGACAGCAAATGATGAAGAAATCTGGACAGGTATTTGTGGTGTCTCTAGGACTGAAATTGGAAGGCCATGTGGGCTATCATGGCCTTAAATTGGTACTGTCCTGCTGCTGTTAGCAGCAGGATCCCCTCCCCAAATCACTACCACTCTACTCACACTCCATTCTCTCTATATAACACACACACAAGCTCTCAAACCACCACTCCCTATCATCCATTTAATCAAATACCTGCTATGCACATCGACACACAACCCAAACTCTCCCCCTTAGCCGAACCACATAACCATATCCACAACACAAGAACACACACATATATACCATAATATATATTCACATATATATAAACCATATCATATATACATATATATATATATTATATATATATATATATATATATATATATATATATATATATATATATATATATCACCATATATATACATATATTGATATAGGTAATATGATATACTATGATACATAGGAAAACTCAATCTAAACACATAGTAAAATCTGGAATAAATATTAGAAAATACAAAATCAATATATAAATAATTTCCCATGTGTCCAAATAGGGGTTTTCCCATTAGGACACGATCCTATACATAGGACACCTCTACAAGTGCCCAAATGGACACGAAATGGACTCAAATGGACACACAACAATGGGGGTTATTCCTATGGGTCAAAAATAGATCTATATGCATGTAGGGATGGTTTAGAGGAGAGGTTATACCTTCTGGGAGAGAGATTCAAAGGAAAAAGCCTCCCGACACGTAGAGATTCCAATAGGACACGAACGAGCTCCGAATCCTTCCAAACTTGGCTAGCACATTCCTTTCATGGAGTAGAGAAGGAAAGAAGAAGATTTGGTGGAAGGAAGGGGTTGATTTGGAGATGAGAATGGTAGGGATGCTCTCTAGAAATTTGGGGAAGAACAAGAGAGAGAGAGAAAATGAGATGGAAAAGAATAGGAAATATCAAAGGGGCTCATGCCTATCCCCTCTAGGGGTGGCCGGCCACTATGGACTGCTATGGTCCATATTTGCAATGTCAAAAACACCCCCCTCTAGCCTATTAACAATACATTAAAAAGGGGGTTTAAGTCGGGGGCTAGTTTGGTCATTCTAACACGCTAATCTAATTAATCCTAATCCAAATAAATTAGCCTAGTCACTAACTAAAATAAATGACATTTGGGCCATGGCTAACTAGCGTGTGGGTCCACTAGGGTCAAAACTACCCCGGGTCCCCGTTTTAAGTCGGATTGAGCTGAAATTCGAACCCGACTCAAATAACCCCAAAATATTACAATAAATAAATAAATAATTTCAAAATAATTTAAAAAAATAAAAAAGACAAAAATATCCTTGTTTAGGGAAACTTGAGGTGACAATATATATATATATATATATATATATATATATATATATATATATATATATATATATATATATATTATTTTATTTTTTATTTTTTTGCCCGTCCCCGGCGCCGGAGCTGTGCTACCACGGCGGGTCGGTTCCAGCCCCTCCCCGCTCACTCTCGAATATTCTCGTGCTGGCATTGCGCCGCGCCCCGCCCTCCGTGGCGGCCCCGAGCGAGCTTGCAGTTGAGGCGCGGCCTCCGCCGCTAGCCTGGACACTGGAGCAACTGGCTCTGGTAGGCCGTGCATCGGTCGGAATTGCCTCCAAGCTGCGATGGCCTCCAGCACCTTTCCTCCAACATTTGCCCAGAACAGCCGAGCCGATGGGTCGTCCTCATCCGTGGGAGGTGGATTTTTCCGCTCCTCAGTTCCCCGCCCCCCATCGACTTCAAATTCGAATTTCAAAATTCCTTCCACCTCTGCTGTGACGGTTGGCGGTATGGCTTGCCATGCGCCACTGTCACGTTATGCGCCCATAGCTCCGAGGAGCGGCAACTGGCCCGTAGTTGGCTATGCGCTACTTTCAAGTCATGTGCCCCCTACTGCGCGGGGAGCCATGTGCCCACCACATCTTCGGAAGGCCATGGCCTTTCGCCCCCCCACCTTGGTGTAGCACCTCCCCTTCTCCCGGACGGGCACGCGCTCACTGCACCATGCTTGGCTCTCCTTTCTGTTAGCTAGCAAACGCCCGCCCCCATCCAGGCAGTCTCGGGTCCTGCTCCCCTTCCCTAGAGAGAGCATGTGCCCACACCCCCTGGTGGCTATGCGTCCAATATCCCGTGCACGAGAGATCAAGCGCCCAACCCCCTGGAGGTCATGCACCCATCTCCTCAGCGGTCCATGCGCCCCTTCCTCTGGGACCTCACCCAGAAAATCTTTTGTGGAGATCTTGTGACCCGATCGTAAGACGACTTTCTCACCACCCCCTACTTTTACAGTACTGCCAGACATCGAATTCCAGTATCCCTCCGATGGGATACCCATTTGCGTCCCATTCTCTTCTGCAAAAATATCCTCCCTATCCGCCACCTTCGCAAAGACATTCATGCTGAAGTTCTCCTCTGGGTGCCCCAAGATCACCGTCGTTCAAGAGGCGATCGCTACATGGGGGCTCACCTTCTCCTACAGGATAGCTCCGTTGGACCCCAAATATCTGCTCCTCCATCTCTCCTTTGACCTAGACTACTCCTTAACCTGGGCCAAAGGCACCGCCCGAATCGGACCATACAATGTAAAGATCACCAAATGGTCCCCAGATTTTAGTCCTACAGTCGACTGAGCAATCATCTCGGCATGGATTATCCTCCCAAACCTACCCCTGGTTTGCTTCACTCCCGCTGCTCTCAAGAGAATCGCGAGCTCTTTCGGATCTCTGGTGGCCATCGCCAAAGAAACTCGCACCTTATCCAAAGGCAATTACGCAAAGATATGCGTGAAACTGGATCTGTCTTCAGACCAACCCAATGAGATTTAAGTCGATCTCGGGGGTCGATCACACTCACAAAAGCTGGAGTACGACAACAACATTATATTCTGCAGGCACTGTCAATCCAGAGGACACCTCTCTAGGCTTTGTTTCAAAGCTCACCCGCAGCTTCAGAAGAAAACTCCTCGTAAACAGCACTCCCGAAAGACGGTCCAAACCATTTCCACATCCCCCATTCTCTCCCTACCTAACTCGCATTCTCATTTCGCTGAGAACGATAGCCCCCCAGCTCCCGATCTCTTTCGAAAAAGGCCAAAGCATATGATGATCCCCCGGGTATCCTCCTCACCAACCAGTTCGACATGCTCACCGTCATTCTGCCAGATACTCTACAGAAGCTCCCTCAATCAATCTCGACCTCCCCCAAGGCAATCCAGAAGCCCACCGACTCACACCCATCTAATGACCCTTCCTCGGGCGGCGAAGGAGTGGATCAGATGGCTTTGAACATATTTTTTGATCCTTCCATTGGATCCCCTACTACTCTCTTCCCCGAAAGCGATCTCAAAATCGTCCCAGCGGTGCTGAGTATAATTTCGGATGACAGACTGCTACAAGCTATAGAAGCAAGCTTCCTAGATCCTAACAATCCCCCTGTGCTCTCGCCGAGATTGACCAAGAAGATAACCCCCCCCCGATGAAGGACGACGGATACCCAGCTCGCGGTTCGTCAGTCTCGACGGTTGTCAATAACAGAATACCCCAGGATGCCTCCAAAATTCCTACCAATAAGCAGAAAAAATAACAGCCCACGGCCAGAACCACCCGGTCGGCCACTAAGCTCAACACCCACTCCACCCATAAACCATCCAATGCCTAACATCCTCTCGTGGAATGTTAGAGGGCTGGCCAACAAACCTACCTTGAGGAGATTAACTAGCCTCAAAAAAATCTACCGAATTGATCTTCTCGTCATTATTGAACCCAAAATCCCCAAAAGGAGACTCAAATCCATTCAACTCCAACTCGGCTTCGCTTTCGCTGTTGCCGGATGCCATGATATTTGGATCATGTTCAACGTCGATTGTAAAATTGGCATCGTAAATGGCTCAGGTTAGGCACTTTCCTTCTAGGTTGAGCACCCTTCCCTCAAGTCCAGAGTGCTTCTCTCTGTCGTCGATGACAGCTGCAACTACTACGAGTGCAAGAACCTATGGGACAATCTCATAGACACCCACCAACCCCTCAACAACCTCCCGTGGATATGCCTTGGAGACTTCAACATAATCTCACGTCGTGAGGAGAAATCAGGGGGCCGCCCTCCCCCACAGCTAGTGATGAACGACTTCAACACTTTTATTTTCAGCGCCCGCTTATCCCCCTGCCGTACTTCGACTGTGCTTTCACCTGGTGTCACATGTAAGAGGGGGGCCGCAAACAATACTCCCGTCTGGATCGGGTGATGGTTGACAACCGGTGGACTGACTTAGATCTCATCACTAACCTATCCCACCTTAACACCACGGAATCGAATCATTCTCCCCTCCTGATGGAAATTGGAAGCAACTCCACCCAGATCAAAAGACCCTTCCGCTTTCAGAACTTCTGGAGACACCACCCCAATTTCAGAAACATTGTGGCCTCCGCGTGGGGATCCATTAACATTTCGGACCCCCTCATCAGCGTCGCAGCCAAGCTCAAAGCTACCAAATGCGGACTATCTGCTTAGAGTAGACTTGCATTTGGGAATATTTTCTAAGCTATCAAGATAGCTGAAGATGATGTCACTCGTACAGAGATCCTGTTCGCCGCGAACAGGTCGTCGGAAGCCCGTACCGTCCTGAACCTCACCAAAAAGATTCTCAAGTCCCGGTTAATGGTTGAGATGAAATTCTGGAAGAAAAAAGCCAAACTGTCTTGGGACTCCGAGGGTGACAGAAACTCCAGATTCTTCTACGCTTGTGTCAAGGGTCGCAGAAATCAGCTCAAGCTTCCCTAAATTTTAGATGACAACGACATCCTTCTCAGAGAGCAGAACAACATTAATAGGGCGGCTGCGAACTTCTACACCAAACGTTTCTCTAAATCGACTATCGTAAAATATGAGGCTTTTCTGGCTACCGTCCCCAGCCTGATCAGCGAGTAGTTAAACGTCATGCTACTAACCCTCCCCTTTCTGGAAGAGGTCAAGTCAGCGGTCCGGTCCCTTAACGAGCACAACGCTCTCGGACCTAATGGTTTCTCTGGAGCTTTTTTTTGCTCTTGTTGGGAGATTATTGGATCTCACCTTCACGATGCTGCGGTGGCTTTTTTTGCCGGAGCTAACTTCTCCAAAGCCATCTCCTGGGCCAACCTCATCCTGATCCCTAAAAAACATAACCCGGAGACCTTCAAAGACTTCAAACCGATCAGCCTGTGCACCTTCACCAACAAAATCATCTCCAAGATCATCACGACTCGTATGTCCAATCTCCTTTCTAAGATCGTCCTCGTGGAGCAGAGTGGCTTCTTCCTTGGGTAGAACATCACCGATAACACCTTACTCATTCAGGAGTTGATCACCTGTATAAAATTCCCATCCAGGAGGGTAGCGTCACCATCAAACTCGAAATAGAGAGAGCCTACGATCGTCTGGACTAGCAATTCATGATTTGGGTATTCAGAGCCTTTGGGTTCACAGAATCTTGGATCGACATCATTTTCGGGTCCATTAACAACTCTTGGTTCTCCACAGTCATCAACAGACAAACTAACAGTTTTTTTAGATCCAGTCGTGGAGTCCGTCAGGGCGATCCTTTATCCGCCACCATTTTTATCATCGTCGCCGAAGCGCTCAGTAGAAACCTTAACAACATGGCAAATACCCCCAGATTCCGTCACTATCACACCACAACGGGATGCCCTCTTATCACTCATTTGGCCTATGACGATGACATCCTCATCTTCTCTTCCGAAGACATCGGGTCGGTAGAGGTGATTTGCAGCACTCTAGACAAATATACCAGATGCTCTGGCCAACGCATCAACACCGAAAAAAGCGTCATCTACACCCACCACAACGCCGATCGGAATCATTCATACAACCTAACCAACATAACATCCTTCACCACCGCTTACCCTCCTTTCACCTACCTGGGATGTCCACTGGTGTACGGCAAATCCAACTCCGGTATCTTCGTGGGATTGATGAACAAAATAAAAAAAATCCAAGGTTGGCAAAACGCGACCCTATCCCCGGGAGGTAAACTAATCCTGATCAAGCACGTCCATTCTTCAATCCCCATATACACCCTCGCTGTGTGCTCCCCCCAAGAAAGTCCTCTCTTAGATCGAGTCCCTTTTCGCTAATTTATTTTAGGATCACAGCGACGGCAAGGACAAGCACCACTGGGCCAGTTAGGACTCGATGGCCAAACCCACTGATGCGAAAGGGCTTGGCTTTTCCAAACTAGCACACATCATCGATGCCTATTCTATAAAGTTTTGATGGAAACTGCACACTGACAACTCCATATTGACGAGGTTCATGAAAGCCAGATATTTTCTATATTCTCACCCAGCGACTGCCATCGTCAACAACCGATCATCTGCATCCTGGCGCCGGATCCTTCATGGCCGCCACCTTGCTGAACCATTTATCATTGAGAACACTAGCAATCTTCTGTGGTCCCTCACGTCCGATGGCTCCTTCACAATAGTCTCTGCCAAGTCGAAGGCTAGAAACACCGATCTGTCTGCTCCGCTGATCGCTCCTTTCAGGCACTCCTGTTTTCTCAATAAATTGTTGATCCTCATCTGGAGAGCTTATCGACGGAAGTTACCTACAGACGATGCCCTTACCTCCATCGGCTACAACCTAGCTTCCAAGTGTCATTGCTGTACCTCTCCTCAATCAGAAACAACAGAAGACATCCTCCTACATAGCAACACTGCTAACCAATTATGGTACAGTCTTTCACAGCGATATGGCAAGGCCCCCAATACTTGAAGCTTCAATGATCTCCTTGCCAGCTGGGGATCCTCTCATGGGCATCAAATAATCGCAGTCGTCGACATTTGGGAGCTATAGAAGAACAGAAACAAATTTAGGTACGAAGGTCACCAATTCAACCTCCATCAGCTCCTCAGGGAAGTCCTCAGGCAGTATCTTCGCATCCGCAACAGATGCTCACATGGGACTGCTAGTTTTTGGCAGACGCTATTCTAGTTCGTTTGTCCCTTTTTGTTGCTTTGGGTTCTTCTTTCGATCCTAGCTTTTGAGCTTTCTCTCGTGCTTGGCGCGTTTACTTGTATAGGCTTCGGCATTTTATGCCTGATACATCAATAAAGTCCTTTTGTTGTAATAATAATATATATATGATTTTTTTTGGTTTTTCGATCTTCACGAAGGTATTGTGGTAGCCACGACGTTAGTTTTAACTCAATTTTTTTGATGGAACCGTATAGAGGAAACCTTTCTGAATCTATCATTTGCCTCCAGTAATTCGAAACCTATAATTCTGTAAAATTGTTTAAGTATCAGTCGTTCGAAACACGACTATGTCTCGTTGTTTTCAAGATGTTAGGAGATATCGAAGTCGTTTTTGCGACTTGCTTGATGTTTCATAAAGATGAAATAGAGATCTATAACATCCAAATTTATAGAATTTAATAGATTAGTTTGATATTCTGTTTATTTCGTAGAATTTATAGATGACTAGTAATCCACTAAAATTTTAAAGTACAAACCATAATTGCAATATCTCGTAACCTATTCAAGATTCATGCAGACCGTCGATTCCAACATTCTTGTAGCACTAAAATCTACAAATTTGTGCACTCAAATTCTAGGTTTATATTGATAAACCTTTCGGTCGACATAATGCCTCAATTTGCATACCACATCGAATCCCTAAATTCAAAACGTGACTTAAATTTGTGTTTAACTTAAAATTCAAAAAATAAATATAAAGCATAATGTGACTTAGTTCTAGATGGTATGACTAATAAATGCTTAGGTGGCATAGGTAATAGGTGACTTAGACTAATCTCACTATCTTAGTTAGGAGTGATTGTTTGTATTTGTATTTATGTATGATATATAGTTGTTTGAGATTTGGCTAGGTGTGAGACTCGTCTCAAAGTATCGGTATTTATATACGTATACGTATTTTTATATTGTATTTCATATTTTGTTGGTTTTTGGAGCACTTTAAATTTTTTCCAACTTATAGATTTTTTCCTTGACCGACATACCACCAGCATACCAGTGTATACCGATGGCATACTTGTCACTCTCATTTTTCTGTTATACGTATATAAATTTTTGACATTTGTCAGGTGACCCGTGTTTTGACTTGTCTTTCTTAGCCTTGCCTTGGTTTAATCTTGACTTGGTTTAGTTTGGTTTGGTTCAACTTGGAATGACTTTGATTGGTTTGGTTTGGGGTTGAGATGAGATGGTTTTGTATAAAAACCAACTCCTCTCTCTCTTCATTTTTTCTTCTCCTCTCTTCCACTTGGAGCTTAACCCTAGGCAAGTACATCTTGCCAAATCTTGAACAATGTTATTTTTACCATTTTGTTTTTTCTATTCTCTTTCTTGTATGATTCTAAGCCTCTTTAGAACTCGAAGTTTTTGGTTTTGATGTTTACATTTTGTAGAGCTAAGTTTATAGTTTTTTTGGTTTTCTTGGTTTTGATCGATTAAACTTTGTTATTTCTTGAATCAAAGGGTTCCATGTTGTGGGAAATTTCATTCTACCCAATTTTGACTTTTGAACCACATGATTTTGATTTATTTTGAGTAAGTTTGCCATTTTTCGTGTTCATGGGTTCCCGGACATCATCGATTTTGCTGGGATGATGAACAGTACCGTGTGCGCCCACGTGTCGTGCCTCCATGCCATGCACACCGTGCATTCGTGTACGGCACGTTTCACGAGCCCGTACAATTTTCTGTCGCGTGCCATGCTTGCGCGCTACGTGCACAGTGGGCAGTTTTGCTTGTGCGCTACGTGCGGCGTGGACAGTTTTTCTCGCACGCGTAATGCTTTTGCATGCCTACGCCATTCGTTGGTTGTGCGCCCGTATACCGTGCTTGCGCGCTTCGTGCACCTTTGGCAGTTTTACTCGCGTGCGCAGTGCTTTTGCGCACCGCACACCCGCACAATTTTCTGCCATGCGCCCGCTCGTCGTGCTTGTGTGCTCCGTGTGCCGTAGACAGTTTTGCTCGCACGTGCAGCACAGTTTATGCGTCGCACGCCCGCGCCATTCATTGGTCGCGTATCGTGCGCTGTGCTTTCCCGCTCCATATGTCGTAGGTAATTTTGCCCGTACGTACAGTACGCTTTACGCATCGTGCGCCAGTGCCATTCCTTGGTCGCACGTCGTGTGTCGTACTTGCGTGCTCCGCGCCCCATGGGTAGTTTTGGTCGCGCGTGCAGTGCGCCCGTGCGTGGATTACCTTGAATGGTTGTTTTTGCTTGTTAAAGCTGTTTTGTAGCTAAAATCTTGAAACACTCAAAACATGAAAGTTGTAGATCTTTGTCTTGGCTTCATAAATCTTCTTGTTTTACCTTAATTATAGTTCATATGTGATTGATAATTTCAATCTTAGTTTTGATCTTTTTGTATGTTTTTTTTGATGGCCGTTTTGATATTTTTTTCGACTATAATAAATTCTTAACATGATTAGATGATCTCGTAAAGTTAGAAGCTGATTGTATACCCTATATACACTTGACACTAGGACATATTCAATTACTATTCTATGTCTTGTACTTACTTTTATTTATTCATTTTCACATGCCATGATATGTCTTTTCTTTCGATTCTTTCTTATATGCTATGATATGTATTTCCATGTCTTCCTAAATTTATTGTACTTTGTAGTCTATGCCATGTCTAAAATTTCTTTGTTATGGCCCGTCTTGGCGCACCCATGTTACATGTCTTCCTTGCTTACTAGATAGTGTCCCGTCGTGGCGCACTTATGTTATATATTTTCTTTGCTTACTAGATAGTGACCCATCGTGGTGCACTATTGTACATATGTTTTCTTGCTTACATGACAGTGACCCGTCGTGGTACACTTATAGCTTCCAGCTTATTATATTTTCTTGTTGTGGCTAGTTATAATGCACTTCCTTGTATTGTCCAGTCCTGCATACCATGTCTAGGATGGATTCTGCGGAATACCACACCCAGAATCCAACAAAAAAAATGTTAAGGACTAAACAACTAGCTTGATTATCTAGATCATTGGGAGGGAAGAATTTTCCAGTTACCTATAGCCCTTCGTCCGGTCTATATATATGCATGGGATTTGGAGCTATCTGTCATGATGAGCACACTTCCAGCACACCGTCGAGTGTGGCACTTCTTTAGGACACACGTATCTTACTGCAGTGTGTCTGCTCTATTTTTTTCTTTTGGCCTGGATGAGTCGGGTAAGTCTGCAGGGCAGGTAACTGGATTGGATTTCTCAAAAGTGCATCTTGTTAGTGATTAGGATTGTGATAACCCAAGTTAGCTAATGTATAAAGCCATACCCATTGCTTGGCCGTAGTTGTTGTATGGAGTCCAATCTAGTCTAGTTTGTCTAGGCAGTGTCCATATTTGTTTATTTCAGTACATTATTGTTTATGCTTTACTTTTGTCGATAAATAATTAGAAACTAAGTTCTATTTAGGAGAAGGGTTACAACCCCGGTTCTTGTTTGATTTACGGTTTAACTTGGGTTCCGAAATAGTTTCTTAGTCATCTTGTCATTTTTTGTCCTATTTAGTACTCACACGCTATACATGATTCCTATGTTGTACATTGATTAGAGACGAAGTTCTATTCAGGAGAAGGGTTACAACCCCGGTCCTTGTTTGGTTTACGGATTGTAACTCGGGTTCCGAAATAGTTTCTAAGTCACATGCTCACATGTTCCAGTTATCTAACATGCTTACATGTCCTGGTTATCTTACATGCTCACATGTACCATTTTTTTACATGCTCACATGTTCAGTTTATCTCACATGTTCACATTTTCTGTTTACTTTATATGTCCATATTATGTCACATGTTATTTACCCTATGCTTCATGTTGCTTTGCTTATTGTCTTTTCCATTCTCGAGATGAGTGCATTGGTAGTGCACGAGTCTCGATTTGTATTTACTTATTTAAGTCGCTATCCGTTGTTGTGTTAGTTATTGTTGTTTTACTTCATAGTTTGGCTTCCTTTGTGGTACTTGCTATCGAAGGTCTGACCCGATTAGTTTTGTTGGCCAGATCTGATAGAGGAGCCCAGAGGATCTTCCGTACCATCGACTCGACGATAACTACTCGAAGCACCAGAGTACCTTAGTGGGTTTTCTTTTTCATTCTCCCACTAGTTATGTACATTATTCTTTTGTGGCGTTTAGCCTCCGAGCACGTGTTTAGCTCATGTTTTGGATCATGACATTTAGCCTATGGGCCTAAACATGATTTGCGTATTCTAGACTATAATTAAAGCTTATCATGTATGACTATTACTCATGCTAGTTCTTCACTTAGTATTACTTGCTTCATGATCATCCGTATATATATATAGTTTGGGTCACTTTACTATTTGATGTCTGATGATCATACTTTGCATACTTGCCTATGATTGAGATACCAAGGATTGTTTGACCTAGGGTTGACTGTTGGATTGTAGTAGTAATCCTCCATGTCTATACAGCTTATACGTTATTTCGGGGTACTGGAGTACTTTAGAATACATAGCTGGTCTGGTCCGTCCCTACTTGCCAGTATTCTGGTTCTGGGGCGTGACATAAGTTTTAGTGGTGGCCGATACAGGTCTGATTTATCAGATATATGGGGGTTACTGATATTTAGATATCTCAGTCATAATTCTCCTTTATTGATATCCTTCGTATTATTCTATATCTTTGATCCTTTGACCTGATATCTGCCTTTATCGTTGACCTTTCCTGTTCTCTCGATTTGATCATTGTGTCCTTTAACTTCCAGGGGCACTGTTCCTAATCCTTTGGATTATTTTGTTTAGCTTCTATCGATGGTAGATCAACAATCTTCTGTTAGGCCCGTTTTGGAGGATCAGTCTCAGCATTCAGGAGCAGTGTCGAGAGTCAACCTGAGGGCAGTGATGTCCGTCCATCCCGATTAGCAAGATGTGTTTGTCCAGTCAACAGTCCGAGCAGAGGTAGTATCAGATCATCCTGATGTGCATACATTCCTAGGGATCATGAAAGATATGATGGAGCCACAACAACAACGAGATCTCGTTCTCCAGCAAAGTATTCAGATGTTGATAGACCATAGTGGACAAGAAATACCAGATGTATTTCAAGCCGAGGACCTACAGCCAGAAGGAGTATAAATTGGAGCCAGACAGTACCAGTCATCTAGTCAGTCAGCATATCGAGCCCGACCTACTGTAGAGGCAGTACGAGAGCACGAGCATATAGCCAGGAGGACTGCATCTATAACTGAGGGTCATAAGAGGTACCATGCACCCGTGTCAGGCTTTCTACCTCGATATCATTTACCAGTACCAGCATACCAACATCCATTCCAGCAATATGAGTTACCAGTCATATGTTCCTTCTATAGATGTGAAGGGCACACTCATCTTACTTGTCGAAGGGCCAACTTTTTATGTTTGTCATGTGAATCACCAGACGACATGATAGCGATTTGTCCCTGGAGGAGTTCAGCTGGATCTTCATCCTTCCAGCCTACAGTTACTCTGTTTGGGGTACCAATACCAGTTCAGTAGAAGCGAGCTCAGAGGCCTTTATCGACACAGTCCCATGCATTCTAGTAGAAGAGGTCTCAGCAGTATATGCAGGTCCAAGCTCATAGGCAGTGAGACCAGCAGTATCAGGCAGAACAAGAATCATGTACCTATTGTGGTAAGATAGGGCATCTCAGATCAGTTTGTCGGGTGGCCAGTAGGCGATGCTTCTTCCATGGAGCGGAGGACCATTCAGTTAGCACATACGTCTATCCGACATCTCGAGGACGACCAGCTACACCAGATGTATCACCTCAATCCTTTCAGTCGCATCACTCATCACTCTCAGTAGTAGATGAGCAGTTAGGACCAATACTAGATGTTCGACCATTGGCATAGTATCCTCTGCCATCACGAGCTCATAGGGTCATGAAGAATAGGTATGCAACTCTAGAGGGGTGTAAATAGAGTTTATAACAATAATAGCCAATTTAAAATTAAACTCTTTTCACCAACAGTAAATAATCAGAGTAAATGCGTAAATAAAAAGATCAAGAGAGCATACACAAATACAGTCATTTTTAACCTGGTTTTCTCGTGGAGGACTAGTCCGGGCATGAGAACTCTAGCTCAGGATTAATTCACTATTTGTGAAATAGTAGTTACACTCCGTGCCTTTTCTTCAGAAGAGCACGTCAACTTCTTACAAAGATCGCTGTGGCGATGCTTGGAATTTTTCAAGCGACTTTCTTGACTCTTGCACAAACTCCTAACTGAATAACACTGAGCACCTTGAGGCTTAAGAAGCTTGTGGCTAGTAGATGAGAAGGATAAGGCTTGTATGAGGCTTATAAAGATGAGAAGAGAAGATAATTGGATGATTGAAAATAAGAGAATTTAAGGCCTATTTATACTAGTTGGAATAGGCAGAATTCGGCCAGAATTCTGTGTCAAGAATTCAAATTTTTGGCCGTTGGACAACTAGCACACAGCAAACCCTAAAAATTAGGATCCTGTAATTTAGGGGACAGAGTTCGGCCCAAACTCTGTCTCCATAGGACAGAATTGCACAACTGGGCTTCTATAGGTTAGTTTGGTTTGGTGGAGCTTTTGGTTTTGTTTGGTGTTAAGGTATAGGCCCAGAATACTCAGTGCTACTCAGTTTACATTTAGCTAGACTCAATAAATGTAAAAATACAGACTTAAAAAATAAAGTACGCTGTAGGAGAGAGCCGACGTTCGTCTTGCACCGAGTTCTATCTTGATGTGTCATATTGAATTATGACAAGTATCATATTGTCAATTTTATCAATATTTGGTTGACTGTGATTTGGGTCAACAATCTTCCCCATATTGATAATTGATAAAATGATATTTGTATATTCAATGTTCATACCTGAACACAAGTAGTAGTCATGCATAGAAGCAGTAGCACCCCGTAAAAATAGCTCCCCCACAAACATAGCTTCTCTATAAGCCAATGTTCCTTATCCTGATAAACATACTCTCTACCAAAACATAGATATCACAGAATATGATAAAAATATGAATATCAAATAAATGTCCCCCTTTTGTCATTTATCAAAAATGCATAGCTAATATGAATAGCAAACTCAAATAAATAGAAAACTGTAGGAGAAAGTACCTGACAAGCGCACCATAGTAATGATAAACTGCAGATAAAGGCTGAAGATCCACAGAACGTAGAGTGCACTCATACAATAAAATCAACTACATAAATAGAAGTCCATAATGCATAAAAACTAAATAGGATCATTACGAGGAGGAGGATGGTTCGATGAGGAAGCACCCTCGGTTCTAGCCCTCTTTCCTATATTAAACAACCTAGGTGCCATTGAACAATAAAGGAAATTTGAAATTGAGATGGAGAAAAAGAAGAAATTATACCTCAAGAGAATTGTGGAGTATGGAAGAGAATGATGCAAGAGTTATTCTCCTTGAGTTTGGAGAAGAAATCCACACTAGATAGAGAATACTAGGGTTAGGGTTTGAAGAGGAAGTAGTTTGAGAAGTTTTGGAGGAGGCAATGGAGAGGAGAGAGAGGGAGAACCCGAAAATATGAAGGAGGGTTCGGATGGTCGGGTGAATCCTGGACCGTAGGATTAAAACAGATGGACGGCTGAGAGCAGTTGGAAGTTCGGGAATATACAGACCGAATTCGGCCCGAACTCTGGGTGAGGCAGAGTTCGGCCCGAGTTCTGGGTTCTGGGACCAGAACTGAAACCAGTTTAAAAATGGTTAGAAACCAATGCCAAAATTTTTAAAAAAATTGAATAAGAGGGATAAAAATTTAAGAAATTCAAAAGTAAATGGCCAAGTAAAAAAATTTCAAATGGAAATCGAATAGAGTAAACTAAATGAAGTTAGAAAATTTAAATGTGTTAAGTTATAAATGAAATTGAACCATATTAAACAAGGATTTATGACACAAATCCGTACGGTGAAAGTGCCATGGGGTAGCTGCATGGGCCGGATCCCAGCTAGCGGTTGTCCGAAGACTAGTGCACCGTGTCGCTTAGGCTTTAACGCCTTGTTGTCAGAAGGACCCTTTCGGCTTGTACCCATAGCAAAGTCATCATAAAGAACCGTGACATAATCGATATTTACGCAGGCCAATTTAATGAATAACCGCTTCATCCAAAATTTCTAATTCACGACAAAGAAAGTTGAATCGCTCTTCGGATAGTGGTTTTGTAAAGAAATCTGTGAGCTGATGATCAGTGTTAATAAATTCTAAATTTATAGTGCCATTCTGTTGATGATCACGCAAAAAGTGGTGACAAATTTTAATGTATTTCGTGCGTTAGTGGCATATAAGGTTCTTAGTAAGGTTGATAGCACTAGTGTTATCACAGAATATAGGAATGTGCATAAAAGATAGGTTGTAGTCTGCAAGGGTTTGCTTCATCCATAGAATTTGTGCATAACAATGACCAACTGTGATATATTCAGCTTTTGTTGTGGATAGTATGACAGAATTCTGCTTCTTGCTAAACTATGAGACTAGAGCCTTGCATAATAAATGACAAGTGCCACTCATACTTTTACGGTCGACTTTGCATCCCGCAAAATTAGCATCTGAATAACCAATAAGGTCAAAGGATGTGGATTTGGGATACCACAAGGCCACTGTAACAGTACCCTTAAAGTATCGAAAGATACACTTAACGGTGAACATGTGTGATTCCTTAGGACTAGCTTGATAGCGAGCACACAGACAAATACTAAACATGATATCAGAACAACTAGCAGTTAAGTAAAGTAGACTACCAATCATACCTCGATACTTACGTTGGTCAACAGGTTTGCCGCTTTCATCAGGTTCCAGCTTGGTCGTAGTAGCCATAGGTGTGCTGATTGGTTTGACGTTGTCAAGATCAAACTTTTTCAGCATATCCTTTGTGTATTTTGACTTGCTGATGAAAGTTCCTTGCAAAGTTTGTTTGACTTGTAATCCAAGGAAGTAAGTGAGCTCCCCCATCGTGCTCATCTCAAATTCGTTCTGCATACGCTTAGTGAAATCTTGGCATAGATTTTCATTAGTGGACCCAAATATGATATCATCGACATAATTTTGCACTAAAAGAATGGTGTCTTGAAAACTTTTGATAAAAAGTGTAGTGTCAATCTTTTCTTTTAAAAAACCTTTATCTAGTAAGAAATTCCTTAGGTGTTCATACCAAGCTCTGGGGGCTTGTTTGAGACCATATAACGCTTTCTTGAGTTTGAAAATATGGTCGAGAAATTTGTGATTTTCAAAACCAGGGGGTTGTTTTACAAAAAACTTTCTCCTTAATAAAACTATTCAGAAAAGCACTTTTGACATCCATTTGCAAAAGTTTAAAATTTAAAAGTTTGCAAAGGCACAAAGCATCCGAATGGATTCAAGTCTTATAACAGGAGCATACGTCTCATCGTAGTTGATACCTTCCTCTAGGTTGTATCCTTGAGCTACTAGACGAGCTTTGTTGCGAGTGACTGAACCATCTTCATTTACTTTGTTACGAAAAACCCATTTAGTACCAATGATCGAATGGTTAGCTGGTTTAGGAACAAGTTCCCAAACCTGGCTTCTTTCGAATTGGTTGAGTTCTTCTTGCACAGCTGAAATCCAAAACTCATCATTAAAAGTTTCTAAAATAGTTTTAGGCTCAATTTGCAAAATAAAAGCAGTGCTAGCAATGGAATCTCTTAACGATGATCAAGTACTTACTCCGCGTGATACCTCAACTATTACCAAGTTTTCTGGGTGTGATGGCTTGAACGCGAACTTCTTCGGTAAGCCCTCCAGAGAATTGGTTTCAGGGGTGATATTCATCGGCGTGGAAGTTAATGGTTCAACATCATCGTCGGGTATAGCTGCTACACTATTTTCCTTATCAAAAGTCACATTAGTAGACTCTTCTACAATCATTGAGTGTTTGTTTAATACTCTCTATCCCATACTCTTGGCAGCATAACCAAGAAAAATACCATCGTCAGCTTTGGCATCAAATTTGCCTAAGTTGTCTTTGGTGTTTAGGATAAAACAACGACAACCAAACACTCTAAAATATGAGACATTAGGAGTCCTACCAAACCAAAGCTCGTAGGGTGTTTTCTTCGAAATAGGTCGAATAAGCGCCCTATTTAAAACATGGCATGCTGTACTGACAGCTTCTGTCCAAAAATATTTTGGAAGTAAAAATTTATTCAATATGACTCTAGCCATATCGCCAAGAGTCCTATTCTTTTGCTCCACAACACCATTTTTTTTTAAGAGTTCGAGGACTAGAAAACTCATGATCAAAACCATTTGTTTCGCAAAACTTTTCAAAATCGAAATTTTTGAATTCGCCTCCATGATTACTTCGGATTCGAGTAATCATGTAGCCTTTTTCGTTTTGGACCTTTTTGGCAAAGATTTTGAAAACTGAAATCGCATAGCTTTTGTTTGAAAGGAAGAAAATCCAAGTAAATCTAGAAAAAATCATCTACTATAACAAAAGCATAGAGTTTTCCACGAAGACTGGCTACTCTACTGGGACCAAATAAGTCCATGTGCAGTAATTGCAAGGGTCAAGTAGTACTTACAGTGTTTATGGAATGAAATGAAAATTTGGTTGCCTTTTTCAGTTCACATTCGGCACATACCGTGTCCTTCTTGAATGTGATGTCAGACAGACCTCTTACTAGATTTTTTGTCGATAGTCTGGATATAGTATCCATATTGGCATGACCGAGATGCTGATGCCACAAAAATCTCTCATCTTTGTGGGCATAGAGGCATCTTCCTGCACTGTTACTATTTCTAGATAGATAGAAAATATAAATGTTATCTTCTCTTATCCCTTCAAAAGCAATATCTTCCGTTGACCTATCATAAATATAGCATTTATTGTCCAAAGTTAATATCATATTCGTGATCAGCAAGATGACTTATGTTGAACAGGTTATGCTTTAACTCGGACACTAGGCAGACATCCTTTATTACTGGAGAAGGAGGATAACCAATAGTACCATTACCTATGATGTAGCCCTTTAAATTGTTACCGAAGGATACATACTCTTCCCTCTTCATCGATAGTGATGCGAAAAGATTTGCACTCCCGTCATATGTCGCGAGCATCCACTATCGAGAATCCACTTGCTTTTAGTTGATGAAGGAAGGTCCACCTACATCACGAGTAGATGTGACCTTTGGTACCCAAGTTCTTGTGGGTCCTGAAATATTAGTCTTCGGTACCCAAGTATATAGATTAATATCAACTAATTTTCTAATTCTACACTTTGGTGAGATATGGCCATGTAATCGACAGTATGTGAAAGTAGCATGTCTATTTGTGTTGGAAGCAGGTTGATAGTGATGTCTATATGCAACATGGTGATACTTGTGTGGAATAGTAGGATAGTGACTATATGTAGCAGCAGGATAATAGGTATGAGTAGATTGAGAATTATGTCTCTGTGCTTGTGGTTTATGTACTGCATGGGAGTACATGTGCATATAAGCATAGTTACGTGCTGCATATGGGTGATGTATTTTACTATTATGAGTGGTCTTATGTTTTGTGCTTGTTTTGTGACTGTGTGATTGGGTTTGAGGTTGAGCAACCTGTTTCTCTAATCTAATCTCTAATTTTTTAGAGGCAGCATTCAGTTCATTACACTTAGCATTTAAACCATCGATCTTAGCAATAGAGACCTTGTGTTTGTTCTTTTCTTCAGCAAGCTCTTTGTTGAGTACTAAGATCTCACGTGTTTACTTTTAAATGTCACGAACCGCACCCACTGTGAGGGTACGAGCACGTAACAACGCCCAGCCTACGCCGTAGTATCGGCGGTAGAACGCTGTCCTAGGTTACTATCTAATCAACAACTTACGCAATTATATAATGTACTTATCGAATCTCAACTCTGAACGGAGGACAAGTATAGATATAATGAATCTCAATCACAGTCTAAGAACGATATGCTAGCACAGAAGATTAAAACTAAGACTAATAACAGAAATAAAACCAACAACTAATAATATAATCTCAAACAATCTCAACTACAAATCTTAACTTATATACAACTCCAGTTCTAAAGCATGAAAGCTAAAACAAGACAAACTAGCTAAACTTCCGATCACTCCTGAGTGTCGGGGCCATAGGTTGCTAAGCCATCTCCTGGTCAGTAATATGTAGGGCATGTGTCCCCAGGACAATCATCTGTAAAATTTACAACAGGTCCAGTCAGGACAGGAACGAGTACAACTCATCAAGAAAATCCAAGTAAATAACAGGGAACTATAAAGCAGTTATAGGCAGTTTTATTGATGAATATAGCAGTTTATATACAGGTGATGGTATGGAGAACAGATAAGACACAAGGAAAGTAAGTAACTAAAACAAGAGAAGAATGATGGCAATAAAGACTATAAAATAAATCTAGCTGAACTAAAGTAACATAATAAGTCCAAGCAGTAAATGTATAACAAGTGTAAAACTACTATAAATCCAGTACGAGATGAATCTAATACAAGATGAATCCAGTACAAGATGATTCTAGGTAGTGATCAAGAATCCAGGTGAGACCAGCTATACTCTAACAGTATGTTTTAAAATACCGAGGTCGACATGTAAACGGCTATGGGTAATCAGGCACATATCTCACTGATCAGGCGAGAGATAGCTATGCTTCCAGTAGATTCCAGTTGGAGATTCCAGATTTGGGATATGTCTACATGTCTTACTCAATATTTTCCTGCCCCATAATACAAATGAATCCATAATTCGACACGAGAATCGAGATGAGTCCAGCCAAAATATGATGATTCTAGAAATAGATTCTGGAATGATTCCAATGATTCCAGTAATAGAGGCCAGATAAGTAAGGTATGTGTGTCGCATACATGAATCCAGAAATATCCATACGTGTGGTATCAGAGAATCACATAAAACTAAATAGAACTGAAGTACAGTAACTGGCAAATAAAAGAGAGAACTATCAGAGAATGTACTCGCCTGATACACTGAAAAGAGTAGTGTAATGTCAGATGTTTGCACCGGAGTCACAATGTCCTAAATAGAACAGTACAGGTTATAATTTGTTTAAAACAAGGTAAATGATGTTTATGATACAATCTACATGATTTCTAGGCCAATCTAGTTCAAAGTCAACTCTAAGTCAAACCTGGTCAACTGTCTAGGTCAAACTAGGTCCAAGTCAAACTTGGTCAACTCTGGGTTAACCCAAGTCAACTACACTAGTTAAACAAGGTCAAGTGGTCACATCTAGACTCAATCTTGACTTTTGGTCAACTCCAGTCAATCCTGGACTATTGGGTCAAACCTTGGTCAACTGTCTAGTCAAACTAGGTCTAGGCCAGTCAACTCAAGTCTAAACAACCACCCATAGGTCACTCTAGCACTAGGCTATATACCAAGTAGATACGTTATACAATATATATACAGTCATTTATATACATGTTTACATAGATACCAAGTGAGGGCTAAGGCATATACACAAGGTACACTTAGGCTTGTATAGGCTATAGGCCTATACTTGCATAGCACATGTATATGTCAGTCAATACTAGGCATCTCATACACCAACTATTTATCTAATTTTAATATAGATAGCACACACATTATCTATAGCTACCTTGATATACATATCACATATAGATATACATATTTATATATATATATATATATATATATATATATATATATATATATATATATATATATATATATATATATATAAAATATATATATATATATATATATATATATATATATATATATATATTTTATCACATATAGATACACATAAATATATATATATATATATATATATATATATATATATATATATATATATATATATATATCACTCTAAAAAATATATATATATATATATATATATATATATATATATATATATATATATATATATATATATATAAAAAAAAAATATATATATATATATATATATATATATCACTCTAAAAAAAAAAAAAAAAAAAAAAAAAAAAAAAAAATCACTCTAAAATATATATATATATATATATATATATATATATATATATATATATATATATATATATATATATATATATATATATATATATATATATATATATATATCACTCTAGGCATATATATATATGTATATATATATATATATATATATACATATATATGCCTAGAGTGATATATATATATATATATATATATATATATATATATATATATATATATATATATATATATATATATATGTATATATATATGCCTAGAGTGATATGGAGAAGGGCATGTGTGCGTCAAATAGTGTAAGTGAAGTCTAGGTGTACATGTGAGGGTGTAAGTGTCAAGGCATGAGTGTGTGACAAAGTGTGTGTGGGGGTGTCCATGTGGTACAATGTTACATGTTCTCAGGAATGTTAGGAACAAGTGACAGGAAACAAATGTGTATTGGTATAGGTATAGGAAACATTAGAGTGTATGAAAACAGTGTGAAATGGTGACAGGTTTGAACCTGTGAATGTGTGTGTATAGAGGAGTATAGGAAATCAGGGTATTCATGGCAATTAGCACATTCAAACCAAACTAAACTCAAAAACCCAATAGCCTATACAACATAAACTCCCATTCTCAAAATCCTGAGATCACTCTCAATCAATGCCAATACCTGACATTTCAATCTTAAATCCTATTTCAGTTTACAATTGGGGAATCAAAATGACAGGGATTTACTCATGTGTGTGTGAGATGTGTAAACATATGTGTGGGTGTGTGAGTAGCTTCTCATTAAACACTATTGTAAATCTCAGTTTTTGTGTGTGTTGACAGGAAAAGTGCAGTGTGCAAAATATCAGAAAACAGCAAATGAGTATGTGTAGCTGTGTGTTATAGGAAGAGTGTGTTCTCAGGAATTTAGCTCAGCAATCAGTCTTCATGTTCCATTACAAGAATAACAAGTGACAGTAAGGTAAATGAGTGTAGCAGTATGTGAGAGGAGTGAATCATAGAATGTGGGATGAACATAGTGTACCCAAACTCAAATCAAAAATGTCAAAAAAACTAGAAATGAATCAGTGGCAGGCTTCATGTCAATTCAACAACCCAAAATCTAATCCATATCATTTCCAACACCAAATTTGAATCTCAAAACATAACCAAACAGTTTGAACATAGTTTAAATTCAGAAATTGAATTCAACAGGACAAGTATCAGGAATTATGCATCCCAATACAGGAAAAAGCCATTTTCGAACCAAAACCTAACACCTATCAGCAAATAACATTACAGTGATGTAATTACACATGTACATGTATTAAACACAGTAATTTAATTTATTAAAACAATTTAAAATAGGGGATCAATCCCAGGATATTGAAAACTGGACTCGTATCAGTCGAACATAGGGAAACTTCGATTTGATCTACAAAAAAATGATAACATGATGAAATAAAGGTTGGTAAATCATAACAAACATGTGCACGTGTCGTGACACTCGTTTGTGTCCCACCAAGTGGACACGAGCGTGTCTAAACCACTCAAACACTCACAGACGCACAGTACAGTGCGCTGCGTCGTGCACGCATGCACGCGTATCCCACGCGCGACACAGGGCACGACACGACTCGTGCTCGTGCCCACGTGTTCGCCACATATAGGGCTATACGTGTATGCCCCTGCACCGTGTCCAAGACACGTGTCGTGTCCGTGCCAACCGCGTATCTGACGCATTCCAGCGCGCGCAACGACAGCTCGCGCGTGTCCCGTACGACCAGTACGGGGAGGATTTCTCCTCGCACACAAAACGAAATGCTTCCAAATTTTGGGAGCATGGTGGCAGTCACTGCCCCAACACTCACACAAAATTTGGTGTGTCCACGTATCCTGTGTCGGGAGAAATAGACCCTGTGATACAGGACACAGTGCACAGTGCACGGACAGCGTATTCGTGTCCTCGTGTGGACACGACACAACCCTAAAATCAGGAAGAAAACACAGAAATCAATAGGCAAACCCTAGATCTAGGATTCTATTCAAATACATTTGCAAAATTTGTAAATCAAATCGGTTCGAGCATTTCGTCGAACACCTAGCTATTAGGTTCGATACGTGTCCGATACGGACACGTAACTTAATGCAAAAGACTAGGATAAAAAATGAGATCAAATGAATAAATGGGAATTTTTAGAAGGGGAAAAAATACCTTTATTTTCTCCAAGTGTTGGAATGATAAAAAGAGACAAGTCCTAATGAATAAGTGTTTAAATAGGGTAGGGATCCCTATGTGGCTGGTCATAAGCTCAAAAATTAGGGTTAGGGTTCACTAAATGGCCCATGGGCTTAAGTCATGATCAATTAAATAATTAATCCATAAGTCATTTCATGAAACCACAAGCCATGACTTAAATTCACTAAACCAAATCCTCTCATTCTAAAACTATTCTCTAATGACTAAAATAGGTTAACTCAAGTTAGAGTAGGGTTACCATAGCTAGAGTTAGCTTCTAGGCTAGTCCACTAGGTCTCAACAAGTCAAGGTCAACTAGAATTCACCAATTCAACAAATCACCAAATAATTCAAATAAGTCAAAATGGCAAAATTACCCCTAGACTAAAAATGATAATTAAATCATCCTAATGATATGGTTAGGCTCTAGGTCATGCAGACTCTAGGGTTTCACTGACAGTACATCAAAATCATTAGTCATGACTTAAACCAGATTTTAAATAGTTTAAAAATTATTAAAAATCTCCAAAAATTATAATATGAAATAAATATCAATAAATAATAATTATAATTACAAAATTTCAAAATTACCCTTATCTGGAAAACTGGGTGTTACAATCCTACCCACCTTAGAAAAATTTTGTCCTCGAAATTAAAATGATCGTACCCTTCCTAGGTCAAACCCCCAATCAATCGAAGTCGAAGCAACACAATCCTACTGGTCGTGATTTTACGGTCTCGAACAGGGTAGCTATGCTATCTAGCAATCAAAACAATATCCTCGCAGGTACTAATGGAATCATACAGGAAAGTGGGGAGGAAGAATGAGAAGGACAAACCTACTAACCCATCACCTGCAGCGTCGGTCTCCTCGACCGCCATCGCAAAAGCTCCACCCCTCTGGTGCTGAGCTACAGGTAGCCTAGCTCCCTCAAAAGGAGGTGCAAAGGGACAGTCTATATTCTGGTGGGCTTCAGACCCACAGAAATAGCAAACCTTCAGCCTCTTCCTATACTACTCCCTGGTGTGTCCCAACTTCCTGCAGTAGGAACAACTGATCTTCTTCGGGTCCTGACCCTGATACTGATGCTGCACCTGCTGAACCATCACTAGTGCCCGGGTCTGCAGAATCTGTACGTGAGGCCTCTTGGCCTGGCCTCCGCTGCTGCTACCACTCTGGAAGTCACGACCCCTCTTCAACTTCAACCCCAGGTCGTCCTCCGCTGCCATAGCCCCAGAAAATATCTCCGCAAAGGTAGCGTTTTGGTCGCTCTTAGTCAGCGACCGAACCTCCCTAATCAAACCTCGGCGGAACTTCCTCGTCTTCGTCTTCTCAGTCAAGTCATCTATAAACCGGACCAATCGATAAAACTCCTCGGCGTACTCAGCTGCTGTCTGGTTTCCCTGAACCAGACCCTCAAACTGTGCCTCTATGCCTCCCAAGGCCACATCAGGAAAGAACTGCTCCTTGAACAGTTACTTGAACTGGGCCCAAGTCTGGCCCTCAACTCCCATCCTGGGATCTGTCTGGTACTACGCACGGGCTAAGTCCTGCATCTGACTGCCCACCGCCTCGATATAGAGTCGATCTGGTATCTCTGCCAGCCTGAATATCTCCTCGATATGCTCTATCCAATCGTCTGCATAATGAATACCCTCAATACCTAGGAACTCTCTGGGATGAATCTTCTGGAAGTCTTATATATCCTTCTTCTTTCGACGAGGATGTTGATGCTCTCCCTGAGCAGTCACCATCTCCACAGTAGTACGGACTAGCTGATGTGCCTCGTCAATCCTCTGACAAAAATCGGTAGTCTACCGCTGCTGCTGCTGCTGCTGATGAGACGCCATAATCCTCTCCACGAAAAAGAATAGATGAGCAGCATCTACCATCCCCGCAGGTGGAGGCTGCTGCGGCGGAAGGATCTCAGGAAGCACCCGACTCTGTCTTCCAGCTGGTGGAGGCGCTCCTCCGAAAGCTGTTGAAACACCCACCCCAGCTGGCATGACTGGGGCTACGGTACCGGAAATTGGCTGCTGAAGACGAGAGGTGGCAGACCCCTCTACAGCGGCTGCTGTACCAGAGCGATGTGATCGTATCTCCACCATCGTGAAGACAGATCGAAAAGGAAGTCAATACTGAGCAGGAATCGATAAAATCAAAGGAGGATAGTTAATTTTCAAGGAAGACAATCAGCAAGATGTATAGATGGCATGAATTGAAGTAGACTTTTTCCTAACTGTGATTGAGTGCCTCTCCGGTAAAGCCTATCTCTCAATCCTATCCCAGGCTCGCAGCAGTACAACTAAGTCATCGTACTACCACGATATCGTACTAATGCGACTCTCGACCTGCATGGGCCACCACTAAAAACGTGTCACAACCCGCACCCACTGTGAGGGTACGAGCACGTAACAACGCCCAGCCTATGCCGCAGTATCGGCGGTAGAACGCTGTCCTAGGTTACTATCTAATCAATAACTCACGCAATTATATAATGTACTTATCGAATCTCAACTCCGAACGGAGGACAAGTATAGATATAATGAATCTCAATCACAGTCTAAGAACGATATGATAGCACAGAAGATTAAAACTAAGACTAATAACAGAAATAAAACCAACAACTAATAATATAATCTTAAACAATCTCAACTACAAATCTCAACTTATATACAACTCCAGTTCTAAAGCATGAAAGCTAAAACAAGACAAACTAGCTAAACTCCCGATCACTCCTGAGTGTCGGGGCCATAGGGAGCTAAGCCATCTCCTGGTCAGTAATATGTAGGGCATGTGTCCTCAGGGCAATCATCTGTAAAATTTACAATAGGTCCAGTCAGGACAGGAACGAGTACAACTCATCAAGAAAATCCAAGTAAATGACAAGGAACTATAAAGCAGTTATAGGTAGTTTTATTGATGAATATGGCAGTTTATATACAGGTGATGGTATGGAGAACAGATGAGACACAAAAAAAGTAAGTATCTAAAACAATAGAGGAATGATGGCAATGAAGACTGTAAAATAAATCTAGCTGAACTAAAGTAACATAATAAGTCCAGGCAGTAAATATATAACAAGTGTAAAACTACTATAAATCCAGTACGAGATGAATCTAATACAAGATGAATCCAATACAAGATGATTCTAGGTAGTGATCAAGAATCCAGGTGAGACCAGCTATACTCTAACAGTCTGTTTTAAAATACCGAGATCGACATGTAAACGGCTATGGGTAATCAGGTACATCTCTCACTGATCAGGCAAGAGATGGCTATGCTTCCAATAGATTCCAGTTGGAGATTCCAGATTTGGGGTATGTCTACATGTCTTACTCAATATTTCCCCGCCCTGCAATACAAATGAATCGAGAATTCGACACGAGAATCGAGATGAGTCCAGCCAAAATATGATGATTCCAGAAATATATTCCAGAATGATTCCAATAATTCCAGTAATAGAGGCCAGATAAGTAAGGTATGTGTGTCGCATACATGAATCCAGAAATATCCATACGTGTGGTATCAGAGAATCACATAAAACTAAATAGAACTGAAGTACAGTAACTGGCAAATAAATGAGAGAACTATCAGAGAATGTACTCGCCTGATACTCTGAAAAGAGTATTGTAATGTCAGATGTCTACACCGGAGTCACAATATCCTAAATAGAAAAGTACAGGTTATAATGTATTTAAAACAAGGTAAATGATGTTTATGATGCAATCTATATAATATCTAGGCCAATCTTGGTCAAAGCCAACTCTAAGTCAAACCTGGTCAACTATCTAGGTCAAACTAGGTCTAAGTCAAACTTGGTCAACTCTGGGTCAACCCAAGTCAACTACACTAGTTAAACTAGGTCAAGTGGTCACATCTAGACTCAATTTTGACTTTTGGTCAACTCCAGTCAATCCTGGACTATTGGGTCAAACCTTGGTCAACTGTCTAGTCAAACTAGGTCTAGGCCAGTCAACTCAAGTCTAAACAACCACCCATAGGTCACTCTAGCACTAGGCTATATACCAAGTAGATACGTTAAATAATATATATACATTCATTTACATACATGTTTACATAGATACCTAGTGAGGGCTAAGGCATATACACAAGGTGCACTTAGGCTTGTATAGGCTATAGGCCTTTACTTGCATAGCACATGTATATGTCACTCAATACTAGGCATCTCCTACACCAACTATTTATCTAATTTTAATATAGATAGCACACACATTATCTATAGCTACCTTGATATACATATCACATATAGATATACATATATATATACATATATATATATATATATATATATATATGCCTAGAGTGATATGGAGAAGGGCATGTGTGTGTCAAATAGTGTAAGTGAAGTCTAGGTGTACATATGAGGGTATAATTGTCAAGGCATGAGTGTGTGACAAAGTGTGTGTGGGGGTGTCCATGTGGTACAATGTTACATGTTCTCAGGAATGTTAGTAACAAGTGAAAGAAAACAAATGTGTGTGGGTATAGGAAACATTAGAGTGTATGAAAACAGTGTAAAATGGTGACAGGATTGAACCTGTGAATGTGTGTGTATAGAGGAGTATAGGAAATCAGGGAATTCATTGCAATTAGCACATTCAAACCAAACTAAACTCAAAAACCCAATTCCCTATACAACATAAACTCCCATTCTCAAAATCCTGAGATCACTCTCAATCAATGCCAATACCTGACATTTCAATCTCAAATCCTATTTCAGTTTACAGTTGGGGAATCAAAATGACAGGGATTTATTCATGTGTGTGTGAGATGTGTAAACATATGTGTGGGTGTGTGAGTAGCTTCTCATTAAACACTATTGCAAATCTCAGTTTTTGTGTGTGTGTTGACAGGAAAAGTGCAGTGTACAAAATATCAGAAAAAAGCAAATGAGTGTGTGTAGCTGTATGTTATAGGAAGAGTGTGTTCTCAGGAATTTAGCTCAACAATCAGTCTTCATGTTCCATTGCAAGAATAGCAAGTGACAGTAAGGTAAATGAGTGTAGCAGTATGTGAGAGGAGTGAATCATAGAATGTGGGATGAACATAGTGTACCCAAACTCAATTTAAAATTGTCAAAAAAATGAAAATGAATCAGTGGCAGGCTTTATGTCAATTCAACAACCCAAAATCTAATCCATATCATTTCCAACACCAAATTTGAATCTCAAAACATAACCAAACAGTTTGAACGTAGTTTAAATTTAGAAATTGAATTCAACAGGACAAGTATCAGGAATTATGCATCCCAATACAGGAAAAAGCCATTTTCGAACCAAAACCTAACACCTATCAGCAAATAACATTACAGTGATGTAATTACACATGTACATGTATTAAACACAGTAATTTACTTTATCAAAATAGTTTAAAACCGGGGATCAATCCCAGGATATTGAAAACTGGACTCGTATCAGTCGAACATAGGGAAACTTCGATTTGATCTACAAAAACATGATAACATGATAAAATAAAGGTTGGTAAATCATAACAAACATGTGCACGTGTCGTGACACTCGTTCATGTCCCACCAAGTGGACACGAGCGTGTCCAAACCACTCAAACACTCACAGACGCACAGGACAATGCGCTGCGTCGTGCACGCATGCACGCGTGTCCCACACGCGACACAGGGTACGATACGACTCATGCTCGTGCCCACTTGTTCGCCATATATAGGGCTACACGTGTATGCCCCTGTACCGTGTCCAAGACACGTGTCGTGTCCGTACCAACCGCATATCAGACGCGTTCCAACGCGGGCAACGACAGCTCGGACGTGTCCCATACGACCAGTATAGGAAGGATTTCTCCTCGCACACAAAACGAAATGCTTCCAAATTTTGGAAGCATGGTGGCAGTCACTGCCCCAGTACTAACACAAAATTTGGTGTGTCCACGTATCCTGTGTCGAAAGAAATAGACCCCGTGATATAGGACACAGTGCACAGTACATGGACAGCGTGTTCGTGTCCTCGTGTGGACACGAGACGACTCTAAAATCAGGAAGAAAACACAGAAATCAATAAGCAAACCCTAGATCTAGGATTCTATTCAAATACATTTGCTAAATTTGCAAATCGAATCGGTTCGTGCATTTCGTCGAACACCTAGCTATTAGGTTCGATACGTGTTCGATACGGACACATAACCTAATGCAAAAGACCGGGATGAAAAAAGAGATCAAATGAATAAATAGGAATTTTTGGAAGAAAAAAATACCTTTATTTTCTCCAAGTGTTGGAATGATAAAAAGAGGCAAGCCCTAATGAATAAGTGTTTAAATAGGGTGGGGATCCCTATGTGGCTGGTCATAAGCTCAACAATTAGGGTTAGGGTTCACTAAATGGCCCATGGGCTTAAGTCATGATCAATTAAATAATTAAGCCATAAGTCATTTCATGAAACCACAAGCCATGACTTAAAATCACTAAACCAAATCCCCTCATTCTAAAAGTATTCTCTAATGACTAAAATAGGTTAACTGAAGTTAGACTTGGGTTACCATAGCTAGGGTTAGCTTCTAGGCTAGTCCACTAGGTCTCAACAAGTCAAGGTCAACTAGAATTCACCAATTCAACAAATCACCAAATAATTCAAATAAGTCAAAATGACCAAATTATCTCTAGGCTAAAAATGATAATTAAATCATCCTAATGATATGGTTAGGCTCTTGGTCATGCAGTCTCTAGGGTTTCACTGGAAGCACATCAAAATCACTAGTCATGACTTAAACCAGATTTTAAATAGTTTAAAAATTATTAAAAAACTCCAAAAATCATAATATGAAATAAATATCAATAAATATTAATTATAATTACAAAATTTTAAAATTACCCTCATCTGGAAAACTGGGTGTTACATTAAATAAGTGCTTCGGCATCATGTAGGCTAACATAAGCTTGGACACCTCACTAGTGACTTTCGTGGGTGGAGTGTCTCTAATATTATCAAGTAAGGAAGAAATATTTTGAATCTCTATTTCATAGCCTTTGATTTTCTCCTTGGCATGCTTATATTTACTAATGACTTTCTTGTGGTCATTTAGTAAATCATTAAATGCATCGCCAAGTTCATCAAAAGTAACATCATCGAGAGTTTCGCTAGTTACCTTCTTGGATGTTGCCATTAGGCAGATATTAGCGGTGTCTAGAGAAGAGTCATTTTCTTCCTTGGAATCACTTTTTTCTTTTTCGTGCCAAATACTAGTATTGGCATATTTTTTTGAAGAAGGCTTCTTGTAGGGCTTCTCATATCTTTTCCCTTTCTTTGCGAAGGGACGGTCCTTTCGAACGTGTCCAGTCTTTTTACAGCCATAACACGTTGGTTCTTCCTCATCATCTTCTTGTTGTTCCTTCTTTCTTTGATTGAAATGAAGAAACTTATTGAAGTTACGTACTAGAAGAGCTTGATCATCACCTTCAAAATTGTCATCGTCAGTCTCTTCAGGATCAGCCCTTCGACGATGAACTTTTAGGGCAATTTCTTTTGCCTTTGGAGCAGGTTCGTCGAAGTCTTTGAGGTCGAGTTTGTAGCTCATCAGCTTTTCCATCAAAGTTTCCATAAACATTTTGGTAAGATCATTGCCTTCTATAATAGCTGTTACCTTAGGGTTCCAGATCTTCGACATCCCCCTAAGTAACTTATAGATCTTCTCATGATTTGTATATTGTTTGCCAAGAGATAACAGAGGGTTGATGACGTCAAGGAACTTTGTGAACATTTGGTTGATCGTCTCATTCGGCTTCATCTGGAACGCCTCGTATTCCTGAGTAAGACGACTAATTTTAGATTCCTTAACTTGAGTGGTTCCTTTATGCATTACTTCTAGAAGCTTCCATACTTCGTGCGAGGTGGAGCAGGTCGAGACCCTAGTGCATTTTGCGCACCGCATGCCCGCGCATTCATTGGTTGCCCGCCGTGTGCTTTGTAACACCCAGTTTTCTAAAATGAGGGTAATTTTGAAATTTTGTAAATATAATCATTTAATAATGATATAAAGATTATTTTGTGATTTTGGTGATTTTTAATTAATTTAAAACTATTTAAAATATTGAAATGTGATTTTGATGGTTAACTAGTGTAACCCTAGAATTGCTAAGCCTAGAGACTAACCATGACCATGGGAGCCTAGTCATGTGATTAGAATGTTATATTACTACTTTTTAGCCTAAGGGTATTTTGGTCATTTTGACTTATTAATGAAAATGAATTTTGATTAATTAAATATGTGCTAATTGTTTAGTTGAGACTTGACCTAGAATCTTAGCCTAATCTAGATTAGCCTTGAGCCTAGAATCTTGATTAGGGTAACCTAGTAAATGACAAGATTAATAATATCTAGATATTCTAAGTAGGATATTTACCCCTTAGGATATTTGTGAAAAAGGAAGCCTTAGGACTATTGAACCAATAGAAAGGTTTAGAATTGGTTGGACAAGCCCTAGTCACTCATCTACATCTAAAACTAACCCTAAATTCAATTATGGCCAGCCATACAAGCCCCTCCCACACTCCTATAAGTATGCTCCTATGTTGTTCTTGCCTCTTTTTAAATACCTTGAAAAAGCCGTAATTTGTTCTCCCCTAAACTTCTTCCATTTAATCCAAATTGAGTCCAAATTGAGTCAAATCAATTGCATCATCTTCCCCAATAGTAGAGGGTGCTAAGGGAGGATAGCTAGCAAGGTTTCGAAGTGGATTGACCATTCAATTCGAGAAGAACACCTTCCCTTATTTATTTTTTCATTGAGGTTTGACCCTCGATAGGTAATTGCCATAAAACCTATTTAAATTTTAGTGTCTTCCCATAGATGCATTCATTTAGGGTTTCCCTAGGTGTAGCTAAAGTTTGGTAGGAATTCGTGTCCATTTCGTGTCTGTATCGGACACGTTTCAGTGCTTTTAAAAGAGTGTTCGATGAAATGACACATAAGAAATTATTTTAGTAATTTTCAAAACTAAATACATGGTTGTGTAGCCCTTGGTGTGTAGATTCCAAATCCATTCGACTGAGTCAAAGATTGTGTCATTTTCGTATCGAAATTGTACACACACGCACACGCGCACAGACCCCGTGCACATCCCCTGCTACTCGACCCTAAATTCTCCCTATGTAGACCATATGGACATGTGCCACTCGGCACAGAGGTGGGGGCCATCTCTGACAAACCCCCCTCGAGTTTTAGGACACGTCGTGTCATGTCGGACACGAAAATACGAGTGCACCGATCTTACACTACACGAACAGTGGCTTCTGAAATGGCTTTCGTGTCGCATACAGATACAATATGGACTCGTGTCAGTGACTTGAAACCCTAGCCCTATACCCCCTCTACGTGTCTGCATAAGCCCATGGGTGTTCGTGTCCTGTGTTGTGTGCAATCGTGCACGACATGGCAGCACGATGGTTATTTCATAATGTTTAATTGTCACATTGGTGTTGGTTAATTTGACACAGTTGGACACATTTTGGGACACGAGCATGACCCTCTGACACATGTGCACATGTGACTCACCTTCGTATGCACCTGAATTTGGTTTTGAATTAATATGGTATTCGAAATTGGGTTGTTTGTGTCGGGTTTCATAAACACTGACACAGTGAACAGTTGACACTGTTCCATGAGTTCTTATGAATGTTTAAATAAAGTTTTAATGTAGATTTTCGAATATGAAGATATGTTAAAATTTGGGTTTCATGTGGGATTTGGCTTTCAACTGTAATATAAAATTGAATGATGATTTGGTTTTGATGTGTGTTAAAACCTGTGAATGAATAAGAAAACTAAGAATGTTAAACTGAGAATTATTTCACTATTTCAGTTAAATGAGATTGAATGTTAACTGGTTTGGATTTAATATGCTATAGGGTTGATAGATGTATGTTAAACAGAAATGAGGTTGGGTTTCAAATGTTAACTGAAACTAAAGAAAAACTAAAAATGGGATAATGTTAACTGGTATCGTAATATGAGAAATTTTCCAATTGTATAGAACTAAAAATTTATTTCCTATGTGTAAACTGAGAATTTTTCCTTGTTGTTTAAAACCAGTTAACTGAATTTGGAGAAGGTTGGGTTTGACTATGAAAAACTGAGATGTGAGTTTATGAACTGGGTTTTGGGATTGTTAACTAAGATTTGGATTCACTTGAAAACTCGAGTTTAAGTTGAAGTTAAAACTGAAAGTTAGTTTTGGGTTTTAAGTTAAAACTGAATTTGAGTTTTTGAGTTGAACAGTGAACTAAAACCTGTGAATTGAGAATTAACTCCTTATGTGAAACCTGAGATTTGTATGTTAAGTTTACTGAAAATTTAGATTGGAATTGGGTGAGCCTATGTATGTAGCTGTAGGAGTAAGGATGGACATATCATATCAAGTTATATAGGCCTCCATGTACCATCCATATGATTGGGTTTCTAGTATCCGTTAACTTAAGAGAGGGTGTGTACCTACCTATCTATTTGTCTATCTATGCATTAATCTATCTACCTAATGTATCTTCATATCTATTTTTGTATCGATATATCTAAGTATCTATCTATCTATCTATCTATCTATCTATCTACATATATATATGTATGAATGAATGTATAGATGTATTGTATGGATGCATGAATGTATGCAATACAATATAGTAATGTATATATATGTAGATATGGTTGCTATAAATATTTTTGAATGTAAAGTCCTTGATTGTATATATAATATTGAAATAAGGTTTTGGTATAGGCTTGGCTTGGTGATTGACCTCGTTAGGCTAGAGTTGACCAAAGGTCAACATGGAGTCAATAGTGAATAATTGACTTAGTTGACCAAACCCTAAAGTTGACCAATAGTTAACCATTGACCAAATTGGCCCTTGATAGCCTAAGTTGACCAGTTGACCAAGATAGCCTTGTTGTTGACCTAGTTTGACTAGATGTTGACTTGGTTTGACCCACAGTTGACCAAGAGTTTACTTTGACCTAGATTGACCTAAAAATCATATAAATGCATTGTACACTTCATTTATAACCCCCTTGTATACATATGGACTTTTGTTGCTATAAATAGGACTCAGATACCTCGTTTCGGACGGTATATTCTCACGGATATTTAGATCGCAGGCGAGTATATTTTTTGATTACTTCATAACTTGCTTAGGATTATATTCCTGCTCTAGATTACCTTATTTGATGTTGTCACGATATTATCACGAATTGGTACTATATGGATCCTTACATTGAGATGTTATCCCCCTTTGGAGCATCGGATACTTCATGTCATGTGTTTCATGTACATGATGTATTTCTCGCTCTCATATTATTTATGTTTTTATGTGTTTTATGCACGTTTATGCATGCTCGTGTACTCTCATGTGCTCTCATGTTCGGCCGTGTTTCTCATGTACAACCTATACTTCATGTGTACCCTTCATGGGCCTTCATGTGGAATTTATGTGCACTCAGTTCTGAGCCCTCATGTATACTTCATGTACACCCATCTATGGGCTTTTATGTGAAAATCATGTACGTAACATAACTTATCTGGATCCTTGTGTATTGATTGGGTATGGGGGAGTATAAATAGTCATGTGAACAATTCTAAAGTAGTATAACCATTTGTGCCTCTTTAGTATATTCATGTGCAAATCCAGCCTTTCACATGTCGACTTTGTACTCTAAATTACTAGTCACTACTAGCTCTCTACTTATAGTAGATATTTCTATTACAGTTCTCCCTCTATTTACATCATGTACTTTCTTTCAGTTTTATGTATCATACTCTCTTGCATGTTTATATTTTCTAACCTGTTATGATCTGCGTGAGATGTATTATGCTCGCTCCCGTCCTGAATGGACATGTTGAAAATTTTACAGAGGATGATGAGGAACCCTGTACCCCTTACTATGGAGCTTACCTAGATGACACTCACGACCTAGACCCCTGGGGAGGTTCAGGCAGCTGCTGAGGATGATACCCATACATAGTTTAGATAGTCTAGACTGTTTTCCTTTTTATGTTAGTTGTTGTCTTTGATTTCAGAGTTCTATTATTTAGAGATGTTGAGACTGGTAGTTGTTAACTTTGATTTATTTCACTTCTGTTTGCACCACGGTTTTGAGGATTTTCTTATTAATTCCTTCGTGCTATATTCTACCTATAGATTGTGATTGAGATGTAGCTTCTATGATTGTCCTCCTTTTGGAGAGTATTTTATATTGTGTTAGTTATAGTTCATGGACTAGAACAACGTTCTACCGTCGACACTGCGGTGTAGGCTGGGCGCTGTTACGTACTCGTACTCCTAAACTTGGTGCGGGTCGTGACACGCCTGTTCGATATGACAAAAGGTTGAACAAACTTTTTATATTATTAACGTAAAAAAGAGTACAATTGATTCTTATACGAAGAAAACTAAGTTCAAAAGTTTCTGGGAATGTGTGACGGTGGAGATCGAGCACTACAGCGGCTCCTTTACTCCATTGACGATCCGATGATGATATGGGACTTGCTCTGACTTTCTGGTGCCTTTGATGGAACTCTAGGGTTGTCGATTAGGAGGACGTCGAAATTGAAGATTTTGATAATTCTGTGGATCTTCTTTTCCTTGTCGATGCCCTTATTGGAGAAAAATCCCTCCTATTTATAGGGGAGAGGGTTACATATGCGATGTGCATTAGGGTTTCGAGATATAAAGAAATTTGTCGTCCTTGCAAGGTACGGGCTTCTTGGTGCTGACACGTGGCAGGTGCTGAGATTCCCCTCAAACTAGATCTCTGATGGCTATCAAAATAACCGAAGGAGGTGACACGTAGCTTGTGCCGATTTGCTTGTTCGGATGTAGCCGAGCAAATCTTGGGATTTTATCTCAGATTTAGATTCTGTGTAATTTGCATCCGAGATTTAAATCAATCTGCATTTATTAACTAGATCAATCCCAATCATATCTTTAAGAGAGGTAGTTTAAGCAAACCGATTTGGTGGGACCATGCAGTCAGTGCTTCAGGCAAGGCTAGCTGCGCTTCTGGGGCGATGAGTAGACTGTATTTCTGGAGAGTACGGAACCTCTGTGCTTTAGGGCAATGAGTGGACTATGTTTCGAAGACAACGAGGCCTCTGTGCTTTTATGGATAACGGGTAGGCTGTGTTTCGGGCAAAGTCACTTGCTTTATGGCGACAAGTAGGCTGCGCCTTCAGTTAGACCATTTTACTGTACTTTAGAGTAGCAGTCGGGCTTGTGCTGGAGGCAAATGGTGTCTCCAAAGTCTCTGACGACTGGTAGTTAATCTTCTGAGTTGGAGCAGAGTGCTGCACCGTTGGAGTTGAGGTGGTGTGAAAACATCACCATTCTGTGCCTAAGGTTGGCGCAGGAATGTAGCTGCGCCTATGGATTGAAGGCCTTGGCTTTGAAGTCTTCTTTTAAAGAGCAATGAATGACCGCTCCCTAATGAACGACTCCCTCTTAATTGCCACCATTACTTAGAGAATTTCAAGGAGTCCTACGATCGTCTATGACTTGGTCGAATGAACTTTATTTAATGATGTTCATCATGCTGAGTCCTAGGTTCATCCCATTAATGTGGAAACTTTAACTGTCGGCCATGTAGCCTGTGTTTTGGACCACTCCCGCCCTATATAAAGGGGGAGTTTCTCCTGAAGAGTCACGTCTTCTTCCTGGCACCCTTTACCACCATGCTGGATCCAAATTTAGCTTCGAGCGGTGGTTGGCATTGCATAAGTCAGAATTTGGTTGAGAATTCCTTGGTTCTAAGGGGCTATACCTTCATAGAAGAACTGTTGATGATTCTTGGAACATGTTGGAATGCTTCTTATGAGGAGTTCGAACCTGGGCGATGCCTTGGAGGTCTTTGAGGTCCTGACGACGGGATCAGGAATGGTTGCTCATCCGATGAGCAGCCGATCGTCCTTTTCCCCGTCATTGAGGGCTGCGATGCATCACCTTGCTGTGGTCTGGGTCTTCTATTGCTTCTGTGCAAATTGGAGTCCTTACTTCTTTCAGCGGCAAGATGATTTACTTTGACGATGTTATGAGTCAGCAGGAAGAAGACTTTTATGAAGATTATATACATCTCCTCTTGTCTTTTTGCCCATGATGATCACACTACGGAGGCTGCCTGGTGAAAACGAACCTTCTCATGGATCTATAGGAGTTTCTATTCTCACTTACATAGCAAAGACTTTGCAATTGATCCCTGTAATTATGATTCAGGGAGTTTCTCTCTTATGTAATTGTGACAAGTCTGTGATAGACCATTGTAGCCATGATTAATAAAATGAGCCTTTTCTGAACTTTATTTTGAGAATGTCTCCGTCTTTGGTTGATTTGTGCGTCTGATCACCTGCGCCTGTGTAAAGCTGGGGGTTAATAAGAGTACCCGCCTGCACCTATGGATGCTGCATTTTTCATGCTTCTACAAGACCCCCTTCAAAGTATTCTGAACTTGAGTCAAGCTCGGGATACTTTGAACAAAAGCATGACATGTGTTCCTTTGTAGGTGTGCTGCACAGCACGTCTGTTGCCAGGGGCGTCATGCCTAGGCTCTGGTATTAAATGCATTGTGCCGTCTCCTCCTTAAGCGTGATCATGACTCCTCGGTTCTAGTGAATTATTCATCATGACCCTTTTTTGAACCCACGACGTCCGAAGCGTTTTGTCTTATCTTGTCGACGTGGCTGTTCCTATAAATTAGAATATTAAGGGAAGAAGAAATCTTTCTGTCTTCACCTACTCCTCAGAAGTTTGTGTCAGAGTTCCTTCTTCTTTCGAACCCTAGCTTTTCCCGCCATGGCCCCCAAGAAATCAAGCACTCTGAAAATGCCTACGGCTGATTCCAAGAAAACTTATGGTAAGGCGATCAGTCCTCATCGGTCTATAATGCCTGTAAGGGCTAATCCTCAAATGGTCGTAGAATCGGAGAGGTCGTTTGGGGCCTCCATCATAGGAAGAGCTGGAGAAGGGGTGACGTGCAGTCGTCAGGTCCAAGGCAAACAGTTGGCCTCTGAGGCCGTCATCGTCGAACGACCTCCCGTCGAAGGGGAAGTACGGCCTCCTATTGTCGGTAAGCATCTGATCATGATTCTTGATTTACTGTTACATGTGAATGGCTTCCTTTCGGCTATGCCTTTTTGAAACGACGTTGACGTTCTTGACATTTTTGATGTTGTTCTGAAAACTCGCCTACATTGCATTAGCTTCATTGCTTGAATGTTTAGCCAGCATATGGCCCTCACTTCTTATTTTTTTGACATCTATTATGCAGTTCTTGTGTCTCCATCTCTTTTTGAGGATATCCTCTTAGCCCTAGCCATTGGTAGCGAAGGCAACGGTGCCAGGAAGGCATTTGCCAAGTCTACTGCATAGTCACTCACCTGAAATCAACCAATGGCTCACCTGTTCATGATTCAGGAGCAGAGGCTCACCTATTTTTGTTGCATGATGGAACATGGCCGTTTGTCAGGTCCTTGTGACGCTGTCGAGATGCTGAAGCCTCGCTTCCTATTTGGTGACGAGTTGATGCTACAGGACGTGACGATCTTGGAAATAACCAAAAATTGGTATTTCGAGAATGGCGGTGGCACTCCTTTGTTCGTGCCTTCTGTCTCTCGTCATCTCCCACTTTATGCCCTCTCTTGACTATATGAAGCGCGTAGCATGCGTTGGGATTTGACCCCAGAGTGTAAGGTCCTATTGATCGATCGCATCATGAAGAAGGTATGCTCCAACCCGAAGGATTATTTTCGGGCCGTGCCCGAGGGTCCGTCCACTACGCTACATGTCCTGCTTCCTGGTCATGTATCTGATGCGTTCATGGCTGAAGCGCGTCCCCATCGTGCCTTTCTTTTTGCCAACAGACTATTATTTGCCTATTGTACTTACCCGAAGGGTGGCCTTCATGTTGACGGCTGGATCCATCCTGACTTGGAGTGGAAGACATTGTCCCGTTGGGTGGTAGAAAAATTTAATGTGGACCTGAAGAATGCGGGTATTCACCGTTGCGTTAAGGCCACCATGTATGGGATCACTGTCAACCGTGCTCTTTCCTTGCCCTACTGGAGATGTTCAACTATCACACAAGGACATTTTTATCCCTTGCGGAGAATTATGTCTGGCTATTCACGAGATACGTGCCATCTCAAAGTTACCATAGGGGAGTCAGCTTTATGAGGAGTACTATACTCCCTGTAAGAAGGAGTTTTTCGCCATGGAGACTAAGTATCCTGCCATGATGGCTGTATACAAGGAGCTGGTCTGCCACTACCAAGTATATAGACCCCAGGACAAGGTGCAAGACCCACCTCATATCCAGGCTTGGATTAACTATATTTTTATCCGACTTCCGTCTATGCTGGGATTGCCTTACTATACTGTACGCCCAGCGTATACTGCTGGCGAGGTGGATGACATGATGAGTACTGCTGGGGTTTTGGCTCCGTCCGTGGATGCTGAGGGTAATCCCACTTCTGACATTCACAGCTTCTTCAGCCAGAATTTGGTCCCGGTGATCCCCAAAGCGGCCTTGGCTACCTTCTTGATGGTGTGGCTGCGGAAGGCCGTAGTGCCGGGGGTTCTGGGCCTGCTGTCCGAATAAGCCAGGCCTGATCTTGCCCGTTGTGAAGCTTGCTTTCGGGCAACCTTTGGCATTGTTACCGGCGATGGTGTGTAACGTCCTACGCAGCCTACGGGTGTTTGCCCAGAAAATCCTTGATTGTGGTGGGAGCGATGAGGATTTCCTGTCAGTCGAGCTCCCCTATCATTACCTGATAAGTTAGTTAGCTCTGCACAGCCCCGATCTGATAAATTCTAGCACCATCTTGGGATACGAGGCGGAAGACACGACTCCGCACAATTACGAGAATGCGGTGTGGGTTCCCCAGGACCTTTCCACTTGTTGGTGGATGCTGGGTCGATTGGTAGAGTATGCCATCTATAGGGTTGCGCCCTCCTATAGCAGCTTTCGTTCAGACGAGGTTTTGGTGGACGAGAACCTGACCTCAGGGGCGTTCTTCTGGTTGCAATTCATTCATCCTTCCCACCTAGTGTACCAGAATCAAAATCGGATATTCTTGGAGCCTTATTTGCCAGTCGCTTTACTCGACAATTTGGCTATAGCCAAACAATGATGGATAACCCGAGCATCAGTCTTGGCTATGAAGGTGGTCTTTTAGATGGTGTTCAGGCCTGGCATTATTATAATATTGGTCGTACAGGTGTAATCTTCACCACTCCTTCGATACAGGGGAGGCGAGTCTTCTGTACTCTGCTGCATCTACAATACTTTCTTGCCGGAGTACGATCGTCAGGAGAGTCTGCTCAAGGGGACGAAGTTCGAAACAACTCCCTCACCCTTTCCACTTCCCCATGGGCCGACGCCCGTTGAGAGCAAAACCAATGATGGTTCTAGCTCGTCTGTGGAAGAGAGAGAGGAGGAGCGACTCCTCGGAGACCTGCGAGAGTATCCAATCTTTCCTGGGGAGATCTCCCCTCCTGCTAAAATAGCCAGAATAGCTTTTGCACCTGCAAAGGGTACAGTGAATCGTTATGTTGGGTCCTCCTCGGGGGTAAGTTCTTCTGCTCTTTGAGTTCGTCCATTCTTTTGTATCTTATGATTGCATGGTTTGAGCATGTGGAACCCTCATGGTTAGAGCGGCTCAGGGGTATTTCTGAAGAAACTGTGCCTTATGTGCCTCGAGACGTTGAGACAGAGGAGGGGTGCGCCACTGCTGTTCACTCCGACTCGGAGGAAATTTCTTATTCTGCTCTTTTCGACTATGGGCTGTAGAGGTCTTCAGACCCGCCAACTTTGTCCTCTCCGAAGATCGACGCAGAACCAGCTACGGATGAGGCCTTGGTTGATGTGGTGCCAACCGGAGGGGAAGTATTGGGGTCTACCCCCGTAGGAGCCAGTATGGAAGTCGGTGATCCGGCCGTTGCCTAGATGATTAATGACGTGGCCATTGGAGCAAGGGCCAAGGGAATTATTGCAGGACCAGTCTCGACGGTTCGGGTGGTTGGAGAGACAACTGTGCCTCCTGGACCATCGAGTGTCCTACCGGTGGCTCCTCCTGTGTCTGCTCTGATACAGGTGGAGAATTCAGTTGCTGCCTTCATCCCCGGGCCTTAGGCTTTGGCTTCTTCCGTGACTCCGATGAGCCTAGTCGATAATGATTTGTATTCTGACGCTCTCTTGGGAACCTTTCGTCATGTTTTATCGCATGGTCTAGAGGGCGCCCTGATGTACAATCATTCGCTCAAGCGTGCCCGCCCTGTAGTTTAGGGTGCACTAGTGACTCTGCACCATTATCAGGCTTACAGGGCGAAGGCGGATGCAATAGCCAACCTAATGGACGAGGTGGACGCCAATGCCTTGGAGTTGCAAAACCTTGAGAGCGGCATCCCGACTCTGGTCACTGAGGAGTTGGAGAAGATTGCCTCTTCTGTTTCCAGTACGAGCAGCGATGTCAGGGCTTGCAAGATCGCCTCGCAGAGATTGAGGCCTAGCTTAGCCAAGTGACTAGCGCTGACGAGGTCCAAACCCGTCGTCATACGGCTACAGAATCAGAGTAACGGGCCTTTCGAGAGCAGATTCATAAGTTAAAAGCAAACCTAGCTCTAGCTGAAGGTAACCTGGTGGAGTACGAGACCCAGAGGGAAGTTCTCCGCCAGAGCTATTAGGATTTAGCCTAAGAGAGGAACAACATTGGTATTCGTCAGGCCGAGGTGGCCCTTGCGCGCTAGACTCTGCCCACTTTTGATGACGAAGCCGTCCAGTGTCAAGAGGCTGAGCACAGGGTTCAGACATTTGTGGATGCCCAGAAGGCCCGTTTGATGAGTCTACTGGGGGAGCTTCGGCATCGGTCCTCCCAATTATGATTTTCTTTTCACTTTTTTTGTGTCTCTCTCTTTGTGTGAGAGAATCTCTTTTGTAATAGCAAATATATTTCAATTATATATGAAATTTTCTTTGCTTCCCTTTTTCAGTTCAGATTTATATTTGTAAAATATGCACAAAAATGAGAATTCCCATAAGGGAACGACTTTATTGGGGACAGGGTGTTTACTCAGAGGTAACATGGATGTGGAAAACACCGAACCTTTGTGGAGAAACTTATATGGACATGGTAAGGATAGAATCTATGGGGGCATAGAACGACTCAGAGGTAATATAAATGTTAAGTGTTCTATAAATGACAACTGTGGAGGATTGTCATGGAAAGGGTGCTTTACTCAGAGGTAATATGGACATGGAAAGCATCCTTCTACTGGAGTAACAGTTTAGAGGTAATATGGACATGGCTGTATTCTAGAGAGTTATGACAACTTTGGGATTATCGTAACAGGGGTGACTACTTAGAGGTAATATGGACATGGTAGACACGGTTATAGAAGGACACTTCAGAGGTGATATGGACGTGAAATATTTTCTATATGGTCATGACGACACAGTCTTCACGGGAGATACAACTACTCAGAGGTGATATAGACATGGTAGATGCACAGCAGGATATAAGAAAGTAATCCAAAGGTAATATGGAAGTGCAGGGCTTTACTTACTGAGATGTAGTGTAGGAGGGTTGAACAAGTTTTTATCAGGATCTGCGAGCACGCATGAGGGAGCAGCAGCTCCTGTTGGTGTTGCTGATGAAGATGGGTTTCGGGGAAGTTTTATCCCCTAAGTCGATCTTGACGACCTCGTCCTCGGTGGGAGGCTCTCGCTGTTCGAACCGCCATTCCCACTGAGTGCCAAGATGTTGAGCGCATGGCTCTTCTTCGAAGAAATCGAGTAACTGGTCTTCTTTCTCTGTAGGATCATCTGTGGAAACCATGTTGACGGATAATAACTTCTGGAGGTCCCGGCCTATACTGGTAGCAGAATCCCAAGTTGAAGGGTTAGAAGAATACGAGTGTAGTGGAGCCTCTGAGTCTGAACTATCCGAGGTGGTCGTGGGAGTAATATACCCCAACCCCCGGCGAGTACGTTGGAAGTAGTTCTGAGGCTTCCCCTTCGGACTATGAACTCGTAAGGGAAGCCGCCGAACCTTGTCGTAGTTCAGCCTTTTGTTGCTATTCAGGTCGTATCCCATCTTCTGGATGAGATATTTGGCTTGGGTAGCATAGCGGTAGAGCTGCATCGTGCCATCATCAGGTTCCGGTTCTCCTAAGACTGGCTGCTGCGGATGTTCTAGTCGACCGAAGATGATAGGTTGCTCCTCTGGGTTCCTTGGCGGGACTAGATAGAAGGAGCCTTTGGAGGGGACAACTCGGTTTACAAGGTTGGTGATTGTCACTTGCATTTGTAAAGTACATAGAGCGTTGTCTAAGAAGTACTTAGTGTTCCAATGCGCACAGGAGTAATTCGAAGATAACTTTCTATTAATAAAATACAAAATTTTATCATGAGGGATTACATCATCTAAAGACTGTGCCTCGGAATTGGCGCAGACGTCATCTTGTAATTCCTCGTGGGTAAGAGCTGCTACAGAAGGAGGTGGAGGAGATGTTTGCTTCATCGTGATCACCGCGGAAGGTGCAGCCAGAGTACCCTGAGACTTTGAAGCTGGTGTTGGGGCCTTTCGGGAGAGCTTTATTTGTAGGGGCTCCTATCTTGATGCCGTCGGAGGCGGCCGTGCTAGAGCCTTGCCCGGAGTTTGATGACCAGGGGGCTGGAGTCTTAGGTAGCTTCCCTTTCGGTCGAACCGTCATGGGTCGTTCCGTGACGGCTGCAGCTTCTGCTTCGTCATCGGCATTGTAGGACTCGTCGTCCCAGAGGTATGGTTTTTACTGATCGGCATCCGTACATTATGCTTCGAAACCTCAAAATGGGTCAATATCAGCGAACTCCCTCTTGACGGTCGTATCACTTACAATGTACTTCATGCACTGGTGAAGGATGGTAGGGACGATCATGTACTCATGGATCCATGGCCGCCCAAGCAACATATTGTAGTTTATGTTCGCATCGATGACATAGCAGGTAAACTCAATGTGAAGATCATCTGTTTGGCACTTCAATCAGATCTATCCCAGAGGCTCACTCTTTCCCGCGTTGAAGCCGCTGATGGTAGTGTTCAATGTCGTGAGACGGTACATCAGGATCCCCAGAGCTTAGAGCAGACTTTGAGGGATGATGCTGAGCGATGATCCCGGGTCGATGTGTGTAAGCCCCCTCATTTTGGATCTTATTTTTAATTATTTTATATTGATAGTTTAATTTATTAAAGTCAATAATGACTATGTTAGTAGTTTACTGTAGCTTTGATTTTTGGAAGCACAACAAATATTGTTTTCTCAAATCCAGTTCCATATTTGAATTCTAGACTCGTCCACCTTAAGTTTGATATATCATGTCCCATCCAATTTTACTTTTCAACATTCCTTTGACTTTGCGCAATTTCGGACCAACTTAGGCTAATTTGAGCCATTGACGTAATTTTAAGCCAACTTTCAATTTAATTGTTGGACTTGACATAGATCGAAACCATATGACCCAATATATGGTTTTAATCCATTTTGAGTCAACAATGCACATGCCTAGGGTTACTATCTAATCGAGTTCTCATGGGCTACTTATTTGCAAATGGCATATGAGACTCATTAAATTGATTTTTGGGTCCAATTTGACTAGTAATGCTACTCGGACCCTAACCTAGTCAACCCTACTAGTTAGAGCCTAACTAGGAGTACCAAAACCAAGTATACATATATTTAAGAGAATATTAGTGGTTTAATTGCAGCTATATGTAATATTCCCTTATATATTTGGCTTGGTCATATATCTAACCAAAATAGGAAACCTATTAATAATAGTATGATTTGGAGAACCAAATCATGTCCAAATTAGATCAAACCAAATCCCATGACCTAATAATATAAATACAAACTAACCCTAATCTTTTCCCCTCTCTTCATAACCACCCACTACTCCACAAATCCCCCCAAACCTAGCGGCCACCACTCCAAACCCGAAACCCTAGCCGACCCCCTTTCTTCACAAAATATAATTTCTCCTCGATTTCTCTGCCAACCACCACCACTTGGATATCCCTCTCAACATCCCCTTCCACCTTAGCAACTATAGGAACAACCTTGCGGCCGTTAGAGGGGTACACGACGCGCTACTTGGGCCGAAACTCCGTCGAATCGAAGTCTGAAACGTCACAGTAGGTTAGTCGACTTGTAGATGATGTTTCATCCACTTTTTCTTATTTGTTTTTCCTCAAACCAAATCTGAGAGTTACCTTTGTATGTCTACTCCAACCTCTGATCGCTGGATCTCCTAGTTCCAAGCGGTTTGCCCGTGGCGTTGATTCTACGACAGGGTATCTAGAACTGATGAATTATGTTACAGGCCACTTTTTGCCTATCTAAGCTCAGTTTTTAACCTTTTAATATTTTTATTCAGAATCTATATGTTGATACCTTTCCAACGCATATTTGAAAGTTAGGTTTTGCATCCGTTTGCTATTTTTAAAAATTCATAACATTTGTCGTATCACCAAACTCCGAAAAATTCTATTTTCTTTGTGTCCAAAAGTCTCAAAACTCCATGAATCTATATTAAACTTCAAGTTGTGCAAAGTCTAACATATAAGTACTATTTTAACTAATTTCTAGAATTTTTGCAGAATTTATTAATTTTATATAATCGTTATTTTGGGGCTAAATTAATGGGTCGATTTGAGGAAGTCATGTATGGCATTGACATAAGACCTCTTGTGAAAGGGTTTTACTATTAAAAATAGAATTATAGCAATATATAAGTAATTATAGATAAATTCCAGAATTTAAATATATTATTTACGAGAGGTTTTGTTACCTATATGTACTTATATAATAGATGCAGTATCGTAATAACGCTATAGCAACTAGGAGGCGTAGATACTCATATGATTTATATATGGTGTGTTTATATAGAATATTAAATATAGTGTATTATTAAAGGTGAGCTTGGGAGGATCGATAAGGACACCAGAGTTGGACAGGCTTACCCGAAGACAGCAGTTACATCATTTGGAGACTATTGTGCGAGTTGACCGTTCGTGGCTCATTGAGTGGTTTGTAGTTCGATTTTTTCGGCTCAGGACAGCAGGCGAGTACATTCTTTGATAGTTTTCATTGTCTTCATGTCTACTATATCCGATTCAGTTGTAGTGTTATACTTGATTCTCGACACGAGGATACACGAACTAGTATACGTGAATCTCGTCATGAGATATCATTCCTGGTTTACCTGGTATATGAGTACATTATTCGATATTGTTTTCTGTACTTGTATAGACACCGATTTGGGAGTGGGCTGGCCCCCTACTCTTCGAATCCCGTGTCATGACCTGTCATGTCTGGATTCATTATACTACTCGGGGATGGGGGAGTTATTAGAGGTTATGTGATCATTACCCTTTCTTGTTTAATACTTGCGCATAGCTCCACCCTCACCACACGTAGGGTATAGCCTGACCTTATACTACTTGTACATAGCTTTCCATTTTGTTCGGCCTGATCCCTACATTATTATACTACTTGTGCATAGCCGGTCAAATAGAACAGCCTGATCTTGACCCAAGCCGATCACATAACGCTCTAATATCTCATAGCACTTTATTTTTATGTTTACATCATACCGCAGATTACTTTCCATTTATTTATATTCCAGTTTTATCTTATATCTCACACATGACATGATATCCAGTTCTCTTGTACCATTTTACTTTCAGTCTTGATATTCCATCTTGTATTTCATTATGATTGTCTCTTATAGTATTTGTCAATTCACATGGAACTGCTGTTGGCGTTTGTACTTGCTCATATCCCGACCTGCTACGGGTTTGGCATAGATGGAGCCTACGACCAGGACCAGCCTGTGGACCCGGTATTCGTAGAGGACGCACCGCCAGTAGTGACCTAGTTCACCTAGATTTTGTCTTGATTACATTTCAGTTTGATACTTTGAGACTTGTAGTATTTATTTTGGGATATTATTTTATGTCTTGAACTTGTGATTATGGCTCGACACTATTTCAGACTATTTATCTTATCTTTATCTTTATCTTTATCATCGTGTTTATCTTCCTTAGAATTATGTGATTGAGTTGTGGTTATATTTCTCTGTGCGGAGATGACAGGTTATATTGTGTCTTAGATTCTATATATTATAGATGGCCTTTAAAGCGTTCTACCGCCGATACTGCGGCGTAGGCTGGACGTACCCACGTGCTCGTGCCCCTAAATAGGGTGCGGGTCGTGACACGTTTTTATGGTGGCCCATGCAGGTCAGAGTCGCAACTAGTGCGATTTCGTAATGGTATTCGACTTAGAGTACTAATTACGAGCCTGTTGTTAGGATATAGGTTCTAGGTTATGATAGGAGTTACTCAATCACATATTAGGAAAAATTTTGATCTTTGATTATCAAGACAACCCTCCTTGTATTTCAAAATAAATTGTCCATCCTTGACGACATCTTATCATGTGCCATATTGATCTCCTTGCTTAGGACTTTTGAGAGATTCCTGTAACGACCCTTGGGAATCTTGTTTTGAACATTAATTTGAAATCATTTCTCTTATTTTGTTCATCCTTGCTCCTTGTTATTGAAGTTGATTTTGATGGATTCTTTATCGAATTTTGAATCTAGATGTTAGTTGTTGATTTTGGTTTTGTATATTCTTTTAGAATTAAGGTATAATATGCTAACATACTTGATAAGAACAGTGAGAAAAGTAAATATCTGCCTTATTTATGGAGTTTAGAATCTATCGCAGTCATTGGCTAGCACGTTAAGGACATAGAGCCTGATTTTAGATATACTATCCTAAGTTATGGAATTTAGACTTTCTTGCAGCCATACCGGGTGGCGTGGTAAGAATTCTAGATGACATAATTATAGGGTGTATATCTTAATCACGGACTCTATCGTTTGTTGCAGCTATGCTTACTGGCGTGACAAAATTTTGACGACATGATTTCAGGAAGACGTGTATGGTATCAGATTATATTTTAACTCGGTTTATTTCTTTAAACAAATGAGCAAGAACGTATTCTTATTATCATTCTCCCCGTCTTGGTTAATTCTGCCTACCTACAGCCACAAGTAGGATTTCCTCGACATGATTGTTTGTGTTCCATCATCCCTATAATTTGGCTAAACTCTTCTTCGCTAACCTCTTGAGTAAGTCTTCTCGTCTTTCTCGGTATTGTTGAAAGTGTCTCATGGATTGATTCAGGAAAAGTTCGAAATTAAATTTATCCTTTTACGGAATCGGGAGTTTGCATCCAAAGAAGTACTGGCGGGGCATGACTTCAGATAACGACATTATGATTAAATATATTTCTTGAATTCTACCTGGACCACTTCGCGCTTAAGCATTTCGACTGACATCCTCTCCTTTATTTTGCAAAAACTAATTGGAAATGTTTTACGGATTTAGCCAAGATAAGTTCATGAACCTATATTATCTGGCGTGGCAGATGTGCACTGCAGCCATCCGTCATATTATAGAATAAGGAAGTTAATCGCAGCCAGATGCACACTAGCACGATAGTAGCTTCATGTGACATAATTACGAAGGTATATGGTTCTTGAGTTTTATTTCGACTACGTTCTATACATCTCGTTTGACCTTGTACCGTTCTTGGAGATATTTCGACAATCTTTCCTGTCTTGCTTTACTCTTACCTTGTCTGAATACTGGTATGGATTGTTTAACCCAACCTTAGGCTTCCATTACCTTCTATTTATTAAATAACTAAAATAGTTAAACCTTATAATTATATTATAGAATATAATTAAGCTAGATTATTGGTGTAATTGTGAGGATTGGTAGCAAGAAATGGATAAGTTTCTTAGAGATGGATCCTAGTAAAATTATGAGTCGAGTATGAGTGTCTAGATATTGGATGTATAGAGCCTATTAGGAGAAATTGCTAGAAGTAAACTGACGAGTATCATTGAATAGGTTATAATACTATACCTACGATAGAGTGAGTTATATTGGGAGTATTGAGGAAGAAGAAGTGATAGCCCAAGCTTAGTAAGTATGAATTCTGCTTTGATAGAGTTCCATTCCTTGGACACGTTATCTTGGGAGAAGGACTTTCAATGGATCCGGAGAAGATAGCTACCGTAGAGTCTTGGCCGACACCAAAACCTGTTGCAGAAGTTAGGAGTTTTCTCGGACTTGTCGAGCATTACTGCAGGTTCATAGAATATTTCTCACGGATTGTCGAGCCCATGACGCGATTGACACACAAGGATCAAGAGTTTCGATGGACAGAAGATTGTCAGAAGACTTTTGAAGAATTGAAAAAGAGAATGACCTTACCACCTATTTTGACGCTCCCTTCTGGATCGAGAGGATTCGTGGTTCATAGTGATGCGTTATGTAGTGGACTTGGATGTGTTTTGATACAACATAGAAAGGTCATAGCCTACGCATCGAGGCAGATAAGGGTATATGAGAAGAATTACCATACTCATGATCTGGAGTTAGCAGCGGTGATCTTTGCATTGAAGCTATGGAGGCATTATTTGTACGGAGAACGTGTGGAGATATTTATGAATCATAAGAGCTTGAAATATGTCTTCACGCAAAAGGAGTTAAATATGAGACAGAGAGGGTGGTTGGAGCTCATGACAGACTATGGCATAGATTTGCAGTACCATCCTGGCCAGATGAACGTAGTAGCGACCGCTTTAAGTAGGAAGCCTACTGCATATTTCTTGACAGCTCAGCCACAGTTATTATAGGATCTTCAGGAGCTTGGAATAGAAGTCATTATGTCGGGATAGCAATGAGTATTTGCCAATCTTGAAGTATAGTCACCACTTGTGGATAAATCATGGCAGCATTACCTACAGATATAAGATTTTAAAGCCTTCGCAAGAGGACAGAGGTGAGAGCGACATATACTTAGACCAGAGCTTGTGAAGCAGACAATCGAGAAAGTGAAGCAAATTCAGAGTCATCTTCAGGTAGCTCCAGACTGACAGAAGCATTAGGTCGATACGCATCATCGACCACTGGAATTCAATGAGGAAGAGCATGTATTTCTGAGGATCTTACCGACGCGGGACATTATTAGATTTGGGAGTAGAAAGAAGTTGACTCCAAGGTGAATAGGACCGCTCGATATCATTGGGCATGTAGGAGAGGTGGCATACCGTCTTGTATTACCCCCATCACTAGAGGGAGTGCATGATGTATTCCATGTCTCACAGCTGAGGAGGTATGTGACTGATCCCAGTCATGTGGTCGATCACTCTGAGATCACGGTAGGACCCAGTTTTTTTTCATACGAGGAGCAGACGGTAGGTATCTTGGATACAAGTATAAAGACGCTCAGAGGGTAGACGATTAGACTGGTTCGTGTTGCTTGGAGGCACCATTCTCCGGGAGAATCAACTTGGGAGCGGGAAGATTCTATGTGTGAGCGTTATCCCCACTTATTTGTAGATACCGGTAAGTCTTAGCTTAATTATTCTTATGATAAGTTTTCTTTTTATAATGATGTTATTTTTAATTTGAAGGATGAAATTTTCTAAGGTGGGTAGGTTGTAAGCCCCCTCATTTTGGATCTTATTTTTAATTATTTTATATAGATATTTTAATTTATTAAAGTCAATAATGACTATGTTAGTAGTTTACTGTAGCTTTGATTTTTGGAAGCACAACAAATATTTTTTTCTCAAATCCAGTTCCATATTTGAATTCTAGACTCGTCTACCTTGAGTTTGATATATCATGTCCCATCCAATTTTACTTTTCAATATTCCTTTGACTTTGCGCAATTTTGGGCCAACTTAGGCTAATTTGAGCCATTGACGTAATTTTAAGCCAACTTCCAATTTAATTGTTGGACTTGACATAGATCGAAACCATATGATCCAATATATGGTTTTAATCCATTTTGAGTCAACAATGCACATGCCTAGGGTGTACTATCTAATCGAGTTCTCATTGGCTACTTATTTGCAAATGGCATATGAGACTCATTAAATTGATTTTTAGGTCCAATTTGACTAGTAATGCTACTCGGACCCTAACCTAGTCAACCCTACTAGTTAGAGCCTAACTAGGAGTACCAAAACCAAGTATACATATATTTAAGAGAATATTAGAGGTTTAATTGCAGCCATATGTAATATTCCCTTATATATTTGGCTTGGTCAAACATCTAACCAAAATAGGAAACCTAATAATAATAGTATGATTTGGAGAACCAAATCATGTCCAAATTAGATCAAACCAAATCCCATGACCTAATAATATAAATACAAACTAACCATAATCTTTTTATCTCTCTTCATAACCACCCACTACTCCACAAATCTCCCCAAACCTAGCGGCCACCACTCCAAACCCGAAACCCTAGCCGACCCCCTTTCTTCAAAAATATAATTTCTTCTGGATTTCTCCGCCAACCACCACCACTTAGATGTCCCTCTCAACATCCCCTTCCACCTTAGCAACCGTAGAAACAACCTTGCGGCCGTTAGAGGGGTACACGGCGCGCTACTTGGGGCAAAACTCCGTCGAATCGAAGTCTAAAACGTCACAGTAGGTTAGTCGACTTGTAGATGATGTTTCATCCCCTTTTTCTCATTTGTTTCTCCTCAAACCAAATTTTAGAGTTACCTTTGTATGTCTACTCCAACCTCTGATCGCTGGATCTCCTAGTTCTAAGCGGTTTGCCCGTGGCGTTGATTCTACGACAAGGTATCCAGAACTGACGAATTATATTACGGGCCACTTTTTGCCTACCTAAGGTCAGTTTTTAACCTTTTAATATTTTTATTCAGAATTTAGATGTCGATACCTTTCCAACGCATATCTGAAAGTTAGGTTTCGCATCTGTTTTCTATTTTTAAAAATTCATGACATTTGTCGTATCGCCGAACTTCGAAAAATTCTATTTTCCTTGTGTCCAAAAGTCTCAAAACTCCATGAATCTATATTATACTTCAATTTGTGCAAAGTCTAACATTATAAGTACTATTTTAACTAATTTCTAGAATTTTTACAGAATTTATTAATTTTATTTAATCGTTATTTCGGGGCTAAATTAATGGGTCGATTTGAGGAAGTCGCATTGACATAAGACCTCTTGTGAAAGGGTTTTACTATTAAAAATAGTATTATAGCAATATATAAGTATTTATAGATAAATTCCAGAATTTAAATATATTATTTACGAGAGGTTTTGTTACCTATATGTACTTATATAATAGATGTAGTGTCGTAACAATGCTATAGCAACTAGGAGGCGTAGATACTCAAATGATTTATATATGGTGTGTTTATATAGAATATTAAATATAGTGTATTATTAAAGGTAAGCTTGGGAGGATCGATAAGGATACCGGAGTTGGACAGGCTTACCCGAAGACAGCAGTTACAGCATTTGGAGACTGTTGTGCGAGTTGACCGTTCGTGGCTCATTGAGTGGTTTGTAATTCGATTTTCTCGGCTCAGGATAGCAGACGAGTATATTCTCTGATAGTTTTCATTGTCTTGATATCTATTATATTCGATTCAGTTGTAGTGTTATACTTGATTCTCGACACGAGGATACACGGACTAGTATACGTGAATCTCGTCATGAGATGTCATTCCTGGTTTACCTGGTATATGAGTACATTGTTCGATATTGTTTCCTGTACTTGTATAGACACCGATTTGGGAGTGGGCTGGCCCCCTACTCTTCGAATCCCGTGTCATGACCTGTCATGTCTGGATTCATTATACTACTCGGGGATGGGGGAGTTATTAGAGGTTATGTGATCATTACCCTTACTTGTTTATTACTTGCGCATAGCTCCACCCTCACCACATGTAGGGTGTAGCCTGACCTTATACTACTTGTGCATAGCTTTCCATTTTGGCCGGCCTGATCCCTACATTATTATACTACTTGTGCATAGCCGATCAAATGGAACAGCCTGATCTTGTCCCAAGCCGATCACATAACGCTCTAATATCTCATAGCACTTTATTTTTATGTTTACATCATACCGCAGATTACTTTCCATTTATTTATATTCCAGTTTTATCTTATATCTCACACATGACATGATATCCAGTTCTCTTGTACCGTTTTACTTTCAGTCTTGATATTCTATCTTGTATTTCATTATGATTGTCTCTTATAGTATTTGTCAATTCACATGGAACTGCTGTTGGCGTTTGTACTTGCTCATATCCTGTCAGGATAACCCCCATTGTTTTTCAGAGGATTTAGATGCAGATTGCCCGACCTACTGCGAGTTTGGCATAGATGGAGCTTACGACCAGGACCAGCCTGTGGACCCGGTGTTCGTAGAGGACGCACCGCTAGTAGTGACCTAGTTCACCTAGATTTTGTCTTGATTATATTTCAGTTTGATACTTTGAGACTTGTAGTATTTATTTTGGGATATTATTTTATGTCTTGAACTTGTGATTGTGGCTCGACACTATTTCAGACTATTTATCTCATCTTTATCTTTATCTTTATCTTTATCATCGTGTTTATCTTCCTTAGAATTATATGATTGAGTTGTGGTTATATTTCTCCGTGCGGAGATGACAGGTTATATTTGTGTCTTAGATTCTATATATTCTAGATGACCTTTTATAGCGTTCTATCGTCGATACTGCGGTGTAGGCTGGACGTACCCACGTGCTCGTGCCCCTAAACAGGGTGCGGGTCGTGATAATGTGAATACGATCGACCGTGATGGCACCCACGTATCCTGAGTAGTACAAGGGTCGGTTGTGCCGGTTGTTCTTTAGTAGCATATCGTGCTGCACGATGGTGATGTTAGGAATCACCTCGACCTTGCTACGGCAATACGGACATGCCACTGGGTCTTCCTTGGGCTGCTTCACCTGTGCGAGGTAAGCCTTTGCATTCTGCATCGCCTCACTCATGGCGTCCCGAGTCGCTTTGGATAGCTGGAGAAGCTCAAAGAGTGATAACCGAGCCGGCGTGTTGGCCAGCTGCGCCAGTATAATGAAGTTGTAGGGCTTTATGGGGCCTACTGCCGAATACTTTCATAGAGGCTTATCAAAGCGAACCTCCTTCTGTTTCTTCTTATCTACGGCAGGAGGTTGAGAAGGTCCGACTTGTGCTGTATCGAGAGTAGAATGGGTCACCGGCGAGGGCGTCTCTTCTTCAGGAGCCTGGTCTTCCTCTCGCTCTAGAGTCGAACGAGTGGTCACCCTGGTGTCTTCTACCGAGGAGGAGACCATACGACATGTCCTAACTTTCTTTTCTTTAGCTGGACGTGCTGCTCGGACAGTCATGTCAGGAGTGAGATCTAGATGAACCCATAATACTTTACCTTACGGTGTTGTGAAAGGGATGGGGCCTTGAGCATTGTCCCTGGCGGGCGGATGGTTGACGACTTCCATCATTGCCTTTGGGATGGGGATGACACAGTCTTGAGTCTCGGCTATCGGGAAGCTCCCAAATTGTATTATGATCATGTTGGTCGTCACAGTCTTTTCCTCGTAATCGAGGAAGATGACTTTGGCGTCGATAAGATATTGAATCTGTCTTTTCAATACGTAGCAGTCGCGTGTTGAGTGGTGGATGTATTGGTGGTAATGGAAGTACTTAGGATTATCCACCTTTCCTACTTCGTCAGGACGCTTAGGAGGTGGAAGCTGTAGCCTGCCACCCTTGATCAACATCTCGAATAACTCGAGAGTGACTTCGTCATTGAAGGAGTAGGTTTCCTTCGGCTTCTGTGCTTCGGTTGGCTTGGAGCTCACGACGCTGGACCCTTTGTAATATTGACGGCCATAGTGTCGGCGGTAGAACGCTGTCCTAGGTCAAACATCTAACAATATAAAGGTACCTGTACAGTATATACTCTCCGAATGGAGGTGACATAGTAATACAGTCTCAATCCCATCTAAGTTAGAGCATGATAAAGATAGATAAAACATGAAATCCAAAAGAGATACAGCAGATAGAAGTCTAAGTGTCTAAGATACACAAACCCAGAAATACATCTCAAAGCTTAAATACTGTAATCCATAAAGTGAATACAACTCAAGATAACTGAAAACTATCTATACAACCTCTACTGTGTCTCCTCTAGGCTAGCATGCAACCTCCAGGCTATCTGTAAAATTTATCAACAAGTCCAGTCAGGACAGGAACGAGCACAATACATCTCAACAGATCATAGCAGGTTAGAAAATATAATCTGCAGTAGAGTAAGATACAGGAAACTGAAAGAAAGTACAGAATGTAAACAGAGAGAGAACTGTAATAGAAATATCTACTATAAATAGAGAACTAACAGTGGCTAGTGAGTCAGAGTACAATATAGATATGTAAATGGCATAAGAGATTCTGGGAACTATAATATGGAGTGATTCTGGGAACTACACTACTTGGATATTATTCACATGTCCACTTCTACTCCCCCGTACCCCCAATCAATACACAAGGATCCAGCCAGGTTATGTTATGATCCATGCAATGGCCCACAAGGGGTGATACATGGTAGGCCCATAAATGGGTGATTTTGGGAATGTCCATAAATGGGTGATTCAAGGAAGACTCTGTGATCATAAGAGTACATGTCACAAGTGATCAATGAACCATGAAGCATAGTGATACACAATATAAGTGAAACGCACAGAACATGTAGTATCCGATGCTCCCTTAGGGGATAACATCTCAAGAAATGATCCATATAGTACTAATCCGTGTTACCAACGTGACGGCATCAAGTAAAGTAATCTAAAGCAGAAAAATAATTCTAACAGGATATGAAATGATCAGAGAATGTACTCGCCTCGATTTGATTGGAGTCGACGTGTGCGACACGAACGTATCGACACGAGGTAGGTACAATAATACGCTCCATAGAGGGTCCCAAACGACGGCACGGGCAGTACCAATGAGTCCAGAATAGTCCAGAAAGCCTAGTTTGGTATATAAAAGTCTAAAATCAGGGTTTGGTACGATAATCAAATCAAGAAATACAAAATGACTTAAATAGTCGCGATTAGGAATAAAATATATATAATTAAATATATATATAAGAAATTATGAAAATTATTTGTAAGGTCAATATATATATATATATATATATATAATATAAATATAAATATAAATATAAATATAAATATATATATATATATATATATATATATATATATATATATATATATATATATATATATATATATATATATATATATATATATATATATATATATATATATATATATATATCACAAGTATGCCATATTCAGATAATAGTTGAAAATTGAAAACTAGTAGTCCAATAAATATATTTTTGTACCAAAAAACATTCACATTAAGTAGGTAAAAATACTATAATAATAATTCAGGTCAAAACTTTACTAATACTATTTTAGAAATATAATTATATATTTTTATATAATTTCCAAGTAAGTAATTACGTTAATATAATAATACCAATAAAATAATAATGAGACCAATTTATATACTTTACACATAAGTATCTCAATATTTATATTGATAGCAACTAATTAATTGTAACTATTTAACTAAAATTTTCTAACTATAAATTAATCAATAATATTAATAATATTAGTAACAATATTACAATAATAATTTAAATCATAATAATAAAATAATAATAATACCATCATTATATACTACATATAAACTAACATACATTTATCATAAAGTAATATACATTTATTATAAAACTATTATACATTTATTATATAAACAATACATATTATATATATAAACTAATACATATTATATATAATAAACTAATATATTAATTCATAAGAAGGGGCTGATCCCCAACTAACATAGGAATGGGGGGGTTTTAAAAATGACGGAAGGCTCACATGGGGGTTCGGTCGGCGGAGCAGCGCCGGCAAGAGACGGCCGGCGGCGAGCTGCAGTTGGGCGCACGGCTCCGACGGGAGACGGCGTCGATGGAGGACGCACGGATCTAGGGCACAGGGTCGGTCGGAGCGGGTCTCGCCGACGGCGCTGGGAGGAGCGCGAGAAGCCAGGGCACGGTCGTTCAGCCACGACAGGTGAGGCGTGCGACGGTGGTCCTGAGAAGAGCTCGGCGGGCTGGGCGGCGTCCAGATCTGGACGGGACTGGCTCCCTGAACAGCGCAACGAATGCGGCTGAGAGATGGAGCGTCGGCGTGGGCGGATGGCTCGAAAACACCGGTGAGGGTCTCGCCTTCTCTCCTCACTCTCTCTCTATAATTTGGTGGTAGTGGTGGCTATCGGTGGTGGACGATGGTGTTGGTGGTGGATGTGTGGTGGTGGTGCGGGAGACGCGGCCGGAAGGAGGTGGTGGTGATGGTTTTCCTGTGGTAGCGGTGACTACGGGTGGTTGGCCAGAATGGTATGTCGGAGTTGGTCAGGGATAAGGTCGGGCACGGTGGTAGCCGTGATGGTCGGAGATGTGATACCGGGTTGAGGAAGTATGGGGAGCACACGGTGGAGGTGGTACTGGCTGGCCAGCTATGGCCGAGGTGGTCGGAATGGTAGGCAGCAAGGGTAGTGGCGGCTGTGACAATTTCTAGGGATGTGTGTAGGGATTTAGGGTTTGGGGATTTGTATGTATGGGTTTTGGGGAAGTGTGATATTTATAGGAGAGTGGAGAAACCCTAACAAATTGTAAAATGTAATAGAAATTAGGAATACTTAGTGGAAAACTAACACACTAACATTAATGCTAACTGCTAACATATTGCTAGTTAGTAAATTAATTAGTTAATTACTGCCAGTAAAATCACTAGCTAATTTAAATTAGAAATTGCAATAGCAAAATTTTGTAATTAAAAATAAGGAAAAATAAATTTTGAAAATATCGAAAAACTGAATTTGTTAAATATTATTTTTCTTTTACAAAATTAAATATTTATAACTTATTAATTTTAAGGAATGGACAGAAAATTCTAATAGGATAAAATTGCATAAAATAGTAGACCAAATCAACAAGGACCGATAGCAATCACGGTCAAAAATTGTTTTTCTCAAAATTAGAATTTGTGCATTTTTCGAGATTCAGAAAATTGAGAGTTTTAAAAAATACATAATTCAAAAATCCAAAAAATTGGTTAACGGAGGTTACGAATCTACCCTCCTTAAAGAAATTTCGTCCTCGATATTTAAAGGTTGACAGGGGATCGAACGATCAAGAGTTTAGTCAGTGCCTTAGGCACGATCAAAGAACGACGGTTTCGAACGATCAAGATAATCAATTCAAAATTACTTAGGCATGGCTAATGATCTTGACACGTTAGAATGGCACGATAGATTGTAGCACGAACGATATTGTATAGGCATGCTTTGGAATAACTCCAGTCATTGAGACACGATTTCAATCACGGTTAGGAGAATCGATGAAATCAAAATTCGAGCATATAATGATTAGTTGTTTAGGCTTGATGAAAATTAGACTCAAAGTCACACAGGCACGATTGATAATATGTTGAGTATAATTGGTAGGTCATGGAATACGATCTGAGTTGGATCGTGGTAAAAATTTTGGGAGTGATCTAAGTTCGCTTGGTACGATTTAGGATAGAGCAACGAAAAAAGTTCAACCTAGTCATGATTAGGAATGAAATCTGAGCACGGTGAATAAAGAATCAAAATTTAGGCGCGATAGAAAAATTATCCCGACATAATCAATTCTGACACGACTAAGATGGTAGATAATTGTGAAGGTCAATCGATCCTTGGTCAAAATAATTTAGGCATGATGAAGAACGAAATTAAAGTCTGAAAACGAGCAACCAAAATATTGAAATCTAAGTCATGGTCGAATTTTAAATCGTTTGAGTATAGCCTAGAATCAAAGATGTTGGTGCGAATAAGAAGCTGACTAGAATTGATAAGTCATGATCAAGAAGGATAAAAAAATTTAGCGATGTTTAATTTAGGGATTAGTTCAAGGATAAAGAAATAGATTTCTTCTACTAGGATAGGAAACCAAAATACATGATTTGTAAAGGAACGTCGAGACAATCATCTCACTCTTCTTCATCCGCCAAAATTATCCGATCATTTTTGCCAATTATACCTTATCTCACAAGCCCATGCATACCACTACAAATCTTGTTCTTCAATCATAAAAAAAAAAAATCAAACCCTTATATTACTGCTACCAAAATCATAATCTTCTGTCATGAAGCCTAAATTTCCCCATAACTATTATAAGCTAGACCTTTATCCCACTCGTGAGTTTTTTCATAACTCCTTCCTTTTTTTAGTCCGCTGTCCACTTAGTCATCTTGAAGTTCAAATTTCTCCACCTTTTCCTAAATTAGATCTGATCGAAATCTCTGAATCAAGGTTTCTAGTAATTTATTACTGTTCAAAATTATACTCTTGCATTGCCTAAGTCTACCCCTGCCATATAAAATTTACTCTCCATTAATCAAATTAACCTTCACTTTTCCTTCAACTTATACCTTTAATATTATTCTTCCTAAATTTTAGAAATCTCACAAATCTCCAAAAATTTTTTCTATAACTCAAAATTTTGTGTTCTTTCGGTTCCTAGTCCTTCTCTCACCAAGGCTTTGTTCAATTATGTATAATCACTGCATAAAATCGAAATCCTCCTTCCATGTATCTGGATTCCAAAATTTCAATATCCTATCTTTAATTCAAATATGAAATATCTCGAGAATCAGTAACAAAATATCAAAGTTCTCAAATCGAATCGACCTTGAATATCCTTATTAATTCAAAAAAAATTCAACTTCAATACGGCAGTTCCCACCGATAGTGTATATCCTACAATTTTTCTTACTCGAGTTTCTCCTATGCTTTCTCTAAAGTTAATCCATACTCAAATAATTCTCTGTGTGTAATTGTTCCCAAATTGGTACTACCGGCCTCTTGATTGTTTCCAATCCTTACCATACATTTCTCCTACTAATTCTTCCTCAATGTTCAACATCTCATATTCCTACCAAGATACCACTTGATAATAATTTTGTCTTTTCTGAGCTAGATGATTACGATACCTCATCGGCCTCTTCCAAGTAGAGAGATACAAGTATTCAAGAGATTTCAAATGTAGCTAATAGGTTTAGATGAGAGATAGTTTGATGGAAGTAAGTAGGACAGAGTTAACAAACAAATATAATGATGATATGGATTTGTACCTGCTTATCTAGTCATAATTTGCCAATCGTATCTTTATCTCACAAGTTATGATATGAAAATTCAACCTTTATATGCCTACCACCAAGATTTTATAACCTTCGGTCATCTAAGCCTTTACCATGATTACCATAGACAAAATTTTAAATTTCTAAAACATTCTCTATGAAGCATACCCCTCTTATTTAGGTATCAACACTTATTCATTTAATCAAATTTCAAAATTCTTTCACCTCGTCCTAATTTAGATCTGAAACCTCTAAATCCAGTTTATGAAATCCTTAATCTTGTTTAAATCCAGTCTCGTATTTACTCAATTCTAACACCACTATGTTATATAAAATTTATTCTTATTTATAAATCAACCTTCATATTTTCTTCAACGTTCACCTTCAATTATTATTCTTTTTGAATTCTACATTTTTTTCCTCTAAAAATAATTTCTATAACTTAAAATCCTTGTGTTCTCTCTGTCTCTAGTCACCCTCTTACAATATCTAGTTCAATTTCGTAAGATCATCGAATACAATTAAATTCTCTTTTTCATTACTAAATTTCTACATAGTCTTAGAGTAGAAGTTCCCAAGAATTAATAACCAAGATTTTCTAAGTTCTAAAAACTAGGTTGACCTCTAATATCCTCATTAGTTTTTTTTGAAACACATCCATGAATTACTCATAACCCAAATTTTCTGTGATTGTTTCTAAATTGATAACATTTATCTCTCGATTTCATTCTAAACCTTTACCACATCTCCATCTCAAATTTTCATATTTGACATCCAATATTTTTATTCCTACAACATCGTCATATGATAACCAATTACGTCATTTTTGAACTAGATAATTTACGTCACTTCCTCAACATTTCTCAGGTAAAATGATATGAAGATTCAAGGTTTCAAAGCATAGCTGACAGAATTAGATACGAGACAGAGAATTGATGTAATAGGACAGTTATATAAGACAAAGAATGATGGTAATAAAATATTGGCATGAAGAGAAATGATAATAGAATCTGTTCTGCTTATCTGTTTAAAAGAAGGAACCATTTTGAAACCAGAGCTATAATATTAAATCTAAGAAAAGGTCTAGCAAAATCATCGATTCATTGTATTAAGAAGAAATTCATAGTAAGAAGTTACACAAAGGTTTATAAAAATAGCTAAACCTACTCCTAAGTTAAATAATAAGAAGCAAAACAAAACAAACAATAATAATTCTTTTTTTTTTTTGAAGGACTGGAACAAAAGTAGAGAAAATATGTTCAAAAACATTTAAGGTACAATCTGATAATCATATGCGTCTATCCAAAATCATGGTGCTCTAAATCCTCGTCATACTAGTAAGCAAGGCTATGATAATCACAGAGTCCTCGACTAAGGCACATACCTCTAGAATAATGGTATTTAAAATTTTCTCGATGCCGCTAGCTTGGCTGCAAAAACCTTAAATTCCTACACACGAAAAATATATCCAAAATAAAACTATGTCCTCACCATGATGGCTAATGTGACTATAGAAGACTAGATTCCATAACTTAGATGACCTAGCCCATATAATTTCATCTTGACAAAAATTAAATTAAATCAACAATGGATACCCAAAAATCAAATTTATCAACGAACATCAAGATTCAAAAATGAACAAAAATCTATCAATTTATATAAATACAAATCGGATGCAACAGTTAACATTAAGATTCAAAACTCAACAATCATCATCAAAATCAATAAATACAAACTCAAATTCAACTATAATCCATAAAAATCAAGTTCAACAACAGAAAGTAAAGATAAATCAAATCAAGGGAAGAAGAGTTTTCAAATCGAAGTTAAAATAAGATTCTCAAGGGTCGTCCCAGGAATCTCTCAAGGGATCCTAACTGTGATTGAGTACCTTCAAAAATATATCCTAATCCTACTGCAGGCTGTAGTGATACTCTAGTTCGAATACCACTACACAAACTCGACCTGCATAGGCCACCCCTAAAAATGTGTCACGACCCGCACCCTAAAGTTAGGGCACGAGACGTGGGTACGTCCAGCCTACGCTGTAGTGTCGGCGATAGAACGCTGTCCTAGGTCAAACATCTAACAATATAAAGGTACCTGTACAGTATATACTCTCCGAATGGAGGTGACATAGCAATACAGTCTCAATCACATCTAAGTTAGAGAATAATAAAGATAGATAAAACATAAAATCCAAAAGAGATATAGCAGATAGAAGTCTAAGTGTCTAAGATACACAAACCCAGAAATACATCTCAAAGCTCAAATACAGTAATCCATAAAGTGAATACAACTCAAGATAACTGAAAAACTATCTATACAACCTCTACTGTGTCTCCTCTAGGCTAGCAGGCAACCTCCAGGCTATCTGTAAAATTTATCAACATGTCCAGTCAGGACATGAGCGAGCACAATACATCTCAACAGATCATAGCAGGTTAGAAAATATAATCATGCAGTAGAGTAAGATACAGGAAACTAAAAGAAAGTACAGAATATAAACAAAGAAAGAACTGTAATAGAAATATCTACTATAAACAGAGAACTAACAGTGGCTAGTGAGTCAGAGTACAATATATACATGTAAATGGCATAGAAGATTCTGGAAACTATATTATGGAGTGATTCTGGGAACTACACTACTTGGATATTATTCACATGTCCACTTCTACTCCTCCGTACCCCCAATCAATACACAAGGATCCAGCCAGGTTATGTTATGATCCATGCAATGGCCCACAAGGGGTGATACATGGTAGGCCCATAAATGGGTGATTCTGGAAATGCCCATAAATGGGTGATTCAATAAAGACTCTGTGATCATGAGAGTACATGTCACAAGTGATCAATGAACCATGAAGCATAGTGATACACAATGTAAGTGAAACGCACAGAACATGTAGTATCCGATGCTCCCTGAGGGGATAACATCTCAAGAAAGGATCCATATAGTACTAATCCGTATTACCAACGTGACAGCATCAAGTAAAGTAATCTAAAGTAGGAAAATATTCTAATAGGATATGAAATGATTAGAGAATGTACTCGCCTCGATTTGATTGGAGTCGACGTGCACGATACGAACGTATCGACACAAGGTAGGTACAATGATATGCTCCACAGAGGGTCCCAGACGACGATACGGGCAGTCCCAATGAGTCCAGAATAGTCCAAAAAGCCTAATTTGGTATATAAAAGTCTAAAATCAGGGTTTGGTAAGATATTCATATCAAGAAATACAAAATGACTTAAATAGTCGCGATTATGAATAAAATATATATAACTAAATATATATAAGAAATTGTGAAAATTATTTATAAGGTCAATATATATATATATATTTAAAATATATATATATATATATATATATATATATATATATATATATATATATATATATATATCACAAGTATGCCATATTCAGATAATAGTTGAAAATTGAAAACTAGTAGTCCAATAAATATATTTTTGTACCAAAAAACATTCACATTAAGTAGGTAAAAATACTATAATAATAATTCAGGTCAAAACTTTACTAATACTATTTTAGAAATATAATTATATATTTTTATATAATTTCCAAGTAAGTAATTACGTTAATATAATAATACCAATAAAATAATAATGAGACCAATTTATATACTTTACACATAAGTATCTCAATATTTATATTGATAGCAACTAATTAATTGTAACTATTTAACTAAAATTTTCTAACTATAAATTAATCAATAATATTAATAATATTAGTAACAATATTACAATAATACTTTAAACCATAATAATAAAAAAAATAATAATACCATCATTATATAATATATATAAACTAACATACATTTATCATAAAGTAATATACATTTATTATAAAACTGTTATACATTTATTATATAAACAATACATATTATATATATAAACCAATACATATTATATATAATAAACTAATATATTAATTCATAAGAAGGGGCTCACATGGGGGTTCGATCGGCGGAGCAGCGCCGGCAAGAGACGGCCGGCGGCGAGCTGCAGTTGGGCGCACGGCTCCGGCAGGAGGCGGCGTCCACGGAGGACGCACGGATCTTAGGCATAGGGTCGGTCGGAGCGGGTCTCGCCGACGGCGCTGGGAGGAGCACGAGAAGCCGGGACACGGCCGCTCAGCAACGACGGATGAGGCGTGCGGCGGTGGTCCTGAGAAGAGCTCGGCGGGCTGGGCAGCATCCAGATCTAGACGGGATGGTCTCCCTGAACAGCGTGGCGAAGGCAGCTGAGAGATGGAGTGCCGGTATGGGCGGATGGCTCTGAAACACAGGTGAGGGTCTCGCCTGCTCTCCACACTCTCTCTCTCTCTCTTTATGATTTGGTGGTAGTGGTGGCTATCGGTGGTGGACGATTGTGTTGGTGGTGGATGTGTGGTGGTGGTACGAGAGATGTGGCCGAAAGGAGGTGGTGGTGATGGGTTTCCTGTAGTGGCGGTGACTACGGGTGGTCGGCCAGAATGCTATGTCGGAGTTGGTCAGGGACATGGTCGGGCACGGTGGTAGCCGTGATGGTCGGAGATGTTTTGCCGGGGTGAGGAAGTATGGGGAACACACGGTGGAGGTGGTGCTGGCTGGCCGGCTATGGCCGAGGTGGTCGGAATGGTAGGCAACAAGGGTGGTGGCGGCTGTGACAATTTCTAGGGATGTGTGTAGGGATTTAGGGTTTGGGGATTTGTGTGTGTGGGTTTTGGAGAAGTATGATATTTATAGGGCAGTGGAGAAACCCTAACAAATTATAAAATATAATAGAAATTAGGAAGACTTAGTGGAAAACTAACATACTAACATTAATGCTAACTGCTAACATATTGCTAGTTAGTAAATTAATTAGTTAATTACTGCCAGTAAAATCACTAGCTAATTTAAATTAGAAATTGCAATTGCAAAATTTTGTAATTAAAAATAAGGAAAAACAAATTTCAAAAATATTGAAAAAATGATTTTTTTAAATATTATTTTTCTTTTACAAAATTAAATATTTATAACTTATTGATTTTAAGGAATGGACAAAAAATTCCAATAGGATAAAATCGCATAAAATAGTGGACCAAATCAACAGGGACCGACAGCAATCACGGTCAAAAATTATTTTTCTCAAAATTAGAATTTGTACGTTTTTCGAGATTCAGAAAATTGTGAGTTTTGAAAAATACATAATTAAAAAATCCAAGAAATTGGTTAACGGATGTTACACCTTTACCGTCTCTTACTCGTTTCCCTGTATCTTCAATAGAGGGGAAGTTCAGACCCAGGAGTTGTGCGTCCTGTGCCTTCTTTCGAGCTACATCTGCTTTAGTAATGAAGGAAATCCACTCGGTGCAGGGAGCACTCTGCTACAATTTGATGGCAGAAAGCATATTCTTGCGGCATGAATCCATGAACATGGGCTCAGGCATGCCTGGAGGTAGCCCTAGGGCGGCCTGGAAGAAGCGTTCGATGTACGCTCGTACGGGCTTTTTTTCTTTCTGAACAATGTCCATGAAAGTAGACATCGTCATGTCCAACCCTCCTTCGAATAACCGTTCTAGGAATATGTTCTTCAGGTCTTTAAAGGATTTAATACTGTTGTCAGGCAAACTGCAGTACCATTCATAGGCCACCCCCTGTAGAGCTCTAATGAAGATACTGGTGAGAAGGGTGTCGTCCTTTAGTAGGTGTCCTATTACTGAGGCAAAGTACCTCAAGTATCGTCTGGGTGACTCCTTAGTATCGTAAGGCGTGATAGTCTGTAGTTTATATTTGAGAGGATAAACCACATCATCCCACTCAGCATGATAGGGCTATCGGATGCCCATCTTTCGGAGTGTGGCTCAATTTTCTTTGACATTATGGCGAGCGTATAACTCCTCGAGTGATTACTGTATTTTGTTAGATACTGCTGGATTGATGGTCCACGGTATGGCCGACGACTGTACGACTTAGTTTATGACGGGCAGGGTACTAGCCCCATCACGAACCATTGGAGCCGCAGGTGTGGAGGCAGTGGGAACCAATCTGTCCCTGATTACCCGAATGACTGAGGCTAAAGTCTTTAAGGATATGTTCAATGCGTTAAGACTTCCTTTGAGAGCCTCAATGTGTTTCTGCTGATCAGCACTTCCGTTTGATTCTTCGTTGTCATCAGCCGCCATGTGCACAAATGCTATGTGCATATAAGTAGAAGGGGTGGTAGATCTTTCGTTTTCTAGTTCGGAGTGCTGGTGCTCATCGTCTTAGGGGAAGACGGTTATGTTGTGATCATTCTCTGACTCGACATTGTTCCTACCCCCGGTCTTCTGACTACTTACGCCCGCAGAAGTGTCGGTGTCATACATCTCTTTATCATGCTAAAACGAAGGGTTGTTATACACCGTAGTAGGTTGGCTACCCCCAGCAGGTGTAGCGGTCGATGAACCATTTTCTTGCGACGATGGTCCATCCTTGGAGCATGTGTTTTAGAACACGCTTTCCTTGGACACATGCTTCTTTCTACCCCCAGGCCGGTATTTGGACTTGCCAACCGAGGAAAAGGGTTTCTTGGATAGCATCTTCTGGAACAAAGAGTCCCCAGAAACATTACATGAAGCAACACGGAGCTCTTCTTCTTCTTCACCAGTTCTCGGTCGCAGCCTTTGAAAGACGAACCTCCTCTTTGGCGGTGATGGATCTCCTTGACAATAGCAGCAGTTGATGGTAATTTGAGTATAGTTGGGTTTTTATTTAGACACCAACTGTATCTCAGATTCTTCTTTCATCTTCAGCTCACAGGGAGAAGACGAAGTCTTCATACCTCTACTTCCTACGTGTATACATAAATGTTGTGCGCAGTCGAAGAGATATAGAGACGGCATTCTTCCTTCAAATTCCTGCGGGTGAGGTCCGAGTATGCCTCGATCAGAGAGTCGCTGATGACGTACCCCCGACCTTGAGTAGTACGAGTGGGTGCTCAAGGGATAACGGGGTTCCGTCGAACGAGGCTTCAGAGAGTCTGGGGTGGTCTTGTATAGCTTTCCATCGGCTGCGCATGTTACTGTCAACACGGGCCTCCGGTCTGCCATAGGCGTAACACTTTGATCGCATGGGGCGAGTGTTGCCTTGGATCTCCTCATACCACAATTAGATGATGTGTAGTATTCGAAATCCGACATGCCCATACCCGATGGACCGGTTATTCTATCGAAGATAGAAGTTCTCACCGGTGTAGCATCCTCCACGAGCGGGCTAACAATCATCTGCTCCTTTTGTCGTTATGCCTTTGTCAAGCTTGCCATAGGATAACTATGCTCTTCTCTGTATTTCCTGAGCATAGGATAAGAGAGAGATGGCCTGGTATCAGTGGTCGAAGGGATCTTTAGGGCTTCATCGACGAGGAGGGTCTGAGGCACAGTCCCCTCCATCGTGCTGCTCGTCGCAGCCGCCTTAGGCACCCAGGTCCGTCGAGTCTTCCTCGATTTTACGAACAGTTTCGAAGGGCTCGACTTCTCTTCATCAAGGAGATCTTCAAAAGCTTGGTGGTTGAAGCGTACGACCAACATCTTCTGAGAGGATCCCAGCAAGTCATTATCGGATTGCGTCACCACCTTTTTATTGGAGGAGAAGGTATTTCCCAGCAGAGCTGCCATCTTGTTCGACATAACAAAAGATTGAACAAATTTTTGTATTATAAACGTAAAAAAGAGTACAATAGATTCTTATGCGAAGAAATCTAAGTAAAATAGTTTCTGGGAAAGTGTGACGGTAGAGATCGAGCACTGCAGCGGCTCATTTACTTCAATGACGATCCGATGATGAGACTTGCTCTGACTTTCTGGTGCCTTTGATGGAACTCTAGGTTTGTCGATCAGGAGGACGCCAAAGTTGAAGATTTTGATAATTTTGTGGATCTTCTTCTCCTCATCGATGTCCTTGTTGGAAGAAAACCTCTCCTATTTATAGGAGAGAGCAACACATATACGATATGCATTAGGGTTTCGAGATATGAAGGAATCTGCCATCCTTGTACGGTATAGGCTTCTAGGGTGCTGACACATGGCGGGTGCTGAGATTTCCCTCAAACGAGATTTCTGATGGCTATCAAAATAATCGAAGGAGGTGACACGTAGCGTGTGCCGATTTGCTTGTTTGGATGTAGCTGAGCCAATCTTAGGATTTCATCTCAGATTTAGATTCTATGTAATCTTTGTCCAAGATTTAAATCAATCTGCATTTATCAACTAGATCAATCTCGATCCTATCTTTGAGAGAGGTAGTTTATACAAATCGATCGGGTGGGACCATGCCATCTGTGCATCCGGCAAGGTTGGCTGCGCTTCTGGGGCGACGAGTAGACTGTGCTTATGGAGACGGTAGAACCTCTGTGCTTTAGGGCGACGAGTGGACTATATTTCAAAGACAATGGAGCCTCTGTGCTTTTAGGGGCAACGAGTAGGCTTTGTTTTAGGCAAAGTCACTGTGCCTTAGGACGACGAGTAGTCTGCGCCTTCAGATAGACCATTTTACTGTACTTTAGAGTAGCAGTCGGGCTTGTGTTGGAGGCAAACGGTGTCTCCCATGTCTCTGACAAAAGGTAGTTAAGCTTCTGAGTCGAAGCAGAGTGCTGCACCGTTGGAGTTGAGGTGGTGTGAAAACATCCCCAGTCTGCGCATAAGGTTGGCACAGGAATGTAGCTGTGCCTCTAGATTGAAGTCCTTGGCTTTGAAGTCTTCTTTTAAAGAGCAATGAATGACCGCTCCCTAATGAACGACTCCCTCTTAATTGCCACCGTTACTTGGGGAATTTCAAGGGGTCCTAGGATCGTCAAGGACTTAGTCGAATGAACTTTATTTAATGATGTTCATCACGCTGAGTCCTAGGTTCATCCCATTAATATAGGAATTTTGACCGTCGGCTATGTGTCCTGTGTTTTGGACCACTCCCGTCCTATATAAAGGGGGAGTTTCTTCGGAAGAGTCATGTCTTCTTCCTGGCACCCTTCACCACCATGCTGGATGCAAACTTAGCTTTGAGCGACGGTTGGCCTTATATAGGTCAGATTTTGGTTGAGGATTCCTTCGTTCAAAGGGGCTATGCCTTCGTAGAAGAACTGTTAATGAGTCTTGGAACATGCTAGAACGCTTCTCATGAGGAGTTCAAATCGGGGCGACGCCTTAGTGGTCTTCGAGGTCCTGATGATGGGGTCAGGATTGGTTGCTCATCCGATGAGCAGCCAACGGTACTCTGCCCGAGTCATTGAGGGATGCGAGGCTTCACCTTACTGTGGTCTGGGCCTTCCACTGCTTCTGTACATATTGGAGTCCCAACTTCTTTCGGTGGTGAGGTAATTTGCTCTGACGATATTATGAGTCAGCGGGAAGGAGACTTTGATGGAGATTATATACATCTCCTCTGGTCTTTTTTTCCATGATGATCACACTGCAGAGGTTGCCCGATGAAAATGAACCTTCTCGTGGATCAATAGGAGTTTCTATTCTCACTTACGTAGCAAAGACTTTACAATTGATCCCTGTAATTATGATTTAGGGAGTTTCTCTCTTATGTAATTGCGACAAGTCTGTGATAGACCATTGTAGTCATGATTAATAAAATGAGACTTTTTTGGACTTTATTTTGAGAATGTCCCTGTCTTTGGCTTGTATGTGCGTCTGATCGCCTGCGCCGGTGTAAAGCTGGGGGGTAATAAGAGTACCCACCTACGCCTGTGGATGTTGCATTTTTTATGCTTCTACAGCGCCGTGCTTGCGCACTCCGTTCGCCATAGGCAATTTTTCTTGAGTGTGCAGTGCTTTTGCGTGCAGCACGCCCGTGCCATTCATTGGTCGTGCGTCCGCGCCCTGTGCTTGAGTGCTCCATGCATTGTGGACAGTTTTGCTAGCACGGACAGTGCTTTTGCATGCCTCGCCCTCGCGTAATTTCTGCCGCTCGTCTGCACGTCGTGCTTGTGCGCTCCGTGCACCGTAGGCAGTTTTGCTCGCATGTACAGTGCATTTTGCGTATCACGTGGCCACGCCATTCTTTGGTCGTGCCCATGCACCGTGCTTGCGTACGCCGTACACCGTGTGCGCTCCGTACGCCGTGGGAAGTTTTGCTCGTGTTAGTGCATTTTGTGTGCCACGCACCAGCGCCATTCGTTTGTCGTGCATCGTGTGCCGTCCTTGGGTGCTCCGTACGTCATGGGCAGTTTTTCTCACGCGTGCAGTGCGTCCGTGTGTGGATTGTCTTGAATGGATGTTTTTGCTTGTTTAAGTTATTTTTTAGCTAGAATTTTGAAACACTCAAAACTTGAAAGTTTTAGATCTTTGGTTTGGCTTCAAAAATCTTTTTATTTTACCATAATTGGAGTTCATATGCGACAGATAATTTCAATCTTAGTTTTGATATTTTGGCATGTTTTCTGTACTTGGCCGTTTTGATATTTTTTCGACTGTAATAAATTCTTAACATGATTAGATGATCTCGTATAGTTAGAGGATGATTTTATACCCTATATACACTTGACACTAGCACATGTTTAATTATTATTCTGTCTTGTACTTACTTTTATTTATTCCTTTTTACATGTCATGATATGTCTTTCCTTTCGATTCTTTCTTATCTGTTATGATATGAATTGCCATGCCTTCCCAAATATATTATACTTTACAGTCTATGCCATGTCTAAAATTTCTTTGTTATGGCCCGTCGTGGTACGCCTATGTTACCTGTCTTCTTTGCTTACTCGATAGTGGTCCGTCGTGGCGCACTCATGTTACATTATTTCTTTGCTTACTAGATAATGACCCGTAGTGGTACATTCTTGTACATGTCTTTTTTTGCTTACATGATATTGGCCTGTCATGGCGCACTCCCTATTTTCTATATAGTGGCTCGTCGTAGCGCACTCCTAGCTTCCAACATATCATATTTTCTTATTGTGGCTTGTTATAATGTACTTTCTTATATTGTCCAGTCTTGCATACCATATCTAGGATGGATTCTGCGAAGTACCACACCCAGAATCCAACAAAAAATGTTAAGGACTAAATAACTAGCTTGATTATCTAGATTATTAGCAGGAAAGAATTTCCCAGTTACCTACAGCCTTTTGCATTTCGGTCTATATCTATATATATGGGATTTGGAGCTATCTGTCATAATGAGCACACTTCCAGCACACCGTCGAGTGGGGCGCTTCTTTAGGACATATGTATCTTACCGCGGTGTGTCTGCTATACTTATTTTTCTTTTGGCCTGGATGAGACGGGTAGTCTGCAGGGCAGGTAACTGGATTGGATTTCTCAAAAGTGCATCTTGTTAGTAATTAAGATTGTGATAACCCTAGTTAGCTGATATATAAAGCCGTTCACGTTGCTTGGCCGTGATTTGTATGGAGTCTAGTCTAGTCTAGTTTTGCCTAGGCAGTGTCCATATTTGTTTATTTTAGTACATTATTCTTTATGCTTTACTTTTGTTGATAAATGACTTGAAACTAATATCTGTTGAGGGGAAGGGTTACAACCTCGATCCTTGTTTGGTTTACGGGTTGTAACTTGGGTTCCAGAATACTTTCTTAGTCATCTTGTCATTTGGCATCCTATTTAGAACTCATACACTATACATGATTCCTATGCTGTACATTGATTAGAGACGAAGTTTAATTCAGGAGAAGGGTTACAACACCGGTCCTTGTTTGGTTTACGGGTTGTAACTCGGGTTCCGGAATAGTTTCTAAGTCACATGCTCACATGTCCCAGTTATCTAACATGCTCACATGTCTCAGTTATCTTACATTCTTACATGTACCATTTCTCTTACATGCTCACATGTTCAGTTTATCTCACATGTTCACATATTTCTGTTTACCTTACATGTCCACAGTTTACATTATGTCACATATTATTTACCCTATGCTCTATGTTGCTTTGCTTATTATCTTTTCCATTCTCGAGATGAGTGCATTGGTAGTGCACGAGTCTCGATTTCTATTTACTTATTTATGTCTCTATCCGTTGTTGTGTTATTTATTGCTGGTTTTACTTCAAATTTTGGCTTCCTTTGTAGTACTTGCTATTGGGTGTCTGACCCCACTGGTTTTGTTTGGCCAAATCTGATAGAGGAGCCCAGAAGATCTTCCGTACTATCTACTCGGCGGTGACTACCCGGAGCACAAGAGTACCTTAGTGGATTTTCTATTTCATTCTCTCACTAGTTATGTACAACATTCTTTTGTGGCGTTTTGCCTATGAGAACGTGTTTAGCTCGTGTTTTGGATCTTGGCATTTAGCCTATGGGCCGAAACATGATTTGCATATTCTAGACTATAGTTAGAGCTTATCATGTATGACTATTACTCTTGCTAGTTCTTCACTTTATTACTAGCTTCATGATTATCCATGTATATATAGTTTGGGACATTTTACTATTTTATGTCTGATGATCATACTTCTTGTATTTTGCATACTTGCCTGTGATTGAGATACCTAGGATTGCTTGACCTAGGATTGACTATTGGATTGTAGTAGTAATCCTCCATGTCTATACAACTTATACGTTATTTCGGGGTACTAGAGTACATTAGAATACGTATGTAACACCCTGTTTTCTAAATGAGGATATTTTTGAAATTTTGTGATTATAATTATTTAATTATGATAGTTAAATAATAATATGATTTTTAGTGATTTTTAATCATTTTTAAACTATTTAAAAATTATGACTTGTGATTTTGATGTGCAGCTAGTGAAACCCTAGAGACTGTCTGCCCTAGAGCCTAATCCTGTGATTTGGAATATCTATTTATCATTTTTAGCATAGTGGTAATTTGGTCATTTTGACTTATTAGAATTATTTGATTAATTATTGGATTGATGGTTGTTGAATTTGACTTTTACTAGTTATGACTTAAGAGACAAACCTAGATGTTGACCCTGGTTATGGTGACTTGATTAGCATGGTGAGACCCTAGTCTAACTTAAGTCAACTCAAGATAGGTCACTTAGGATCACGTTTGAAATAGGAGGAATGGTGATTTGGTCCATAGGCTTAAGACTTAGAAATTGGTTCCATAACTAGTACAAATAGGCCCATAGCCCATTAGACTAAACCCTAACCCTAACTTTCACTTTATGACCAGCCACTAGGTCATTCCCAACCCTATAAAATCTCTCTTCCTATTGTTCTTGCCTCTTTTATATCATTTCTCCATTTAACAAAAACCAAGGTTTGTTGCCTTCTTCAAAATTTCTATTTTATTCATTTATCCTCCTATTTCAATCTAGTCTTTTGCATTGGATTCTAATTGATGTTTATGGACTGTTGGTGGAGAGCTATTTCAGTTTGGGATCAATTTGGAGCATTAGGCTATCAAGAAGAACACCCTCCATTGAAGGCTTTTTATGATATTTGCACCTATAGGTAAAACTCCTCAAATTGTGTTAATATTCTGTTTTCTTTGTATTTAGGGCTAGATCTAGGAGTCCCCTAGCTGTCCCTAAAATTTGGGTTAATTTTGTGTCCATTTGGTGTCCGTATCGGACACGTATCAACACCTAGGTATAGGTGTTCGATGAAATGCCACAGAGGACATTTCTTCACTGTTTTTGGAATGTTTTTGATTGGGATTGATGTTTATGATGTGTCCTCTTATTTCCTTAACTGAGGTTGTCATTTCTGTGTCGTGTAGTATCCACACGAGGACACGAACACGCCCCGCGCGCGGGCTAGAGTTTCCCTTACTGCCCGTGTCCTAGTTCTCCTAGTACACGACACATCTGGACACAAAAATTTGTGTGAACCTTCACTAGATGACTGACATATAGTGTATTAAATTTCATTAGATATTATTTAGTGTTTAGAGAGCAATTCGACTCACACGGATTCCTCAATGTGTGCACACGCACGAATTTACCTCACTGATACGCACTCACACACACGATACAACACCACGTGGACACGTTGCAGGCTCATGGACACGTACCCCTATCTTAGTCGAACACGTGTGCACGACCACGTATCTCCACGTGGCCTGTGTCGTGTGCTAGACACGTGTGCACGCGTGCACGAGGCAGTTCTGTGCACAGAGTTGTGTCTATGTGTGTTTACTGATTAGGACACTTCGTGTCCTATTTATTGGACACGATTTGACTCCCCTGGACACGTGGTATATGTATCTATGTCTGAACACATGTTTTCCCACTTGATTTGAAGTTTGATATTGAATTTGGGGTTCGAAATGATTTTACTAATACGTTGTTTCTCTGTTTTCTTAATTTTTCCATTTTGAGTTTAATTGATCTTGATTTCTCATTTTTTTGAGATTTATATATGTATGTTATTATATTCCTAGGTTGGGTTCTGGTTTTGTTCTTAGAGTTATTGGTTGGTTTTGATTTCCAATTACTTTTCCAAGTTGGTACCCAGATTACTTGTTAAGTTATTAGGTTTCAGTTTACTTTTTTTTTTGTGTGTTTCTGTTATTGGTTTCATTTCGGTTTGTTTATATAGATGTTAGTTCATGGGTTTCATGATTTAGCAGTGAATTGGTTAGACTGTTTAGGTTGGTAACTAGTTGTCATAAATAGTTCATTTATATGTATCTAGGATTAATGTACATGGTAGGGTTCTTGTTGATTGGGAAATTTCCTATATGTCCTGAAACTGTGAACTGGCAGTTGGGTTCTAGGGATTAAATGTATGTTAACTGTTTGATTTGTGGGGTTAATTTGAATGTAGGTTCACCCATATACAGCTGGAATTAGCTAATATGTCAGGTTGTGATTAGCATGGATTTTAGTTTTCGAAATTTGCTTTTGGTTTCGAATTGAACTGTAAAACAGATACATGTGCACTGATTTGGTTTTCTGAAATTAGAAGAGTTCTAAACTAAATTTCCCTGATTAATTACCAAGATTACTTCATCTATGTATGTTAGATTTGATGTTAACTAAGGACTCTGGATTATGGGGTTTTCGAAATGGGGTTTGGCATCATTTAGCTGCTAAGTAAAATATCTTCTCCTATATGTTACACTCACACACACACATGAGTACATTCCTGCCGCACACACACATTCATCTAAAAATCTGAACCTAAGCTACATCTACACTGTCACACTGTTGTCACACATTATGTTATATACACACATCACTCCATTGATTCCTGTCACACTAACACCCTATCTAACTGTAAACTAAGAACACACACACTATTCGCTGATTTCAGATTTCTAATACACCCACAAAATTCACTAGACACATTTCCTTTGTTCCTGAGAACACCTACAACCCTGTACACACACTCACAACCTAGCTAAATGTCACTTGACATTACACACATATTGAATTATTAACTAACCTAGACCCTCACATGTACCATACACACCCACACATCACTAATTTTAATTCCTACATATACACACATGGCACTAATGCAGTTTCCTATAAATGCATATATCTATATACTTGATAATAATGTGGTGTATATGTGTGATATTATATTAATGTAGTGTATATACAATATGTGTAAAATGTGTGATATAACCTATATGGCCTATAGCCTATATACATGCACATAGCCTATGGGGTGTATCCCTATGTGATACAGCCTGTGTATATGGCATGAATGCCAGTGATTGTGTGTTGTTGACTTGTATAGCCTAGTTTTGATGTGTGCTTGCTAGACTAGGCTGGTTAGGCCTAGTAAGACTTGTAAGACTTGTTTGGTCTAGGACTTGACCTAGTTTGACAGTATAGTTGACCAGAGTTGACCAAGAGTTGACTTTTGTCTAGTTTGACCTAGATAGTATGCAGATGTATTATACATTTCATATATAATCCCCTGTATATGTCTTGATTTGTGTTGCTCTAAATAGGAGTCGGATACCTCATCTCGGGCAGTATATTCTCAAAGACATTCAAATACCAGGCGAGTACATTCTCTGATTATTTCATAACTTGCTTAGGATGATATTCCTGCTCTAGAATACCTTATTTTATGTTGTCATGATATTATCACGGATTGGTACAATATGGATCCCTACATTTAGAGGTTATCCCCCTCGGGAGCATCGGATACATCATGTCGTGTGTTTCATGTACATCATGTATTCCTCGCTCTCATGTTATTCATGTTTCTCATGTGCTTCATGCTCGTTCATGCTTGCTCGTGTACTCTCATGTGTTCTCATGTTCGGTCATGTTTCTCGTGTATTTCATGAATAACCTATACTTCATGTGTACCCTTCATGGGCCTTCATATGGAATTCATGTGCACTTAGTTATGAGCCCTCATGTATACTTCACGTAAACCCATCTATGGGCTTTCATGTGAAAATTATGTACGTAACATAACTTGTCTGGATCCTTGTATATTGATTGGGGTATGGGGGAGTATAAATAGTCATGTGAACAATTCCAAAGTAGTATAACCATGTGCGCCTCTTTAGTATATTCATGTGCAAATCCAGCCGTTCACATATCGACTTTGTACTCTAAATCACTAATCACTGGTAGCTCTCTACTTATAGTAGATATTTCCATTACAGTTCTCTCTCTATTTTCATCATGTACTTTCTTTCAGTTTCATGTATCGTACTCTCTTGCATGTTTATATTTTCTAACCTGTTATGATCTGCATGAGATGTATTGTGCTCGCTCCCGTCCTTACTGGACCTATCGAAAATTTTACAAAGGATGATGAGGAACCTTGCACCCCTTACTATGGAGCTTGCCTAGATGACAGTCGCGACCTGGACCCCTGGGGAGGTTCAGGCAGCTGCTGAGGATGATACACATGCATAGTTTAGATAGTCTAGACTGTTTTCCTTTTCATGTTAGTTGTTGTCTTTGATTTCAGAGTTGTATTATTTGGAGATGTTGAGACTGGTAGTTGTTAACTTTGATTTATTTTACTTCTGTTTGTACCTCGGTTTTGAGGATTTCCTTATTTATTCCATCGTGCTATATTCTAACTCTAGAATTTGATTGAGTTATACTTTCTGTGATTGGCCTCCAGTTGTAGAGTATTTTATATTGTGTTAGTTATAGTTCATGACCTAGAACAGCGTTCTACCACCGATACTGCGACGTAGGTTGGGCGCTGTTACGTACTCGTACCCTCACAGTGGGTGCGGGTCGTGACACGTTTTTAGTGTGGCCCATGCAGGTCGAGTTTGTGTAGTGATATTCGAACTAGAGTATCACTACAGTCTGCAGTAGGATTAGGATTATTTTGGGGTACTCAGTCACATTAGAAAAAACTCTTAACTAAATTCCTGCCATCTAAATTCCCGCTGAAGATTTCTTCCTTAAAATAATTGTCCTCCCTTGAATTATCATTTCTATCTCAGTATTTATTCCTTGTTTGATCTGCCTCTAAGATGGTGATTGAGACACGATCGCATCGCTCTGGTCCAGCAGACGCTGGTGAGAGGCCTACCCCCCTCGTCCGATTATGGACGCTGGGACCACAGCACCTCCTGCTTCTGCTCATATAGGAGCTTTTGCAGCTTTTGGGAGTGCACCTCCACCTGTCCAGAGGTCTTCCTCCGTCATTCCGGATATGTTCCAGCAGCAGTTACCTTCAGGGACAGTAGATGCGGCTCAGATGTTTACCCTTTTCCAGCAATTCTTGGAGACTCAGCAGCAGATGCAGCAGAGCCAGTCTACTGATTTCTGACAGAGCATACAAAATACTCACCATTTGGTCAGGACGATAGTAGAGCTGGTGGCTGCTCAGCTACAGGGAGGTCAGATGCAGCCGTATCAGCTGAGGACTCCAGACATTCAATCTTTTAAGAAGATAGGAACCCGAGACTTCAAGGGTACAGAGGGCATCATATACGTTGATGATTGGATAGAGCATATTGAGGAGATATTCCGATTGGCACAGATACTAGCTGGATTACAGATCAAGGTAGCCGCCAGTCAGATGCAGGACTTGGCCCGTACTTGGTACCAGACGGACCCGAGGGTTGGTACAGCCGGTCAGACTTGGGCAACCTTCAAGAAACTGTTCAAGGAGAAATTATTTCCCGATACAGCACTTGGTGCCTTGGAGGCGCAGTTCGAGAGTTTGGTTCAAGGGAACCAGACCGTTGAGGAATACGCCTGGGAGTTCTGCCGTTTGGGTAGATTCGTTCAGGATCTTACTGAGGCCGGAAAGGCGAGGAGGTTTTGCAGGAGTTTGATCAGAGAGATCAGGTCGTATACCAAGAGCGGCCGCGATGCCACTTTCGAGCAGATTCTGGTAGGAGCCATGGAAGCGAAGGACGATCTTGGGCTGAAGGAGAAGATGATGCAAGACACTCATAGAGCTAGTGGTAGTGCGGGCCCGGCCAAGAGGCTCCACTTACAGGTTCAACAGCAGTATCCGCAGCAGATGGCCCACCTACAGATTCAGTAGCAGTTTCAGCAGCCGAGGGTCTACTTTCAGCAGCGGCAGTTTCAGGACCGTGTACCCTTTCAGCAGGCGCAGCAGCCACATAGGCAACAGCAGGCCCCGAGACAGTAGCTCATTATCATTTGCCTCTTCTGTAAGAGACCAGGGCATGATTGGGGCGAATGCCAGAAGAGGCTGGACAGATGTTTACTTTACGAAGGATCTGATCATCGGTTGAGAGAGTGTCCTGAGTCATTTGGACAGACAGTTCAGGGAACAGGAGCCAGGGCTCCGGTGGGCCAACAGAAGGGATTACCCTTACCAACTCAGTAGCAGAGGTACATGCAGCATCATCAGCAGGCCAGGGGAGGCCAACAGGGACGAGCTTTCGCCAGAACAGTCGAGGATACACAGGCCATTGGAGATCTTGCTGCAGGTTCCGTTCTTCTCGATTCCATTTCACAATTGCCTCTTATAACTGTCTTGAAAATTTGATTCCCTCTGTTCCTTGTTGATTGATCAATTTTGTCCTGTTGTTCTTGTGTTATGTTTGATTTTCTTCTGAGATAAATCATATGGGCTAGGCCACCTCAGTTATGGGATCTAGAATCTTCGATAGTCATGTTAGCTAGCATAGTGAGGACATATAGTCAGGTTTAGGACGTATTCCTCGGGTGTGGGAATTTAAGGTTTTTGCTGCCAAGCATGCGACAATACGAAAATTTTAAATACCATAATTCTAGAGGTATGTGCCATAGTCAAGGACTCTGTGATTATCGTAGCCTTGCTCACTAGCATGACAAAATTTTTGAGTATAATGATTTTGGACAGACGTATATGATTCTCGAACTGTGTGATTGAGACTATGATTGTGGGGTGTTTGACCTAGAAGGAGTACTACCATCTTAAATTTCGAGGACAAATTTTTTCTAAGGTGGGTAGATTTGTAACACCCAGTTTTCTAAATGAGGATAATTTTGAAATTTTGTGATTATAATTATTTAATTATGATATTTGAATAATAATATGATTTTTAGTGATTCTTAATCATTTTAAAACTATTTAAAAATCATGACTTATAATTTTGATGTGCTGCTAGTGAAACCCTAGAGACTGTCTGCCCTAGAGCCTAACCCGGTGATTTGGAATATCTATTTATCATTTTTAGCCTAGGGGTAATTTGGTCATTTTGACTTATTAGAATTATTTGATTAATTATTGGTTTGATGGTTGTTGACTTTGACTTTTACTAGTTGTGACTTAAGAGACTAACCTAGATGTTGACCCTGGTTGTAGTGACTTGATTAGCATGGTGAGACCCTAGTCTAACTTAAGTCTACTCAAGATAGGTTACTTAGGATCAAGTTTGAAATAAGAGGAATGGTGATTTGGTCCATAGGCTTGAGACTTAGAAATTTGTTCCATAACTAGTGTAAATAGGCCCATCGCCCATTAGACTAAACCCTAACCCTAACTTTCACTTTATGACTCGCCACTAGGTCATTCCTAACCCTATAAAATCTCTCTTCCTATTGTTCTTGTCTCTTTTATATCATTTCTCTATTTGACAAAAACCAAGGTTTGTTCCCTTCTTCAAAATTTCTATTTTATTCATTTATCCTCTTTTTTCATCCTAGTCTTTTGCATTCGATTTTAATTGATGTTTTTGGACTGTTGGAGGAGAGTTATTTCAGTTTGGGATCAATTTGGAGCATTGGACTATCAAGAAGAACACCCTCCATTGAAGCTTTTTTATGCTATTTGCACCTATAGGTAAAACACCTCAAATTGTGTTAATATTCTGTTTTCTTTGCATTTAGGCTCAGATCTAGTAGTCCCCTAGCTATTCCTAAAATTTAGGTTAATTTTGTATCCATTTGGTGTCCGTATCGGACACGTATCAACACCTAGGTATAGGTGTTCGATGAAATGCCACAGAGGACATTTCTTTACTATTTTTGGAATATTTTTGATTGGGATTGATGTTTATGATGTGTCCTTTTATTTTCTTAACTTAGGTTGTCATTTCTGTGTCGAGTCGTATCCACACGAGGACACGAACACGCCCCGCGCGGGGGCTAGGGTTTCCCTTACTGCCCGTGTCCTAGTTCTCCTAGTACACGACACATCTGGACCCAAAAACTTGTGTGAACCTTCACTAGGTGACTGACATATAGTGTATTAAATTTCATTAGAAATTATTTAGTGTTAAGAGAGCAATTCAACTCATACGGATTCCTCACTGTGTGCGCACGCGCGAATTTACCTCACTGATACGCACTCACACGTACGACACGACACCACGTGGACATATTGCAGGCTCATGGACACGTACCCCTATCCTAGGCGAACACGTGTGCATGGCCACGTGTCTCTACATGGCCTGTGTCGTGTGCTAGACACGTGTGCACGCGTGCACGAGGCAGTTCTGTGCACAGAGTTGTTTCTATGTTTTTTCTGATTTGGACACTTCGTGTCCTATTTATTGGACACGATTTGACTCCTCTAGACACGTGGGATATTTATCTATGTCTGAACACATGTTTTCCCACTTGATTTGAAGTTTGATATTGAATTTGGGGTTCGAAATGATTTTACTGATACGTTGTTTCTCTATTTTCCTGATTTTTCCATTTCAAGTTTAATTGATCTTGATTTCTCATTTTTATGAGACTTATATATGTATGTTAGTATATTCCTAGGTTGGGTTCTGGTTTTGTTCTTAGAGTTATTGGTTGGCTTTGATTTCCAATTACTTTCCCAAGTTGGTATCCAGATTACTTGTTAAGTTATTAGGTTTCAGTTTACTGTTTGTTTTTGTGTCCCTGTTATTGGTTTCATTTCAGTTTGTTTATATAGATGTTAGTTCATGGGTTTCATGATTTAGCATTGAATGAGTTAGACTGTTTGGGTTGATAACTAGTTATCATAATAGTTCATCTATATGTATCTAGGATTAATGTACATGGTAGGGTTCTTGTTGATTGAGGAATTCCCTATATGTCCTGATACTGTGAACTGGCAGTTGCGTTCTAGGGATTAAATGTATATTAACTGTTTGATTTGTGGGGTTAATTTGAATGTAGGTTCACCGATATACATCAGGAATTAGCTAATATGTTAGGTTGTGATTAGCATGGATTTTAGTTTTCGAAATTTGCTTTTGGTTTCGAATTGAACTGTAAAACTGATACATGTGCACTGATTTGGTTTTCTGAAATTAGGAGAGTTCTAAACTAAATTTCTCTGATTAATTACAATATTAGTTCATCTATGTATGTTAGATTTATTGTTAACTAAGGACTCTGGATTATGGGGTTTTCGAAATAGGATTTGGCATCATTTAGTTGCTAAGTAAACTGTCTTTGTGATATTCCTATTTTAAAATACGTATTTTGCTGTAATTGGAGGATTTTTAATTTTGGGGAATTTTTGAAATTTTTATTATTTTATTTGAGGTAAAATTTACCCCATTATTATTATTGCTACTATTATTATTTTGTTATTCTAATAATATCCCCCTCCCAAAATATCTAGTCTCCTCTCTCCCTCTCTCTCGCTCACTGCCTCTCTCTCCTCTCCCACAGGAGACCAGCCCTCCCCCTCACTCTCGATCAGCCACTCTCCCTCTCACTAGATCCCTCGCCCCCTCGTCCTCCTCTCCTCGACCTCTTTCTCGCCTGCGCGGCCCGCCTGGCCGGCTCCGCCGCGACCACCACTGCCACCCCCCCATCATCATCGTCGTCTCCACCAACCTCCTCGTCGTCTTCTCCGGCCTCCCTCTCCGCTGACAAGCCGCCACCCCTGGCTCCTCTCCCTCTCCTCGAGCTCCGGCCCCTCCGCCGCGAGCCCCCTCGCCGTCATCTCCACTGGCCCCTCCTCCGTTGGCCTCCACTTCCGGCGCCACCGCCACTCCGGCCATCCCCGACGCAGAATCGCCCCGAGCCCCTCTCCCCGGCTTCCTCCAGCTCCGGTCAGCTCCGCCGCGGGCTCCCCCTCGTCTCCGGCCTGCCCCTGGCCGAGCCCCTTGGTAAGCTCCGCCTCCTCTCTCTCTGTCCTCTCCGTCGGTGGTCCGACCCGACCCTGGTCGGACTCCTCCGCCTCCTCTCTCCCTCTCCCTCTCGGGCTGTGAGCTCCTCGGGGAGCGAGCCCCTCGATCGGCGCACCTCGGGAAGCGTGCTGCCTCGAGCAGCGCGCTGCCTCGTGCAGCGTGTCACCTCGGGCAGCGCACCCTCGGTTGGTGCGCTCCTCGTTCATCGTGTCTTCGAGACACGTGCTTCTCGGTTTGCGTGCCTTCTTGATTCTCGTGCGCATCGATTTACGTGCTGCCTTGGGCAGCGGGACGCCTCGAGCCCCGCGCTGCCTCGAGCACCGTGCCATCTCGATTTGTGCACCGCCTCGACTTTCGTGTCCCGGCCTTTGTGTCTACCTCGTGACCCGTGCCACCTCGATTTACGTGCGCACACCAATTTGCGTGTCGTATCGATTTATGTATCATATTGTATCTTGTGTTGCCTCGGTTTGTGTGCTCGCTCCGACTTGCGTGCCACATCGGTCCTTGTACCGTCTCAGTTTGCGTGTCGTATTGGACTCCGCACCGTATCGATTTGCGTGTGCACCTCGATTTGTGTACCGTAATCGATTTACGTGCTTCTTGGACCTTGGGTTGTCTCGATTTACATGCTCGCCTCGATATGCGTGCCATGTGATTCGTGTACCATTTCGATATTCGTGATTTCTCGGTTTACGTGCACGTCTCGGTTTACGTGCACGTTTCGGTTTCTTGTTCGCCTCGATATTCGTGCCATCTCGATTCTCGTACGCATCTCGATATACGTGCACATCTCGGTTTACGTGTCCGTATCGATCCACGTACCTCGGTTTCCGTGCCAGATCCCTGCACTGCTTGCGGGACCCACACGGTATAGCCTCCTGCCGTCCCCTGTGATTTATTCTATTATTTTATTGTTTGGTGCTAATGATTGTTTATTGTGTGTTCTGAGGATCTCGATTGGCGTGCCACCTTGGATCGCGACTGCCGAAGACTTGCTTACCTAGCCGAGCCCTCTAGGCAAGTATCCCTTGCTCATTGGCGGCTCTTGCCATCTCTCCTGTATTTTATTGCATTTAATTTATTGTAAATGTATAATCATGTTTAGTGTAGCTTAGCAGTAGAACTGCCATGATAACTTAGGATAGTTTGGCCCGATACCGGGATAGACCGTATCGGACAACTCGGATGGGTCATCCACACCTCCGAGGACACGAGCACGACTCACATGTATGGATTGTCCCCATATGCCCCGTATCCGACTCGCGGTCGGGTAGCGGCTTTGGCTGACCTTACTTGAGGCTGTGATTGATTGTGCGTGGGTTAGATTTATGGACATGTGTTGTAGTGCGCCCTGCGAGGCGGTTGTTTTATATTATGCATGTTGGCTTGGCGCCCAGTACGCATTGTAGCGCTGCTGGAAGCCGGGACTTAGTGGTCTCGGGTTCGATTGGTTTCCAGTACGCATCGTAGTGCTACTGGTAGCTGAGACTTAGTGTTCTCAGCCTGCGAGCCTGCGACTGTGATTCTGCGACGGGTTGCGCCGAGTGGTTTTAGCCCCAATTTGCTGGGAGCTCCCGTCCAAAATACAGAGGAGATTCTGCCGGATTTTTCCAGAATTCCCGATCGGGAATTTGGTTCGAAGGATTGGGCAGAACCCTTCCTTTGGTTTGCTGGACTGGGCTCGTACATGTCTTGGTATAGTATACCTGATCCCATTGCCTGCCAGGTAGACTCCCGAATAGATTAGTCGCCTAGCGTCTTGACATGTCTTGTCCGTCGGATAGCGTAAGGAGAGCGGTTCCACTCGGGAGACGGTCTGCAACCCTGGTCCTTGTTTGGTTTAAGGGTTGTGGATTTGCTCCAGAGCGGTCCATGTAATCCTTGCCACTTCCGGCGACATTTATTATCGGACTCTTGTCCCCTGACCCTTCATCCTAGGGGTTGTCCTCGTCTGCCAGATAGAGCTGACAGTTGTCCTATGTATTGGGAGATGTGACTTGTGGATATGACTGAGGATTGAGTAATATGGAGAGTACGATCTTGGGATATTGACTTGGTGGATCTATGTGGATTCTTGGATTTTGGTGATTTCGAATATTTCGTGGAACGAGGAGAATATCGAGGGTATTATTATATGATTTTTACTCGACTTCCCAAACGCCCAAAACCTGGTATCTTTGTGTATTCCGGTAGTTGGGGAAACCTGGTTGATTGCTGTGTCTTGGTAGTTGAGGGGCTTGTTTTCTAGTGGCTTGTGATCATTGACTTGGAGGATTCTTGTGAGTCAGAGGGCCTAGCATTGTTAGGGGAATGAGCTTGGTACTTGGTGGTTGTTTTTATTGACGTGATATTCACTCCATCATGGATGGGAGACTCTTGCTAGATTGATCTGGTGGATGGACCGACTTGATGATTTGAGGTGTAGGTTCCCATGTGTACTTGACAGGCTATTATAGTAGAGATCGTGATCTTGTACCCGACTCGATATCCATGTCACGATTTGGGCAAGTGACTTCTTGTGACTGATAGGTTTGACCTTGTTCCTGGTGTTACACGATGACCTGGACCTGTCTTGATTCTTGATAGTGGCCCGTAGAGGTCCACTCCTGACTAGCACTCTGGACTTGACAGTAAACCTGGCATGTATACTCTTGATTCTTGATAGTGGCCCGTGGTGGCGCACTCCTGACTAGTACTCTTGACATGACATGTTTACTCTTGACCGCTGTTGCGACAGCCAGTCCTGATTTGCTAGGTATGACCTTGTCTGGACACCGTGGTTGATTTTCCTGATTGTGCTTGTATAAACTACCTGTCTCGTCTTGCATCATGTCTAGGACATGGATTCCTGGTTACCACGGTCAGGGATCCATAATGAAACTGACTAGGCTAATAACTAGATTAATCATGTAGTTCATGGGGACTTCCCAGTGACCTGTTGCTTGTCTGGCCCTGGCCCTATGTATCTATATATACTTGGGATTTGTTGCTATCCGTCGAGATGAGCGCATTCCCAGCCCTCCGTCGAGTGTGGCACTACTTCTTTAGGGCACATGTATCTTACTGCAGTGTGCCTGCTATATCTATCTTTTTCTTTTGCTGGGGCCATTCGGGTAGTAGCAAGCAGGAGCTGGACTTTGAAGTCTCATTGCATCTTGTTAGTACTTAGGCCTGTGATAACCCTAGTTAGTTAATAATAGCAAGCCGTAGGCATTGTGTGGCCGCTTGTCCTTCTGTGTTGTTTGGCTTGTTGCCTGCTAGCCGGCTGTTATTGATTCCAGTTGGCAATGCAGGGATTAGTGGATGCTAGGGAGGTTGTGATTGTGTTAGCTGTACTATACTTGTGGATTGTTATCGTGCGTTGGTACCGCACGATCCCTTACCTTTATTTACTGTTTTTATATGTTATTCTTGTCATATTTTATCCTGCTGGTTTTCTTCGCCCGTCCTTGAGCCTTCCTTTCTGGTACTTGCTACGGTTGGCCTGACCAACCCTGGATTGTTCCCAGATTGTCTGAGACCGACCCGGTGGATCTTCCAGACTTGACTTGGAGGGTGTGCTTCAGTTCCAGACCATGCTAGGAACTGTGGGGAGGTATACTTGTCTACATTATTATCCTGTAGTGTAGATTCCAGATTTTCATATGAGTATTTCCTGTTTTTCATATGACTATCTCTCTTGATATTGTTTCATTGTGATTTACCTATGGATATGAGATCGGTTTTAGGCCATAGATTGATTGCTTGCTAGGATACCCAACCAGACTGGACAGCCGTCATCACCGTATAGCGTATTCGTACCTTATACGGTGTAGCTGGCCGTGTACGTCCCCGTATTCCGGAACTGGGGCGTGACATGGTTTTAGTGGTGGCCCATGCAGGTCTCGTTTTGAGATTTTGTTGGGTATCACATGATTATTGATCTCATTCCACTATTTCTTGGTATTCCCACTTGTTACACTTGTCCTTCGCTCCCTTGAACTTGTGAACTGGTCCCCATCTCTACCTGGACCTATCTTGCATTGTCCTGTCTTATTCGTTGTCATCTACCATTATTCCTTGTTTTAAGAGGCATGGTCCTGTAGTTGGTCATGTCGATCACTTTATCAGGTAAGACGATGTCTGGTCTTATCTTTGGGTTACTATATTATTTATCTTGGGTTCTGGACTCTCTACCGGTGTTTCGCCTTGTTTGATTTCCTGTTATTCCTTTCGTGCGTTGACTTTGTGTTGACTTAGTCTTATTATCGCCCTCTTCGAGCGTTGGCTTGATCGCTGCAGAATAAAGATTTCACCTGGACTCTGAGATGGGATGTTTCAGCATTTGTGGAGTATCCAGTAGATTTTCTTGTATCATTTCAGCTCCCTTGATTCCGGACAATTCCACAATCATGATTGTTTCCTTCAGATATTATTTTGGATTATATACATATATTCTCTATAGAATATGTTTTGGCATAGATTTCTGGATTTGGAGTTTCCTAGAGAACTATCTTGTGATTATTAGTGAAGCTGTTTTTGGATGCATATTACGATTTGACATGGATTATGAGTTATTATTTTGTAGAATTATTATGTTATATTGGTTAGATATTTTCTGATTTTAGTGACTTGGACATTTGAGTTGTAGATTTGATTTATTTTGGGTATTTGTCAAGAGTGACTGGATGACCCTAGTATACATTGACGGCGAGGTAACGAAAGTTGCAGCCGCTCGATTATAGTGCCCTAGTGCATCTTTTGCAGCCATTCCGGATGGCGTGGCAGGGATGATCATGACACACTTTTTCGGATATTCGGAAACTACGGTCGTCGGTTGAGACAAGTATCCTTTATTTTATGATTTTGTTGATTTCCGTGTAGTGGGGATTTTAGGTTTTGGTATTGTTTTCGGTGCTTTGTACTTGTTTTGATTTATGGAGTTATTTCATGCATGCGAGATTTTTGATTAAAGAAATTCCATGTGTTTTGGATTTACTTTCCGAGTTGATTTGTGTAGCTAGAAGTTATGCTTTTGAGGTTTTCATATTGAGGATTTGTTCATTTCTTGATTGTATTACTTGATTTCTGTAAGGTGGGTAGAGTTTTCATGATATGTATATGTACTAGTTTTAAAAACCCTACTTTTATAATTTTGAAATTTCGAGGACGAAATTTTTGTAAGGTGGGTAGGATGTGATATTCCTATTTTAAAATACGTATTTTGCTGTAATTGGAGGATTTTTAATTTTGGGGAATTTTTGAAATTTTTATTATTTTATTTGAGGTAAAATTTACCCCATTATTATTATTGCTACTATTATTATTTTGTTATTCTAATAATATCCCCCTCCCAAAATATCTAGTCTCCTCTCTCCCTCTCTCTCGCTCACTGCCTCTCTCTCCTCTCCCACAGGAGACCAGCCCTCCCCCTCACTCTCGATCAGCCTCTCTCCCTCTCACTAGATCCCTCGCCCCCTCGTCCTCCTCTCCTCGACCTCTTTCTCGCCTGCGCGGCCCGCCTGGCCGGCTCCGCCGCGACCACCACTGCCACCCCCCCCATCATCATCGTCGTCTCCACCACCCTCCTCGTCGTCTTCTCCGGCCTCCCTCTCCGCCGACAGCCGCCACCCCTGGCTCCTCTCCCTCTCCTCGAGCTCCGGCCCCTCCGCCGCGAGCCCCCTCGCCGTCATCTCCACTGGCCCCTCCTCCGTTGGCCTCCACTTTCGGCGCCACCGCCACTCCGGCCATCCCCGACGCAGAATCGCCCCGAGCCCCTCTCCCCGGCTTCCTCCAGCTCCGGTCAGCTCCGTCGCGGGCTCCTCCTCGTCTCCGGCCTGCCCCTGGCCGAGCCCCTTGGTAAGCTCCGCCTCCTCTCTCTCTGTCCTCTCCGCCGGTGGTCCGACCCGACCCTGGTCGGACTCCTCCGCCTCCTCTCTCCCTCCCCCTCTCGGGCTGTGAGCTCCTCGGGGAGCGAGCCCCTCGATCGGCGCGCCTCGGGAAGCGTGCTGCCTCGAGCAGCGCGCTGCCTCGTGCAGCGTGTCGCCTCGGGCAGCGCACCCTCGGTTGGTGCGCTCCTCGTTCATCGTGTCTTCGAGACACGTGCTTCTCGGTTTGCGTGCCTTCTTGATTCTCGTGCGCATCGATTTACGTGCTGCCTTGGGCAGCGGGACGCCTCGAGCCCCGCGCTGCCTCGAGCACCGTGCCATCTCAATTTGTGCACCGCCTCGACTTTCGTGTCTCGGCCTTTGTGCCTACCTCGTGACCCGTGCTACCTCGATTTACGTGCACGCACCGATTTGCGTGTCGTATCGATTTGCGTATCATATTGTATCTTATGTTGCCTCGGTTTGCGTGCTCGCTCCGACTTGCGTGCCACATCGGTCCTTGTACCGTCTCAGTTTGCGTGTCGCATTGGACTCCGCACCGTATCGATTTGCGTGCGCACCTCGATTTGTGTACCGTAATCGATTTACGTGCTTCTTGGACCTTGGGTTGTCTCGATTTACATGCTCGCCTCGATATGCGTGCCATGTGATTCGTGTACCATTTCGATATTCGTGATTTCTCGGTTTACGTGCACGTCTCGGTTTACATGCACGTTTCGGTTTCTTGTTTGCCTCGATATTCGTGCCATCTCGATTCTCGTGCGCATCTCGATATACGTGCACGTCTCGGTTTATGTGTCCGTATCGATCCGCGTACCTCGGTTTCCGTGCCAGATCCCTGCACTGCTTGCGGGACCCACACGGTATAGCCTCCTGCCGTCCCCTGTGATTTATTCTATTATTTTATTGTTTGGTGCTAATGATTGTTTATTGTGTGTTCTGAGGATCTCGATTGGCGTGCCACCTTGGATCGCGACTGCCGAAGACTTGCTTACCTAGCCGAGCCCTCTAGGCAAGTATCCCTTACTCATTGGCAGCTCTTGCCATCTCTCCTGTATTTTATTGTATTTAATTTATTGTAAATGTATAATCATGTTTAGTGTAGCTTAGCAGTAGAACTGCCATGATAACTTAGGATAGTTTGGCCCGATACCGGGATAGACCGTATCGGACAACTCGGATGGGTCATCCACACCTCCGAGGACACGAGCACGACTCACATGTATGGATTGTCCCCATATGCCCCGTATCCGACTCGCGGTCGGGTAGCGGCTTTGGCTGACCTTACTTGAGGCTGTGATTGATTGTGCGTGGGTTAGATTTATGGACATGTGTTGTAGTGCGCCCTGCGAGGCGGTTGTTTTATATTATGCATGTTGGCTTGGCGCCCAGTACGCATTGTAGCGCTGCTGGAAGCCGGGACTTAGTAGTCTCGGGTTCGATTGGTTTCCAGTACGCATCGTAGTGCTACTGGTAGCTGAGACTTAGTGTTCTCAGCCTGCGAGCCTGCGACTGTGATTCTGCGGCGGGTTGCGCCGAGTGGTTTTAGCCCCAATTTGCTGGGAGCTCCCGTCCAAAATACAGAGGAGATTCTGCCAGATTTTTCCAGAATTCCCGATCGGGAATTTGGTTCGAAGGATTGGGCAGAACCCTTCCTTTGGTTTGCTGGACTGGGCTCGTACATGTCTTGGTATAGTATACCTGATCCCATTGCCTGCCAGGTAGACTCCCGACTAGATTAGTCGCCTAGCGTCTTGACATGTCTTATCCGTCGGATAGCGTAAGAAGAGCGGTTCCACTCGGGAGACGGTCTGCAACCCTGGTCCTTGTTTGGTTTAAGGGTTGTGGATTTGCTCCAGAGCGGTCCATGTAATCCTTGCCACTTCCGGCGGCATTTATTACCGGACTCTTGTCCCCTGACCCTTCATCCTAGGGGTTGTCCTCGTCTGCCAGATAGAGCTGACAGTTGTCCTATGTATTGGGAGATGTGACTTGTGGATATGACTGAGGATTGAGTAATATGGAGAGTACGATCTTGGGATATTGACTTGGTGGATCTATGTGGATTCTTGGATTTTGGTGATTTCGAATATTTCGTGGAACGAGGAGAATATCGAGGGTATTATTATATGATTTTTACTCGACTTCCCAAACGCCCAAAACCTGGTATCTTTGTGTATTCCGGTAGTTGGGAAAACCTGGTTGATTGCTGTGTCTTGGTAGTTGAGGGGCTTGTTTTCTAGTGGCTTGTGATCATTGACTTGGAGGATTCTTGTGAGTCAGAGGGCCTAGCATTGTTAGGGGAATGAGCTTGGTACTTGGTGGTTGTTTTTATTGACGTGATATTCACTCCATCATGGATGGGAGACTCTTGCTAGATTGATCTGGTGGATGGACCGACTTGATGATTTGAGGTGTAGGTTCCCATGTGTACTTGACAGGCTATTATAGTAGAGATCGTGATCTTGTACCCGACTCGATATCCATGTCACGATTTGGGCATGTGACTCCTTGTGACTGATAGGTTTGACCTTGTTCCTGGTGTTACACGATGACCTGGACCTGTCTTGATTCTTGATAGTGGCCCGTAGAGGTGCACTCCTGACTAGCACTCTGGAATTGACAGTAAACCTGGCATGTATACTCTTGATTCTTGATAGTGGCCCGTGGTGGCGCACTCCTGACTAGTACTCTTGACATGACATGTTTACTCTTGACCGCTGTTGCGACAGCCAGTCCTGATTTGCTAGGTATGACCTTGTCTGGACACCGTGGTTGATTTTCCTGATTGTGCTTGTACAAACTACCTGTCTCGTCTTGCATCATGTCTAGGACATGGATTCCTGGTTACCACGGTCAGGGATCCATAATGAAACTGACTAGGCTAATAACTAGATTAATCATGTAGTTCATGGGGACTTCCCAGTGACATGTTGCTTGTCTGGCCCCGGCCCTATGTATCTATATATATACTAGGGATTTGTTGCTATCCGTCGAGATGAGCGCATTCCCAGCCCTCCGTCGAGTGTGGCACTACTTCTTTAGGGCACATGTATCTTACTGCAGTGTGCCTGCTATATCTATCTTTTTCTTTTTTGGGGCCATTCGGGTAGTAGCAAGCAGGAGCTGGACTTTGAAGTCTCATTGCATCTTGTTAGTACTTAGGCCTGTGATAACCCTAGTTAATTAATAATAGCAAGCCGTAGGCATTGTGTGGCCGCTTGTCCTTCTGTGTTGTTTGGCTTGTTGCCTGCTAGCCGGCTGTTATTGATTCCAGTTGGCAATGCAGGGATTAGTGGATGCTAGGGAGGTTGTGATTGTGTTAGCTGTACTATACTTGTGGATTGTTATCGTGCGTTGGTACCGCACGATCCCTTACCTTTATTTACTGTTTTTATATGTTATTCTTGTCATATTTTATCCTGCTGGTTTTCTTCGCCCGTCCTTGAGCCTTCCTTTCTGGTACTTGCTACGGTTGGCCTGACCAACCCTGGATTGTTCCCAGATTGTCTGAGACCGACCCGGTGGATCTTCCAGACTTGACTTGGAGGGTGTGCTTCAGTTCCAGACCATGCTAGGAACTGTGGGGAGGTATACTTGTCTACATTATTATCCTGTAGTGTAGATTCCAGATTTTCATATGAGTATTTCCTGTTTTTCATATGACTATCTCTCTTGATATTGTTTTATTGTGATTTACCTGTGGATATGAGATCGGTTTTAGGCCATAGATTGATTGCTTGCTAGGATACCCAACCAGACTGGACAGCCGTCATCACCGTATAGCGTATTCGTACCTTGTACGGTGTAGCTGGCCGTGTACGTCCCCGTATTCCGGAACTGGGGCGTGACAGTCTTCTCCTCTATGTTACATCACACACACATGAGTATATTCCTGCTACTGTTACACACACACATTCATATGAAAATCTGAACCTAAGCCACATCTACACTGTCACACTGTTGTCACACATTATGTTACATACACACATCACTCCATTGATTCCTGTCACACTAACACCCTATCTAACTGTAAGCTAAGAACACAAACACTAACTTCTGAGATATTACACTGTTCACTGATTTTAGATTTCTAATACACCCACAGAATTCACTAGACACATTTGTTATGTTCCTGATAACACCTACAACCCTGTACACACACTCATAACCTAGCTAACTGTCACTTGACACTACACACACATTGAATTATTAACTAATCTAGACCCTCACATGTACCATACACACCCACACATCACTAATTTTAATTCCTACATACACACACAAGGCACTAATGCAGTTTCCTATTACACTCACATATACACATATCTCTCTCTCTATCTCACTATATGCATATATAAATGTATATATCTATATGCTTGATAATAATATGGTGTATATGTGTGATATTATATTAATGTAGTGTATATACAATATGTGTAAAATGTGTGATATAGCCTATATGGCCTATAGCCTATATACATGGCACATAGCCTATGGGGTTTATCCCTATGTGATAGAGCCTGTGTATATGGCATGAATGCCCAGTGATTGTGTGTTGTTGACTTGTATAGCCTAGTTTTGATGTGTGCTTGCTAGACTAGGCTGGTTAGGCCTAGTGAGACTTGTTAGACTTGTTTGGGCTAGGACTTGACCTAGTTTGACTGTATAGTTGACCAGAGTTGACAAAGAGTTGACTTTAGTCTAGTTTGACCTAGATAGCATGTAGATGCGTTGTACATTTCATCTATCATCCCCTGTATATGTCTTGACTTGTGTTGCTCTAAATAGGAGTCAGATACCTCATATCGGGCAATATATTCTCACAGACATTCAGATACCAGGCGAGTACATTCTCTGGTCATTTCATAACTTGCTTAGGATTATATTCCTGCTCTAGAATACCTTATTTGATGCTGTCATGATATTATCATGGATTGGTACTATATGGATCCCTATATTGAGATGTTAACCCCCTCGGGAGCATTGGATACATCATGTCGTGTGTTTAATGTACATCATGTATTTCTCGCTCTCATGTTATTCATGTTTCTCATGTGCTTCATGCTCGTTCATGCTCGCTCGTGTACTCTCATGTGCTCTCATGTTCGGTCATGATTCTCGTGTATTTCATGTATAACCTATACTTTATGTGTACCCTTCATGGGCCTTCATGTGGAATTCATGTGCACTCAGTTCTGAGCCCTCATGTATATTTCATATACACCCATCTATGGGCTTTCATGTGAAAATCATGTACGTAACATAACTTGTCTGGATCCTTGTGTATTGATTGGGGTATGAGGGAGTATAAATAGTCATGTGAACAATTCCAAAGTAGTATAACCATGTGCGCCTCTTTAGTATATTCATGTGCAAATCCAGCCGTTCACATGTCGACTTTATACTCTAAATTACTAGTCACTGCTAGCTCTCTACTTATAGTAGATATTTCCATTACAGTTCTCTCTCTATTTACATCATGTACTTTCTTTTAGTTTCATGTATCGTACTCTCTTGCATGTTTATATTTTTTAACCTATTATGATCTGCGTGAGATGTATTGTGCTCGCTCCCGTCCTGACTGGACCTGTTAAAAATTTTACAAAGGATGATGAGGAACCATGCACCCCTTACTATGGAGCTTGCCTAGATGACACTCACGACCTGGACCCCTGGGGAGGTTCAGGCAGCTGTTGAGGATGATACTCATGCACAGTTTAGATAGTCTAGACTGTTTTCCTTTTCATGTTAGTTGTTGTCTTTGATTTCAGAGTTGTATTATTTGGAGATGTTGAGACTGGTAGTTGTTAACTTTGATTTATTTCACTTCTGTTTGTACCACGGTTTTGAGGATTTCATTATTTATTCCATCGTGCTCTGTTCTACCTCTAGATTGTGATTGAGTTGTACCTTCTGTGATTGGCCTCCAGTTGGTGAGTATTTCATATTGTGTCAGTTATAGTTCATGACCTAGAACAGTGTTCTACCGTCGATACTGCGGCGTAGGCTGGGCGCTGTTACGTACTCATACCCTCACAGTAGGTACGGGTCGTGACAACGTAGCTGGCCTGGTCCGTCCCTACTTGCCAGTATTCTGGTTCTGGGGCCTGACACTAGGCTTTGGTCTTGCAACTTAGTATGCTTGGGCAAAATTTATGCAAGTATAACTTGTCAACTTGTACAATTTATTTCTGTTCATGTTCATTTTTTGTTGTCCTATTATTTCCTCATTCTATTTTTGTTTGTCTGTTATCATATGCTTTGGACACGTGCACATATATTTTCTTTGTGGTCATTTATTGTATGTCTCATTTATTTTTCTTTTCACATATTTGATTTGTGATATACCTTGATTGGCTTGACTTCCATATTATTGCACATATGTCTTAACTTGATATATGTATACATGTTACTTTGACTTAACTTGAGCTTGATTTGACTTGATTCCTTAGTTCCTTATGCTAGGATACCGTTATTAGCAGATTATTGACCACTCTCGATCGCTAGGCATGCACCGTGAAGAGATAAATGCCCTGTATAGATTGCCAGGTAAGCACCATTTTGCTCTTTATAGGTCGTAAGGCATGCATCATGATGCAGTTATCCGATATTTCCTTTTATCGATGGTTGATATTGTCATTTTCATGGCATGCCACTATCTTAGTTATAGTTATTTTTTGTATTATTTCCTTGTTTTCACTTGTATGTTTTATTACTATTACATTCGACATGTATATTGCATATATTGTTACGTTCCTCTGAGAACGTGGTTTCCTTCCAGATTATTCCTGAGCTTCTATTAAGGATTGTGTATGGGTTATTTTCTTTGGATTTTAGGTATACTTAGTTGTTGTCTTCTTCATATCTTCCATTCGACTATAATTGGTTGAATAACAATTAATGACATATCTGACTGGACTGTAATGTCCCGCTCCGCACGGTACATTATGATGAGTCGTTTACTCGAAGAGTTACATTGACCCGATGAAGTATCGATGCGAATCGATGCTAGAGTTACGTTAGCCAAAGGAAAGCTTTGAGTCGATTAGAATCTATGAAATCGAATCGATGCAAAGGATAAGTCTCGTTTAAGCAAGTGCTGATTTTAGTTGATCTGGTGTGCAGGCTATTCTTTTACGCTGGACGATAAGGGGTCAGCATTTTGCCTTATTCAGTAAAGTGTCCGTGAAACCAAATCGTTTCCTTACAACGTAGTGTGGCATGGGCACGATAGGCCAAATCAATCGAATAGTTCAAAGGAATAGCTAAGTCCGAGAGTTAGCTATGTAACAAGTTATGGAATCGAGCTGCTTCATCTCGGCAAAACGACAAGGCATATCGGCTTAAGGTGGGCGAATTCTTGACTCTCTCTCCCTATTCTTCATGTCTAATAAAATGTATTCTTGTATGCGTAAGTTACCATTAAGCTACCGAGCATGGCTCGAACGGTTAAAAGTCTTAGTATGTGTCGAACATTAAGGTAGAACATTGAATATTGAACAATTGAAGTGACGTGCATCAAGTGTACGGGTCGCGGTAGGGCGGTGATGGTAGAACATTGAAAGAAAAATATCGAGATGTGCATCACTTGCACGACTCGGAGAACAATGAACTCTAGGCCTAGAACATTGATTATGGCATGAGCGTGCCCTCATGCATGGAAGTTAGGAAATGACTAAGTAACTACGGAACTAGGCTATTTGAATAACTTATGAATGGAACACGTTGAATATAAGTACGAGAAGTCTAAGCCGTTGGACGTCGTGCATCAATACGGATGTATTGGGGCATAATGCCGTCGGAACTTGAGATAGGGATTGTGGATTATGTTTATGGAACATGAGATTGGTGTTGGCCCATTGGTCATGGTCAAAACTGATTTTAATAATTGATCAAACTCTGTCTCGATATAATTACAAGTCAACTCAGTTGTTTACCTACGATGTTTTGGACACTGCTCTACAATGGTTGTCAACAATGTTCAAGACTGAAGCCGTTTGCCATTCAGAATGTACTCTCTGTTAAGCAATATAATTTTTTATTTTATTGAGTCTAGGAATACATTGTACACCGAGTCGTACTGGCAAATAGGCTATCCGAAAAAGTTTTTCAAAACCATCATATTCTTTACAAATGACCTACGTTTTTTGAAAAACATTCTTTTTACAAAACGCTTCTGAAGGATTGTTCAAAAAGCCAAAATTTATTTTCTCCAAAAATGAACTGGCAGAACCCTAGGGGAACTCGGGCCAAGTTCGGCCAGAGTTCGGCCATTTGGAACGTTAGTGAATGTTGAGTTTTTGAACTTGGTCATTCTTCAGTTACGGTTTGTTACAAAGAGTTCTCTCCAAATTCTGCCCGAATTCTGTCAGAGTTCTGTCTTTGGAAAAGCTATAAATAGAGAAGCATTTCGATCATTTTAAAACACCAATTTACTTTCTCTTCTCTTCTTAAGCTTACATTCTTCCAAAGAGTTTTTAAAAGCTTTTATTTTCAAATCCCAAGCCAGTTACAATCCTCGAGTCGATTTGCCAGTACGGTACGGTCTAGAAGTTTCAAGAGCGATTGTAATCAGAGGCTTGATAGATCATAATTGAAGTTGGACGAGTTCTTCGTATCAAAGCTCGCGTCTTTAGAAGTTGCAAGGACTTCGTATGAAAACTTGTGAGATTTTCCAATAGTGGATTCGACTGGAAGCTAGAGTTCTTCCGACTGGACTAGTCCTCACAAGAGGGAAACCAGTATAAATCTCGGTGTTTGTGTCTGCCTTCTGATCACTTTTAAATTCTGTTATTTACTTTTGTGATTATTATTTTACCTGTGATCTAACTGCTAACAAGGTTTTAATTAGTAATATTCAGCTGCCTACTCTATTCACCCCCCTCTAGAGTATTCTGCTTTACGATTTCGTTCCTACAATTGGTATCAAAGCAGGTTCTCCATCTAGAGGTATTATATTCTGATCCCAATTGTTCCTATAATTGGTATCAGAGCAGGTTATACAGGTAAAGCAAGGTAAAACAGCAGTTATATTCAATTTTATATAGATCACAGCTTTACACATGGCAACTGTGAAATTCACATGTGAAGGCCAAGCCACAAACAGACCTCCACTGTTTGACGGCACAAACTACACTTATTAGAAAATACGTATGAGTTTCTTTCTAAAATCTCTTGATTTTGACTTATGGTCTGTAGTTATTGATGGCTATAAAAAGCCACCTCGTATTAATGTTGATGGTGTTTTGGTTGAAAAACCCCATGACAAATATACAGAGGAAGAAAAGAAAAAGGCCAGTCTTGACGCACGTGCTATTAACGCTTTATTTTGTGCTTTAGACAGAACTGAATTTAATAGGGTATCTATATGCACAACTGCAAATAAAGTGTGGAAACTTCTTGAAGTCACACATGAGGGCACAACTCAAGTCAAAGAATCAAAGGTCAGCAGACTTACTCAAGAGTATGAGGTGTTCAAAATGAAGCCCAACGAAACAGTTACTCAGATGTTCGAGAGATTATTGGATATTGTAAATCCTTTGTCCTCCTTAGGTAAAGATTACAGTAACCATGAAAAGATTCGCAAACTCCTGCGAGCACTTACAAAGAACTGAATTTCGAAGGCTGCTGCAATCATTGAAGGAAACAATCTCACTACCATGACACTTGAAGTACTCATGGGTAAGCTACTCACTCATGAACTAGAGCTACAAGACTTTGAAGAGCTTGCACCAAAGGAGAAGACGATCGCTTTCAAGGCTCAGCACAGAAGATCTGCTGAAGATGATTGAGGCAACAGTGAATCTGATGCTGAAGATCAAGCACTCCTTGCAAGAAAATTCAAAAGATTCTTGAGATATGAGAAGAAGACAAAAAAGAACAATAGCGGCAACAACTGGTATCAAGATGACGCTGTCTGCTACGGCTGCAAGAAGAAAGGACACATGAAGAAGGACTGTCCTACAAACTCATCAACAAGCAAGAAGAGCAACAGATACGAGAAAGGGAACCTGAAGAGATCAACATCTTGGCATGAAAGTAAAGACAGCGACTCAGAAGATGAACAATCAGAAGATGCTGCAAATGTATGCTTTATGGCATCCGATCAGGTACTCTCTGAACCTATAGTTGATACATATGATGACTTCACCTTTGAGCAATTAGGAGAATCCTTCAGTAAACTGTTAAGTAATTACAGGAAACTGCGTAGCAAATATCAGAACTCTAAGAAGGTACTCAAGGAGTACAAAGGTGAAATAGGAAGACTTACTGACCTAATAGCTGAGGTTAAAGATAATATTAGTGAGTCTGGTGAGCTTTCTTCTATTAAGCTCTTATTACACGAGACTACCAAGTCATCCGAAGAAAAAAATAAGGTTATTGACCAACTGAAAGAAGAACTTTCTAAAGAGAAAAAAAGTCTTCAAAGTGCACAAGTCAGAATAGAAGCACTTACTTCTGACTATACTAAGTTATATGACACTTCCAAAAGATTGAAAATTAGTTTGGAAAACAGCCTGAGACTGCTGCTTCCTACCCTAACACGTGTCACTTACCGAAAAATTAGAACATTCCCAAACCTAACACTGTCAGACCTAATCCTATCAAACCTTTGCCTAAAAAGGTTATGCCGAAACAGGATAATAGGTATGCTTTCTTTTATACTAGAAAACCTAAACCTACCAACCATGCACACCATTCAGCTTTCAACACTCAACATGCTAAATGTCATTATTGTGGCCTCATTGGTCATATATCTTCTGCATGTAGAATCAGAAAGTTAGTAGATTTAAATATATATGTATGGATACCAAAAACTAACCAGTCAGGACCCTACAAGAAATGGGTACCAAGAGTTTCATCTACAAATTGTTTTATAGGTAGGACGCCCTTCACATGCTAGGAGCAAATGGATCCTCGACAGCGGTTGCTCACGGCACATGACCGGTGACGCTTCATTATTCGCAACACTGTCGAAGAGGAATAAAGAAGGATACGTCTCCTTCGGCAACAATTTAAAAGGGTATATAATCGGTATTGGTGATATTGGTAAAGCTCCATATCCAGTGATTAAAGATGTTTGTCTTGTCACTGAGTTAAAACATAATCTGCTCAGCATAAGCCACTTAGCTGATCACGGTTATGGTATTAACTTCGTAAAAGACAAATGTACTATTATTGATAGTTCAATTGGTAGTACTATATTTGAAGGTATTAGAGAAGATAATATATATGTTTTCTATTTGTTGGTAGATACTTACATTTTAGGTAGATGTTTAATGGCTAAAAGCGATGAGAGTCATCTGTGGCATATGAGACTCGGTCATAGAAATATGGATACTATTTCCAGATTATCCATGAAGAAGCTAGTACGCAGTTTACCGGACATTACATTCAAGAAGGATTCGGTATGCAGTCAATGTGAAAAGAACAAAGCTACTCGATCCACTTTCAAGTCAGTAAATGTTGTATGTACTACTAGACCTCTACAATTGCTACGTATGGACTTATTTGGTCCTAGCAGAGTTGCTAGCCTCAGAGGTAAGCTATATGCTTTTGTAATTGTAGATGATTATTCTAGATACACGTGGGTATATTTTCTGACACGCAAAAATGATGCATTATCAAAATTTGTCGCCTTTTGCAAGAAAGTACAGAATGAAAAAGGTTACATGATCACTCGTATTAGAAGCGATCATAGAGGCGAATTCGAGAATGCGGAGTTTGAGCAATTTTGTGACACACAATTTTGTGCACGAATTCTCCTGCCCTAGGACTCCACAACAAAATGGAGTTGTGGAACGTAAGAACAGAACTCTATCCGAAATGGCCAGAGTAATGTTAAACCAGTTTAGTCTACCCAAGTATTTCTGGGCTGAAGCTGTCAATACAGCTTGTTTTGTTCTCAATCGAGTTCTAATTCGACCCAAATCGAAAAAGACTCCATTTGAGTTATGGTTTGATAGAATTCCATCAGTTTTATATTTTAGAATATTTGGTTGTAAATGCTTTATTCTTAATACAAAAGATAATTTGGGAAAGTTTGACGAAAAGGCCGATGAAGGTATATTTTTAGGTTATGCGGGCAAAAGTAAAGGATACAGAGTCTTCAACAAAAGAACCATGATCATCGAAGAGTCAATCAATGTCACCTTTGATGAACTAAATCAAACGACAATCGATGACAATGACGAAGATCTCAATGTACCCAGCAAAGCACCAGCTGATCCTCCTAGAGAAGATCCAGGAACCAGCTACCTTCAGAGTCTGCCAAAAAGATTGAAGTTCACGGCTGATCATCCAAAGGACTTGGTAATTGCTGATATTACCAAAGGTGTAAGTACTCGCTCCTCTAATAAAGATATAGCTTCTTGTGTTGCTTTTGTCTCGCAGTTTGAACCCAAAAATATTGATGAAGCATGTAGTGATAATTTTTGGATAGATGCTATGCAAGAGGAATTAAACCAATTCGAACGGAATCAAGTTTGGGAACTTGTTCCCAAGCCTATTGATCATTCGGTCATTGGCACCCGATGGGTATTCTGAATTAAACTGAATGTGAATGGTTTAGTGACTCGTAATAAGGCTCGACTCGTAGCTCAAGGATACAATCAGGAAGAAGGTATCGACTACGATGAGACCTATGCCCCAGTTGCGAGATTAGAATCCATTCGCATGTTATGTGTATTTGCATGTTTTTATAATTTTAAGTTATTTCAAATGGATGTCAAAAGCGCATTTTTAAATGGTTTTATAAAAGAAGAGGTTTATGTAGCTCAACCACCCGGTTTTACTGATTTCAAATTTTTTGAATATGTTTTCAAGTTGAAGAAAGCTTTATACGGTTTGAAGCAAGCCCCTCGTGCTTGGTACGATCGTCTAAGCTCTTTTCTACTTGATAACGATTTTTTAAAGGAAAAGGTTGACACTACTTTGTTTATAAAGTTTTTGAATAATAATATTCTTTTGATTAAAGTCTATGTAGATGATATTATCTTTGGATCTACTGATGAATCTCTTTGTTAAGAATTTTCAAAGTGTATGCAGAATGAGTTTGAGATGAGCACGATGGAAGAGATGAAGTTCTTTCTCGGACTGCAAATCAAACAAACCAACAATAGGACGCTCATAAATTAAGCTAAGTACACAAAGGATCTACTAAAGAAGTTCGACATGGAAGCAGCAAAGCCACTTAGCACTCCAATGATGACTTCAACCAAGCTTGATATTGATGAACAAGGCAAACCTGTCGACCAGACATTATGTTTAATGTTTGCTTATGTGCTCATTTTCAAGCCAATCCTAAGAAATCACATCTGTGCGCAGTTAAGCGTATCTTTCGATACCTTAAAGGCACTTCTTCTGTCGGCTTATGGATCCCAAAACCATGTCATTTGACCTAATCGGTTATTCTGATGCTGATTTTATCGGATGCAAAGTAGATAGAAAAAGTACTAGCGGCACATGTCATTTCCTAGGAAAAGTTTTAGTCTCTTGGTTTAGTAAAAAGTAAAATTCTGTTGCATTATCAATAATAGAGGCTGAGTATATCGCCGCAGGACGTTGTTGTGCACAAATTTTATGGATAAAACAAACCTTAGAAGAATATGGATTGCATTTTACACATAAACTCATTTTCTATGATAACACTAGTTCTATTAATTTGACTAAGAATCCAGTATGTCATTCTCGTACTAAACATATCGAGATTCGACATCATTTTCTTAGATATCATCAACAAAATGGAGATATAGACCTTGTATACATAGACACATAGAATCAATTAGCTGACATACTCACAAAACCTTTAGCGGAAGATCGTTTCAACTATTTACGTTGAGAATTAGGAATTTTAGATATCAATAATATTAATTAATTTTGTTTTATTAATTATTTATTCGTTACTCATAAACTGTTTTCGAGACAAGCCTAAAAAGAGTCTGTCTGTCACCACGACTACGGTCGAAGTGAAGAGGTATTTAAGAGTTCCCCGGTGAACCTCCGTTAGCTAGGACAGTACTCCTACAGCTAATCTAAGACAGATGCTGAGTAAAGAATATTAATTTGTAAAATAATATCAATTATATTATTTTGAGATTTAAAATTACTAAAATTTGAATTAAGCATTTGAAACGAATTAATGAAAAAGATTGTGGCCTCATTTGAATTATATATATATATATATATATATATATATATATATATATATATATATATATATATATATATATATATCCAGGCAACCCTTGGCGAATTCGGCCCGAGTTCGGTCCGAATTCGGCCAGAGTTCGGTTGGGTATTTATATATACCAGCACCAACCCAAGGCTTCCTTCTTCTTCATTCTTCCCCACATCCTCATAACAGCAGCTCCGCCCCTCCGAAACCCTAGTTCTTCTCCATCATTGTTCTTCCAATCCTTGTGGAGTTTCTCGTCAAAACTTTGGATTCGTGCGGAGATCGTCATCCTCTACAATATATCCAACTCTTAGAAGGTATAATCCCTTCTTTCCTCCACTTTTCAATACTTAGGGTTTGTAGAAATTTTTTGGAAAAGAATGCCTAAGTTCATTCCCTTCAAGCGGAAGAAGACCAATGCTAGTGAAGAGGCATCGTCTTCATATCCGCATACGGATTGCCTATTTTCTTCGGTCCAATCAGACGATGGTGCGTCGGATGAGTTTTATTTTAAAACTTCCGATCAAGCATTATTGTGGCACGCCGATTTTATCTTGCGTACTATTTACACCGGGTCGCCGATTAAGTGGACTGTCTTTTCGGATCACCGCCCTTATTTTGAGGCATTAGTGTTATAATATTTTGTCACCTTACAATTCCCTATTGCCACTAATGCCATTAGATTATTCTATTGTAATTTTGTGTTAGACACTTTTACAGCGAGGACACGTGTCGGAGGAATTGATATCGAATTCACTGATGAAACGTTAGCTGAAATCCTTGGTATCCCAAACGAAGGTGCTCCGCTCGATGATATCACTGATTTTGATTTCCCCGATGGCACGACACTCGTTAGTTTCAAGAATGAACTTTGTGCGCCCGCAAGCGTTCTTCCTGGAAAGTTCAAGGCTAATAACTTGAACTTGTTTAAATACGAATTACATCGCATCATCTATTCCACCTTACTTCCAAAATCTACATCCAAAGATGATGTCACTGCACTTGAGCTTTCTTCTCTTTATCATATTCTTAAGGGGATTCCTTTTTCTGCCCCTAAGACTATCATCCAGATGATGGGTAGATGTCGCGGGAGAGACCGCAACCTATCTTATGCGATGCTTATTCTTCGTATTTTTTAGAGATTTGATATTGATTTATCTACTTGTGCTGTCGACCCCGAGCCCAAGTTTCTCAAATTCTTTCGTCGTAGCATTGCATCTGTTCCTCCACCTACTGCACCTACTCCTCCTACACCTACTCCCACTTCTCCCATAGCACCTGTTCCTCCCCATTCTTACCCTATAACATTTGAGGGTGTCCATTAGCACTTATCAGATCTGTAGTCTTTTTATGTTGAGACCTCTAGGGAACAAGAGTTTCGAGATGTGACTCAGTTCCAGGCGATTGCCAACTCCTTCGCCGATCTGAGGTTTGCGCAGACGGGTCATTCTGCTAGCTTTCTGCCTCGAGACCCTTCTGTTTCTGGCTACCGTATTGACGACGAGGCGGTTCACTCTCTGTTCCAGCCAGGGAACGCCTATGATTGGTATCGTACCGCTGGCGCCACTCCTGCACTTCTGGCGCTGGTACTTCCAGAGCTGGTCCTTTTGGACATGCTGGAGCTGCAGCTGATGTTGATGATGATAATGATGAGTTTTGAGATGTTAGATTATTGAGACTGTTAATTTTGTCTCATGTTTACTTGGAAATGCTCCGACATTCCAAGATTATATCAGTACTTTTTTTAGCACTTTTTTGTGACTATTCATGGACATGGTTTTTGATTATGCCTCAGTTTTGGCATTTTAGTCTATTATTCAGCACTTTATATGTTTCAGTATTATGGTAGCACTATCTATCTTTTGCTGCTTCATACTTTCTCAAATACTGCCTGCGACAAATACATGCCTGTGTTGTGTTCTCTAGACTATCTATTTTCTTTTACTGTTTATACCATGCCTGTAAAGATTATTCCTATATTTTTTATTGTGTTACTTCACTGTTTGTTACTTATGCATTGATTGCGGTGGAGCTTTCTCTTTGCAATTATTTTGCTAAGTGACAACTGGGGACAAATAAGGATCTAACATTTTTGTGAATACAGGTTATGACCAATTTCTTTTTGGTTACAATTTTGACTTGATTCCAAGCTTAGATGTTATATGGGCAAGGTTTGTCAATTATCAAAATAGGGGAGATTATTGGCCCATTGGTCATGGTCAAACCTGATTTTAATAATTGATCAAACTCTGTCTCGATATAATTACAAGTCAACTCAGATGTTTACCTACGACGTTTTGGACACTGCTCAACAATGGTTGTCAACAATGTTCAAGACTGGAGCCGTTTGTCATTCAGAATATACTTCCTGTTAAGCAATGTAATTTTTTATTTTATTGAGTCTAGGAATACATTGTACACCGAGTCATACTGGCAAATAGGCTATCCGAAAATGTTTTTCAAAACCATCATATACTTTACAAATGACCTACGTTTTTTTGAAAAACATTCTTTTTACAAAACGCTTCTGAAGGATTGTTCAAAAAGCCAAAATTTATTTTCTCCAAAAATAAACTGGCAGAACCCCAGGAGAACTCGGACCAAGTTCGGCCAGAGTTCGGCCATTTGGAACGTTAGTGAACGTTGGGTTTTTGAACTTGGTCATCCTTCAGTTACGGTTTGTTACAAAGAGTTCTGTCAGAATTCTGCCCGAATTCTGTCAGAGTTCTGTCTTTGGAGAAGCTATAAATAGAAAAGCATTTCGATCATTTTAAAACACCAATTCACTTTCAATCTCTTCTCTTCTTAAGCTTACATTCTTCCAAAGAGTTTTTATAAGCTTTCATTTTCAAATTCCAAGCCAGTTACAATCCTCTAGTCGATTTGCTAGTGCGGTGCAGTCTAGAAGTTTCAAGAGCGATTGTAATCAGAGGCTTGATAGAAGGTTCAACTCTTCACAATTAAAGTTGGACGAGTTCTTCGTATCAAAGCTCGCATCTGTAGAAGTTGCAAGGACTTCGTATGGAAACTTACGGGATTTTCCAATAGTGGATTCAACTGGAAGCTAGAGATCTTCCGACTGGACTAGTCCTCACAAGAGAAAAACCAGTATAAATCTCGATGTTTGCGTTTGCCTTCTGATCACTTTTAAATTCTGTCATTTACTTTTGTGATTATTATTTTATCTGCGATCTAACTGCTAACAAGATTTTAATTAGCAATATTCTGCTGCCTACTCTATTCCCCCCTCTAGAGTATTCTGCTTTACGATTTCGTTTCTACAATTGGTTGGTATGATATAACTTGTTTGCCATGGCGCATATTGCATGGTCAATGGACTCGGATGGCCCGTGCACGGGTGCAGCTTCCCTCGGACGGTTATGACCGGGGCACCGGGACCGTTCGGCCTAGGAGGGAATTATATATAATATTTATGATGCACATCATTAGGACGTGTTGCGACCGTCCAATGTTGTGATAAGCGATGATATCAGTAAGTTTGGGATCCTTCAGATACTGTGCTAGCAACCCGTATTGAAGTGATCATAGGCTTACACATAAGGATGCCAAGTCCATTACGGTACGAAACACCGTGACCTTCATATGGATAGGGCCGATGGGCTGAGATTAGAGTTGGGTGCAGGCACAGGGCCTGCCACTCTTTTGCATATGTCTAAGTGTGGTTGGTTGGCTACACGAATTGTATGATTGCTTATGTAAAGTTCTAACCATTGCAAGCTAGGCAAATGGGATGGAGATGAGCACGATCACTATATTTACGTTCATATTATGTCTAACTGTACCTGCTACAGGAACACGGTATTGGATACATTTATAATAACTTGCTCTGTTGAATATTGCAATGAAACTGATCCTAAGGCTAATTAGAAAGATCACAAAATAATGTTGCATGTTCACTAAATTTACTTAGTGTTTGGCTTGGGTGCGAGTGGGTCTTGATCAGTGCAGCGAGGACAAAAGCATTAATCCCCCACTAGTTTGCTTGCAGGTTCAGTTTATGACCGACTCGTGGTGGGGCTTGGCTTGGACGCGCCGAGGCATGGAGTCCTTAGCATTTCAAGAGGAGCTACCGCATAGGCGTTCGGACTTGCGACATGGAGATGTTCGGCCGAAGAATACTAGTTGGCTATAAAGAGGCATAATATACGGAACAATGAAATCCTTTGTTTGCTAGAGAGATCACGAGCGTTGTAGCCAATTGGCATATTAAGTCGGGCTACTCAGAGCCTCTGAAATCTTCAGTTCATTATCAATAAAAGAGATTCTTATTGTACACTCTGTTTTCTTCCGCTGCTTATGTTATCAATTTGAGATAAACACTATATGAACCTGTTATCTTGTCTTGCACGAGCGCAACTCCAGGCTCGTACGACATCATGCCCCAGCGAGGATGATGGTTCGGGTAAAATCTAGCGAGGTCGAGCGATTTCCCGGATCGGGGCGTGACAAGTTGGTATCAGAGCGGTTCCATCCTCTGGATCGTGAATGAATCTCTTTGACCCTCAGTTGCTTCGCTATCGAATTCAGTTGACTCTAAGTTGTTTCTGCAACCACATGGCTCGTGGATCTGCTCGATGCTTCATTGGATGTTCCATACAATAAGTCTATATTAAGTGAGTATGTCTGCCACAAGTATGTCGTGACTATCATGCTATCTCAGAGTGCCATCGGAGAATGTTGGTTGCACAAGGCACAACGAGTTGTGAAATGTTGGTTTTTCGGAGTACAACAAAGTTGTGGGTCATTGTTTGCATGAAATGCAACGAATATGGTGATATTGGTTGTATAAAGTACAATGAGATATGTATTGTTGGTCGCACGAAGTGCGAAGAGATACGTGTTGTTGGTTGTACGAAGTGCAACGAGTCGATATATGAGGCGATGCATGTTATGTGGCTATACGAATGGTTATGTATTGTTGGTTGCACGGAGTGCAGCAAGTCGTGAATCGTTCGTTGCATCGATGCAACGAGTCGACATGGTATGATATATGTTGCATGGCTATGCGGATGGATAGCGATGTGTTAAACAAGATTGAGTAATGACCTTAAGTTCCGAGAATAAATTGTTGTACGAGATACAACGAGTGAGATTGGAAAATCACGGATGCGATAATAACGATGTCAAGTTGGTCGCTAAGTCGAGTTTGAGTAGGCGAACGTTTATGTTGGCCAAATGTTGAATTGAGCTTGAATAAGCGAATGTTGCGTGTGTGATCGATATGATCGCCGAGGCACGGTTAGATTGAATGTATGTCAAACTTGAGAAAACGAATGTGCATGTTGGTCTAGTTGTTGTACCAATTCGAGTTAGCGAACGCTAGAGCTAGGATCGAAAAAGATCGCCTGGAGATATTTAACTTGAAGTGGATGTCGGACCTATGCGGAGTATAAATTCGAATAATGACTCGAATTCGAGGGTTATATGCAATACAACTTGTGCGATCAGTATAGCGAAGTGTTGTATCGATAACGATAGGCTCGATTCTGAGTGGTATATGGAATACCACTGAGCGATAGCTATGTTAAGCCGTTTGGTGACTTGTGATAGATTGTATCGAGACAATTGTGTTGTTACGATATGTTTGTCCTTAATGGACGGAGTAGTACTGAGATTCAAGTGGGAATGACTTAATAGAAGTCGATGCAAGTATGCTTCGATGAATTGAGTTGAACGATTATGCGCAAAGTCGTACCCATGGATGATATGTCGGACGAGGATTCGTAAATATATGTTGAACGATAGGCTAAGCATAGAGAGGGAATGTTGCGTTGAGAAAATAGTTTACTCAAGTCAGAATTGAGTTAAGTCGGTACGAAAATTGTACGGAACGAGTTGAGTAGGTACGAAGTAATCATGCGAAACGAATTTGAGTTAGCACGATGCGTCGGTAGCATGATTTTGAAGTATGAGTTAGGATTATGAGAATGGAATAATGAATTGAAAATTGTGTCTCGATGATGTGTGCAAGGCTTGATTCGTATTCGAGTTCGGATAATGGCAGTGATTGTAACGAATTGGAGCTTATGAGAGAGGAAGATTTTTAAGTCATGCATATCGACGATGGTATTGAGGCGTATCAAAGACGATATGCAATAACTCGGGGATACTCTGATCGAATGGACAAAAATTATACTGAGCATTGTTGTTGGATGAATAAGATGCAAGTTAAGTTGACTTCAGTTTGGATGGCAATGATAGGGATGCTTCGGTGAATTTGAGAGTGGATGGATATAACTTGGATGAAAATGAAGGTGTCTGGATTGCTTCGAGGATAACCACAATATTGACATTCTTGTCTTATGTGAGTACAACTCCAGCATCGTACATATGTCACGCCAAATTTGGGCGATCATTCCGCGTGAGTGCTGGTATGGTGATTCATACAGCGGGGATGATCAAACTTACAAGGTATGGCAAAATTGATTTGACTTATGGTTTGATGCGAAAGTTGTTCGAGGATAGTTTTGATGAGTATGGAATGTGTCAAACTATGATCACGAATATGTAAACTCGGACTTGAGGCGAGTAGATGTCATATGACTAGCAAAAATAGTCGACGGTAATGCATGAGTGATTCGAGCAGTTAACGACACATCAGTTGCGCGGGGGGTAGATAAATTGTAGATGGATAAAGTATGTCAGATTGGATAAATTCCATAGGAATTGTAGGGAATTGATTTGGCTCCGCAATAGGATATAGCATGGTTCGTAGTAACTATCTCTCGTTGATGATCTTCAACTATCGAGCGTAGTTTCGGGACAGATGATCCTAGAAGACTTGACCGCCAAATCAAGTGAATGTAGGAAACCATAGGACGACCCTAAAGAAGTCGCATACAAAATTTCATTGAGGATGAGGATGATGTAGTGCATGTTGAAGATAAGTTTAAGCGAGTAAGTATCGTGTTTCGTAAGTTACAGAGTAGCCTTCGACTAGATCGATAAGGTTAGAGAAATTATGATTGATCGAACGAGTACGTAAATAGACTTGGTCGATCAATGATCAAATAGATGTTGAGGAACGTACTTAGCATAGTAGTGCGGTAAGGTGATTGCAAGAATTCTGTAATGCGCGAGAGTGACGAATAATGACCTTAAGAGTTGTGTCGTAGATCGGTTTGAGTAATGGTTAGGCTATGTGTTCGAGCGCGTGATCTATATTACGAAATGAACTAGTTGGGATTGATTCAAAAATTGATTACGAAATTCCTATTCGGTCGAGAATCAGAGATGAGCATATCGTAAGAGACCTTGGGTCGAAAAGATTGTTGCTTTTGAGCATCATAGACTCAAGTTGACCTCTTGTGTCGGGAGAGCGCGAGCATGATGTCGGGATAAGTTACCCAGCGGGGGTAGCCCCAAACCCGATGCGTAGGTAATTCGAAAACGTGGATCATGTTAGAATAGTTGTGCGCAATGTATAGTACGGATTGTAGGCATAGAAAGTTTAGACATGTTGGACTTAGTCCATGTCGTTAAGGCCACATGTTATGAACGATTAGATGAAAGGTTTGAGTTATGCGAGAGATAGAAAACAAGTGGACGTTGTAGAGAATTGTTGCGATCGGATGCACAATGACTTAATGCAATGCGTGCGTTAGATGGTCGACGAGAAACTTATGAGATCGGAGTTACGGTCTTGAATCAAGTTATGTACAGAAATGTTTGGAAGATGAGTACGTGTTATGGAATAATGCATACGAGAAGTATTTTGGGAATAGGCGCTAAGTTCTGACCAAGTCGAGTACGGAATAGTTGGTGCTTGAGGATTTAAGTCGAGCTTGTTAGTTCTTCCGATATCCTACAACTGAGCTTGGTTGAAATGCATATATTGGTGGGACGCCTAAAATATGTATATGATCCAAACTAAGTTGTATGATTCCAACGATAGTAGCACGAGATCGTGAAAAGATCTAGCAAAACACTTGGTTTGAGTGTTAGTTTCGGTTCGAGAACGAACCTTGTTTTGAGTGGTATATTATGTAATGTCCCACTCCGCACGGTGCATTATGATGAGTCGTTGACTCGAAGAATTGCGTTGACCCGATGAAGTATCGATGCGAATAGATGCAAGAGTTACGTTGGCCAAAGGAAAGCTTTGAGTCGATTGGAATCTATAAAATCGAATCGATGTAAAGGATAAGTCCCGTTTGAGCAAGTGATGATTTTAGTTGATCTGGTGTGCAGGCTATACTTTTACGCTGGATGATAGGGGGTCGACATTTTACCTTATTCAGTAAAGTGTTCGCGAAACCAAATCGTCGCCTTGCAAAAGAGTGTTGCATGGGCACGATAGGCCAAATCAATCGAGTAGTTCAAAGGAATGGCTAAGTCCGAGAGTTAGCTAGGCAACACATTATGGAATCGAGCCACTTCAGATCGGCGAAATGACAAGGCGTATCAGCTTAAGGTGGGCGGGTTCTTGACTCTCTCTCTCCCTATTCGTTCACGTCTAATAAAATGTATCCTTTTATGCGTAAGTTACCATTAAGCTAGCGAGCGTGGCTCGAATGGTTAAAAGTCTTAGTATGTGTCGAACATTAAGGTAGAACATTAAACATTAAACATTGAACAGTTGAAGCGACTTGCATCAAGTGTACGGGTCGCGGTAGGGCGGTGATTGTAGAACATTAAAAGGAAAATATTGAGATGTGCATCACGTGCACGACGCCGAGAACATTGAACTCTAGGCCTAGAACATTGATTATGGCGTGAGCGTACCCTCGTGCACAAATGTTAGAAAATGACTAAGTAACTATGGAACTAGGCTATGTGAAAAACTTATGAGTGGAACGTGTTGAATATAAGTACGAGAAGTCTAAGCCGCTGGGCGTCGTGCATCAATACGGATGTGTTGGGGCATAATGTCGTCTAAACTTGAGATAGAGATTGTGGATTATGTTTATGGAACATGAGATTGGTTGGTATGATGTGACTTGTTTGCTATGGTACGTATTGTATGGTCAATGGACTCGGATGGCCTGTGCATGGGTACGACTTCCCTCGGACGGTTACGACCGGGGCACCGGGACAGCTCGGCCTATGAGGGAATTATGTATGGTATTTATGGTGCACTTCATTAGGATGGGTTACGACCATCCAGTATTGTGATAAGCTACGTTATCAGTAAGTTTGGGATCCTTCAGATACTGGGCTAGCAACCCGTACTGAAGTGATCATAGGCTTACACATAAGGATGCCAAGTCCATTACGGTGCGAAACACCGTGACCTTCATATAGATATGGCCGGTGGGCTGAGATTAGAGTTGGGTGCAGGCGCAGGGCCTGCCACATTTATGTATATGTCTATGTATGGTTGGTTGGATGCGCGAATTGTATGATTGCTTATGTAAAGTTCTAACCATTGCAAGCTTGGCAAATGGGACGAAGATGAGCACGATCACTATTTTTACGTTCATATTATATCTAACTGTACCTACTGCTTGAACACGGTATTGGACACATTTATAATAAGTTACTATGTTGAATATTGCCATGAAACTGATTCTAAGGCTAGTTAGAAAGATCACCAAATAATGTTGTATGTTCACTATATTTACTTAGTGTTTGGCTTGGGTACGAGTGGCTCTTGATCAGTGCAGCGAGGACGAAAGCACTAATCTCCCACTAGTTTGCTTGTAGGTTCAGATTATGACCGGCTCGGGGCGGGGCTTGGCTTGGACGCGTCGAGGCATACAGTCCTTAATGTTTCAAGAGGAGCTACCGCATAGGCGTTCGGACTTGCGACATGGAGATATTCGGCTGAAGACTACTAGTTGGCTACAAAGAAACATAATGTATGGAATAATGAAATCCTTTGTGAGCTAGAGAGGACATGAGCATTGTAGCCAATTGGCATGTTAAGTTGGGCTATTCAGAGCCTTTATAATCTTCAGTTCATTATCAATAAAAAAGATTCTTATTGTACACTCTGTTTTCTTCCGCTACTTATGTTATCAATTTGAGATAAACACTATGTGAACCTGTTATCTTGCCTTATACGAGCGCAACTCCAAGCTCGTGCGGCGAGGACGATGGTTCGAGTAAAATCTAGCGAGGACGAGCGATTTCCCGGATCGGGGCGTGATAGGGACCCACCCTCGATATTTGTTGAATTTTAGGAAAGACTAGTAGACTGCTTCTGGTTTGTATGAACCAGAGATGCTCGAAGAGTTGGCGAAGAAGCTTGTCGAAAAGCTAATATTGGTTGCATCACAACCCAAAGCTCTAGGAGTGCAACATCCAATCTTCTAAGGCGTTCGACTATACGATTGTCACTGGTCGCCTTCTCTAGCCATATAGGGTTGTTAGCACTTGTCCATTGCTAAATGACTAACTTGTCGATGTATAAGAACGTACATATTCTATGCTGTCTATTTCTAACTCCGAAGAAGAATTGTAAAGCCCAGCTAGAGAGTAGGTTTGAGGAAACACTACCCTCGGTAGGTTTACGTCCCGCACCCGCTTTTTGGAATACGAGTGCGTGTCCTAGCCAGCCTACGCCACAGTATCGGCAGTAAATTAATAACTTTCTTTTGCTCATTAATAACAACTAAATTAAGTTACAATATTCAAAGAATTACATTTGAATACAAAGTAAAATGTCTCACAAATTATAAATGGATAACTGAATAAATACTTAACTATTTAACTAGTCTCTAGGTTTTGGCCTTCAAGCATATACCCATGTCTCCCCAATGGTCCAAGCGTAGCGTAGCAGGCGACTATCTGAAAAATATTAGTTTCTAGTCAGGAATGGAATGAGTACAATTTATTGAATGCAGATCCAATATATGATAACGACTATAAAACGGAGATTAGCCATAAAATAGATGATGAAAGAATATGCTATAACATGGTAATATAATGAACTAGATATAAGAAAATATAGGGAACATATAAAGGGTGGAACGAGGAACATAGCTATCTAAGTGTGTTGAAGTACTCATTTCAATGTGTGATCGGCTGGGACACTACACTGCGAGGTCTAGAGGTCTACTTTGCATGAATTAAAACATGTCTACGAGGACTACTTGCATGAAAATGAACAGTCTACGAGGTCTACTTGCAGGAAAATAAATAATGTCTATGAGGTCTACTTGCAGGAAAATAAACAATATCTACGAGGTCTACTTACAGAAAAATAAACAATGTCTTGGAGGTCTACTTGCATGAAAATAAACAATGTCTATGAGGTCTACTTGTATGAAAATAAACAATGTCTACGGTCAGATCACACATCTATTTGGTACTTCCCTTTTGCGATGCAAGTAAGAGATACGACAAGATAGGATAAAATATGGTATCCGTGTGACGAGCGTGTCAAGAATCAAATATAAGATGACTAACAATGAACTATAGTAATTAGAAATATCGAAAAGAAATAACAAATGTACTCGTCTGTGGTCCTTTGCTAGTGAAACCGATAATACCAACCACCCAGTATGCTACACAGAATCAAAACGATGTCCGCCATTGAACCCGCTTTGCACTGAAAAGCATGCTAGAGCCTATGGTCTCTAAATTCAATAAGGTATTTGTTTATGGGTCTGATTTAACGATATGGACCCAACCGTATGTCCAAAGTTGGATTCCGGTGGGCCGTGCACAAATTTTCCGGTTAGATCGGATCGCGGGCCTGCCAAAATAGCGTTCCGGTCGACCTTTTCAAAATTGGACCAAACTTGGTATGTAGGACCAAAAAAATGATACTGTCTTATTGGCATGAGTTTCATCTCGAGATAATGAACATGCACGAAGTTATAGGCTAGTTTGCAAAGGGGTCGATACGGGATATCTCGACGGATATGCTTCGATTTCGTCGCGCACACGCAGTGAAATCGATTTCCGTCGAATCCCACATGTCGGCAACACCCAAACACATCTTTTGATGCTCATGGATTGCGACCACATCGCCCAGTTTGTCGGGGCGCATGCCGTATCGGGAAATTTTTTAAGATTTCTACAACGTTAAAGACAGTTTTTTGTTAATTGGAAAACCGATTACTCGACACTAAGTCGATGAAATTGACTTCTACGAAAAGGGTTGTGAAGCCCTACAAGTTTTCTAGGACTCTCATCAATTAAATTGTGTTACTAAGAGATTCTCGAAATAGTTTTTCATCGGTTTATCAGAAGATTTCCTGAGATACGTTAAGTATTTAGGGCTCGCAATCTGCGGAGCTCTCTGGGGCCATTGGCTCTTTCTTCTTGGGTGGTCGCCTCCCGACTTCTATATCTGATACTTTCGCATTCCTCATCCCCAAAGTCGAGCATCCCAGGAATCTTTCAGATTTTTGCCCTATTAGTCTCTGTAATTTCTGTAACAAGATTATTTCCAAGATTCTTGCTTGCAGGTTACAGGCTATTCTTCCAAAAAATATTTCACCGGAGCAATGTACTTTTGTTAAAGGGCGTGAGATTGTTGACAATATACTTATTGCCCAGGACATGGTAGCATCTATGAGGGAACCCAATCATGGTGGCAATGTAGCAATCAAGCTTGACATGCAGAAGGCTTATGACAGAGTTAATTGGCATTTCCTTTTGCGGGTTCTCCGGAGATTTGGTTTTAATGAAGCCTTCTGTGATATCATTTTTCGTCTCCTGGCGGACATCAGGTTTGGGATTCTTCTTAATGGAGTTCCTACAGATTTCTTCCCGGCGACTAGAGGGATCCGTCAGGGGGACCCTCTTTCCCCATTTCTATTCATTATTGCAGCGGAGGTACTGTCTCGGAATCTCAAGCTTCTGTAAGACACTAATCGAAGATCTTCTTTCCATACTCTGATAGGGGTCCGCGCATCTCGCACTTGGCCTACGCGGTTGATGTTCTTATATTCACTTCGGGGGATATATCAGGTTTGATAGCTCTTCAGCAGGTGTTGTACCGTTATAAGGCTGTATCTGGTCAGAAGATTAATTATTCCAAGTCTACCTTTTATACTGCCACTCCTTTGGACGAGGCCCGTGTACGCACTATCTTTTCTTTATTTGGCTTTTGCACCGGCACACTGCCTTTTACTTACTTGGGCTGTCCTTTAACGTGCGGGAGAAGGAATGCGGGGCTGTTCAGGGATTTGCTTGATAAAATCAGATCAAAGCTTACAGGATGGCAAAACAAAATTCTGACTCCTAGGGGTAAGCTGGTTCTTATCAAGAATGTTCTCACTTCTATCCCTATGTATACTTTGGCAGCATGCTGTCCTCCCAAGGCCGTTATCAGGGAGATTGAGAGGATGTTTGCTGCATTCTTTTGGGGTAGCAAGGATGGGGTCGCTAAGAGGAGTTGGTTGGCGTGGTGGCTTGCTACTCGGACTAAATCTGAGGGGGGTCTTGGGATCATGTGTCTGAAGGATATTATAGATGCTTTCTCGATGAAACTATGGTAGAAGTTGCGGCATGGGAGGGGACTTTGGGTGGAGCTTCTTAAATCAAAATATTTTGTAAGCGTCATCCTTGCGAAGCTTTTGCGACGTCCAAGAGTTCTCCCATTTGGCGACGAATTTTGTGGGAGAAGGATTTGGTGGAACCTCATATTGCTCTTAGACTTGGACGTGGGGAGGGATCTGCAAAGGTACGAAGAGTGGATTCTGGGAGGCCCTCGGCTGGGTCGTGTTGCTGATCTGAGGGGAGATGGTGTGGCTACAGGTGCCAGGCGTGGAGCGGGGAGATGGCCATGGGGGCGGGTACGGGCCCAGGAATTGACGCTTGGGATTACTGGGCTGGCGGACCAATCCCCGGCTTCCGGGGGGGCGGGCACTGATGTGGCAGTTATTTCTCAACCTAGGGCGCATCCCACGGGGCGGGTGGCACTGGGTGGTGGTACTGGTGAGCTTCGTCGGTCAGCCAGACTGGTAGGGAGGGTGGTGTTCCACCCTCATCGTCCGGTGATTGTTAGGGCTCTATCGGACAGGGAAAGAAAGATCCAGGACTCAAGGGCGAGGAACTCGGACAATGGTGGTCCTGCTATCCGTTCGTTCTAGTCCACCGAGGGTTGGAATTTGCCTTTTATTTCGGAGCATTTTGGGGATGAGGCTGTGCGGCGTCCTATTGCGGCAAACCTGACTTGCACCCCGGTGTCTGATTCATTTGTCTGGGGTGATAGGCAAGGTTCTTTCTCTCTGGCAGCGGTATGGAGGGTGTGTCGGGTTCATCATCCAACCTCTCCTTTATTTTCTCATATCTGGGGCCAATGTATTCCAGTGAAGTGGAGCATTCTGATGTGGCGGGTCTGCCACAACCACTTCCCACTGATGACAACATCCAAAAGATTGGCTTTTATTTGGCATCCAGGTGTTATTGCTGTCAGGACGGGCATGTGGAGACACTTCAGCATATTTTCTTCTACGGGGCTATTGCCTTGGAGGTTTGGTCCGTCTTCCGGGGTCTCTTTAAGGCTCGGATGCACTGTGATTTTTTGATTTTCCTCCAAAGATGGTAGCGTGGTTCTGACAGCCACCATAGGAGATCATTGGCCGGTGCAATTATATGGGTGCTTTGGAAAAACCGGAACAAGCATCGCTATGAGGGGCGTAGTGCTGGTGCTGCTTTCTTGATTTGGGAAGTGAAGCGGCAGTTTCAGAAGTCGCTTTTGGGTTGTCGTCACCTTCCGCCTATCCCGTAGTGGGCTTTGGAGTAGTGTTTTTTTTCTATTTTTTCTTTGTTTTATTTCCCATGTTACCATTTAAGGTCGGATGTACTCATTACCCTCTTTTCTAATAAAGGTAACGGTTTCCATTAAAATATATATATATATATATATATATATATATATATATATATATTTATATATATATATATGAGCTCCGTCTTGGCGATCGCCAAACCCTAGCCGCGTCTTCTTGTCCACGACTCCGGCTTAGCCGTTGGCCGGGCCGGCGTCTCACGCCAGTGGAGACACCCGCTCCATTGGTTCCAGATGGCTAAGACGTTCGTCGAGGCGGTCATGGGGGCGCAACCTGCTCCGTCCCCCTCGATTCCAATCCGTGCTCCTTCGTTTTCACTAGGGATACCGGTGATATCCTTCTCCGAGGAGGAGGAAACCATCCTTGCGAATCCTTTCCGCTTTGCCCTCATCGGTAAGTTCTCCCACTCACGTCCTTCCTTGGACGTGATCAGGAAGGACTTCATCAATTTCAAGTTCACTGGTACAGTCCATGTTGGATCTATAGACCCGAAGCACATCCTCATTAGGCCCTAGGAAGAAGTGGATTTTCTTCGCCTCCGTTCTAAGGATCTGTGGTCCATCACAAGGGCTCCTATGAGATTGTTCAGATGGCATAAAAAATTTTCTCCGTCAGAGGAATCCCCTCTGGCTCCTGTCTGGGTATCTCTCCCAGGAATGCCCATCCAATTCTTCAAAAAAACGCTTTGTTCTCCCTAGCCATGGGCATCGGTAACCCGTTGCGTCTTGATCGCGCGACTGAAGATCTTACTCGCCCCAGTGTGGCCCGCGTGCTTGTTGAATTAGATGCTAGCAAGACTCCTCCTCCTATATTGGCTATTCAGCTATCAAATGGTAGAAAGATTTCTCAAAGGGTGGAGTATGAGTCCTACCCTATGTACTGCTCCTTTTGTAAGCACCAAGGACACGTCAGGAGCTCGTGCAAAGTCCTACAGAAGGAAAAATAGCCCATGAAGGATCCTCCCTCACACCGAGTATATGCTCCCATAACCACAAAAGACACACAGGCTGTAGGTGAATGCTCTAATCAAGCTATTACAGATGGAGGTTTAATTAATGTTCAGGCTCTCCCGTCCTTAAATGAATAGACACCGGATCCCAACGAAGCATTGAATGCGGTCCCCCCACACGTGACTCTCTCCGCAGTTCCCCAAGCTCCAACCAATACCGAACTACCTCCTCATACACCACCTATGTAGGTCCCAGCAAATCCCGACACCCAACCAACTGGTGACGATTGTGACAATCAGATCGGTACTTCGTTCGATGCTCCTGGAGTTACCTCAGACGTGACAGCGCCCACCGTCATGCCTGGTTTAAATGAGGTCCATCCGTCAACCAGCAATCCCCCAGCTCCACCTAACATTTCACCAGAGATCGGTGACGAGAGTCAAGATGACCAGCTCGAGGAAGGCGAGATTAACACCATAGGCGCATCTTGGGCTCAGCAAGTTGAGGAAAAAGAAACTCGTATGGGTGCGCACGCGGCCGGCCGTCCAAAAAATGTGCCGCCGCCGTCCACTCACGTCCTTCGATCTGCAGCTAAGCTCCCTCCAAACCCCTCCTCCTCCACCTCTTTTAATGCTTGACATCCTAATATGGAACGTCTGAGGCATAGCAAACCCTATGACTCTTAAGAGAATAAAAACTCTTGTCCGTATGCACACGGTTCAGCTCCTAGCTATTATTGAACCGAAGGTCTGCCCGGACCAAATACAATTCTATCATGTCAAACTTGGCTTTCAGATGGCGATCTCCAATGCAAAGGGCAATATCTAGGTCTTTTGCAACAAGGAAGGCAATCTTCACTTGGCAGATTCTTCGGACCAGTCGCTATCGGTACTCTTCTCCCATCCCCTTATTCCTGAGACCTCATTGATTTCAGTTGTTCATGGCAGTAACACCAAGGAGGGAAGGCGCTTTCTCTGGGACTCTTTGCTTCGTCTCCCGAACTTCTTTCAGTGTCCCTGGCTGATCGGAGGCGACTTCAATGCCATCTCTCGTACGGAGGAGAAGTTTGGTGGCTTGTCCCCTAACGAGGCGTCCATGCGGGAGTTCAGAGAATTTCAACTTGCAGCCGGTGTCACGGAGGTCCCTTTCACTGGCAGCTGCTTCACGTAGATTAAGACAGACACCGGACCTGAGCGGCAGGGTTCCAGACTTGATCGAGTACTCATGGATAGGTAGTAGTAGGATTGGGCTCCTATCACGTCGTGTGAGCATTTGAATCACACTGAGTCGGACCACTCCCCCATCCTCGTGCAGTTCCGTGCTCGTTCCGCTGTTCCTAAGAAACCTTTTAGGTTTTTGTCATTCTGGCCTGCACATCCTTCATTCTCTCCCACTGTTGAACAGGCATGGGCATCGGTTCATCATCACAACCCCATCACTAACTTGGGATTGAGGCTTGCAGCTACTCGTAAGGCTCTATCTAGGTGGTGTCATTCTACATTCGGTGATATATTCTAGGCAGTTAAAGCTGCGGAGGACATAGTGGTTGTAGCTGAGGTTGCTTTCGACAATGATCCTTCAACCCGCCCCGATCTTCTGGCTGCGCAGGCCCATCTCAAACAAAGAATCCAGATTGAAGAGGCATACTGGAAACAAAAGGCTCGGCTCAAATAGGATTTGTAGGGGGACAGAAATGCGAGGTATTTTCATTCCTGTGTTTCTACCAAAAGACGTCGTCTTCATATTCACCAACTCTGAGCTGATGATGGAACAATTGCTATTGACCTTGAGGGTATCCAATACATTGCCAATACCCATTATGAGAACTTGTTCCTGCCTGAGCCAGTCATGGCTGATGAGGAGTTCATGTCTGTGCTACCAAAGGTTCTAAGTGATGAATAGAGTGAAGCATTAACGATGAAGCCCAACATGGAGGAGGTTTACAATACTATCAAATCGATAGACCGCCACAGTGCTCCTGGGCCTGATATTTTAATGGGGTTTTCTTCATCAAGTGTTGGCACATTATTAAGGATGATGTCTTGGCTGCAGTACATATGTTCTTTGACGGATTTTCCCTACCGAAGGTTATCACTAGCACTCTTCTTGTTTTGATCCCCAAGAATAAACATCCAACAACTATTTCTGATTATCGGCCGATAAGCCTATGTAATTTTGTCAACAAGATCTTCTCCAAACTCCTTGCTAACAGGCTCTCCCCAATGATGACACGGATCATTTCACCTGAACAAAGTGGCTTCATTATGGGCCGGGAAATTGCTGATAACATCATTCTTGCACAAGAGATGTTCAGTATGCTGGGCCGTGACAATTGGGGTCGGAATGCGGCTATCAAGCTAGACATGAGCAAGGCATATGATAGGGTTAATTGGAGATTCCTCCTCTCTACTCTTCGCAGGCTCGATTTCAAGGAAACTTGGATTACTATGGTTCTTCACTTAATGAACAATGTTTGGTTCTCGACATTGATCAATGGCAGCATGTCCGGCTACTTCCAAGCTTTCAGAGGCCTGCGTCAAGGTGATCCTCTCTCACCTATATTATTTGTGATTGCGGCAGAGTCATTGAGTAGAAATCTCCAAAGATTGGCTTCAATTCCTGGCTATACTCCATACTACTCACCTAGTGGATGCCCGAGAGTTTCTCATCTCGCTTACGCGGATGACAGCAAATCACAGTCGGGGCAATCTGTTGGGTGTTATGGAAAAACCGTAACAAATGGAGATATGAGCAGTACAGATTCAATGGGACACAAGTCTGTCATGAGATCCAGAGACAAATTGCTAAAGCTACTATAGCCTGCTCGCACGGGAAGAAGAAGACCTAAGTTTCTTTTTTGTACAAGGATGGATATGACTCTTTGTAATTTTGGCCCTCTTTCTCAATAAAATTTTATTTCCCCCCAAAAAAAACAAATATATATATATATACACACACACACACACACACACATACATATATTCCAATAATATAAAATAACTACTTTCTAATATTTATAACCATCACATATATATTTAAATAATAATAGGTTATAACCAAGCAACTATTTCACACATAGTATGTAACTAAGTAAAATCATCTAAAATTTTCTAATTAGTTTATAAAGCCAATAAGATAATAATTGTACTAATTATTCTGAAAATTAGATATTAATTCTTTCAAATAAAACAACAGCAAAATAACTATACTATATTTAATAATAATAAAAAAATTGAAATTTCAGGGGGGTTTACATGTTACCCAACTTATAAAAAATTTATCGTCGAAATTAAAATAATATTAATATCAAGAATGTGAAGTTTAATACAATTGGAGAGCAGGTACGTTGATTCGTAACTCAGTTTTTGGAACGATGGAGGAGGGGGTTATCACATGAATCAAAGTTAACGTTGCATTCTACAAGAAGGGATATTCTTCCTTCAAGACTCTACCCAACTTATAGAAGTTGGCCAACCATGAAAATCTTTGTTACAAATCTTCTAAGAAGGACAATTTCTAAGGAGGGCACGAGAATATTGGACGCTATTGACCGCAGTCACGAATTTTTAGTGAGCCTCGCTATTGACGTGGCGTTCTAGTAAAATCATTATTATAAAGCTTCTAAGAAGGACAATTTCTAAGGAGGGTATGAGAATATTGGACACTATTGACCGCAGTAACGAATTTTTAGTGAGCCTCGCTATTGACGTGGCGTTCTGGTCAATAACTTCTATAGCAGGATTATTAAAAACTATCATCATTCCTATCAGTCTTGCTTTCAACTGGAGGGTAGGAATTTCTTATACAAATATCATTAAGACATGTTGGTCTAAGAGAATTTAAGTCTTTCTCTAACATGGATAACTAAGGGATGAGAGTCCATAGTGCTAAACCTTACGATAGATGTTGATTAGGCAAGGGGCTGGAATCTTTAAGTCATAATGACTAGAGTATGTAGGTTGGCTTTTGGTGTTGGGTATGAGGCATGTGTTTGCTTGGGAGGAATGTATACGTCATAGGTGTGATGCATGTTGCATGGATCATGGGTATTCAGTTTAGTTAAGAAAATGGGTTAATATTTGCATGGTCAAAATCAAATAGAAAAATAGGCATCTATGGTTTATTCTAAGAAAAATATGTCATACAGGTGGTGTAGTTGAAATGGAGTACAAGAAGGGGTGTTTGTGGGACATATATGTCATACGTGCAGCTTGACTGGTCTAGTCCATGAGGGTGAACTTTGTTAGAAGGAAAAGGCTAGTATATGCTTCAAATACCAAAGTCACGATCGAGGGTATCTAATAATATGGATAGGAGCAGGCGTTATGAACCACTATTTTATTAGTTCCTTTGGAACCAATCTATCCAATCATTTACTATTCCTTATAGAGGCTTGCCTATACACTTCAAGAATTCCGTTCTCGAAATTAAAAACTAAATACAGTTTTATGATAGGACAAAATTTGGAGAGTCAAGATTGCGATCTTTTACCACGGTTATCTAAACACACGAGCAAGTGAAAAAAAGCAATACGATGATCGTATCGCAACTTCTAAAAAGATGGGAGAATGGTTACGAATGGCATTCTGTTTTAAGTAATAGAGTATACTAGGCTCATGGTACTACCTAACTTATAAAAATTAATTAATCATAGAAAGCACAGTAATAGGGCATTCTAAGATGATCAAATCTTAAGGACATGTATGAGAATATGAAGTACTTCTATTCATAGTCATGAACTCTATAGAAATCCTAGGTATGACTTAATTAACATTACCCATATATTGACCATGTTTTATCAAGGCAGTAGGAGAGGTCTTGGTCAAGCACAACCGGAAACGAATTGGTACAACAAGATTCCATTTATAGCATAACAAGGCTACAAAGATATATGGTTAAGGGGTTTATCGAAGGCAAATTAGTGGACCAAAAGGTGGGGACTACATAATAGGTGTAAGGACCCATTTCATCCAGTTTGGTTTTTGTAGCCCAAATATGGAGATATGCATGGATGAGTTTAACTGGTCTCCATGGGTTCCCTAATTGGACGTCAATCTTTGATTGAATGAATCTTGGATTTTAATCTATATTGGCTGGATGAGATCCTATAAAATCAATATGAACCATTCCTATTAGATTAGGGTAACCTAGAATAGGTTTCAACTCAAGTGGTTGGGCTAATTGCCAGTCGGGTTGGTTAAGTAGGTTCCTAAAGCCCAATATGCACCTTCTGTGACTTTTTTGTTTAAGTAGAACAAGAAGATTCAATTGAGTGGCACACTAGTAGCATGTGCATAGTGGGCTTCGAGTAGATCACAACCATATATAGGGTCGAAAGGATTGAGTCAAGGTTGAGTCTCTAATTATAGTCGGAAAGTGCATCGATATTATGGTAAGGGTTATAGTTAGCCTTTTTGACCGAAAAGTCGTATCATAAAAATAGAATACAAGGGGACGTGTTTGAGTGGGACATGACATGCCTAGATAAAGGTGGACTCCTGTAGATCTTGTATATGGAATTTATTGGGAAGTAATAGCTAGTATTACGCTCCGAATAGCAAAGTCATGGTAAGGGACACCAAAGGGTTTAAATAGAAAGTGGATGTTCAAAAGGCACTAATTTGTCATCCTAGTAGGAACCAACTCATCCTAATCAATCATAATCCCAAAAATTCTAAAATTTAGAAGGGCTTACAATCTATTCAATCCAGAAACTAAGAAATTGTTTTTTGGATTAATGAGGTTAGAAAAATTCCAAAGTAGTGATATTGTACCTCGACTCTTGATTAAAAAAGAATATTACATGACATAATGGATAATGTGATATGGTAGATATGAATCAAGTTCAAGATCGTTCTTGGATTTCGACAAGATGGGAGACGATTGTGTATATATAGCTTTCATGGTCATAAGTGGTATGGCGAACTGAGGGGGACATCTGGGTATAGCTTCCCTAAAATATGAGCATTTTTTTATCCAAAATAAGTGAAGGCGAAAAAATAAAGAGTTCAAGGGAGAGAGGATCGAATGTGATTACGAGGTTCCAAGGGCGATTGCATAATTCAAAGGGAGTTGTCAAGGCAGTTGCAGATGAGATCCTAGAAATATTTATATCTCAATCTACGTAGGTTATTCGTATGAAGAGAGAACCAATGCACTAAGGTGGATTAGACCATAATACACCGATTCTAATTAGACAATATGCTAATGGGTGTCCCCAATAAACATATATCTTGAATCAAGCTCGATAAGGGAGTAAGCTTGCAAAAACTAGGCTATAATAGCAGCGTTAGTCAAGATCTTTCAACAATATAAATACGCAAGGATTATGATTGAAAGAAAGCACAAGTAGTTCAAGTTCCTTAAGAATCTAAACCTTATCCGGTGTTCGTGCTTATACAGTCATCCTACTGTCTTTTTATCTAAGGCCTTGGTCGTCCAATGGGTTAGGGACCTCTAAACTCTATATTCTAGGTAAGCATATTAGTATCATTCAATTACCTCGTTAATAGGTCATAAGGACAACGTAATGCTAGGTTAGGAGGCGTGTATCCAACTTATAGAAGTTCTACTAGTATTGGCTTTGACAATGGGACATACAGGACATTTTTCTAACCTCTATAGTATTCGAAAACTGTAATCTTGTCTGAAGTTATTTTACCGAGAATTTATGTCTCATCGGTGTACACCTGGCTGTAGTAAACCCTTGGTTTCGTGACACAAATATGATACGAAGAATTTATTAACTCTTTCCAATATTGACAAAAGGGTAACTAAGATCACAAGAGGACAACTAAGACATAATTTTAGCAATATTCGATAACCTATGTTTTCTTGAAATAATTTTAACTTTAGGGGTTGTGCCTCGCCAGTGCGATGTTGGCTGCAGTGAACCCACAGTCTCCATAATTTAAATAAATGGCGACATTGTACTGCTGTCTTACCATTATGAGTCAATGAATATTCTTCCAACTATATCCATAAAATTTAATGGAGCTTCTAGAGATTCAAACAAGTTGACTATGTTAGAAAGCGTAAGTATTTGTCCTTGAAGTAAAAGTATCCATTTTGAAAATCAAATGATCGATTAGGTATCAATTTTGAAAACTAATTGATCGACTAGGAGAAACGACCGTAGTAAAGTTTCCAATTCTCTATTTCTCTCATACTCAAGGATCGAAGGACAACATAAAACAAAACTGACTCAGAATTACTAGATGGATAACCGGTTCATATTGGGCTCAAAAGTCAACGGGGAAAATAATATTGACTTTTTAGAAAATAATTTCTTATGGAAACAAATAAGTGATACGACTTAGTTAGGAAAGATAACTCGAACCGATCCCATGGTAATCAAGATAGGAGAAGTATAAGTATTTGTACTATAAGTCTCAATCCTTAAAAACAAAAAAATTGATCAGGAAGGAAATAACTGAAGGCAAGAGAAGTACAAACATTCTAATCTCTATTTCATGTGTATTCAAATGATTGAGGAAAAACTTTGAATCAAAACTAACTTGAGGTTCGTATATGGATAACAGAATCAAAAATTATAAAAATAATTCCTTATGGCAAAATGGAAACTAAATAGGCAATTCGGACTATGATATGAGGATGATATCTAAAGAGGGCAAAAAGAAAAAGAATTGAATAGTATATCAAGGTTAGAGTATTAATTCTAGAAAGGCCTAACTTACCAAGTGAATAGTCTATCCACATTGGATCATATCGTCATATCAAAAAGTAATAGTGTATCTATGGGGATTTGTCAAGCTGTCTAAATTTAATAACTCCTTATCTAAATTACATGGCCTATATAACAACCTTAACTACCCAACGGTAAATTTGAATAAGGGACTCCTAGTCCTAGTCATTCTCTTAAATTAAATTAACCCTAACTTGTGAATGAGCATTTCCTAGTAGCAAGCTCACAATAGTACGACTAACTTAAGTACTATCATGAGTTCACATGATTTACGAAAACAGACCTGCATGGGCCACCATAAAAACTTGTCACGACCTACACCCGCTTTTCGGAATACAAGTACGTGTCCAAGCCAGCCTACGCTGCAATGTCGGCGGTAGAACGCTGTCTAGCCACGACACTCAAAATCACATAAATTAATAATTTTCTTACTCTTTCATAACAAATAATTAAGTTACAATATTCAAAGAATTTTATTTGAATACAAAGTACAATGTCTTACAAATTATAAAAAGACAATTGAATAAATACTCAACTATCTAACTAGTATCTAGGTTTTGGCCTTCAAGCATGTACCCATGTCTCTCCAATGGTCCAATCATAGCGTAGCAGGCGACTATCTAAAAAATATTGGTTTCCAGTCAGGAATGAAACGAGTACAATTCATTGAATGCATTTCTAATATATGATAACGACTATAAAATAGAGGTTAGCCATAAAATACAAGATAGAAGAATCTAATATAACATGGTAATACAAAGAACTAGAGACAAGAAAATATAGGGAACATATACAGGGTAGAACGAGAAACATAACTATCTAAGTGTGTTGAAGTACTCCTTTCGATGTGTGATCGGCTGGGATACTACACCGCGAGGTCTACGAGGTCTACTTTGCATGAATTAAAACAATGTCTGTGAGGTCTACTTGCACAAAAATAAATAATGTCTGCGAGGTCTACTTGCCAAAAAATAAACAACATCCACGAGGTCTACTTGTATAAAAATAAACAATGTCTACGAGGTCTACTTGCAGGAAAATAAATAAAGTCTACGAGGTCTAGTTTGTAAAGGGGTTGATACGGGGTATCTCGATGGATACGTTTCGATTTCGTCGTGCACATGCAACAAAATCGAGTTCCGTCGAATCCCACATGTCGACAACACCCATACACATCTTTCAATGATCATGGGTTGTGACCACGTAGCCCGGTTTGTCGGGACGCATGCCATATCGAAAAATTTTATAAGGTTTCTACAGTTTTAAAGATAATTTTTTGTTAATTTGGGAAATTGATTACTCGGCGCTCAGTCGATGAAATTGACTTCTGCGAAATGGTTGCGATGCCGTACAGGTTGTCTAGACTGTCATCAAGTAGATTTTTGAAATTGCTACTATTGTGTTCATAAACTTCCTGTAAACATGGTGTTCGGGACTGATACTTCAAAGTGTGATCGTCATGGACAAACACAGAAAATACCTCAGGGGATTGTGGATAGAAGATGTGGATAGAGTCGCCATCAAAGTCTACTGCAACATGGCCCCAGACGTGCAGCCCCCTTCAGATGCACAACCTCGCCAGAGCAAACTACTTCATAGCCAGGCATGAAGGAATTCGAATATGGCTAATGAAGCAGTTATTGGCCCAAGCGAGAACTCGGTCCACAATACGACGGCTGGCTCTTTTCAAAAGCGTATCAGCTTCTGTGGCTCTTCTAGCATAACGAAGGCACACAGCCGCTGATGAGTGAGGCAGAGCACAACAGAGGACTCATCGGGTAGAAAACTAATACTAACCCCGTAGTTTGTGTTGACCCAAACTAGATCACGGTCAACCTAATCTTGATAATTAATAAATCGATATTTGGCATGATCCAACTTGACACATAAATCATCATTAAGCTACAAATCAGACGACTATCAATTATCAAGTCAGACAATCATCATCGAGGACTGCTCGACGAATACTGCTGGAACTTGTAATCAGAAGTCTATATTTTTATACTTTTATTGAGTCTAGGCTATTGTACGTTGAGTTGCACTGAGTACCTCAACCATAGACTAGATAACCAAAAGCTCCACAAACAAAAAGCCAAACTACAAAAGCCCAACAACTGCCCATGATCATTCTGTCTCCAAGGAGGTAGAGTTCAGGCCGAACTCTGCCTCCACACAGAGTTCGGGCCGAACTCTGTCCCTTGATTTCCAGGAGCTAATTTTTAGGTATTGTTCATTACAAGTTGTCCAACGGCCAAAATTTTGAATATTTTGGACAGAGTTCTGGCCGAACTCTGCCTCCCAGAACTAGTATATATAGGCACCATTTTCTTCCATTTCAAATCATCCAATATTTTCTTCTCTTCTCTTCTACTCCTATAGCCTATGCATCCTAATGAGCTATACTCTTATCATCTACTAGCCACAAAACTTTCCAAGCCTACAAGGTGCTCGGTACGAATCAATTAGAAGTTTGTGTGCAAGAGCCTTGAAGAAGTCACTTAGAAAATTCTAAGTTTCGCCTCAGCGATCTTTCAAGAAGTTGGCGTGCTCTTCTGAGTAAAGGCACGTGATTGTAAAGCTATTTCATAAATAGTGGATTTCAATCCTGAGCTAAAGTTCTCAGGCCTGGACTAGTCCTCCACGAGGGAAACCAGGTTAAAAACGGTTGTGTCTACGCATGCTCTCTGATCTACATTTACTTTCCGCACTTATACTCTGATTAATCATTCGCTAGTTAGGATTGAATAGAGTTAATTTTTTAATTGTTCATTATTGACACAAGTACTCTATTCACCCCCCTCTAGAGTTGCCTACACGTACTTCAATTGGTATCAGAGCCCTATTCTCTTGATACAGGATTTACATCCAAGAGTTGATCCATGGCAACTATACAACCCATCTCTACCAACTATGGTGAGGGTCAATCCACAAATAGGCCACCCCTATTTGATGGAACCAACTACACTTATTGGAAGACTAGAATGAGTTTTTATCTTAATTCTCTAGACTTTGACCTGTGGACTGTAGTAACTGATGGCTACAAGAAACCTCCCAGAATAATTGTCGAGGAAAGTCTCGTTAAGAAACCCCATGACAAGTATACTGCTCAGGAGAAGAAACAGGCAAGTCTGGAAGCTAGGGCTATTAATGCTCTTTTCTGTGCCATAGACAGGACTGAATTCAACAGGGTCTCCACATGCACCACCTCGCACGAAGTATGGAAGCTTTTGGAGGTGACTCATGAAGGGACCACACAAGTCAAAGAATCAAAAGTCAGTCGTCTGACACAGGAGTATGAGGCTTTCAAGATGAAGCCAAATAAGACGATCACCCAAATGTTCACCAGATTCTTCGACATCGTCAACCCGCCATATTCCCTTGGAAAAGATTATTCCAACCATGAGAAGATACGCAAAGTGCTACGAGGATTACCGAAGGTCTGGAACCACAAAGTCATGGCGACCATCGAAGGCAATAATCTTATGACAATGTCACTAGAAATATTGATGGGCAAGCTGATGATGTATGAGCTCGATCTAAACAATTTTGAAAAAATAGCTCCAAAAGAGAAGAAGATTGCATTGAGAGCTCATTGCCGAAGAACCAGCTCAGAAGATATTGATAACGATGACACCGAAGGTGACGATCAAGCTCTCTCAGTTCAAAACTTGAAAAAGTTTCTACGCTTCAACAAAACGAAGAGAGAACAAAGAGACGATGAGGAAGAACCCACCTACTTCGGATGCAAGAAGATGGAACATGTCAAGAAAGATTGTCCCTTAGCAAAGAAAGGAAGCAGATATGAGAAGCCGTACAAGAAGCCAACTACAAGGAAGTATGCCAACACTAGCATCTGGCACGAAAATGAGGCTAGTGATTCAGACGAGGAAGAGGACTCTCCGCAAAACATGGCTAACGTCTTTCTAATGGCGACTTTAAATAAGGTAAAAGATTCTTTTGACGATTTCTTTTTTGTTGAAATTGGTGATGCTTTTAGTGATATACTTGAAGATCACAAAAAGGTACTCAATAAATATAAACATGCAAAGAATGAGATCAAGGACTATGAAACCGAGATCCATAGATTTTCATGTTTACTAGAAAATGTTAGAAATACTACACCCACAGAAAACACTGAAGAGGTATCCAAGCTTAAATTAAGCTTACATGATGCCAAATCAATCATTGAGAAACAAATACTTGATATTACGGCTTTAAACAAAGAACTTGCTGAAGAGAAAAACAAGTTCAAAATTGCTACAGGTAGAATACACGATCTTACCACTAAATGTGATGAGTTACCATCGTTAAGAAATTAGAGATTAAACTGGGCAAGCAGGTTATTCAACCCCAAGTTCAGTCTAATAGTCACAACACTTACAAACACAAGAAAGTACGTCACCACAAGAACACTCATTCACATGCTACACAAAATCATGCTTTCATGTATACCTATTCACATGCAGCATGTAAAACACATACACGTAAACACCATCATCATCCTGCTGCACTCAATCATTTTCATCATCATGTTGCAGCACACAGTCACTATAATCATTATATTGCTGCACATAGCTATCATCACCCCACTTATAAACATCACTATCAACATGCTCCTAGCATAAACATGCATGCTAGACGTACATATGGTAGCCTACATGGACACATTTCTCCACAATATAGAATTAGAAGATTAGTTGATAAAAATATATATGCATGGGTACCAAAGTCTAACCTCTCAGGACCCACAAGAATCTGGGTACCAAAGGTCACATCTACTCATGGTGTAGGTGGACCTTCCCTCTTCAACTAGAAGCAAGTAGATTCTCGATAGTGGGTGCTCGCGACATATGACTGGAAATACAAATCTATTCGCAACACTATCGATGAAAAAGGAATGATACGTTTCCTTCGGCAATAACCTTAAAGGCTATATCATAGGTAATGGTACAATTGGTTATCCACATTCTTCCGTCATTAACGATGTCTATTTAGTGACCGAGTTAAAGCATAACTTGTTCAGCATTAGTCATCTTGCTGATCATGATTATGATATTAACTTCAAAAAAACTAAATGCTTTATCTATGATAGATCAACTGGAGACATCGCCTTTGAGGGAATAAGGGAAGATAATATTTACATTTTCTATCTATCTAGTAATACTAACAGTGCAGTAAGATGCCTTTACGCTCATAAAGACGAAAAACTCCTATGACATCAGCGTCTTGGTCATGCCAACATGGATACTATATCCAGACTATCCACCAAGAAGCTAGTCAGAGGACTGCCGAATATCACAATCAAGAAAGACACGGTATGTGCCGAATGTAAAAAGAATATGGTACCAAATTTTCCTTTAAATCCATAAATACTGTAAGTACTACCCGACCATTGCAATTACTTCATATGGACTTATTTGGTCCTAGTAGAGTAGTCAGTCTTGGCGGAAAACTCTACGCTTTTGTCATTGTAGATAATTTTTCAAGATTTACTTGGGTTTTCTTCCTTACAAACAAAAGTGATACAATTTTTGTTTTTAAAGTATTTGCTAAAAGGCCCAAAACGAAAAAGGCTACATGATTACTCGTATCCGAAGTGATCATGGTGGCAAATTTGAAAATTCTGATTTTGAAAAGTTTTGTGATTCAAATGGTTTTAGTCATGAATTTTCGTGTCCAAGAACTCCTCAACAAAATACTGTTGTGGAGCAGAAGAATAGAACTCTTGTCAATATGGCTAGAGTTATGCTAAATCAATTCTCTCTTCCAAAATACTTTTGGGCAGAAGCTGTCAGCACAGCGTGCCATGTTTTGAATAGGGTGTTGATTCGACCTATTTCGAAGAAGGCATCCTATGAGCTTTAGTTTGGTAGGACTCCTAATGTTTCTTACTTTAGAGTGTTCGGTTGTCGCTGCTTTATCCTGAATACCAAAGACAACTTAGGCAAATTTGATGCCAAAGCTGACAAAGGTATTCTTCTTGGCTATGCGGCCAAGAGTAAGGGATATAGAGTGTTCAACAAATACTCCATGATTGTTGAAGAGTCTACTAATGTAACCTTTGATGAGGATAATAGTACAGTTGTAATTCCCGACGATGATGATGAACCATCAACTTCTACACCTGTAAATGCAACGTCTGAAACCAGCTCTCCGAAGGAATTGCCAAAGAAATTTCACTTCACTTCCTCAACTTGGTAATAGGTGAAATATCAAAAGGGAGACACTACAGCTAGCACTGCATTCATTTCTCAAATAGAACCTAAAAGTGTTTTAGAAGCTTTTAATGATGAATTTTGGATTTCTGCAATGCAAGAAGAACTGAACCAATTTGAAAGAAGCCATGTTTGGGAACTTGTTCCTAAACCTACTGGCCACTCAATAATTGGCACTAAATGGGTTTTTCGTAACAAAGTGAACGAGGACGGTTCAGTCATTCACAACAATGCTCGTCTCGTAGCCCAAGGATACAACCAAGAGGAGGACATCGACTATGATGAGACGTATGCTCCTGTTGCCCGACTTGAATCCATTCGGATGCTTTGCGCATTCGCGAGTTTTTAAAACTTTAAAATTTTCCAAATGGATGTGAAAAGTGCTTTTCTTAACGGTTTTATCAAAGAAGAGGTTTTTGTCAAACAACCACCTGGTTTCGAAAATCACAAATTTCTCGACCACGTTTTTAAACTTAGGAAAGCTCTCTATGGCCTCAAACAAACTCCTCGAGCTTGGTATGATCGTCTTAGTACTTTCTTACTTGATAAAGGTTTTTCAATAGGGAATGTCGACACTACACTGTTTATAAAATCTCTTGATGACACAATTATTTAAGTATAAATATATGTTAAAGATATTATTTTGTGGGTCTACTAATGAGGGTCTATGCAAGGAATGTGCCAAGTATATGCAGAACGAGTTCGAAATTAGCATGATGGGGGAGCTCAACTACTTCCATGGATTGCAAATCAAACAACTATCGCAAGGCGTCTTCATCAGTCAGTCAAAATATGTAAAGGACATGCTGAAAAAGTTTGAGCTTGACAGCATCAAACCGATTAGCACCCCTATGGCTACTTCCACAAAGCTGGAACCTGATAAAAGTGGCAAACCGGTCGATCAATGTAAGTATCGAGGTATGATTGGTAGTTTATTGTATTTAACTACTAGTCGCCCCGATATAATGTTCAGTGTTTGCTTATGTGCTAGATACCAAGCCAATCCTAAGGAATCACACATGAGCGCAGTTAAGCGTATCTTTAGATACCTTAAAGGAACTATTAAGGTAGGCTTGTGGTATCCCAAAACTACTTCCTTTGACTTAATCAGATATTACGATGCTGATTTTGCGGGATGCAAAGTCGACCGTAAGAGTACCAGCGGCACGTGTCATTTGCTAGAAAAGGTGTTAGTCTTATGGTTTAACAAAAAGCAGAAATCTGTCGCACTATCCACAACAAAAGCTAAATACATCGCAGCTAGTCGTTGTTGTACACAGATTCTGTGGATGAAGCAATTCCTTGAAGACTACAACTTATCTTTCAAGCACATACCTATTTTTTGCGATAACACTAGTGCCATTAATCTGAGTAAGAACCCAGTTTGTCACTCACGCACTAAACACATAGAGATTAGACATCACCTTTTTGTGTGATCATCAACAATAAGACACGATTAATTTAGAATTCATAGACACTGAACATCAGCTAGCAGACTTCTTTCCCAAACCACTAGCCCAAGAGCGATTTAACATTCATTGTCGTGAGTTAGGAATTTTAGATGAAACGGTCATAAAATAAATTGGCCTGCATAAATAACGATTATGACATATATCTTTATGGTAACTTTGCTATGGGTACAAGTCGAAAGGGTCCTTCTGACAACAAGACGTAAAAGCCTAAGCGACACGGTGCACTAGTCTTCGGACTACCGCTCGTTGGGATCCGGCCCCTACAGCTACCCCATGGCAGTTTCATCTTAATGATCATTATCTTAAATTATTATTTATTATATGGTTTAATTACGTTTATGACTTATTTAATTCAAACTTTCACATTCCATTCATTTTCCATCAAAATGAAGCCATTTTTCAAAAATTTCCAGTATTCTGTGCACATGGAGGCAGAGTTCGGGCCGAACTCTGTCCCATACAGAGTTCGGGCCAAACTCTGTGTCCATGTTCACAGAACCTTCTCTGATTCTCAGCCATCCATATTTTTGATCCGACGGTCAGGATTTAACATAACTTGCTGTCCCCAAACCTCTTATACCTGAGAGCAAACCTTCTCTCCTCACTTTGTTCTTCTTCCACCTTCCTCCAAACAAAATTTTATCAAACCCTAACCCTAGAAACTCTACTTTTAGGGCTCTTTTTCTTCCCAAACTCAAGATCTAAAGCTTTTGGTGGATCTCTTCTATCTTTTCTCCATTGGGTGCGGTATAATTTCATATTCCTCTCTATTTCCTTTTCAAACTTTAAAATTCTCTATGGCTCCAAGACTCTTTGGTAGAGGCAAGAGAAGAAGGAGTGATGGTGCATCATCTTCTCATCCTCCTTCTCCGCTTGCTTCTCTAATCCATCCTCTTTTTAATCCACCACCACCACAAGACCCCAACACATTCAACGAACAAATTTTTTTATTATTGGAAGCTTCCAAAGAATGGTTTGCCGATTTTCATTCACAAAGTGTATATGCGGGTCATCCGATTAATTTTACTATCTTATCGGCTTATGATTCATTGTTCCATGATCTATGTTTAGATGAGTTAGTTACTACCTCATCTATAGTCTATTTGAATGTCATCCAAATATTTTATTGTAATCTAACCTTTGACGACACACAGATCTACTCTTATGTCGTCGGTATCGACATTTCTTTGATGACTTTGAGCTTGCAGAACATCTTGAGATCCCGTAACCCAATTCTTGGGAGAAACTTGTCGATGCCCGATAATTTCAATTTCCCAATGGATCATCACTTGAGAGCTTCAAAGATGACTTGTGTACTCCTAACACTCGTTCCCGCAAGCTACGGGCTAAATATCTTAACCCGTATTTTTATGAACTTCATCGAATTATTTTCTCCACGATCTTGCCCAAAGCGGGATCGACCGATGAAGTATCTTATCTTGAGATCTCTTCTCTTTACCATCTCTACTTCCATGTCCCTTTTAACTTTATGCACACGATGATGGACTGGATGATTCGTGCACGGACGAGACCCCGATCATTGGTCTATGCCCTGTATTTGTCGATGATCTTTTGTGCGTTCCATATTCCACTTAATGAGTGTCAGTTCCTTCCTGTCCCTGCCTATCTGTCTAAGGTATGGAGGCTTCTAGCAGCTGTTAAGTCCCCTGCTGAGTATAAGCACTAAGATTCTGATGCTCATGGTGATCCTCCTGCTCATGGCCAACCTGAGCCCGAGTCACCTGCTACCCTTGAGTCCATTTAGACTATGCTGAGAGATCGTTTTCGCTTGGAGGACGATCGCTGGACTCAGATGGATTATCGTACTACCTTATAGATGACGGCCATCAGCAACACCCTGCATGACATCCAGTACTCCCTGGCTACTCATCCTACAGTATCTTACCCTATGGTACGGGACCCTTCTTGTGAAGGTTACCGTATCGACAACACTTGGGTCAGAAGGTATTTGGATCCGAATGTAGCGTTTGTTGATCCTCGTCGCTCTGCCAACAGCCCATCTGATTCTGCTGGACCTTTTCGTGCTCCGTGACGGCCGTGGTCCCTTTTATGATGCTGATGCTGATGCTTAGGATTTATTGTTTTATGCACTTTGTAGTTTTCATTCCGTGGTTATATAGTTGAACTCTATGCCTTGTACTACTTTATGCTTATATAATTTCTATTTGGATTATTTACTAGTTATCTCTTACTTTGGATTTGAGTCTTGGTTGTGTGATAGCATTTTTTCTCCAAGGTTATTTTTTATGGGAGAGCTTATCTTTCATTTTGTTAAACGCCAAAGGGGGAGAATGTATGATATTTGCTTAACCATTTTGGATAAATACTTGTGCTATGTGTTATATTGTTTGGACTAGTACTTGTATCAAGACTTCTCTATTTACGGGAGAGCCAAAATGTCTATCTACGGGGAAGCTATATATGTGTCCAGGTATGAATGTTGTGACACGTAAATATGGAAATTTTGTCAATTATCAAAATGGGGGAGATTGTTGACCCAAACTGGATCGCAGTCAACCTAATCATGATAATTAACAAATCGATATTTGGCATGATACAACTTGACACACGAATCATCATCAAGCTACAAATCAGACGACTATCATATATCAAGTCAAACATTCATCATCGACGACTACTCGACGAATACTGCTGGAACTTGTAATCGAAAGTCTGTATTTTTACACTTTTATTGAGTCTAGGCTATTGTACGTTGAGTCGCACTGAGTACCTCAACCATAGACTAGATAACCAAAAGCTCCACAAACAAAAAGCTAAACTGCCAAAGCCCTACAACTGCCCATGAGCATTCTGTCTCCAAGAAGGCAGAGTTCGGGCCGAACTCTGCCCCCACACATAGTTCAGGCCGAACTCTGTCCCCTGATTTCTAGGATCTAATTTTTAGGGAATGCTCATTGCAAGTTGTCCAATGGCCAAAATTTTGAATATTTTGGACAGAGTTCTGGCCGAACTCTGCCTCCCAGAACTAGTATATATCGGCACCCTTTTCTTCCATTTCAAATCATCTAATCTTCTCTTCTCTTTTACTTCTATAGCCTATACATCCTAAAGAGCTATACTCTTCTCATCTACTAGCCACAAAACTTCCCAAGCCTATAAGGTGCTCGGTACGAATCAATTAGATGTTTGTGTGCAAGAGCCTTGAAGAAGTCACTTGGAAAATTCTAAGTTTCGCCTCAGCGATCTTTCAAGAAGTTGGCGTGCTCTCCTGAGTAAAGGCACGTGATTCTAAAGCTATTTCACAAATAGTGGATTTCAATCCTGAGCTAGAGTTCCCAGGCCTGGACTAGTCCTCCACGAGGAAAACCAGGTTAAAAACTGTTGTGTCTGCGTATGCTCTCTGATCTTCATTTACTTTTCGCACTTATACTCTGATTAATCATTTGCTAGTTGGGATTGAATAGAGTTAATTTTTTAATTGTTCATTATTGACACAAGTACTCTATTCACTCCCCTCTAGAATTGCCTACACGTACTTCAGTTTGGACCTCGAAGACCCCTACGACATCGCCCAGGTTCAAAGTCCTTATGTTGGACATTCGGGTACTTCTCAATACCAGTTAGGTGTTCTTCTACAAAGACATATCCTCTTTAAACGAAGGAATCCACAACCATCTGCCGACTTATGCAAGGCCAATGGTCGTTCGAAGCTAAGTCAGAATCAAGCATATTTTTTGGAAAGCAAGACGACTTTTCAGAAAAACTCCCCCTTATATAGGGAGAGTGTGGTCCAAACTCCAGGTCATGTGGCCGTCAGTCAAAGACTCCCAATTTAATATGATGAACCTAGGGCTCAGCATAATGAATCTCACTTAATAGGTTTATTTTACTAAGTCCTAGGCTACTAACTTATCGAATTCTCCAAAATAACGGTAGCAATTAAAGAAGGGAACAACCGACCCGTCCATAAAGTAGAGCAGTTATTAAATGCTCTTAAAGACTTCAACAAAAAGATTGGCTCCTCTTATCCAGAAGCAAAGACACCTAACTGCACCCTCTCTTCGACTCGGAAGCGCAGATAGCTCATTTCTTCACATAAGAACCCTCATTTCAGTCTAAAACGCACAAAACCTTCAAACCCAAAAGCACTGTGCCCTCTCTTCACCTCAAAAGCGCAGAGCCTCCGCTTCAACCCAGAAGCTCGGCCCATTCAATGGCCCCCTTCATGTGACTCTTTGGTGACACCTTTGCTTGAAGCAAAGCCTACTCGTCTCCCAAAAAGCACAAAGGGTCCAAAGCACGGCCTGCTCGTCTCCCAAAAGCACAGAGGCTTTGTTGCCTTCGAAACACGGCCTACTCGTCTCCTAAAGGCACAGAGGCTCCGTCGTCTTCAAAACACAAGTCTACTCATCTCCTAGAAGCACCGAGGCTCCGTCGTCTTTGAAACACATCTTACTTGTTGCCCAAATGTACAGAGGCTCGGTCGTCTTCAGAAGAACGGTCTACTCATCGCCTAGAAGCGCAGCAGCACTGAAGCTTCGCCAAAAATGCAGACAACATGGTCCAACCCAATCGATTTGTTTAAACCACCCCTCTTATAGATAAGACAGAGGTTGATTCTGTTGATAAGGGCAATATCTTATCAGTTGGTTTAAAATCATGGATAAGGACAAAGCTTGTTCTTACGGATGAAGGCCATATCCAATCGGTTTGTTTAAACTAATGGCCGCCTAAGATAAGAAAAAATTTGACTGTGTGATGGAATCCAAGATCTACTCGGCTTTACCTGAACAGAAGACTTCGAGCAATATACACGCACCATGTATATTTTTCTTCGGTTATGTTGATAACCACCCGAGATCACGATAGAGGTGAATCTCAACGTCTGCCACGTATCAGCTCAGCAGTAGCCCTCACCGTGCATTGACAACAGATTCTTTTATATCTTAAATCCTAAATGCACATCTTATATGTGCCCTTGCCTATAAATAGAAGGAGTTTTCCTTCGATAAAGAGGCATTAAAATCTTTAACTTCGGCATCCTCTTGATTGGTAACCCTAGAGTTTCAATCATCAGTACCAGAAAGCCAAAGCAAGTTCAACTTGTCATCAGATCATCAACGGAGTAAAGGAGTCGCTGCAGTGCTCGATCTCCACCGCCGTACCTTTCCAAAAAATTTGTACTTAGATCTCCTGTTTAGGAGTCGATTGTACTCTTTTTACATTTAAAATACAAAAAGTTCGTATAACCTTTTATTATGACAAACAAGATGGCAACTCTGCTGGAGACTTTCTTCTCCTCCAATGAGAAGGTAGTAACACAATCTAACAACATCTTGCTGGGATCTTCCCAGAAGTCGTTGGTCGTACGTTTCGACCAATAAGTTTTTGAAGATCTTCTTTCTAAGGAGAAGTCGAGTCCTTCAAAGCGGTTCATAAAATAGAAGAAGTCTCGACGCACCTGGGTACCGAAGGCGGTTGCGACGAGCAGCACCACGGAGGAGACTGTACTCCAGAACCCCGTAACCGACGAAGCCAAGAAAAAAAACTTCGGCTACTGTAGTCACGCCGCCTCGCTCGATTCCTACTCTGAGAAAGCATAGCGAATAGCACGGCTCTCCTGTGACGGGCCAAACTGTTTGCCATTGATTGTAAAAGTACAGAACAATTATCGGAGGACTGAACTTAGACTCACAATACAAACTCGCTCGTACAAAGAAAGCCTAGGGACGAAAACCTAGGTACAGCAGTCTAAGTACAATTGTTTATTTTAGTTTCTGGGGCGTGACGATAGAGGCTCGGGAAAGCGACGGCCGCTCTGCCTTACTCCTTGGACGATCGGTACGCAACCTTGACTCGGGGAAGATCTGCTTGGTCGTTGACGAAGAAATGCCTTCTTGCTCTCTCTCTGATTGCTCTCCGGGCTTCTCTCTCTCTGTGTATATTCTCTCTCTGACTATGGGGGAAGTCTCTCTGTGTATACGTATTCTTCTCTGATTCTTTTTTGTATATCTCTCTATATCTCACAAGGGAATGGCACCTTGCTATTTATAATAGTGGAATGTGATCGCTAGGGTTGCCAATGATTAGCTCTTGGAGATGGCGGCGGCCTGGGGATTGATCAATCCAGGCCGTTCGTTTCTGATTGTGACAAATCAGAACCATTAAGGGTAGATTACACCAAATCCCCATTAGCAATTAATGCTGATTGGCATAAATCTTCCTTATAATGATTCTCTCATATCTGCAAATAAATCAAATTTATTCTTCTGCCACGTGCCCCAGATCATTGGGATTCGACCCGATCTTGGCTTGCCATAAATCTGGGAGATTGATCGGCTGAGGACACGTGTCCTGAGAGCCAATGGTGAGACTGGAACCGCATGCAGATTGGGCTGCATGAGGTTTGGGCCGCATAAGACTTGTGACACGTGTCAGGACTGTCTGGGCAGTGGCCCCCTCCTTCAGACTTCTGAACCATATGATGAGCCGCATGAACCGCATAATGGTATGTCTGCTTGAGCCGCATGGGCATGATCTTCTTGAGCCGCATAGGGATGATTCCACTCGAGCCGCATGGGACAACTTCACTCTGGACCGCATGGGAAGTCTTCACTTCGAGCCGCATAAGCACACCCACGTGGCAGGGCCACGTGGCATTTTGTTATTCTTGGGGGATCATGTCAGAGATTTCTTTCTCTTCCCTAGAGATTCATCATCATGACAGAGTCATAATTACCTGCTTTGGTGTCAGGTCTGTCAACTTTTCAGAGGGGTCAGCCGTCAAAGCAATTAATGCAGCATGGATCGGAGGGGAGCACTGTCACGCCACGTGTCTTCTGAGCCGCATGGAATGCCTCCGGCCGCGTAGCTCCTTATGCCACATGACTCCCTGAGCCACATGCGTTTTCTGAGCCGCATGGGTGTTTCTTGGCCGCATGAGTCAATTTCTTTAGTATTTTTCATGCTTTTACAGGACCCCCTTCAAAGTTTTCAATTTGTAAAATTGAATTACTTTGAATCAAGAAGCATGGCTGTATTGGCCGCATATGTAATCCCGACCGCATAAGAGTTCTAGCCGCATGAATGTGTTATTCGCATGACTGTTTCAGCCATAGGGGGTGTGTTAACCGCATAGATGGTCCAGTCCACGTGTGCGGGTCTTTATTTATCTCCAAGTTGCTTCAGCGCCGTCTTTGTAGGGGGAATCTCAAGGGTCAGTTCATTAAATCTTTTTGGATTTGATGCCTTGGGTGAATCTTGGAGACGAAACCCAAGGAGTCGATTTCGCTCTTCAAGAGTCGGTCATTGGCCCACGTGTCCGCCTTCTCCCCTCCTCCTATAAATAGGAGGGGTTTGAAGAGAGAGAAGACTTCTTTATTTTCTTTCTTCTCTTATCTCGCTTGCCTTTCTTTTTTTCGATAATTGATGGCTCCCAAGAAGATCATGGTAGTGAAGGGCAAGAAGGCGGCCTCCACTTCCACCTTGGGTACGGTTGCTGCCCCGTCCGTCATCGTGCCTGCTGTTTATCCTGACGTCCATCCCCCCATTGCTGGTAAGGACAATGTATGAATTAAGGAACCCCAATCGCCATGGCTACGTCGCATACTTTATGCACGAGCCTTTGTAAATCGTATGTTCGCCCTACGGCTGAGCTGCGAACCGCATAAGAAAAATCATTGTGTCTGTATGTGCGCCTTATTAATGAAACCGCATAGGTGGGCATAGACTTTTATTGTGCGGAGCCGCATAAGCAGTCTTCTGAACTGGAGCTGCATGGGGCTTTCTGGAGCCGCATAAGACTTCTGAGAACTTCATGGGGGGGCATGGATATTTTCTTGAGCCGCATGTGGTTTGAAAATACCTAATCAGCTCTTTTTTATTCTCTGTTTAACTTATTTTTTTCTTTGTCTGTTCTTCAGTGAATTTGCCGGTTAATGCCGCCGGAGAACTCTTGGTGGGTAGCGCTCAAGCTGCTCTCGGCTATAGGTACGACCACATTGTTCAGCACGTGGCGGATCAGTTTTCGAGCGATGAGCCTATGGCCAGATTGAATGCCATCAAGAATCAGCCTTTCCATTTCCTTAATGCTATGATGAACTCCGGGAAATTCGTAGGAGAGTTTTTGAAGCCTGCGTTCTTTTTTGGAGACGCCTTGACCGTGGAGAATGATCATGTTCTGGAGGTGTCAGAGGATTAGAATTTTGTTTCTAACGGGATGGCGATCCGCATCCCTCAGATGGAGCGACACTTTCCATTATCTTGGTTCAATATGCTCCCTTTGGACCGGAAGATGGAGGGGACTCTAACCCCTACCAGGAGTGGGATGTTCGTGGGGAACATCCGTTATAATAACCATCTGAAGTCCATGGTTGCTGGCAAGGTACATACCAGTTGTTCTGCGACAGGGTTGGTCCCAGGTTCTTTCCTGAATGTGGCAGGTCCTAACTTCACGTTTTCTACCGCCGATACTTTTATAAATCGACTTGCCCGGAAAGGCTCCTATCCCGTTGGTCGGTTGACGTTTCCTGGTTGGATACACCCTATTCCCTCATGGATCAATTTATCTACCTAGATCCTGCAAAAGTATGAGGCTTTTTTGTGCGAGATTGGCCTGTACCATGCTATCCGAGGTACCAGTCATGGCTTGTTCATAAACAAGAAGCTATTCATGTCCCTGCTGGAAATGTATAATTGTCGTACAGGGACCTTTTACACACCTGTAGGGGAGATGGGACCTGCGCTCCATGAAATGCATGCGGTCTCCAAGCTTCCTTGGGGGGACGAAGCGTTTGAAGCATATACTCCCACTAATGAGGAACTCGAAGATTTGGAACGACGGTATCCTGGCTTTGCGGCCCTTTACCAGGAGATATTGTGTCATTATAACACATGCCATCAGATAACCCACAAGGATAACCTGGAAGGGAATGCTCCCTACACCAAGGATTGGATGCATTATCTCTTCTCAGCAGATGCCTCAGGTCTGGTTACCTCTCGTCGCCCTAGGTCTCGGGAGGCGGTCAAAGAATTGGTGTCATCTACTAGTGGCAGATTCGGGAGCCAAACCGACACTTTCGATTACTTTTACCAGGATACTCAAGAGCTGTCTGAGAAAGCGCTTCTGGCGGGATTTTTGATGATCTGGCTATGAAATTGTGTAGTCTCGAGAGGAACCGGTTCTATTGAGAGAATTAGTTGTAACTTCATCCTTTCGGCTGTGAAATTAGTCTTGCGAATCAGGCTAGCTCTCCTTCCGGCTATGGTGTGTAGCATACACCGTGGTCTTCGTACCTTCACGTCCAAAGTCATTGCCCGCGATGTGACCAAGGATTTTGAACGAACTGAGTTACCTTATCATTATTTGATGGGGTGGCTGCTGATACATTATCCATCTTTGATGAGGTCGGGCTCTGAGGACGGTGCGACTGATGATGACGCCCTTATCTTCCGTTACCGTGATGAGCCTTGGGAATGTGAGGCCATGCGGGTTTGCCGGATGGTCTTGGCAAGGGCAGATAAGTATCATATTTTCGTATCCGTCCCTCGCTTTTCTGCCAGGGACATAGAGACTGTGCTTATAGATGGTATTGCGCCTCCTCAACTTCTGGATGGCCAGATGCTCTTATGGTTGCGTAACATCTGTCCCTCACATCTGGTGTACCGTAACCGCAATGTTGTTTTTCTGGAGCCGTATCTGCCTAGCAGATTTGCCCGGTAGTTTGGGTACAGCCAACTTTGTTTAGACAGCCCCAGCTCTTGTCTGGGTTATGAGGGAAGTCTTCTTGATGGTATCAGAGCTTGGCAATATTATGATTCGTTCCATACTCGCACCATTTTCTCGGTCCCTGCTATTAAGGAGTCTGTGGAGATCTTGCATATGGCGGCTCTGTATCATGTCATGGCAAATAAGCCTCCGGTCGATTTTAACCCAGGTACCAGTTTTATTGCTGGCACTGGTCTAGAGGAAGGCTCCCAAGGGGCCAAGAAAAGAAAGACTAGAGCCGAAGTGCCAGATTTGGATTCCGCTGCTGAAGGTGATGAAGACAACGAGCATAATGAAGATGACTCTATCCTTCCAGTGGTAGGCGCAGAGGTGGGTCAATTGCATGTTTTGTCAGATGAGATGCTGAGGGATCAGTCCCTTGTTGCGCCTGGTCCTATCCCGAAACGTAGCAGGCAGGTTCCTCCGGTAAGCAGTGTTTCTCGATTCCGGAAGCTGGTTACGACTAGGCACCGTCCGCCAACCACAAAAGAGAGTGGAGAAGAAATCAACCTCGCGTCAGAGGTAACAAAAATGCTCTCGACCCCTTTTTCCTTCTTTCCTTTGAGTTTCAATCCTGATTGTCTTCGTTCCCTCTTTTAGGTGTCGGGGGAAGAAGAAGAGTTTCAGGATGTCGTGGCGGTAACCCAGGATGATGGGGACTCCCATGAGCCTGTTCCTACTCAAGAGGACGCAGATCAATCTGTATCCCCTTTCAAGGTGACGGGGTCAGGGGACGTGACTGATTTTAACTCGGGGATCGCGGGTGGGGGGACCATGCCAGTTGTGGATGAGCCGCGACCTTCATACCCCTCTCCTGGTAAGATTAGCCGAATCTTAACCCGTGAGGAAGCCTATCTGCTCTATCATCATGTCCTTCGGGTTACGTCGATTGACTGTTATTCTGGACATTCAGGTCCTGCCCCTTCAGTGCCGAGGATGGACGTCGTCGAGACAACCCCAACCGAAGGGGCATCGGTGGGAAGGGGTATACTTTTTCACTGCCCAACTCGTCTTGGTGGGCCTTCTGGGGGCCCAAGTTTAACGGGCCAGTTCTTGGGGCAGTCGGGGAGGGAACAATGGTCCTCGCATCATCCTCTGCTCCAATGGCTTCGAGAATCGACCTTTCTTCCCTGCCGAGCATCCAAGCTCTCCGGGCGGTGGAAGACGAGTTGGTCGCTATTCATGCATCGTTCTGCTCGGACTCTGCTCCCTTGGTGGCGAGCTCTAGCGTTACTCCTCCGACGTTGCCGCTCCGGCTTCCCCTGACGCCCTCCTCTGCTGAAGTTTTGAACGACGCATTGCAGGACGTGGTTGCCAGTTTCCATCATCATTTGAAGAGGGGAATCGAGGCCGCTGTAGAAAGAGGGACCTCTTTTACCTTGGCCCGAAGATGCGCCCATGGTCAAATAAATATCCTTAGGGATCTTCCTGATGATGCAAGAATGGCTTCGCTTCTGGAGGCAAAATTGCTGAAGACTGATCAGCTGGTGTCCGAGCTTCGAGTATTGCGGCAGGCTGATCTACCTACTTTTATAAACGAGGAGAGAAATTCCCTTATTGCTGTTATAGAGAGGACCAGAGCGGCTCGAGATAAGACCAGACCGGCCGTACTGAAGGATCTCAGCGACTTAGCTGATCGGTATGATCAATTGAGTTATGCGATCGAAAACGTTGTGGCTCGGGAGGAGTCTGTCTCTCGTGAGATTTCCGAGACGCGGGAGCAGATCCTTGCGCTTCAAAAGAAGTTGACTTTCCTGGAGTCTGAACTCGAGACTGCCCGCAATGACAGGGGGCTAATTGTTCAGGAAGCTGACAGGGTTACTCAAGCTTCGACTGACCTGGAGGCTGTCTTGAAGAAATTGGAAGATGAATGTCAGGCGCTCCTGGATTTGGACAATGCGAAGCTGTTACTCCAGGAGGCCGAGCGTCGTGCTCGGCAACGGATTGAGCGGGAGACCACCTCAGTGAGAGACCGCCTCCTAGAATTGAGTAATACTGAAATGTAGTCGGCCTTTTCTTTTCCCTTCTTTTTCTTTCTCTTCTTCTTCTTTTTTTTGAAAGGGACGTGGTCCCGAAATATGTAGTACTTCTTTTCTTCCTTCAAATAAAGAGTATTTTCCATTCTACCCTTCATTTGTATTGCTTGTTGTGCCTGTGATATTGTGGTAATGTTCTCCCCCGCATAGGGGATATATTTGTGGACCTGTTACCCATGGCGTACCTTGGTTTTAGGTAGAGATAACAAGTTTCGGTCAGGATGCCTGAAGCAGCTATAGCAAAGTGGTCATGGGTGCTTTTGGTATTGAGAAAAGAATTGCCGTAGAGCGGCTGGGCTCCTGGGGCATGATGAGGTGATAGGTTTGTGTTAAGAAATTTAGCTGAGGATATTTGTGGGCCTATTACCCTTGGCATACCCTGGTTTAGGATACGGGTAATAGGATGAAAGAGAACTGACATACTTGCTCGGAGGTAACGAGGACATGGTAAGTAGGAAAGTTCTTTGAACGTAGAGTCTTCCTACTCAGAGGTAATGAGTACATGGCAGGAGCGAACTCGACGGAGGGTATTGGTGGTCAACAGAGGACATTTATGGTCAACAGAGGACATTTGTGGTCAACAGAGGACATTTGTGGACCCATTACCCTTGGCGTACTCCGGTGGTGGGTATAGGTAATAGGTCGAAAGGGGATCATCATACTTACTCAGAGGTAATGAGGACATGGCAAGTATGAAAGTTTCTTCGACGGAGCCTTCCCTTTCAGAGGTAATGAGGACATGACAGGAGTGGGCTCAATAAAGGGGGGTACGTAGAATAACTCAGAGGTAATGAGGACATGGAAATTCTATGTAAGGGTGATTTGTTTTTGGCGGAAATGGGACGACTCAGAGGTGATGAGGACATGGTCGTCTTGGAAATTTGTGGATCCGTTACCTTTGTTGTGCACTGGGAGTGCAGGTATTAGATCATGAGGAAGGATCTCTTGTAGGAAGAAAGTTCAGCGGTATGATTATACATGACTTTCTTTCAAAAGAGTGACCGGGATGTAAGTTCAGGGGTACCGATGGGCACAAAACTCGACAATCCATGAATGTTGGAATCAAAGTGTAAGTTCAGAGGTACCAGCAGGTACATGACTTGGGAATTTAGGATATGAGTTCAGCGGTACAAGAGGGTACGTGACTCAATAAGTTGGAAAATTAGGGGGTTGAGTTCAGTGGTACCAGCGGGCACATAACTCGAAACTCTGGAAAATGCTGTTTAAATATAGTATTTTTTCAGGAACTTGCCGTTGACGGGCAACATGAGCAAGTCTCCGTTCTGCTTGGCGAGGCGGTAAGCACGATTGGAGAACACGGCCTCGATGATAAATGGGCCTTCCCATTTTGGCTGGAACTTACCGGTGGTCTTGTGAGTCATGACCATTGGCCTCCTGACTGCCAAAATAAGATCGCCTACTTGGAATGTTCTGACTTTGACCTTTTTATTGAAGGCTCCTGAGATGCGTGCTTGGTATAATTCGATCTTTTGCTGAGCTAGGAGGCGTTTTTCATCTAAGGCCTCTAACTCTTGTAGTCGACGTCGGTAGTTATCATCCGTTGTCAATTAAGAAGTGAGGGCGACTCGAAGTGAGAGAATCTGAGTCTCTAATGGGAGAACTGCCTCACTCCCGTACACCAGGAATACACTATTCGGCAGCCCATAAGTACTCGCCGAGCTTGTCGTTCCAGTCGCGTTTGTTGGAGGAGACAAATTTCTTGAGGAGTTTGATGATTGTTTTGTTGAATGCCTCTGCTAACCCGTTTGCTGCCGGGTTGTATGGTGTCGAAGCGACATTCTGAATGCGGTGTTTGTCGCAGAATCGGTAGAATACGTGGCTTATAAACTGCGGACCATTATCATGGATGATCCTTCGGGGCAGTCCAAAGCGGTAAATGACGTAGTGCTTCAGAAAGCTGATTACGTTCGAAGTCTTGACTTCGGCGAGTGGGACAGCTTCTGCCCACTTTGAGAAGTAATCAGTGATCGCCAGTATGAAGCCATGTCCTCGGGAGGAAGGTGGGGTGATTGGACCAATAATATCCATTCCCCATGCTTCGAATGGCCAGGACGCCACTGTCGGATGTAGGAATTCGGATGGTTGGTGAATGAAGTCTGCGTGGATTTGGCAGGCCTTGCATTTTTGGGCATAATCTATTGCATCAGCCACCATCGTGGGCCAGTAGTAGCCCATCCGACGAAGGCGGTCTTGCAGCTTAGGGCCAGGCTGATGGGCCCCTCCACAGACACCGTCATGAGCCTCTCGTACGGCTTCTTTAGCTTCTGCGTTCGACAAGCACCGAAGTAGTAATCCGTCGTAGGAGCGGTGATACAGTATTTTTGTCTCTGTATCGTAGAAGAATCTGAGAGAACGCCGTCTGATAGAAGTAGCCTCTTTCGGGTTCTCGGGCAGGATGTCGTAGACCACGAAGTCTATGAATGGTTGTCTCCAGTCTGGCGCTTCGTCGATCATCTGAGCAGAATAACTCGCCATGGCTTGAACGTTGTTCTTGGGGCAGACCAGCTCATGGCCGATTACATCGACCGAATGATGAGAGTGGTTTGGCACTGCTAGGGAAGCAGCCAGGCCTGCTAGGGCATCAGCTTTGATATTTTGGAGTCTGGGGACGTGTTCGATGAAGAATCCCTCGAATGATGAGATAATGTTGATCGCTATTTGGTGGTAGGGGATCATGTCTTCATGGCGGACTTCGTACGTCCCCCGGATCTGGTTGACGATTAATTGCGAATCACCGTATGCTTCAAGGTATTCTACCCCCAGTTCTCTTGCGAATTGGAGGCCAATGACCAAAGCGTTGTACTCGGCCACATTGTTAGAGCAGGGTTCCGTGAGAGAGTAGGCGCGATTGATCACTAGCCCGGTAGGAGAGACCAATACTACTCCGACTCCGACGACGATGTTTCCCTTGGGTCCGGTTCTTGAAGCGCCATCGAAGAACATCCGCCATATGTTATCGTGGGTGGTTGTATTTGAATCGGTGACCTCATCTGGGATTTCTTCATATATTCTGGATGATTCTGATCCTGGATAGGCCGCCAAAAAGTCTGCCAGGGCTTGACCTTTGACAGCCTTCTGCGGGACGAAGATCATATGATAGGGGGACAGCAATATCGCCGATGTAGCGAGGCGGGAGCTGAGTGCCCCTGGTTTAGTCATGAGGACCCTGAGAGGGTTGATTCGTGAGATCACATGTATGGTTTGCCCCGTGACATAGTGCCGCGTCTTTTGAATGGCGAATACCAGGGCGAGGCATTCTTTCTCCACAGCGGTGTATCGGTGTTCGGGCCCAACCACCATTCGGCTGAGATAGTAAATGGCCTGCTCGGGGCCTGCGTCGTTGTTTTGTGCCAGCAGGGCACCGAGGAAGTGTTCTATTGCTCATACATAGAGCAAGAATGGTTTTCCAGGGACCGGGGCCACCAGGACTGGAGGATTTGATAAATATTCTTTGATGTCATCGAAAGCGCGCTGGCATTCCTCGTCCCATACGAATCAGACTCCCTTCTTCATGAGGTGGGTGAACGGTCGGCATCGCCCGGAGAGGTTGGAAATGAACCTTCTAATATAAGCTAGCCTCCCTTGGAGGCCTCTAAGTTCACGGAGATTTCTCGGGGGACCCATCTCCATGATTGCCCTCGTTTTCTCGGGGTCGACATGGATACCCCGTGCAGTGATGATGAAGCCCAAGAATTTCCCGCTGGATACGCCCAAGAACGATTTTGTAGGGTTCATCTTCAGATTGTGGGCTCGCATTAAGTTGAACACCGTTCTCAGGTCTTGTAGATGATCCTTCTTACGGCGACTCTTGACGGCGATGTCGTCGACATAGCATTCCACTGTCTTGTGCAAATGTTCTCTGAAAATGATACTCATGGCTCGCTGATATGTAGTGCCAGCATTCTTTAGACCGAATGGCATGACTGTGTAGGAGTATGTGCCAATCGGGGTTCGGAATGAAGTGTGATTTTCGTCGTCGGGAGACATCTTGATTTGATTATACCCAGAGAATCCATCCATGAATGACATACGTTCAAAGCCGCATGTATTGTCGATCATGATGTCTGTGATAGGAAGGGGAAATTCATCTTTGGGGCATGTCTCGTTCAGGTTGCGAAAGTCGATGCAGATTCGAATCATCCCATTCTTCTTGAGGACGGATATTATATTGGCGACCCAATCAGGATATTGCTCTTCACGAATGAAGCCGCTGGCTATTAGCTTGTTGACTTCGGCTTCGATCGCGTCCATGACGCCTGGGCGGAAGTGTCGTTGTTGCTGCTTGACTGGCTTTGTATCTGGCCGTATATTGAGTTTGTGGAGAGCGATGTCAGGATTTAACCCCGGCATGTCTTCATAGCTCCAGGCGAACACATCAATGTATTCTCTGACAAGTTCTAACAGTGACTCTCGTTCTTCGTCAGTTAGGCTTTTACTGATAAAGATCGGTTTTGGAGAAGATTCGCTGCCGAGATCCACTTGTATGACCTTATCTTCAGTAGGAGGTTCTTTCAGTTCGAACTGCTTTTCCCATTGTGCGTCTAATTGCTGGGCCCATGGCTCTAGCTCAAGGATTTTGGGGATGTCTTCGTCTTCCTCGTAGGCATCGGCGAATGCCATGTTGACTGACATGACTTGTCTAAACACATCTCCGATGCTAGTATCGGAAGTCAGTGATCCGGTTGAATGTGACTGCCAGTCGCATTCTTCATCTGAGCTTTCAGGGGTCGTCGTAGGCGTTACATACCCTAAACCGTATCGGGTTTTGTTATAGTAGTTCCGTGGTTTGCCCGCCGGGGCTGGCGTCCTCAAAGGTAATCGTCGCCCAGTGCCGTAGTTCAGTCCTGGCCTTGTCTCTAGATCATACCCCTGTTTCTGTATGAGATATTTGGATTGAGGGCTATAGAGATACAGAGGCAGTCTTCCAGCATCTGACCCGAAGTCGACTTCTTCCATGGCGAGGGGATACGGGTTGTTCGTCCGGCCGAAGATGATTGGGTGGCCCCTCCCTCGATTATTCGGTAAGCGTCTTCTACTGGAGTAAGTTGGATAGCGGTGTACACATTTGTCACCTGTGTATGTAGGTGAGTGCCTATACCGTATTCCATAGCATACATTGTACATAGCTTATTGAGCTCGGTGTAGTTCAAAGATAACCCTTTATTGATGAAGTAAGGTATCTTTTCTAGAGGGATTACATCATCTACGGAGGGAGCGTCAGTGTGGGCAGCCACATACTTGGCTAGCTCTGGTTCCTCTTCGGCTACCCCCTGTGTGAATGAAGATTGAGAGGGCGTCCTAGTCAGCTTGATCTTCAGAGGCTCAACTGACGGAGCGAAGCGTGGGGTTGTCGGTAGACTAGCAACCCCCAGTCTGGCACTTGATGTGGAGCGAGGGGTGGCTGGTTCGCTTGAGGTTTCAGACCTCGCATCGGGGTGACGACCTTTTTTAGGCAGACGTATTGTCAGAGGTCTATCGGAGGGATTGAGCTTCTCTATTTGGGATTGATCGACTCTCGACAATCTGATGGTAAGTGGTGCTGTCGTGGGTCTCGGTACCTGGCCGGACCTTGGCAGCCGGATTCTCAACTGCTCTTCCTGTGCCGAGAGGCTGATCGCGTCCTTACGCAGCGTGGCCGTAAGGGGTGCAGAATTGCCTGGTTTGCGAGCCTAGAGGTGGATTGTCAGAGGTTCTTCTGATCCCATGGTTGCTTCAACATCAGTTTGTTTATTTCCTTTTTCAAGGTGCCTCTTCGACTTTTCGTATAGGCAGGAGTCCGAGTAATAAGATTCGACCCCTTTGAAGGGATCGATGTCAGCAAATTCTGTCCTCACGAAGCCGTGCTTGTCGACATATTTGAAGCATTGGTGTAGCGTGGAAGGCACGATCATGTAATCGTGTATCCAAGGGCGCCCCAAAAGGATGTTGTATGAAGTATCGGCATCTATGACGTAGCAAGTGACTTCTGATTGGAGATCGCCAATCTGACATTTCAGACGGATCTTCCCGATTGGGTAGCTCCTGCCCGAATTGAACCCGCTGATGGCGGTGTTTGTAGGGGTCAGGCAATGCATCGGGATACAAAAATGATGCAGTAGTCCTTTTGGAATGATGCTTATGGAAGACCCAGGGTCAATGTGCATCCTGTCCACCTTTATGTCACCGATGTAGCCTGTGTAGTATAATGGGCGATCGTGTAGATTAGTCTTGATGAGCATGTCTTGTGGAGTGAAAACGATGTTGGGCATTGCTCCCGTACAGGCGCTGTCTTGGAGGTCTGCGGGCTGATTTTCTCCCGTGAGGTTGACCTGAGCCAGGTACGCATCGGCATTTTGAAGTGCATCGCTCAAAGCTGTGCGGACATCCTTCGAGAGCCTCAGGAGTTCATATAAGGACAATTTGGCCGGTGTATTGGCTAATTGCGCCAAGATGTCAAAGTTGTAGGGCCTCTCCAGCCCCTGAGATGTTTTCTTTCGGAGGGATTTGTCGAAGCGAGTCTCTTTCGGCCTAGGCTTGTCGGTCGTCGAAGGCTGAGCCGGTCCCGGAGCATCCGTGGTAATGGGCGGATGATCATCAGTCGAGTTTTCAGCCACAGGTTGAGATTGTGCTCCGGATCGAGTAACAACGGCCGTGACTTCCTCTTTATCTGCTGATGTGGTGCGGCAGGATCTGACTTTTCCACTTTTCTTTTTAGAAGATGGAGTGGACTGAGTTACCTCGTGGACTAGGTCCGGATGGACCCACATGATTTCCCTTCGTGATGTGGTGAGGGGTACTAGACCAGCAGCTTGAGCAGGCGGGAGATTAGCAATCTCCATCGTTGCCAGAGGAATGGGTATAACCCCGTCCTGGGTCTCTGTTGGAGGGAAGGTGTCCAATTGTACGGACACCATGTTGGCTGCCACGATTACCTCCTCGAAATCGATGGCCAGAGCGTTCGAATCGATGAGGTTCTGGATATATCGTTTCAGTTGGTAGCAGTCGTACGTAGCATGGTGGACGTAGCGGTGGTAATGGCAGAACTTTGGGTTCTCCAGATCAGCCGGCCGAGGCTTCCATCTTGGTGGAGGAAGCTGAATCCTATCTCCTTGTGTGAGCATGTCCAAGATGTTGACACAAAGTCACAGTCAACCAAATATTGACTACATTGACTAAATAATATCTGTATAAATTCAATACGACACACGACGTCTGCTTTCAGTTCGGGACAAACGACAGCTCAGTTTCCGACTCTCAATATATTTTCGAGTCTATACTTTTTCATTTCATTGAGTCTAGAAGTATGTACTCTGAGTTATGCTGAGCTCTTGGAACTTAGTCTACAAGCCTACCCAAAATCCCAAGCTCCACCAAAACAAAATTGCCCACAAGTCCCACTTAGAATCACTCTGTGCTCTGGAGACAGAGTTCGGGCCGAACTCTGCCTCCACACAGAGTTCGGGCCGAACTCTGTCCCCTAGAAATCAGGAACCCTAATTTTAGGGTTAGCTGGTTGCTAGCTGTCCAACGGCCAAATTGTTTGAATTCTCCTACCCGAATTCTGGCCGAATTCTGCCTCAAAAATCAGTATAAATAGGGCATGAATTCTCTCATTTTGAATCACTCAATCTTCTCTTCTCTTCTCTCCTACAAGCTCTATAAGCCATACCCTTCCCATCTACTAGCCACAAGCCTCCTAAGTCTCGAGTGCTCAGCATCTCTCAGTTAGGATTCTTGTGCAAGAGTGAAGAAATCGCTTGGACAATTCCAAGCAATCGTCACTGCGATTCTCTGTAAGAAGTTGACGTGCTCTTCTGAAGTAAAGGCACGGGTTGTAAGCTACTATTTCACAAATAGTGGATTTAATCCTGAGCTAGAGTTCTCAGGCCTGGACTAGTCCTCCACGAGGGAAACCAGGTTAAAATTGCTGTGTTTGCGTATGCTCTCTTGTCTTTCATTTACATTCCGCATTTTACTCTGATTATTCATTGTTCGTGAAAGAGTAATTTTTTAATTGGTCATTATATATATACTCTATTCACCCCCCCTCTAGAGTTGCCAAACTGTTCTTCAATTGGTATCAAAGCTCTGTTCTCTTTACAAGGACTAACATCCTAAGAGCTGATCCATGGCAACCACACAATCCTTGATTTCCAATCATGGTGAAGGTCAGTCCACTCATAGGCCTCCCCTATTTGATGGGACTAACTACACATATTGGAAAACAAGGATGAGCTTCTATCTTAAGTCTCTAGACTTTGACCTGTGGACTGTCGTCACTGACGGTTACAAAAAGCCCGCCAGGATAGTTGTCGATGGTGACCTCATTGAGAAACCACACGACAAATATTCTGTCGAGGAGAAGAAACAGGCAAGTCTAGATGCTAGGGCTATTAATGCTTTATTCTGTGCTATAGACAGGAACGAGTTTAACAGGGTCTCTACATGCACCACTGCTCATGAAGTATGGAGACTTCTGGAAGTGACGCATGAAGGAACCACTCAAGTCAAGGAATCTAAGATAAGCCGTCTCACTCAAGAGTACGAAGCCTTCAAGATGAAGCCAAATGAGACGATCACTCAAATGTTTACAAGATTCCTCGACATCATCAACCCGTTATCCTCGCTTGGTAAGCAGTACTCAAACCATGAGAAGATCTGCAAGCTACTCAGAGGGCTACCAAAGATTTGGAACCCTAAGGTGACAGCCATCATAGAAGGAAATGATCTCACAAGTATGTCTATGGAGACTTTGATGGGCAAGCTCATGACTCACGAACTTGACCTCAAGGACTTCGAAGAGCCTGCTCCGAAGACCAGGGAGATCGCACTCAAAGTTCATCGACGAAAGATTGATCACGATGAGACTGAAGACGATATCTCAGATGATGAAGACCAAGCTCTCATGGTACGTAACTTCAAGAAATTCCTTCGCTTCAATCAAAGAAAGAAGGAACCACAAGAAGACGATGAAGAAGAACCAATCTGCTATGGTTGCAAAAAGACTGGACACGTCAGAAGAGACTGTCCGCTCTTAAAGAAAAGCAACCGGTATGAAAAGCCCTACAAGAAGAACTCATCAAAAAGGTATGCCAACACAAGCATTTGGCATGAAAGCGAAGCAAGTGACTCCGAGGAAGAAAAGAACTCTCCTCAAGACAAAGCAAATGTGTGCCTCATGGCAAATTCCACCAAGGTATCAAACGAAACTTTAGATGACTTCTCTTTTGATGAACTTGGCGATGCTTTCACCGATTTACTTGATGATCACAAAAAGGTTATCGGTAAATATAAACATGCCAAGGACAAAATCAAAAGTCTAGAAGATGAGATACAAAGAATTTCTTTACTTCTTGATAATGTTAGAAACACATCACCCACTAATGACACTGATGAAGTATCCAAGCTTAAATTAAGCTTACATGATGCTGAAGCACGTATTGAGCAACAAACTCAAGAAATCACTACTCTCAACACATTGCTTGCTGAAGAAAAGAGTAGACACAAGATTTCCATGACTAAGATATATGGCTTAAATATTAAGGTTACTGAACTGCAAGCTGCTACTAAAAGATTAGAAACCAAATTGGGTAAACAGGTTATTCAACCTCAAACCCAATCACATGGGCACAATACCACTCATGCTAGTCAACCAAGTCATTCTCATGCAGCACATAACCATGCATTTATATACACAAACTTTCACAAACCACGTGCACGTAAGAACAATTCTCACTTAGTACACAAGCATCATGCACAAAGACACAATCAACATCACTCTACACATAAAAATCATCATGCCATGCCATATAGACGAGATCATCATGCAATGCCATATAGACAAGGTCCTCATATACCATATAGACAAAATCATCATGTCATGCCATCTAGACAATTTCAGCATGTCACACATCATAGACAATACCATCATTCTATGCCTCATAAACACCATCACCATGCCACTTATTCCATGCATAATCATCTTCACCATTCTAACTCTTCACATCATGTCCATCCTCATCCTGCTGCTTATAGATATTATTCTCATGCTCCTAGTATAAATAAGAATGCTATCTGTACTTATTGTGGATTACATGGACACATCTCACCACAGTGCAGAGTTAGAAGACTTGTAGATAAAAGGATATATGCTTGGTTCCCAAAGACTAACTTTTCAGGATCCTCAAGAACTCGGGTACCAAAGGTCACATCTACTCTTGATGTAGGTGGACCTTCCCTCCTCAACTGAAAGTAAGTGGATTCTCGATAGTGGATGCTCGCGACATATGACGGGAGACGCAAATCTTTTTGCATCACTATCGATGAAAAGAGAAGGATACGTATCCTTCGGTAACAATCTCAAAGGGCATATAATAGGTAACGGTATCATTGGTCATCCTCCTTCTCCTGTTATAAAGGATGTCTGCCTAGTGACCGAGTTAAAGCATAACCTGCTCAGCATTAGCCATCTTGCTGATCATGGATATGATATTAACTTTGGACAAAACTGTTGCTATATCTATGATAGGTCAACAGGAGACATTGCTTTTGAAGGGAAAAGAGAGGACAATATCTATATTTTCTCTCTCTATAAATACTAACCATGCAGGTAGATGTTTATATGCCCACAAAGACGAACGACTACTTTGGCACCAGCGTCTCGGTCATGCCAACATGGATGCTATATCCAGGCTTTCTACCAAGAAGCTAGTGAGAGGATTGCCTGACATCACATTCAAAAAGGTCACGGTATGTGCCGAATGTGAACTAAACAAGGCAACTAAATCCTCATTTCATTCCATCAACTCAGTAAGTACTACTAGACCCTTGCAATTACTTCATATGGATTTATTTGGTCCTAGTAGAATAGCTAGCCTTGGTGGCAAACTTTATGCTTTTGTTATTGTTGATAATTTTTCGAGATTTACTTGGGTTTTCTTTCTCGCTAATAAGAGCGACGCTATCTCTGTTTTCAAAGTTTTTGTAAATAAAATTCAAAACGAAAAAGGCTACATGATTACTCGAATCCGAAGTGATCATGGAGGCGAATTCGTAAATTCAGATTTTGAAAGTTTTTGTAATGCAAATGGTTTTGATCATGAATTTTCTTGTCCTAGAACTCCTCAACAAAATGGTGTTGTGGAGCGGAAGAATAGGACTCTTGGCGATATGGCTAGAGTCATGTTGAATAAATTTTCTCTTCCGAAATATTTTTGGGCAGAGGCTGTAAGTACAGCATGCCACATTTTGAATAGGGTGCTTATTCGTCCCATTTCGAAGAAAATACCCTATGAGCTTTGGTTTGGGAGAACCCCAAATGTTTCTTATTTTAGAGTTTTTGGCTGCAGATGTTTTATCCTTAACACCAAAGACAACTTAGGCAAATTTGATGCCAAAGCTGACGATGGTATCTTTCTTGGTTATGCCGCCAAGAGTAAGGGATATAGAGTTTTCAATAAACGCTCACTTATTGTGGAAGAGTCAACAAATGTGACTTTTGATGAAGACAACAGTACAGCAAATACTCTTAATAATGACATTGAGCCATCAACTTCTACTCCAATGAATACTTCAATCGAAACTAATTCTCTGGAGGGTTTGCCTAAGAAATTCTCTTTCAAACCTTCTCATCCAGAAAATTTAGTCATAGGTGAAGTTTCACGTGGAGTTACTACTAGATCATCATTAAGAGACTCTGTTGCTAGCACTGCCTTCATTTCACAAGTAGAGCCTAAAAATATTTCTGAAGCTTTTAATGATGAATTTTGGATTTCTGCTATGCAAGAAGAACTCAACCAATTCGAGAGAAGCCAAGTATGGGAACTCGTTCCTAGACCGGTTAATCACTCTTTAATTGGTACTAAATGGGTTTTTAGAAACAAAGTAAATGAAGATGGTTCAGTCACACGTAACAAAGCTCGTCTAGTAGCTCAAGGATACAACCAAGAGGAAGGTATCGACTACGATGAGACGTATGCTCCTGTTGCTAGACTAGAATCCATTCGGATGCTTTGTGCTTTTGCTAATTTTCAAAACTTTAAATTATTTCAAATGGATGTTAAAAGTGCTTTCTTGAATGGCTTTATTAAGGAGGAAGTTTATGTCAAACAACCCCCTGGCTTTAAAAATCACAAATTTCCCGACCACGTGTTCAAGCTAAAGAAAGCGCTTTATGGCCTTAAACAAGCCCCCAGAGCTTGGTATGAAAGGCTAAGCAGCTTCTTGCTTGAGAAAGGTTTTTCTAAAAGGAAAATTGACACTACACTGTTTATCAAATCCTTCAAAGACACCATTCTATTTATTCAGATTTATGTTGATGATATTATTTTTGGGTCTACTGATGAAACTCTTTGTCAAGAATTTGCCAAGTGAATGCAGACGGAATTTGAGATGAGCATGATGGGAGAGCTCAACTACTTTCTTGGTCTGCAAGTAAAACAACTGGCTAATGGAACTTTCATCTGCCAATCAAAGTACACCAAGGACATGCTGAAAAAGTTCGATCTTGACAACATCAAACCAATCAGCACGCCAATGGCCACTTCAACCAAACTCGAACCAGATGAGAGCGGCAAACCTGTTGATCAACGTAAGTATCGAGGTATGATAGGCAGCTTACTTTATTTAACTGCTAGTCGTCCCGATATCATGTTCAGTGTTTGCCTATGTGCTAGATATCAAGCTAATCCTAAGGAATCACATATGACCGCAGTTAAGCGTATCTTTAGATACCTTAAGGGTACGGTTACAGTAGGCCTATGGTATCCCAAGTCAACATCATTTGATCTTATTGGTTACTCTGATGCTGACTTCGCTGGATGCAAGGTCGACCGTAAAAGTACGAGCGGCACGTGTCATTTATTAGGAAAAGCTTTAGTCTCCTGGTTTAGCAAGAAACAGAACTCTGTTGCACTATCCACAACAGAAGCTGAATACATAGCAGCTGGGCGTTGTTGTGCACAAATTCTGTGGATGAATCAAACCCTGGAAGACTATAAGTTATCTTTCATGCATATTCCTATATTCTGTGACAATACTAGTGCCATCAATTTGACTTAGAACCCTGTATGCCACTCACGCACTAAACACATTGAGATCAGACACCACTTTTTGCGTAATCATCAGCAAAATGGCACGATTAACTTAGAATTTATTGACACTGATCATCAGCTGGCAGATTTCTTTACTAAGCCACTATCCGAAGAGCGTTTCAATTTTCTTTATCGTGAACTTGGAATCTTAGATGAAGCAGTCATAAATTGATACTCACCTGCGTAAATATCGAGTATATTGTGATTCTTTTATGAAGAATTTGGTATGGGTACAAGCCGAAAGGGTCCTTCTGACAACAAGGCGTAAAAGCCTAAGCGACACGGTGCACTAGTCCTCAGGACTACCGCTAGCTGGGATCCGGCCCCTGCAGCTAACCCATGGCAAATTTGGACTATTGAACCACAATATATATCCTTATTTATTATATGGCTCGTTTCGATTTAATATTGCCTAATTGATATTTTCTAAAAAGTTCATTCTGTTTTCTGTGTACATCTCCTTCTCTATCTATTCTATTCTCTTTGGTGTCCTCAACTTTCTTTTGTTTAACTCTTAAATCTTTTTCTTTGTTATCATTTCTTGTTATTCTTCAACTTTTGTTTTCATTTTAGCCTTTGTTCTGTTCTGGACCAATGATCCAGAACTCGGGCCGAACTCTGCTCCTATACGAGTTCGGGCCGAGTTCGGTCCCTTGGTTCCAGGGTCGGGATCTGGCTCTGCCGTTGGATCTATTCTAATCCAATGGTCAATATTTCACCCGACCAAAGACAAAACCCTACTTTATGTCGGGATTCTTTCTCTCCCCTTCACTATTACCACCTTTTCTCACCTATACACACTCTTTCCTTGAAACCCTAACCCTAGTTTTTGATCTAGAGTGCCTCATTGCTTCTCAAATCAAGAAAAAGGTGTCTCCTCTCCATTCTCCTCCATTGTTCTTTACCTGTTTGAGGTACCATTTTTTTTTAAAATCTTTTAATGGCTCCTTGCTTGTTCAATCGCGGGAAGAGGATTCGAGTTGAGAGTATTTCATCTTCGGATTCTCCTCCATCAATTGAACAAATCATTGAACAACTTCAACCACCTCACCCTTTGTTCAATCCACCTCGTCCTCAACATCCTTCCACTTATGACAATAGACTTTTTGTCTCACTTGATGCATCAAACAACTGGTTTAGTGACTTTCGGAATCGTCAGGTATTCACAGGACATCCTATCAATTTTTCCATATTCTCTCAATATGATTCTTTATTCCATGACCTCTATTTTGATGAACTAGTCACTACATCTTCTGCTATTTATCGTCATGCCGTTCAAATGTTCTACTGCAACTTAACCTTTGATGACCTTCGTATTTATTCACGAGTTGCTGGTATCGATATCTCGTTTGATGACTTTGAACTAGCCGAATATCTTGATCTTCTTGAGCCAAGTTCTTGGGAAAGGCTTGTTGATGCTCGCTCGTTCCGTTTTCCCAACGGACTTTCACTTGAAAGCTTCAAGGACGATTTGTGCACTCCATACACACGTCCTCGAAAGCTCATGACGAAATATCTCAACCCATATTTTTCTGATCTTCATTGGATCATCTCTAATACCATTCTACCCAAGATCGGTTCCCCTGATAAAATCACTTATCTTGACATTTCTGCTCTTTATCATCTTCACTTTGGAATTCATTTCAATCTTCCACGTACTATGATGGACTGGATGATTCGCTGTAGGAGGAAACCACGAGCTTTGGTTTATCCTCTGTATCTTCCTATGATCTTTCGTGCTTTTCGTATACCACTTGATGCTTGTCCGTTCCTGCCGGCACCTACCTTTCTATCTAAGGTACGACGCCTTCAGCCTGTTGCTACTACTGAGTTGACTGCTGATGAGGAGCCTGACGCCCCTCCGCTCAGTCAGACTGCACCTCCTGCCAACCTGGATTCGCTTCAGACTATGCTTCGCGATCGTTTTGCTATTGAGGATGATCGCTAGACGCAGCAGGATTACCGTACCACTCTGCAGATTAGTGCCCTTGGGAACTCTCTGCATGATATGCGGTATTCGCTTGCTCGTCATCCTGATTTGCATGTGCCTATTGAGCGGGATCCATATCGCTCGGGTCATCGTCTAGACGATCCGTGGGTCATGCAGTATATGGATCCAGATGATACTTTTGTGGATCTTCAGATGTTCCAGGATCTTTTCGTTGGCCCTTTCCCTGGTTCTTCAGATGTTCCAGGACCTTCTGGTGCTCCGTGATGGAGACTGGCTTGTTATGCTGCTGCCACTGCTGATGGTCTTAGTTGCTTTATGTTTTTAGTTATTTAGTTATGGATTTATGTACTGGATTTTTATCTTAGAACCCTGATGATGTGTTTGACATTCTGATTGGTGGATATCATTTTATGCTATTTCTCGTAGTTTCTTTTATGCTAATGCACTCTCTTGTCTAGTATTATACTATTTTTTTCTCTTGGTGTGGTTGCATTACTATTCATTGCTTATTTATATTGCTAACTGCCAAAAAGGGGGAGAAACATATGTATATTTTTGTGCTGGCTTGTTTTGGGAAACTTTTACAGGTTCTATGCAGGTTCTATGCATTCATCTGTGTATATCTGTGCTCGTTCTGGGAATATGTTATCTATCAGGTTACAGGGTATATGCACTGTTTACGGGGGAGAGCTACTACTTCTAGCTCGGAACCGTTCACTGATTACGGGGGAGCTATCCGATTCTAGCTCTGCATCAGTTATGGGGGAGCTATGTTGTAATCAACTGTGTCAAGGTATGAATATTGAAATATACATATATTATTTTGTCAATTATCAATATGGGGGAGATTATTGACACAAAGTCACAGTCAACCAAATATTGACTACATTGACTAAATAATATCTGTATAAATTCAATACGACACACGACGTCTGCTTTCAGTTCGGGACAAACGACAGCTCAGTTTCCGACTCTCAATATATTTTCGAGTCTGTACTTTTTCATTTCATTGAGTCTAGAAGTATGTACTCTGAGTTATGCTGAGCTCTTGGAACTTAGTCTACAAGCCTACCCAAAATCCCAAGCTCCACCAAAACAAAATTGCCCACAAGTCCCACTTAGAATCACTCTGTGCTCTGGAGACAGAGTTCGGGCCGAACTCTGCCTCCACACAGAGTTCGGGCCGAACTCTGTCCCCTAGAAATCAGGAACCCTAATTTTAGGGTTAGCTGGTTGCTAGCTGTCCAACGGCCAAATTGTTTGAATTCTCCTACCCGAATTCTGGCCGAATTCTGCCTCAAAAATCAGTATAAATAGGGCATGAATTCTCTCATTTTGAATCACTCAATCTTCTCTTCTCTTCTCTCCTACAAGCTCTATAAGCCATACCCTTCCCATCTACTAGCCATAAGCCTCCTAAGTCTCGAGTGCTCAGCATCTCTCAGTTAGGATTCTTGTGCAAGAGTGAAGAAATCGCTTGGACAATTCCAAGCAATCGCCACTGCGATTCTCTGTAAGAAGTTGACGTGCTCTTCTGAAGTAAAGGCACGGGTTGTAAGCTACTATTTCACAAATAGTGGATTTAATCCTGAGCTAGAGTTCTCAGGCGTGGACTAGTCCTCCACGAGGGAAACCAGGTTAAAATTGCTGTGTTTGCGTATGCTCTCTTGTCTTTCATTTACATTCCGCATTTTACTCTGATTATTCATTGTTCGTGAAAGAGTAATTTTTTAATTGGTCATTATATATATACTCTATTCACCCCCCCTCTAGAGTTGCCAAACTGTTCTTCACAAGATAGGCTTGACGTGACCGTCTTCAAAAGAGTAAGTGATTTGAGGCCATTGTTTGTCCGTCGGTTACGAATCAGGCTTCTGGGCTGTATCGGCCACCATAGCCTGCTTGCCTCTGTTGTCCCGGTTGTTGGAGGGGCTACCCCCATTGTCGTTGGTGGTGCTGGGACGCTTGCTCTTGTTCTCTCCCTCTGAGATATGTAATCACAGTTGGCGAGACTTCTTTAATCGTTCTTCGGCACTTGTAGCACTAATGATAAAAGCCTTCCAGTCCTTGAATTGACTCTCGTCCATCCAGAGACTGATCGTTGGGAGTAGTCTCTTTTGGCAAATTTCGATCAAGGAGGAGTCCGGGTTGCCAGATGGTAACTTCATTACGGTTTGACGGAACCCCTCAATGTAATTCCTCGTCAGCTCTTTCTCTCCTTGAATGACGTCCATGAGGGTAGAGATCGTGACGTCCTGCCCTACCTCATAGAACCTCTCCAAGAACAGGCGTTTGAAGCCAGCGAAGGAATGGATGCAATTGTCCGGCAGGTTGTGGTACCAATCGAAGGTGACTCCTTCCAATGCCCTAATGAATAACCGTATCAGGATAGCGTCATCATGGGGCAGATGGTCGGTAGTGACCTTGAAGTAAGTGATGTACCGACTTGCTGAGGTCTTGCCATCATAGGGGTTGATATTGAACGGCTTATATCTTGGTGGGAATGGAACATCCCTCTATTCAGCAGGATATGGTTGCCGTATTCTGAAGTCTTGAGAGTTTTCTCTGGCGTGGAACATGGCTCGGAGCTCTTGAACTTCTCTTCTTACTTCTCGGGTCTTATCTGTCGCAGTCGAAGCCGTTACTTCAGGAGGATTATTGCCCGGGTTCGGTGCCACCGAATTTGAATCTACGTTGATTGGGGGACCCGTGCTTGTCTGGCCAGGTGTCACCCCCTGCAGATTAGGAAGCGCCGCTTTGATCTCGTCTACAGACTTGACCAAGGCGTGCAATATGGCCTCCAAAGTGTCGATGCGCTGGCGATCACCGGAACCGCCTTGATTGCTGTCTGTCATGAATACCGTCTTCACATGAGGAGTGACGGAAGGAGTGGTGGAGGATGTACCCTCCGAGTCGTACCCGTGCATCAAGAAATCATCAGGATATATGGGGATGTTCTCTTCAGGTTCAGACTCGGAAGGAACACTACCCCCGGCTTCGGAGCTTGCTTCGTCTAGGGTGTCCTTGGGGACGTCGGTGTCTGTTGTATCCGTCGGAGGATTTGCTTCCTCCAGTCCGTATTCCTGGAATGTCGGATTGTCGTAGATGTTTGGAGGAGTGCTACCCCCAGTTCCGACGACCCCCAATGTTGCAGACGACGAACTTCCTACTGCAGCAGTTTTCGTCTTCGAACGGGTGTGTTGAAATACTCCAGTGGAGGATAACCCTTTAGACGACGGTTTCTTAGCTGCCGTAGTTGACACCTTCGGGCTGAAGATGTTCGTTTTCTTCCCTCTTCCCTTGGCGAGAACTTTCTGCGCGGACTTGCAGGAGACAACAAGAGGTGCCTCGTCTTCTGAGCTCGGGTGATGTAGTCTTTGGAAGACGGATGGCCGGTCTTCCTCACCGCCGCGTTGCTGCAACAGCAGTTGACGATGATCTGGGTGCATTGATGTCCGTGTGAGGGCTCTTTACACCCCGAAGCTCCTTCTCTTTCCTTGCGTTTGTAGAGGATAACCTCACGCAGGTCAGAGGAACCACTTTGTCTGTTTGCCGCCGGGGGCTGGACTTGAGTGGTCTTATACAACTTTCTATCAGAGGCCCGCGTGATAATCAGCGGGACGCCCCGATAGTCAGAGGTTGGGGCAGTCGTCTGGACTTGATGAGCCCGCGCTGCCCTAGACTTCCTCCTTTTAGCACTTGTGGGTGCGTAATAGGAGGAGTCTAAGTCGAATACCACAGAGTCTGGATTATCATCCAGATAATGATCAGAGTCAGGACCGCATGAGAGCCGGTCGAAGACTGATCGAGAGAAGCGTGGGACGGATGCTATGCGGCTAACATTGGGTACCGTGCAGGCTGTCTGCATGCGGCTGTCTTTTGTTGTAGGATGAGTCTTTATGCGGTTATGAGTCACGACCGTGCAGGCTGACCGTATGCGGTTGGCATCTGTGGTCGCATGGGTTTTCTGCAAGCGATTGACTTTAATAGCCGCATGAGTCTTATCCGTACGGTTGGCAACTGTAGCCGCATAAGTTATGCGGCTGACAGATGTGGCCGCATGAGTTTTCTTTATGCGGTCGGCGGTTGTAGCCGCATGGGTTTTCTTCCTGCGGTTAATACTCTTCTGTGGCTCGGATCGCGTAGAGTTCCTCTTTACCCCTGCAAGTCCAGCATCATAGTATTTTCTTCTGCCGGACTTGGGGACAGCAGAGTTGTCTATAGTCTGAAGTGGGGCCGCAGGGGAGTCTTTCTTGCCATCTTGAGCAATAGAGAGCACCTCATCAAGGGCTTGCGGAGGAGCAAATGATTTTGGCCTCCACTCTTTGTGAGTCTTTATGGTACGGGTGCGCTTCTGGACCGAGCCAGTGCTACCTTCAGAGAGCATCTCTTCGAACGCCTGTTGGTCGAAGCGTACGACCATCTTCTGTTGTGTAGAGCCAAGTTTGGCTGCGTCCGATTGCGTCACCAACTCCTCAGCCGTAGAGAAGTTAGTCCCCAGCAGAGTCGCCATCGTGTTTGCCATTGATTGTAAAAGTACAGAACAATTATCGGAGGACTAAACTTAGACTCACAATACAAACTCGCTCGTACAAAAAAAGCCTAGGGACGAAAACCTAGGTACAGCAGTCTAAGTACGATTGTTTATTTTAGATTCTGGGGGTGACGATAGAGGCTCGGAAAAGCGACGGCCGCTCTGCCTTACTCCTTGGACGATCGATACGCAGCCTTGACTCGGGGAAGATCTGCTTGGTCGTTGACGAAGAATTGCCTTCTTGCTCTCTCTCTGATTGCTCTCCGGGCTTCTCTCTCTCTGTGTATATTCTCTCTCTGACTATGGGGGAAGTCTCTCTGTGTATACGTATTCTTCTCTGATTCTTTTTTTGCATATCTCTCTATATCTCACAAGGGAATGGCACCTTGCTATTTATAATAGTGGGATGTGATCGCTAGGGTTGCCAATGATTAGCTCTTAGAGATGGCGGCGGCCTGGGGATTGATCAATCCAGGCCGTTCGTTTCTGATTGTGACGAATCAGAACCATTAAGGGTAGATTACACCAAATCCCCATTAGCAATTAATGCTGATTGGCATAAATCTTCCTTATAATGATTCTCTCATATCTGCGAATAAATCAAATTTATTCTCCTGCCACGTGCCCCAGATCATTGGGATTCGACCCGATCTTGGATTGCCATAAATCTGGGAGATTGATCGGCTGAGGACACGTGTCCTGAGAGCCAATGGTGAGACTGGAACCGCATGCAGATTGGGCCGCATGAGATTTGGGCCGCATGAATTTTGGGCCGCATAAGACTTGGGACACGTGTCAGGACTGTCTGGGCAGTGGCCCCCTCCTTCAGACTTCTGAACCATATGATGAGCCGCATGAACCGCATAATGGTGTATCTGCTTGAGCCGCATGGGCATGATCTTCTTGAGCCGCATAGGGATGATTCCACTCGAGCCGCATGGGACAGCTTCACTCTGGACCGCACGGGAAGTCTTTACTTCGAGCCGCATAAGCACACCCACGTGGCAGGGCCACGTGGCATTTTGTTGTTCTCGGGGGATCATGTCAGAGATTTCTTTCTCTTTCCTAGAGATTCATCATCATGACAGAGTCATAATTACCTGCTTTGGTGTCAGGTCTGTCAACTTTTCAGAGGGGTCAGCCGTCAAAGCAATTAATGCAGCATGGATCGGAGTGGAGCACTGTCACGCCACGTGTCTTCTGAGCCGCATGGAATGCCTCCGGCCACATAGCTCCTTATGCCACATGACTCCCTGAGCCGCATGCATTTTCTGAGCCGCATGGGTCTTTCTTGGCCGCATGAGTCAATTTCTTTAGTATTTTCCATGCATCTACACTAACAAAGGCACAACACCGAAGGAAGTACAGTAGCTCAATCGCTTACGGAGGGAGTTGTTCCAATGAGAAGATCTGTCATTGACAGAATTACCTACCCATCGGGTAAGGCTACATTGGACTCTGAACATTACGTACCTCCTGGAGGTAACTTAAAGAGATCCAAGGCAGCACGTGCCCTACACTGCCAAAGTGCTATGCCAACCACTGTATTGGATTCTGAATACTACGTACCCTCTGGGCGTAGTATAAAGAAATCTAAGGCAGCACGAGCCTTGTACAACCAACGTGCTATGCTAATAGTCGACTAAAGGCCCGCGTTGACAGTCATGCACAGCCAATGGAAAGCTATACAAAACTGGTCCGAGTGCCTCAATGCCTCGACCGGTAGAACCCTGCTATCGTTTTAGCACTCATGTGCACAATTCAAGACAGAGGGGACACTCTACTGAGAATGACTCACACGAATAGTGTTCCTGTAAGCATGAAAGGAGTCTACCTCATCAGCAACTTTCTGATTTGGACCGGAGCATACTTCATGCACAGGAACTCAGAGGAGGAAAGTTATCTCCATATCCTCACTTCTGCACGCAACTTCCCTTGCGTGCAATAGGAGTGTAGGAATGAAGACCCTAACGCTTTCTTACAAGAATAAAGCAGAAGAGGAGCCTGCGGCATAAGGAATGCCTAAACCAACGCATACTTGCACCCAGATCACCATCAACTATTGCTGTCACCCGACAGCTACATCATCACCGAGTAGACATTCCATCTTACAAAGACTGCGACCAATGGCGGCTGTACTTCGGGGACTCGACCGAGGTCGACGAGCAAGGAAGAAGACGAACTTCGTATTTCTCTATGCAACACGGTGCGGGGTTCTCCATCTCTCAGGCAGCTATCCAAAAATCTTTCCAGCTCGGCCAACAAGCCCAAGAGGGTCTTGGGAATTACAAGACTAAAGTGCCCAGCACAGGTGTGTTCCAGCACACGCACGATAAGTTTGACTCCTAGCCGCAAGAAGATGCCACATCGGATGCTGGGGGTGGCCAGTCCTCCACCATCTATGAGAAAATCGCATTCTAATCCAACAAAGGATTGTATGACACAGATGCCTCCATGGGCGCAGCTAGCCAACAAACTAGGGGTAGCAACTACAATAAGTCTGAGGATGGTAGCAACCTTCCAGTCTATCCTAAAGACGATGGGACTCAGGCGTCCGAGTCCGAAAGCGAGAGATCCACTATCCATTCAACTCATCCACATATGATGTCTGTGTTTATGGCCGACGGCGACAACGGAAAAAGCAGCGAAGGCTCTAGTAAGCTGAAACATATAGAAGCTCTTGAGACGAGCCTAAATATGTTGAATACTACTTTGCAGTCTTTAGCATCTATCGTTCTAGAGATCAAGGAGAGCTTGACTCCCGCTGCATCCACTCCTGCTCCTGACCCTGTAGCTAATGGTAGATCCAATGTGCTTCCCTTCGTGAACCAAGCAACACCGTCGTCGTCTACTCCGTCGACAATAGGACCTACGATGTCAACTGAGATACAGCAGGCCCTCCAGGAGTTATACCCTCACTATGATGCCAAAGAAAAGCGAGCAGCACTCCAAGAGATTGGGATTCGATAACCATATCCTGCCAAATGGGATAATATGGTCTATCCTCCCAAATACAATCTGTAGACCCTCACGCCCTTCGATGGAAAGAGTCTCCCCACAGATACTTAAGGTACTTCGCCTCAGTAATAGGGCATTTGTCGAAGGATAATGCTCTCCTCACCAACCTATTCATAGGGGCCCTGCAGGGGGTGGCCTACGAATGGTTATGCAGTCTTTCGGACAATTGTATTATATCGTTCGAAGACTTGAATACTCTATTCCTCAATCGATTCTACGAAGGAGGAATGGATATGACGATGTCGACTCTCATGGGCATCGTCTAGATGGAGAAAGAGCATGTACCCGCATACATTGAGTGCTTTCACCAAGCAGCTCTGAGGTTACCTCCTGGTATACCCGAGCCCATGCTCATGGACTCGTGCCGCAAGAACATGCTTCCTGCAATCAAGTTGTGGCACAGTACTCCTTGCACAGAATGGACGTCTTTCATTACAGAGGCGGATGTGGCACAAATAAAGGCCCAAGGCGTGCAGCTCTTGGGAGTAAACTTTTCTTCTCTCGAAGACAAAGGGAGGCACTCGTCCAGCAACAACCCCAAAGATGGAAAAGGGAAGCAAGCCATGACCATCAACATTTCCAAAGGTTTGGCATCAGCGAACCCGAAGCCTACGGATGCGTAGAGGCCGAAGGAGACCTATTCCTTCAACAATAAAGATACGCTAGAACTCTTCGATATGTTAACGAATAGTGGCAAGCTTTCACTCCCACCCCAAAGTGCCTCGATGAAATAAAAAAAGTGGACAACCCAAAGTACTGTCACTATCATCAGTACGTCCGCCATTCGACACGTGATTTCTACGTGTTGAAAAGACAGATCCAGCATCTCATCGACAACATCACTTGATTTTGAGGAGAAGACTATTACTGCCAACATGGTTACTCTCCAATTTGAAAGTTTTTCAACCATGGAGATGCAAGATGGCATAGTCCCCATCCCAAGGGCGACGATGGAAGTAGTCAATCTTCCACCAGCTCGTAACGATGCTCAGGGGATCATCCCATTTAAAATGCCACGAGGCGAAGTTATATGGATCCATCCTGATCTTACTCCAGACATGATGATGCCTACAGCATGCTCGGTCAAGGAAAAGAAGGTCAGGTCGTATCACATGATCTCTACGACAACTGATGACACCTTAGTTACCACTGGCTCGTCTCACTAGCGAGAAGAAAACCAAGCTCCCTTTATCCGTCACGACTAACGACCCTGATACACCAAAAGCGGGCCCGTCTCAAGTGCCTGCTGTAGATAAACAGAAGCTGAAGGAGGTTTGCTTTGACAAACCCCTAAGAAAAGACTCGACAGTAGGGCCTATCAAACCCTATAATTTTGACATATTGGCGTAATTGGCCAACACCCCGGCTCGACTATCACTCTTCTAGCTTCTCTGTCTCTCCAAAGAGACTCAAGACGCCCTCAACAAAACTTTACAGAACGCTGACTCATTCCTCACTTAGGTGCAACCGCCCAAGGAGAACCCTATTGAATTCCCACATTGTCATAGTGTGGTCGAGGTTATCCCCAATATCACCTTCACTTAGTAGGACATGCTACTAAAAAATAATCGGTACAATCATCCTTGTATTATAAAGGGTATATTGGTGCCATTAAGGTCGATCACATCCACATCGACTATGGCTCTTCGCTCAGCATCATCCCTCAGAGTTTACTCCAAGATTTAGGGATCCCGATGCATCGGCTAACTGTGTCGAACACTACAAACAGCGGTTTCAATGCTGAAAAAGTGAACCCCTGGGCAAGATCTGTCTGAAATACCAAATAGGCGATATCCAGACTGACGTTATTTGCTACGTCATTGACGCTGATATAAACTACAACGTGCTATTAGGACAACCATGGATTCATGAATACATGATCGTACTCTCCACTCTCCATCAGTGCATGAAGTATGTGGCCAACGACGGGACTACCAAGACCGAGTTCGCTGACATCGATCCCTTTTGAGGGCTCAAAGCATACTGTACAAATGTAGATATGTATAAGCCAGTCCTATGGGACGACGACGCCAATGATGTCGATGACACGACAGAAAGCACAACTATTGCTGAAGAACCATTTAGGGTTTGATTGAGGGGGAAATCTTCCCAGACATCAGTACCTCTCGTTGTCAAGCTTCGAGGCAAATCTCCGGCTAGGTCATCTTCGAGCATGTCAGAGGATAGCCAGGAGCCTATACAAATAAGGCTTCTCCTGAAGGCTTGGAAGCCAACTCTGAAGTCAGACGAACCTCCGACTGCAGTCCACTAGGTAGTCAAGTTGAAAGGAAAACGTCCTTCACATTCTCCCGTAATAGCCCTAGTGCTCACGAATGAAGAATTGGGAGACTACATATGTGCCAATACCAAAGCACATTCTTTAGATGATGTAATCCCTCGGGATAAAATTTTGTATTTCACTAATAGGAAGTTGTCTTTGAATTACTCTTGTGCACATTAGCACACTAGGTATTTCTTAGACAACGCTCTAGATATGCTGTAAACACAAGGGACAACCGCCAACCTTAAAGAAGGAGGAGGAACCCATCATCTTCGACCGAGTGGAGCATCCTGAACGACTGGCACCGGCAGAACTAGAAGCCGATAACGGCAAGAGATCGGAAAAGGAAAGACCAAAAACTATTATCAGTACACTTGCCGGGGGTTGGGTTATGTTACACCCACAACAACTTTGCAGAGCTCAGAGCCGAAGATCATGATGCATTCGTGCTCCTTCGATTCCTCAACCTGGGACTCTGATACCAGTATCGGACAGGCCATCAAGCAGATATTGTCCGTTAATATGGTCTCTGCAGATTCCCTAGTCGAGGATAAAGACCAAATACTCGAATACTTCGCGGATAAACCCTGGGCTCAACACCTGGGATGCCAATAGGAATGGTGCTTCGAACAGCACAAATCTTCTACTGAAGACGAAGTCGTCCATTTCGAGCTAGGAGATGAGGCTTCCACTAAACCCATCTTCATTAGCAAAAGCTTGACAGAAGAAGAGAAAGAATCTCTGATTCATCTTATCCGAAAATACATCGATGTCTTTGCATGGAGCTACGAAGATATGCCGGGTTTAGACCCACAAGTCGCCCTGCACTGCCTCAATATTCTACCAATGCCAAGCCTGTCAAACAGCAACAGCGACGTTTCTGCCCCAACATCATAGATGCTGTCGAGGAAGAAGTCGATAAACTCTTAGAGAGTGGCTTGATTCACGAAGAACAACACCCAGATTAGGTGGCCAATATTGTCCCAGTTACTATAAAGAACGAAAAAAGTTCGAGTCTCCATAGACTTCAGGGATCTCAACTCGGCCTGCCCAAAAGACAAGTTTCCTCTCCCGATCTTCGACGTGATGATCGATAACACTTGTGGCTTCAAGCGTGTATCCTTTATGGATGGTTTCTCAGGCTACAACCAAATTAAGGTGTTTTTTGATGATGAGAAGCATACTTCATTTCAGACTTCAAAAGGGATATATTGTTACATAGTTATTCCCTTCGGGTTCAAGAATATGGAAGCAATATACCAGCAGGCAATGACAACCATATTCCGTAAGCACCTCTGAAAGACAGTTGAATATTATATTGATGATATTGCCGTCAAAAGCGAAAAGAAATCCAATCACTTGTACGACTTGAGAACAGTGTTCGACTTATTGCGAGCATATCAACTGAAGATGGACCCAACCAAGTCATTTTCGGGAGTCTCCAGTGGCAAATTATTGGGCTTTATCATCACAGCCAAGGGTATTCATATTGATCCTGAGAAAACTAAGGCAATCTTGGACATGGCTCCTCCGAAGAATCTCCGCGAGCTTCAAGTCCTGCAAAGGCGCTTAGCATGCATCAGAAGATTCATAGAAAATATCTCTGGTAGATGCCAACCTTTCACCAAACTGATAAAGAAAGGGATTTCTTTCATCTGGACAGAAGAATGCCAGTACGCATTCGATGACATCAAATAATACCTCACTAGTCCTCCAGTACTAGTAGTACCAGTCGTGGGAAACCCTTCCTGCTATACGTCCAAGCTATATACCATTCTCTCGGTGCTTTGGTAGCCTAGAAGAGCAATGAAGGCCACGAACAAGCAATCTACTACCTTAGCAGGACCATGATTGGGACCGAGCATCGGTATAATTCTGTCGAGAATTAGTGTCTTGCCCCGCTCTTTGCCATCTAGAAGATGCGTCATTATGTAGCCGGTCAGACGATCCACGTCATCTTCCGAGTTAGCCCCCTCAGGGTCCTCATGACCAAGCCAGGGGCCTTAAACTCACGATTAGCCACATGGGCGATACTTTTAACTCCTTATGATATGGTGTTCGTCCCATAAAAAGCAGTCAAAGGCCAAGCATTGGCCGACTTCTTAGCAGCGCACCCCGTGCCAAAGACATCAAAGCTTTATGATGACATCCCTGATGAAGTCCTAGAGTCCAATGCCATCTCGGATAACTTAGTTTGGCATATGTTCTTTGACGGTGCTTCAAGAATAGGGCCTAAAGGCGAGATCATCGCAAGGGTCGTAGTGGTCCTTATCACACCCGACGGCTTAGTCATCAACCGGGCATATTCTCTCATGGAGTCATGCACCAATAACGTCGTCGAGTATAACGCCCTTATTATCGGACTCCAGCTCGCTAAACAGTTGGGGGTTGACTGCATCGAAGCTTATGACGACTCGAAATTGATTATCAAGTAGTTTCGGGGACAATACGAAGTCCGGCATGAAGTTCTAGTTCCATACCAAGTGACAATCGATATCATCTCTACCTTCACAGGGTTCTTTATAGAACATGTACCTCGATTGCAGAAATTAGAAGCCGATGCACTAGCTGGCCTCGTCGCTTCTCTAGCAGCTCCTGTGGGAACCCAATATACCATCACGGTAATGAACCGGGAGCTAGTTTGCCCCAAGAACAATCTACATACGTATCTGAGTTACTCAGTACAAATAGACACTAATGTGGATGTTCGGGATTGCCAATTTTCGTTCATAGAATATGCAGTCTATGGTATCATACCCGAAGACCCAAAGGAAGCTACTTCTGTCCAGAGACGCTCTCTCCGGTTCTTCTATGACATAGCGACCAACATACTGTATCATTTTTCATAGGACGGGCTTCTTCTATGATGTTTATCCAGGACAGAAGCACAAGAAGCACTCAAAGAGGCGTACAATTGCACCTGTGGAGCCTATCAGCCTAATCCTAAGTTGTAAGACCGATTGCATTGCATGGGCTATACTGGCTTGCTATGATGGCAGACGTCGTTGATTATGCAAAGAAGTGCCATGTATGTCAGTTGCATGCTGACTTCATCCACAAGCCCTAAGAGTTCCTGTACCCCACGACGGCCACCTGGCCGTTGGAAGCATAGAGAATGGATATCATTGGACCAATCAGTCCATCATCCTCCAGAGGACATCAATTTCTAAGTGGGCGGAAGCAGTAACTCTGGTTAAGGCAAAAACTATAAACTTGATCAGCTTTGTCAAGCATCATGTCATATACCGCTTTGGCGTTCCTCGAAGGATCATCCATGATAATGGTCCTCAGTTCGTGAGCCACACTTTCAATAAGTTATGCGATAAAAATTGAATACATAATATGGCATCAACGACTTACAATCCTGCAACAAACGGACTAGTTGAAGCGTTCAACAAGACTATTGTCAAACTACTTAAAAAGTCATTTTTTTAATAAGTGTGACTGGAATGAGAAGCTCGACGAATGTTTGTGGGCTTACCATACGACCGTTCGAACACCCACAGGAAACACGCCTTTCTCCTTTGTTTATGGAAGTAAGGCAGTGCTTCCCCTGGAGATACAGATTCCCTCCTTAAGGGTAGCTATCACCAACCAGCTGACTGACGAAGATAATCAATGTCGGCAGCTACAAGAGTTAGAAGCGCTGGATGAAAAATGTCTGCTAGCTCAATAATGAATTGAGCTTTTCAAGCTCGAATTTTGGGGGCCTTCAACAAGAAAGTCTGGGAAAGAATATTCTAAGTGGGTGACCTTGTCTTGTCAGTTTGAAGACCGATAATAATGACTCACAAGACGACTGGAAAGTTCGAGCCCAAGTGGGAGGGACCATTCGTCATAGAGACGGTCTACTCCAATGGTAACTACCGACTAGCCAAATCCAATGGCGACTTGCTAATGATGTCAATCAATGGCAAGGTCCTGAAGAAATACTATGTCTGAGTTTCAAACCAGCATAGGCTCCCACATCACCTATGGGTATTCATGGATTCCTTTAAAGAAATTCACCCCTTCTATACTTCACCCCAATAGAAAAGTATTTCATGTCCATATTACCTCTGAGTTGTCTTTCTACACCCTAGCGAAGTTCACGTCTACCACGTCCATATAACCTTTGAGTAGTCGCCTCTTCTATGATGACCTCGTGTCGTCATAACCCTCTAAAAAATATTTTACGTCTATGCTACCTCTGAATTGTCATTCTATACCCTAGCGAAGATGTGCCTACCATGTCCATATTACCTCTGAGTAGGCATCTCTTCCGTGACAATCCACTATAATTGTCATATTCATCTATAGAATCTCTCACGTTCATATTACTTCTGAGTTGTTCTATACACCCGTAGAGGCTATCCCTACCACGTCCATATTACCTCTGAGTAAGGAAAAGTCTACCACCAAAGGTCTGTGTTTACCATGTCCATATAATCTCTGAGTAAACACCCTATTACCAATGGAGTTATCTCCATCCCCTCATGACATGCTACCTCCGAGGAAATCCTCATTCTTGTGAGAGGAAAAGTTCACAAGTAAAAATACAAGCAGAGGAATAAAGCCAATCTTTTCATTTATAAAATAAAAAGTTTTGATTACAAAAATTTGTCTCTCACAAATCGAGAAACAAGAAGACAGAAAAAAAAATCAAAGCTGAGAAGATCGGTGCTGAAATTCTTCGAGCCGACTCTTCAAAGAGCAACCTTGGGGCCAACCAAAGCTCGGGCTCGACGCTCGGCCTCCTGATAGCGAACGGCTTAATCTTCAACAGAAAAGAGGTTTTGGCACGCATGGGCCAGCTCGGCCTGATGAATGCCAATGCCTTCCTTCTCCCAAGCCAAGGTCTCGGAACGTTGGTGAAGGATCTCCTTCTGGTCCTCAGACATGACCAGGTCACTCTCAATAAGGGCTAGGGTCTCTTCTAAATTTTAGATCTGCTTCTGGAGGACCTTGCACTGATCCTCCATAGTTGTACGGTGACAAACCCGAGCCTCTTCGGCATCGGTCACTTCTTCAATCTCTGACTCAACTTCGGCGAGCCGATCAATTAGTGCCCAACATTTCTGCTCATACTGAGATGGCTCGGAGACCATCTTCTTTAACTCTACAGCGGCTAGTATCGGAAGACCACGCTCCAGATTCTGGAGATCCAAGGCAGTGACTTCCAATTCAGCCAACAGATCTTCTACGGCATCAGCCTTAGCCTCATACTCTGGATAGTCATGCAAGGCCACCAACTGGGCCTCCACTATATTTTGGACTCGTCTGAAAGATTGGTTGCTTCAAAAAATACCCTCTATGCCACGCGTTAATGCATGACGAATTATGCTCAGAATGAGATTGGTATAATATGCGTTGTCAGCCAAACTCATTGGGGTTACCGGAGATGCCGCAATGAAAGGGCCCTGGACAGCAACAGCAGCCAACGTATGCCTATTGATCATGACAGAAACAGGGGGCATCATCACCATAACAGAGGTCGTTGGTGGTACAAAGACAATAGGAGCCTATACTGTCTGACGTGCAACTGACTCCTCAGCAAACTCCTCTACCAGTCCTTCAGCAAAAACTATGCTAATGGGGGCCAGAATAATCACAACAGTTGACGTCTCAATGGTCACTATAACCGACTCCACAACAGCCTTCTCAATTGGTGCGTCGGCAACCAATTCGTCCATAGTCTCCTCAACCGAACCCGGAATTGGTGGCTAGAGGATAATCTCTTCAGACGGTCTGGGAGAGACCACATTGAAGGGTTTTTCAACGGATTCGTCAGCAGCCTCCTCGACCAATTCATCCTACTCAGTTGGACCCTTAGGGGTTTCATCAGCAGGCTCATCAATAGCACCATCGATAGTGACCACCCCGACTGGAGCCTGGGCAGGTGGCTCATCAGTGACCACATCGCCTCGACCAGTCCGCTCGTCGACGATGTCCACCATCGGATCTATGACATTGTCTTCAACTGCCACTCGGGGTTGAGGTGCAATATATGCCAGGGCTAAATCTTCCAAGACTGATCCCTCGATGCCTCGGTAAGGAGGAGGCTCTCGGAAGGAACTAGTAGAAGCACCTTCATCGTCCTCAGCCGAACGACCCTTTTTAAGCTCGGGTTCTCGAACTATACTCTCGCGAAACGTGAGACCAATTCCAGGTATTACCACGGAGCCACCCTTGGAAGCCATTCCCTCATAGTCAAAAGAGACAAGTAGAGGAACCCCCTCTGCCTTAGTAGTTGGGCCTCCTCAGGGATATGGTACTCCTTTGATCGCTCCGGCGTCTCCCTCGCCTGCACCAGCAAACAAGGATAAATAAAAAATTATAAGTGAAAATTTGAATGAAAAAGGGAACTAAAATGTACCCTTGAGGTCGACGCAACAGGCGGTGCGCTAGGCTGCAAAGGAGCAAGACCCTTGGATGCCATACTTTTTACCTTCCTGCCAGAAGGATGGTTTGCCGTCGAACGAGTTCGACGTTTCAGTGGGGAACTTAGGGGCGCCACATCTTCCTTTCGCTTCCGAGAGGCACTAGAGTCATCCAAAGACCCATATCCTGCAGCCTCAGACTCCTGAGACCGCCGCTGAGGCCTCTCAAACTTTTTACCCACAATAAAGTTCCATTCTCGATCATAACCCGAAGAAAAGTTATTCACCAAACAATAAAACTTTATAGCGAAATACAAGACACGGTGCTCCCCATGCGAGCCAGGGAATGTAAATGTTGCCCCAGTAGATTTGGCATTATAATAACTCTAAGCACGTGCGCTGTCCTAGAAACTTCACTCATAGCCAAGACACAGACCGTGATTGCCAATCATAGTTTGGCTATAACCTAACTGTCGCGCGAAGTGACTCGACAGATATGGCTCTAGATATGCCTTACTCTGACTCCGGAACACCAAGTGCGAAGGACGAATGGATAACAACCAACGAAAAGCACCGACAGTTAACTCATCCCTTCCGTTGGCCCGGTCAACCAGCTTGTCACCAGCTTCATGGCCACCATAAAAAAGCAAATCCCTGCTAAAACTATAACTGTCCAAGCGTTTCAATGCCCGCCTACAGGGCAGGAACACCGTCATAAGACCACTTTGCCTTGTGGTAGTTACGCAAAAGTGTGTCCCCTATTTGTGACCATCTATGGTAGCAGAGACAATCAAACCAGTATGATGCAATGCCAACCAGGCCATCAAATAATAATAGGGCAACATCGCTCGAGGAAACTCGCTGGCACACCCACGATACTCTATGATCTTTTTTGAGAGGTCCCGTAGGCTTTGAAGAATATTGCAAACCATGGCCAGAAGCAGCGCAAGAGAGTGACCAACAGCCAACCTCACGGCCGGCATAATAAGTTTCCTACTCAGTCGACCCATAGAGCCTGAGCCTCCAGGCACTACAGTCTTTCTCCACCACAGCATCAGGAAGGTAGCTAGCGTCACTTTTGGACTTTCAGGAGTTAAATTGTGGTAAAAATAAATACGGACCGTGGAGCTGGGTCTTCCTACAGCGTCTAGCGATGGAGCTTGCGTCTTGACCTCTGCCTCCATCTCCTCCACCTCAGCGATGGTTTACGTCCTACGGGAGGAAAGACGAACCGATTTGTGTTCCGACGGATCTTCGCCAAAGAAATACCTCCTCCATGCATTGAAGTAAGGCTGACCCTTTGCAGAGTCCTGGAATACATAAACTTGATGATGTCATAGCAGCTCCTTGTACACTGCCACCATCTCCAGATACTGGCTTTCCAAGCCCGCGAGCTCATCGGAAGTAGGGCAATACTCCTCGTATAGGTGCTCACCCCAAGACAGCTTCGGGAGGGCAAACATCTCATGGAGAGCCAATCCTATCTCCCCACACGACAGGAAGAATGTCCCAGTCTAGTGATTAAACAACTCCAGCAAAGCCTGGAACAAGGACTGGTTGATAGGGATTCCATACTCAGTATCCTTTATGGCACGACGAAGGCCAGTGCCGCTCAGATCCTCCTTAAAAGTGTTCAATGCCCACCGAATCAAGTCACCCTACTTTTTGTCAGAATGAACCTAGCCTTCGACCCGGTAGGCTCCCGTTAGATATGTACAACCGGCCGACATGAGTCTATTTGCGAAAATTAAAGCACCAAATGGATGCACATATACAGGAATATCACCGAACCTACGACCGGGGAGTAACAACCGCAAGGAGAATGATGAACCACTCCGAATGGCCATAAAAACATCTCTCTCCTTGGAGCCCTTATCTACTTTGATATAGCCTACGATTAGACCCCCCCTTGCTAGGGGTCAGATCCTACTCTAGATGTCATTTTTCGACGAAATAGAAGAAAATGGACAGCAAAAGATGACGGTCAGTCGCCGGAACGTACAAGGGGAGGCCATTGCTCTCAAAATACCAGCTCGACTTAAGAGTAAGTATCTCCTCTTCCTTCAGAGCCAACTGATCACCAAAGAGGAATTGGGGCTTTAACATCCTCGCGTTTGCATCAAAAGAGGGAGTCAGCTTACCCTGATCTAGCATGCAACAAAAATAGCCCAGACGCTGCTCCTGTATTTTATCTAATCATCATGCTGGTTGATCTTCCGCAATCAACTTTCTAGCTGGCTCGATGTGTTCTTGCTCAATATTTGTCCCCAGCACGCAGACAGAGAAGTCGTAAAGAATCTCATTTAGGGAGTTAGTCACAAAAAGTGCACAAAAGCAAGAAACAAGAGTCCAAGACTTGTGTTTAGGAAAATCTAAGCATCCGTACAGGTACTACCAGATAACACTGTGCCTGAGTAAGTTATCTTCTATGCAGGTATCACCATGTAGCACTGCGCTTCGACAAGTAAGCTTTCGTGTAAATACTACACAGTAGAGCTGCATTTGAATGGAAGAGCATTCGTACAGGAACTGTATCCTGCGCTGTTTGCCATTGATTGTAAAAGTACAGAACAGATTTATGGGAGGACTGAACTTAGACTCACAATACAAACTCGCTTGTACAAAGAAAGCCTAGGGACGAAAATCTAGGTACAGCAATCTAAGTACAATTGTTTATTTTAGATTCTGGGGGGTGACGATAGAGGCTCGGGAAGGCGACGGCAGCCCTGCCTTACTCCTTGGACGATCGGTATGCAGCCTTGGCTCTTGTGAAGAGATGGTTGGCGTTGATGAAGGAATGCTCTTCTTGCTCTCCTCGTGTTGCTCTTCTGACTTCTCTCTTTCTTTGTGTATTTTCTCTCTAATTATTAGGGGAAAGCTCTCTCTGTCTATCTCCTTCTGATCGTGTATATCTTTTTACAAGGGAATGACACCTTGCTATTTATAATAGTGGGGGCATCATTAGGGTTTAGATGATTACCCATTCTCAAAGTGGCGGCGGCCTGGTAAATGATCAATCTGGACCATTAATCTTGAGCGTGAAGGATCTGGGCCATAAATGGGGATAGTATTGAATCCTGTGAATGATTAATGCTGATTGCTTTAAATCTTCATGATTGGTTGTGTCAAGCTTAGATTTCTCACCACGTGTCCTATTGGCTTGATCATGAATGATATGACCTGATCTCATTAATTATAAGGATAACGTTAAATATGGTCATCGGGATCTGGTAAATCTCTGATTGATCTGCATCCCATAATCATCCTTGCTACCAGCTGTCAAGTCGTGGGGGCCATTGAATCTCTGCCACGTGTCTTAATGGTGGACCCTGTCAGAACCGTATGATATCCATGAACCGCATGAGACAGCGTCTCAGTGAGCCGCATAGGTATAGTACTTGCGAGCCGCATGGGATAGTTTCTCGGTGAGCCGCATAGGTATAATACTTACGAGCCGCATGGGATGGCTTCTTGGTGAGCCGCATGAAGGTGATTCTCACCAGCCGTATGAAGCTGTTCTTTACTGGAGCCGCATGGGAGTAGCCACGTGTCAATCTCGGATCGTGTCAGAGATTTTCCCCTATTCCCAAAGAGTCTGTCATTATGACAGGACCATTATGACACTTCATGTCAGAGCCGTCAGCTGTCAAATCATGGCAGAGCATTGAATAGGGCCATTACTCGATGGCCAGCTGTGTGAAGGGGTCCCTTAGGGACACGTGGTGTTGATCGAGCCGCATATCTCCGTTGGTCGTATGTGAGCCGCATGTACTTCTGAACCGCATGCGGCTAAGGGGCTCTTTGAACCGCATAGGACTGTCCCTATGTAAGCCGTATGGACTCTCCTGCCCCGAGCCGCATGAGACTAAGAGTCTCTCTGAACTGCATGGGACTGCTCCTGTATGAGCCGCATGGGGTTCTCCTGTTCCGAGCCGCATAGATCATCATTCTGATATTTTCCATGCTTCTACAAGACCCCCTTCAAAGTTTTCAATTTGTAAAATTGAAATACTTTGAATAAGAAGCATGGCCTTTGCTGACCGCATAGATGATTCAGCCGTATGGATTTGTCTGGCCGCATGAACTGTTAGGCCGTATAGACTTTTTGCCACGTGTCCCAACCACGTGTGTAAATCTTCTGCATTAAATGCCCTTGATTCGCCGTCTCTTGGGGGAGGATCCCAAGGGTCAGTTTTGTTTTGATCGAAGCATTTTTCCTTTATTCTTTTAGGCGGCACGTGGATCGAGGCATTTGTTTTATTTTTCAAGCCTCCTTCGCCTATAAATAGGAGTAATTTTATTCTTTGAGGGTTTCTTTACCTTCTCTTTTTTGCTCGAACTCATTGCTGCCGACTTCCTCTTCGTCTTCTCCTATCAATGATCGACAATGGCTCCCAAGAAGACTGCCGCTGCTACGGGCAAGAAGGCCGCGTCATCTTCTGTGGTAGCGAAGGGCAAGAAGGCCGCGTCTTCATCGACTGCGGCGGCGAACGTGGCGGCTCCTCCGACGGCTGACGTGCCTGTTTTTCACCCCGACGTTCACCCGCCTATTGCTGGTAGAACCATCAACATGAACTGTCATGGCTACGCCGCATATCTTATGCACGAGCCTATATTTCCAAGTATATTGCGTGTCCGACTCATGTCCGGGCCGCATGGGATATGTCCCAGGCCAGAGCCGCATGAAAGTTGTAGTTTGCAGCCGCATAACTACTTCATCTTCAGGGCCGTATAAGCTTATCTGGACTTGGACCGCATGAGCTCTTTCAAACTGAGCCGCATAAGCTCATCCGTACTGAGCCGCATAAGCCCATTTCGAACCGAACCGCATAAGCTTATTCGAACTGAACCGCATGTGCTCTTTCAAACTGAGCCGCATGAGGCTATGCTTAAGCCGCATAAGCATCAAGTAATTTGCATTTCGGCTATCTTTTTGACTTGTCTCTTTTGTCTTTCTTCAGTGAATCTGGCAGCAAATCCTGCGGGAGAACTTCTGGTTGGCTCGAATCAGTTCGCCTTGGGCATGCATCGGGATGACTTAGTCTGTCAAGTATCCGAGCAGCTCCTTGTTAATGAACCTTTGGAGCGACTAAATGCTATTAGGGTTCAATCTTTCCAATTCCTTAGTGATATGATGAGCTCCGGGAAGTCTGATGGGAAGTATCTGAGACTGGTCTTCCTCTTTGGGGATACGCTGATCCTAGAAAACTTTCGAGTGCTGGATGTTCCCGAGAGTTAGGATTTTGACCTGGACGGGATGCCGATTCACATCCCCATTATGAAGCGCCATTTCCCTTTTGTGTGGTTCAACATGATCGTTTTGGACAGGCAGATGCCAGACACCCTCACTCCAACCAGACCGGGGATGTTTGTTGGTAACATCCGTTACAACAAAACCACTGGGTCAGTGCGCACGATCAAGGATCCGGCCAGTCGATCCGTGATGGGGTTAGTTCCGGGTACCTTCATCAATACACCCGGTCCTAACTTCTCATTCACTCAGGCTGACACCTTCCTGAGCCAGCTTGCTCGCAAAGGGTCCTATCCTGTTTGCAGATTGGTACTGTCGAGTTGGTTACACCCCATTCCCCCGTGGGCTAACCTGACCTCGTGGATTCTACGGAACTACGAGGAATTTTTGTGAGAAGTCAATCTTTATGATGCTATCCGGGGTACCAGCCACGGGTTGCCCGTTAATAAGCCATTGTTCATGGCCCTTCTGGAGATGTACAATCATCGGACAGGGACTTTCTTCACCCCTGTAGGGGAATTGGGACTCGCTCTTTACGAGATGTATGCTGTCTTCAAGCTCCCTTGGGGAGACGAGCCCTTCGAAGCGTACACTCCGACGAATGAGGAGTTCCAGGATTTAGACCGACGATTCCCAGGTTTTGTCGCTGTATATCAAGAACTATTGTGTCATCATAGCACCTGTCACCGAACGGCTATCTAGAAAATGACAGCTCGGAAGGGGACGCTCCCCATACCAAATCTTGGGTCTCATACCTTTTCAAATTCAGCGCTGCTGGCCGGGTTACTTCCTGGGATCGTCAAACTCCTAGGGAAGTAGAGGACTTGGTGTTGACTGCTAGGAGGTCGAAGTCCAAAAGTGACAAATTTGGGAGCCAGATTGACTCCTTCAGCTATTTTTATTATAGTACCCGACGGCTGTCAGAGAAGGCACTCTTAGCGGGTTTTTTAATGGTATGGTTGCGCAATTGTGTGGTCTCAGGAGGGGCAGGTTCTATCGAGAGGATCAGTCGCCACTTCATTCTCCCTGCCGTGAAGTTGGCCTTTGGGGTCAGGCTGGCTCTTCTTCCTGCTATGGTGTGCATTATTCAGCATGGTCTCCGTGCCTTCTCGTCCAAGGTCATTGCTCGTGATGTGGCAATGAACTTTGAACGTATAGAACTGCCTTATTATTACTTGTTGGGATAGCTGTTGTTGCATTATCAGTCTTTGATGAGGCCTGGGACGGGGGATGGCGTTACGGACGACGACGCTTTTCTTTTCAGGTATCACCATCAGCCTTGGGAATGTAGTACCATGCCGGCGTGTCGGAGGATGTTGGAGAGGGTGGACGGATATAATTTCTTCGTGTCCGCTCCCCGTTTCACCGACCAAGAAGTGAGGAGTGTTCATGTTGATGGTATTGGACCTCCTCATTTCTTACCTGAAAAGATGCATTTCTGGCTGCGTAATATTCGCCCGGCACATTTAGTTTACCGCAATCGCAACACTGTGTACTTAGAGCCCTACTTGCCCGGTAGGTTTGCCCGTTAATTTGGGTATAGTCAGCTATTCCTCGGGCGTCCCAGTTCCTACCTGGGATTTAAAGGTAGCATTCTTGATGGTATTAGGGCATGGAGCTACTATGACACTTGTCATACTCGAACTAGCTTCTCGGTTCCTGCCGCAAACATGATAGGGGAAATCTTGCATATGGCAGCCTTATATCATGTTACGGCAAATCCTCCTCCCCTCGATTTTGATCCGAGGACTACCTTCATCGTGGGCACTCGCCTGGCGGAGAAGGCTATGGTGTCGAGGGCAAAGAAGAAAGGGGCGAATAGAGTTCCTACGCCCGATTCCGAGTCCTTCGACACAATTGAGGAAGACAATGAGCGGGACGACGAGGACTCTCGCTCTTCTTGTGACGAGGCAACGGCGGGTCAGCCTTCCGTCATGGCAGATGAGAAGATGACGGATCAATCTTCAGTTGTATTAGATGAGGCGGTAGACCAATTGCTATCTGTACCGGAGGTAGTGCGGGTAGAACTACCGCCTGTCGTGCCTGGTCCCTCACGTAAGCGAGGCAGGCGTGAGTCTACTGGCGGAGGAGTAGCCTTTTCTGTGAAGAGAGCGGCGGTCGGACCCCGTAGGCTACTTATTACGGAGAGGGGTGAGGATACAGACGATGTTCCGGAGGTAAGGCTAAGTCGGAGCCATCTCTTTGTTGTAGTATTTTTTTCTCTTGGAGATATAACTTAATCATTTTTCTTTGTAGGCGTCTGATGAACCGTCCTCTCCTGAACCGTCTACTGCCCCTGGAGTTGATCCGGCCCTTGCTGCTTTGATTAGCGACATGTGTGCCGCGGTCCTTTCTGCGGGGCCTCTCTCAGTGGCGGCTGGAAGCTCCCAGGTTGCTGAGGCCTCGGCCTGGGGTGATGAAGGTTTCCTCGGGCCCGTCTCCGAGATCGCTGAACTTCAGCAAGGCGACGTCGATCTCGTTGCATCCCTTCCCGAGGGTGCAGGGGCGGAGGAGCCTATTATACCTGACTCGGAGACTGTTGGTGAAGAGGCTGCGATGGCTGTAGGCGAACCTCAGCCTCCACACTCCTCCACTGGTAAGATAAGCCAAATATTGACTAGTGAGGGGGCTTATTTGCTTTATCAACATATTCTCCGAGTCAAATCGATTCATGGTTGCCTTGGCCCTACAGGTCCTGACCCTTTACTTCCCACCGCGGATGTTCTTGGGGAAGGCTCGGCCTGCCGTGATCTGGAAGAAAGGAGCGTTCCCTCTCCTTCGTCGTCTCATGTCGAGGGGCCTCCTGCCAACTCCGGGCAGATGGGAATGGAGCTGGCGATGGTTTTCACCTCGTCCTCTGCTGATCATACGGCTCCGGAGATTGACCTCTCGACCCTGTCGAGCATTCAAGTTCTGCGGGCCACTGAAGAGGAGTTGGCCGTTGTTCATGTGTCCTTTCGTGCGGATTTTGTTTCTCTTGTGGCAGGAGCGGCAGATTCTGTTGCGTCTTCTTCAGCGTTGCCAGCTACACTCCCATTGATACCGGCTTCCTCGGAGGCTCTGGACGAGGTGACGCAGGATGTGGTCGACAGCTTCTATCGCCACTTAAAAAGGGGCGTAGATGCTACTATAGAACGGGGGACCCTTTTCTCTCTATCTCTCCGGTGCGCTCGGGGTCAGGTTGCAACTTTGAAGTCCCTTCCTGGCGGGGTGGGGTTGGCTACACTCCTGGAGCCTAAGTTGGCAGAGGCTGATCAGCTTGTGACCCAATTGCTGGCGATACGACAGGCGGGTTTGCCTACTGCGATTGAGCGGGAGCGGGGCTTCCTCATTGCTGTTCGGGATAGGATCAAGCTCGCTCGAGATACTGCCGGACCAGTTGTACAGGGAGACCTTGACAAGCTCTCCGCTTCGTATGACAGGCTGGGTCGTCGGAGTCAGGCTTGTCGTGCTAGGGAAGAGTCTGCTTCTCGTGGAATTGCTGACACGAAGGAGCAGATTCTCGCACTCCAGAAGGAGTTGGCCTTCTTAGAGTCAGAGCTGAAGGCTGCTCAGACGGAACAGGAGTCAATCGTTCGGGAGGCCGAGAAGGTTTCCTGATCTTCTGTTAACCTGGAGCGGGCCTTTAAGAGATTCGAGGATAACTGGCAAGCCCATGCTCAACTGGAGGACGAGGCGGTGCTGACCCAAGAGGCGGAGCATCGAGCTACCCAGAGGTTTGAGCGGTCGGTTGCCTTGCTGACGGACCGTCTCAGGGCATTATATGCCCCGGAGCTGTGATCAGCTTTCTGTTTTCTTTTGCTTCTCTTTTTTTTTTCTTTTTTTGTAAGGGATGTGATCCCAAATGATGTAGCACTTTGAATTTTGAATAAATAAGCATGTTTCAACTCATCTTCTCTTTCTTGTACTTGTGACGTTTGTGGAATTGGACTTGCTGGGGGATTATTTGTGGACCTGTTACCCTAGGCGTACCTTGGTTTTAGGTACGGATAACAAATTTGTTCAGGATATCCGGAACAGCCATGGCAAAGTGGTCATGGATGCTCTCGGTATTGGGAAAAAGAATGTCGTAGAGCAGCTGGGCTCCCGGGGTATAGTAAGATGGTGGATTTATGCTAAGAAGCTTAGCAAAGGATATTTGTGGACCTATTATCCTTGGCGTACCCTGGTTCAGGATACGGATAATGGGATAAAAGGAAACCAACATATTTGCTCAGAGGTTATGAGAACATGGCAAATATGAGGGTTTTACCGTAGAATCTTCCTGCTCAGAGGTAATGAGAACATGGCAGTGAAGACTTTACGGAAGATATTCGTGGTCACTAGCGGACATTTGTGGTCAACGGAGGACATTTGTGGTCAACAGAGGATATTTGTGGTCAACAGAGGACATTTGTGGACCTATTATCCTTGTCGTACTCCGATTGTGGGTACAGATAATAGGTTGAAAGGGGACCGACATACTTGCTCAGAGGTAATGTGGACATGGCAAGCATGAAGGTTTCTTCGACGGAGCCTTCCCACTCAGAGGTAATGAGGACATGGCAGGAGTGGGCTCAATGAAGAGAGGGTACATAGAACGACTCAGAGGTAGGAGAACGTGGAAGTTTTATGCGAGGGGGCGATTTGTTTTTGGTGGAAGTGAAAATGACTCAGAGGTAATGAGGACATGGCCGTTTCGGAAATTTGTGGATCGATTACCCTTTTTGTGTACTTGGAGCGCGGATAGTGGATCATAAGGGAGGATCTCTTCCAGGAAGAAAGTTCAGAGGTATAATCATACGTGACTTACTATCTGAAAGAGTGACCAGAATGTGAGTTCAGAGGCACCAGCGGGTACATGACTCGGTAATCTGAAATGTTGTGGATGTGAGTTCAGCGGTACCAGCGGGTACATGACTCGATAATCTGAAATATTGTGGATGTGAGTTCAGCGGTACCAGCGGGTACATGACTCGATAATCTTAGAGAGAATATCGTTTATACATAATATTTCTTCAGGAACTTGCCGTTGACGGACAACATGAGCAAGTCTCCGTTTTATTTTGCGAGGCGGTAAGCACCGTTGGAGAATACTGTCTCAATAATAAATGGGCCTTCCCACTTTGGCTGGAATTTGTCGGCGGTCTTGTGTGTCATGACCATCGGCCTCCGGACTGCCAGGACGAGATCGCCCACCTGGAATGTTTTGATTTTTACCTTCTTGTTGAAGGCTCCAGAGATGCGTGCTTGGTATAGTTCAATTCTTTGCTGAGCCAGGAGGCGCTTTTCATCTAAGGCCTCTAACTCTTGTAGCCGACGTCGGTAGTTATCATCCGCCGTCAACTGATATGTGAGGGCGACGCAAAGTGAGGGGATCTGAGTCTCTAATGGGGGAACTGCCTCGCTCCCGTATACTAAAGAAAACGGTGTATTCCCGGTGGCTGTTCGAACTGTGGTGCGATAAGCCTATAAGCATTCGCCGAGCTTCTCGTTCCAGTCGCGTTTGTTGGAGGAGACAAACTTCTTGAGGAGCTTGATGATTGTTTTGTTGAATGCCTCTGCCAACCCGTTCGCTGCTGGGTTGTACGGTGTCGAAGCGACATTCTGAATACGGTACTTATCGCAAAACCGATAGAATGCGTGGCTTGCAAACTGCAGACCATTATCATGGATGATCCTTCGGGGCAGTCCAAAGCGGTAGATGACGTGATGCTTAAGGAAGCTGATCACGTTTGAAGTATTAACTTCTGCGAGTGGGACAGCTTTCGCCCATTTGGAGAAGTAATCAGTGATCGCGAGTATGAAGCGATGTCCTCGGGAGGAAGGTGGGATGATTGGACCAATAATGTCCATTCTCCATGCTTCGAATGGCCATGCCGCCACTGTCGGATGTAGAAACTCGGACGGTTGGTGAATGAAGTCCGCGTAGACTTGGCAGGCTTTGCATTTTTTAGCGTAATCTATCGTATCTGCCACCATTGTGGTCCAATAGTAGCCCATTCGGCGAAGGCGGTCTTGCAGTTTTGGGCCAGGCTGGTGGGCCCCGCAGATACCGTCATGAGCTTCTCGTACGGCTTCTTTGGCTTCTGCGTTTGACAGACACCGAAGCAGTAATCCGTCGTAGGAGCGGCGATACAGAATTTTTGTCTCTGTATCGTAGAAGAATCTGAGAGAACGCCGTCTGATGGAAGTGGCTTCCTTTGGGTTCTCGGGCAGGATGTCGTAGATGACAAAGTCGATGAATGGTTGTCTCCAATCTGGGGCATCATCGATCGTCTGGGCGGAATAACTCGCCACGAAATGAACATTGTTCTTGGGACAGACCAGTTCGTGGCCTATCACATCCACTGATTGGCGATCATAGTTCAGAACTGCTAGGGAAGCGGCAAGACCAGCTAGGGCATCGGCTTCAATATTTCGGAGTCTGGGGATATGCTCGATGAAGAACCCCTCGATTGACGAGATGACATCGATCGCTATTTGGTGATAGGGGATCATGTCTTCGTGGCAGACTTCGTATGAGCCCCGGATCTGATTGACGATTAACTGAGAATCACCGTATGCTTCAAGATATTCTACCCCCAGCTCTCTTGCAAGTTGGAGGCCAATGACCAGAGCGTTGTACTCGACCACATTATTAGAGTAGGGCTCTGTGAGGGAGTAAGCGCGGTTAATCACCAATCCGGAAGGGGAGATCAGCACTACCCCGACTCCGACGACTATATTTCCTTTAGGTCCGCTCCTTGAAGCACCGTCGAAGAACATTCGCCATATATTACCGTGAGAGGTTGCATGCGAGTCGGCAACCTCATCTGGGATCTCTTTATATATCCTGGAGGACTCCGAGCCTGGGTGGGCTGCTAAGAAGTCTGCCAGGGCTTGACCTTTGACTGCCTTTTGGGGGACGAAGATCATATGATAAGGGGACAGCAGTATTGCCCATGTAGCGAGGCGAGAGCTGAGTGCCCCTGGTTTAGTCATGAGGACCCTGAGAGGATTAACTCATGAGATCACATGTATCGTTTGTCCGGTGACGTAGTGTCGCGTTTTCTGAATGGCGAACACCAGGGCGAGGCATTCCTTCTCCACAGCGGTGTATCGGTGCTCTGGCCCAATCATCATTCGGCTGAGGTAATATATGGCTTGTTCATGGCCTTCATCAAGGTGCCTCTTCGACTTTTCGTATAGGCAGGAGTCCGAGTAGTAAGATTCGACCCCTTTGAAGGAATCGATGTCAGCAAATTTCGTCTTTACAAAGCAGTGTTTGTCGACATATTTGAAGCATTGGTGTAGCGTGGAAGGTACGATCATGTAATCATGTATCCATGGGCGCCCCAAGAGGATGTTGTAAGAAGTATCTGCATCTATGACGTAGCAGGTGACTTCGGATTGGAGGTCGCCAATTTGATACTTTAGACGAATCTTTCCAATAGGGTAGCTCCTATCCGAATTGAAACCGCTGATGGCGGTACTTGTAGGCGTCAGGCGATGCATTGGGATGCGGAGATGATGTAGCAGACCCTTCGGGATGATGCTTATAGAAGAGCCAGGATCTATGTGCATTCGATCTACCTTCACGTCGTCGATGTATCCCGTGTAGTATAGCGGGCGATCGTATAGGTTGGTTTTGATGAGCATGTCCTGCGGAGTGAAGACGATGTTGGGCATTGCTCCCGTGTAGGCACTGTCTTGGAGATCCACAGGTGAGTCCTCCCCGGTGAGGTTGGATTGAGCCAGATAGACATCGGCATTTTGGAGTGCTTCGCTTAATGCAATACGAACGTCCTTAGAGAGCCTTAGGAGTTCGTACAGTGACAACTTGGCCGGTGTGTTAGCCAATTGTTCTAAGATGTTAAAGTTGTAGGGCCTCTCTAGCCCTTAGGATGCCTCTTTTCGGAGGGATTTGTCGAAGCGAGTCTCCCTCGGCCTAGGCTTGTCGGTCGTCGAAGGCTGAGCCGGTCCCGGAGCATCAGTTGTAGTGGGTTGATGATTTTCGGCTGGATTGTCAACCACAGGTTGGGATTGCGCTCCGGACCGCGTGACGACGGCTGTAGCTTCCTCGTTGTTTGTCGAGATTGTGTGGCAGGTCCTGACTTTTCTACTTTTCTTTTTGTTGGTGGAAGAGGGTGTGGGCCGAGTCACTTCTGACACCAAGTCTGGATGGATCCACATGACCTCCCCTCGTGATGTGGTGAGGGGCACTAGACCGGCAGCCTGATCTCGGGAAGGTAGGAGATTGGTAATCTCTATTGTCGCTAGAGGGACGGGGACCACCCCATCTTGAGTCTCCGTCGGCGAGAAGCTGCCGAATTGTACGGACACCATATTGGCCGCCACGGTTACCTCTTCAAAATCGATGGCCAGAGCGTTCGAATCGATGAGGTTCTGGATGTACCGTTTTAGCTGGTAGCAATCGTGTGTAGCATGATGAACATAGCGATGATAATGGCAGTACTTTGGATTCTTCATCTCTGCCGGCCGTAGTTCCCGTCTTGGTGGATGAAGCTGAATTCTGTCCCCTTGTATGAGCATGTCCAAGATGGGCTTGACGTGACTGTCTTCGAAGGAGTAAGTGATTTGCGGCCATTGTTTGTCTGCGGGCTTCGGCTCAGGTTTTTGTGCTGTATCGGCCACCATAGCCTGTTTTCCCTTGCTGTCCCGATTGTTGGAGGGGCTACCCCCATTATCGTTGTTGGGACGCTTGCCCTTCTTTTTTCCTTCCGAGATATGCAATTCCAGTTGGCGAGCCTTCTTCAGTCGTTCTTCGGCGCTTGTGGCGCTGATGATGAACATCTTTCAATCTTTGAATTGACTTTCGCCCATCCAGAGACTGATCGTTGGAAGCAGTCTATTTTGGCAAATTTCAATCAAAGAGGAATCTGGATTTCCGGAGGGCAGCTTCATGGCAGTTTGGCAGAACCGCTCAATATAGTTCCTTGTCAACTCCTTCTCCCCTTGGACGACGTCTATGAGGGTGGACATGGTGACGTCCTGCCCTACTTCGTAGAATCTCTCCAAGAACAGGCGCTTGAAGTCGGCGAAGGAGTGGATGCAGTTGTCTGGCAGATTATGATACCAATCGAAAGCGACTCCTTCCAATGCCCCAATGAATAATCGCGTGAGGATAGCATCATCATGGGGCAGATGGTCGGTGGTGACCTCGAAGTAAGTGATGTACCGACTTGCGGAGGTCTTGCCATCATACGGGTTGATATTGAAAGGCTTATATTTTGGTGGGAATGGCACATCCCTCCATTCGGCAGGGTATGGTTGCCGCATTCTGAGGTCTTGAGCATTTTCTCGGGCATGGAACATGGCTCGAAGCTCCTGGACCTCTCTTCTTACTTCTCGGGCCTCATCTGTCGCGGTAGGGGCTATTATTTCGGGAGGATTATTGCCCGGGTTTGGTGCCGCTGAGTTCGAGTCCACATTGACCGCGGGACCCGTGCTTGTTTGGCCAGGCGTTCCTCCTTGGAGAGTTGGAAGAGCGACTTTGATTTCATCTACAGACTTGACCAAGGCCTGCAGTATAGCCTCTAAAGTGTCGATGCGTTGGCGATCACTGGAACCACCTTGGTTGCTGTCCGTCATGAACACCGTCTTTACATGAGGAGTGATGGAAGGAACGGTGGAGGATGTGCCCTTCGAGTCATACCCATACACCGAGAAGTCATCGGGGTAGGTGGGAATGTTCTCTTCGGGCTCGAACTCGGAGGGAACGGTATCCCCAGCCTCAGAGCTTGCTTCGTCTTGGGAGTCGTGGATGTCCTTGGGGACATCAGCGTCTGTTGTACCTGATGGGAGAGTTGTTTGTCCGGGCTCGGCTCCTTGAAACATCGGATTGTTGTGGATGTTCGGAGGAGTGCTACCCCCAATTTCTACGACCCCCAGCGGGGTAGATGATGAGTTTCCCATTGCAGCAGATTTTGTATTTGAACGGGTGTATTGGAATATTCCGGTGGAGGACAGCCGTTTAGACGACAGTTTCTTAGCTGCAGTGGTTGATATCTTGGGGCTAGAGATGCTTTTCTTCTTTCCCCTTCCCTCGGCGGGGATTTTCTGAGTGGAATTGCAGGAGACAACAGGAGGTGCCTCGTCTTCTGAGCTCGGATGCTGTAGTCTTTGGAAGATTGACGGCCGATCTTCCGTTGCTGCCTCGTTGTTGCAACAGCAGTTGACGATGATTTGGGTGCAATGATGTCCAAGAGAGGACTCTTTGCACGCTGAGGCTCCTTCTCTTTCCTTGTGCTTGTGGACGATCGCCTCACGCAGGTCAGAGGAACCACTTTGTCCTTCTACCGCCGGGGGCTGGACTCGAGCGGTTCTATACAACTTTCCATTAGAGGCCCGTGTGATAATCAATGGGACGCCCCGATAGTTAGAGGTTGGGACAGCTGTCTGGGCTTGGTGAGCCCACGCTGCCCTAGACTTCCTCCTTTTAGCACTTGCGGGTGCGTAATAGGAGGAGTCCAAGTTGAATACCACAGAGTCTGGCTTATCATCCAGAGAACCATCAGGGTCAGGACCGCATGAGAGACAGTCGAAGACTGATCGAGAGAAGCGTGGAACGGACGCTATGTGGCTAGAATTGGGTACCGTGCAGGCTGTCTGCATGCGGTTGTCTTCTGCCGTTGGATGAGTTGTTTTTATGCGGCTAGGAGTCACGACCGTGCCGGCTGGCCGCGTGCGGTTGGCAATTGTGGCCGCATGGGTTTTCTGCAAGCGATTGACTTTCTTAGCGGCATGAGTTTCATCCACGTGGTTGGCAACTGTAGCCGCATAAGCTATGCGGCTGACAGATGTGGCCGCATGAGTTTTCTCCATACGGCTGGCGGATGTAGCCGCATGAGCTTTCTCCCTGCGGCTAATACCCTTATGCGGCTCGGGTCTCATTGAGTTCCTCTTTGTCCCTGCAAGTCCAGCATCATAGTGTTTTCTTCTGCCGGACTTGGGGACAGCAGAGTTGTCTACGGTCTGAAGTGGGGCCGCAGGAGAGTCTTTCTTGCCGTCTTGAGCAACAGAGGATATCCCATCGAGGGCTTGGAGAGGAGCAAATGATTTTGGCCTCCACTCTTTGCGAGCCTTCGTGCCGTGGGTGCGCTTCTGGACCGGGCCAGCGCTTCCTTCGGAGAGCATCTCTTCAAATGCCTGTTGGTCGAAGCGGACGACCATCTTTTGTTGCGTGGAGCCAAGTTTGGCTGCATCCGATTGCGTCACCAACTCCTCAGCCGTGGAGAAGTTAGTCCCCAGCAGAGTCGCCATCGTGTTTGCCATTGATTGTAAAAGTACAGAACAGTTTTATGGAAGGACAGAACTTAGACTCACAATACAAACTCGCTTGTACAAAGGAAGCCTAGGGACGAAAACCTAGGTACAGCAATCTAAGTACAATTGTTTATTTTAGATTCTGGGGGGTGACGATAGAGGCTCGGGAAGGCGACGGCAGCCCTGCCTTACTCCTTGGACGATCGGTATGCAGCCTTGGCTCCTGTGAAGAGATGGTTGGCGTTGATGAAGAAATGCTCTTCTTGCTCTCCTCGTGTTGCTCTTCTGACTTATCTCTTTCTTTGTGTATTTTCTCTCTGATTATTAGGGGGAAGCTCTCTCTGTCTATCTCCTTCTGATCGTGTATATCTTTTTATAAGGGAATGGCACCTTGCTATTTATAATAGTGGGGGCATCATTAGGGTTTGGATGATTACCCATTCTCAAAGTGGCGGCGGCCTGGTAAATGATCAATCTGGACCATTAATCTTGAGCATGAAGGATCTGGGCCATAAATGGGGATAGTATTGAATCCTGTGAATGATTAATGTCGATTGCTTTAAATCTTCATGATTGGTTGTGTCAAGCTTGGATTTCTCACCACGTGTCCCATTGGCTTGATCATGAATGATATGACCTGATCTCATTAATTATGAGGATAACGTTAAATATAGTCATCGGGATCTGGTAAATCTCTGATTGATCTGCATCCCATAATCATCCTTGCCACCAGCTGTCAAGTCGTAGGGGCCATTGAATCTCTGCCACGTGTCTTAATGGTGGACCCTATCAGAACCGCATGATATCCATGAACCGCATGAGACAGCGTCTCAGTGAGCCGCATAGGTATAGTACTTGCGAGCCGCATGGGATAGTTTCTCGGTGAGCCGCATAGGTATAATACTTGCGAGCCGCATGGGATGGCTTCTTGGTGAGCCGCAGGAAGGTGATTCTCACCAGCCGCATGAAGCTGTTCTTCACTGGAGCCGCATGGGAGTAGCCACGTGTCAATCTCGGATTGTGTCAGAGATTTTCTCCTATTCCTAAAGAGTCTGTCATTATGACAGGACTATTATGACACTTCATGTCAGAGCCGTCAGCTGTCAAATCATGCAGAGCATTGAATAGGGTCATTACTCGATGGCCAGCTCTGTGAAGGGGTCCCATGGGGACACGTGGTGTTGATCGAGCCGCATATCTCTGTTGGTCGTATGTGAGCCGCATGTACTTCTAAACCGCATGCGACTAGGGGGCTCTTTGAACCGCATAGGACTGTCCCTAAGTAAGCCGCATGGACTCTCCTGCCCCGGGCCGCATGAGACTAAGAGTCTCTCTGAACCGCATGGGACTGCTCCTGTATGAGCCGCATGGGGTTCTCCTGTTCCGAGCTGCATAGATCATCATTCTGATATTTTCCATGCTTCTACATGCGCATCACCAAGAACCTCAGTACATCTTATAGATGTTACTTTGTTAAAAGCAACAACCATGCATCGGTTGAACAAAGCTTCAACGCTTCAACAAACACTCATCCGAAGAATGAGTGACCACATACATCAGAAAGAAAAGCTTCAGCACATCTACGAGGTAAAACTCCAAAAAGTGACCGTATATGTGCATCAGCAGAGCAGGGAGTCAAAGTTTATTACCTGCAACAAGTGGTCGTACGTCGCTATAAACTACAACACCAACGTTCAGTAAGTCATCAAGATCATTGGCCTCAGAAGCAGGCAACTTTCCTTTAGCCTTCTTGGAGCTTGTTGCAGGTGCTTTTGGGGTTCTTAATTTCTTGGGAGCCATGGCAAAAAAAATTAGGGTGAAACCACATCAGTGAAAGAAGACGAAACACTTTGTGATCAAGGAAACTCTTCGAACAACGTGGGAACGAAATGTTTGGATCATGACGACCGTTCCCTAGAAATGAGGAATTAAGATCAGCTTTAATGAAGCGACGTCTCAAGGCATTTAATGCGGAAGCCTAAACATGACGACAGCCTGTCAGCAGGCATGCCAAGCATTCGTTCGAAAAGGACACGTCTCATGCTTATGTTCAAAGTATTCCGAGCTTGATTCAAGTTTGAAACACTTTGAAGGGGATTTTGTAGAAGCATAAAAATGTACAGATATTGTCAAAAACGCAGATAGGTGTTCCTACTACCCACCCAGCTTCACAAAAGTGCAGGTGACCAAACGTGTAGACAGAAAAGACAAAGTCACATAACAGAGTAGATCAAAAGGAGTGCCTTTTATTTAAAATTATGGCTACAAGGATCTATTACAGACTCTACATGATTACATGAAAAGAACTAAAAAACTCCTAAAGATAAGATCTACAAAGGGGTTAATCTTCATAGTATGATCGTCATGGACAAACACAAAAAATACCTCAAGGGACTATGGATAGAACATGTGAATACAGTCGCCATCAAAGTCTGCTCCCATGTGGCCCCAGATGCGCAGCCCCCTTCAGACGTACAGTCTCGCCAGAGAAAACCACTTCACAGCCAGACACAGAAAAACTCCAATATGGCTAATGAAGCAGTTATTGGCCCAAGCGAGAACTCAGTCCACAACACGATGGTTGGCTCTGTTCAAAAGCATATCAGCTTCTGCGGCTCTTCGAGCATAACGAAGGCACACAACTGCTGATGAGCGGGGCAAAGCACAACAGAGGACTCATCGGGTGGAAAACCAATCCTAACCCCGTATTTTGAACCTCGAAGACCTCCAAAATGTCGCCCAGGTTCAAACTCCTTATGCTGGACATTCGGGTACTTCTCAAGACCAGTTAGGTGTTCTCCTATAAAGACATAACCTCTTTGAATAAAGGAATCCACAACCATTAGCCGACTTGTGCAAGGCCAATGGTCGTCCAAAGCTAAGTCAGGATCAGACATAATATTTGGAGAGGAAGATGACTCTTCAGAAAAACTCCCCCTTATATAAGGAGAGTGTGGTCCAAACTCCAGGGCATGGGGCCGTCGGTCAAAGACTTCCAAATTAATGGGTTGAACCTAGGGCTCAGCATAATGAATCTCACTTAATAGGTTCATTTTACTAAGTCCTAGGCACTAACTTCTTAAATTCCCCAAAATAACGACGATAATTAAAAAAGGGAAAAACTGACCCGTCCATAAAGAAGAGCAGTTATGAAATGCTCTTAATGACTTCAACAAAAAGATTAGCTCCTCCGATCCAGAAGCGAAGATACCTCACTGTGCCCTCTCTTCGACTCAGAAGCGCAGATAGGTCATTTCTTCACATAAGAGCCCTCACTTCAGTCTAAAAAGCGTAGAACCTTCAAACCCATTAGCAATGTGCCCTCTTCAACCCAGAAGCGTAGAGCCCTCACTTCAGTCTAAAAAGCATAGAGCCTCCACTTCAACCCAGAAGCTCAGCCCATTCAACGGCCTCCTTCATCTGACACTTTGGTGACACTATTGCCTGAAGCAAAGCCAACTCGTCATCCTAAAAGCACAGAGGCTCCAAAATGTGGCCTGCTTGTCGCCCAAAAGTATAGAGGCTCTGTTGTCTTCAAAATACAACCTATTCGTTGCCTAAAAACCCAGAGGCTCTGTCATCTTCGAAACACAAATCTACTCGCCGCCCAGAAGCACAGAGGCTCCATCGTCTTTGAAACATAGCTTACTTGTCGCCCAAAAGCACAAAGGCTCCGTCGTCTTCAAAAAAACGGTCTACTCGTCGCCTAGAAGCGTAGCAGCACTGAAACTTCTCTAGAAGCGCAGACAACATGGTCCCACCCAATCGGTTTGTTTAAGCCACCGCTCTTAAAAATAAGCCATAGGTTGATTCTGTTGATAAGAGCAATATCTTATCAGTTGGTTTAAAATCACGGATAAGGACAAAGCTTATTTTTATGGATGAAGGCCATATCCAATCGGTTTGTTTAAACCAATGGCCTCCTAAGATAAGACAAAATCTGACTCTGTGGTGGAATCCAAGATCTACTCGGCTTCACCTGAATAGAAGACTTTGAGCAATAGAAACACACCATGTGCCTTTTTCTTCGGTTATGTTGATAACCCCCAGAGATCTCGATAAAGGGGAATTTTAACATCCGTCACGTGTCAGGTCAGCAGTAGTCCTCACTGTGCAATGATAGCAGATTCTTCTGTCTCAAATACTAAAAGCACAACGCATATGTGCCCCCCTTTCCTATAAATAGAAGGAGTTTTCCTTCGATAAAGAGGCTTTGAAATCTTTAACTTCGGCTTCCTCTTGATTGGTAACCCTAGAGTTTCAATCACCAGCACCAGAAAGCCAAAGCAAGTTCAACTCGTCGTCAGATCGTCAACGGTATAAAGGAGCCACTTTTGTGCTCGATCATTACCGCCATACTTTTCCAGAAACTTTGTGCTTAGATCTCCTGTATAGGAATCAATTGTACTCTTTTTACATTTAAAATACAAAAAGTTCATATAACCTTTTGTCATGGCAAACACTGACCTATAATAATACATTATATTTAATATTCTATATCAATATACCATATATTAATTATATGTGTATCTACGTCTCCTAGTTGCCACAACGTTGTTACGACACTATATCTATTATATAAGTACATATAAGTACCAAATCCTCTCATAAATACTTTACAATTATAACAAAATAATATATTTAAATTCTAGAATTTATCTATAAATACTTATATATTACTATAATTATATTTTTAATAGAGGAACTCTTTCACAAGAGGTCCTATGTCAATGCCACATATGACTTCCTCAATTCGATCCATTAATTTAGTCCCGAAACAATGACTAAATAAAATTAATAAATTCTATAGAAATCCAAAAAATTACTTAAAATTGTATTTATAATATAAACCTTGCACAACGTAAAGTTTAATATGGATTCATGGAGTTTTGACACTTTTGGACACAAGGTAAGCATAATTTTTCGGAGTTCGGTGACACAGCAAATGTCATAAATTTTTAAAAATAACAAACGGATGCAAAATCTAACTTACAAATATGCTCCGAAAAGGTTTTGATGTCTAGATTCTGATATAAAAAGGTTAGAAACTGATCTTAGATAGGTAAAAAATGGCTCACAAAAGAATTCATCGGTTCTGGACACCATGTCATAGAATCGACGCCACAGGCAAACCGCTTGGAACTGGAGGATCCGGCGATCAGAGATTGGAGTAGACATACAAAGGTAACTCTCAAATTTGGTACGATGAGAAATGGATAAAAAAAGTTGGTGAAACATCATCTACAATTCGACTAACCTGCTGCAACGTTTCAGATTTTGATTCGACAAAGTTTCGGCCCAAATAATGCATCGTGCACCTCTCTAACGGCCGCAAGGTTGCTCCTACAGTTGCTAGAGTAGAACAAGACATTGTTGGGGTCACATGAGTGGTGGTGATGGTGCAAAAATTGAGGAAAATTAGAATTTTGAGAAGGAAAGGGGGTCGGCTATGGGGGGGTCGGTTATGGTCGGTCGGCCTTGGAGTGGTGGCCACTCGGTCTGGGGGGTAGTGGAGTAGTCGGCAGTTATGAGAGAAGGGATGGTTAGGATTTGATACATATATATATTATTAGGGCATGGGCTTTGGTTTGATCTAATTTGGATATGATTTGGTTCTCCAAAGTATACTATTAGTAATAGGTTTCCTAATTTGGATAGTGGTTTGACCAAGTCAAAGATATAAGGGAATATTGCATATGGCTGCAATTTAATCTTTAAAATTCTCTTAAATACATGTATACTTCGTTTTGGTAATCCTGATTAGGCTCTAACTAGTAGGGTTGACTAGGTTAAGGTCTGAGTAGCATTACTAGTCAAATTGGACCCAAAAATCAATTTAATGAAGTCTCATGTGCTATTTGCAAAAAGTAGCACATGGAAACTCAATTGGATGGTACACCCTAGGCATGGGGATTGTAGACTCAAAATAGGTTGAAACCATATATTGGGTCGTACGGTTTCGATCTATATCAAGTCCCAGAATCAAATTAGAAGTTGGACCTAGAATTACGATAAATGATCAAATGGCCTAAGTTGACCCAAAATTGTGTGAAGCCAAAAGAATATTGGAGAACAAATTTGAGTAGGACATGATATATTAAATTGAAGGTGGACGAGTCTAGATTTCCAATATAGAATTGGATTTGAGAAAACAATATTTGTTATGCTTCAAAAGTCAAAGCTACGGTAAACTACTAACATGTCATTATTAACTTTAATATTAAGTATCCATATAAAATAATTAAAAATAACTAAAAATAAAATCCAAATATTAGGGGCTTACAACCTACCTACCTTAGGAAATTTTGTCCTTAAAATTAAAAATAACATAATTATATAGAAAAATCTTATCATATGAATAATTAGGCTAAGACTTACCGGCATCTACGAACAAATGGGGATAACGCTCACGCATAGAATCTTCACGCACCCAAGTTGATTATCCCAGAGAATGGTACCTCCATGCATCACAAACCAGTCTAATCGTCTTTCCTCTGAGCGTCTTCTTACTCGTATCCAAGATACCTATCGGTTGCTCCTCATATAATAAATTGGGTCCTGCCATGATCTCAGAGTGATCGACCACATGACTGGGATCAATCACATACCTCCTCAACTGTAAGACATGGAACACATCATGCACTTCCTCTAGTGATAGAGGTAATGCAAGATGATATGCCAACTCTCTTACATGCTCAATGATATCAAACGGTCCAATATATCTTGGACTTAAACTTCCCTCTACTCCCAAATCTAATGGTGCCTGAGTTGGTGAAATCCTCAAAAGTACAAGCTCTCCATTCTTGATTTCCAGTGGTCGACAATACGTATCAGCCCAATGCTTCTGTCGGTCTTGAGCTGCCTGAAGATGACTCTGAATCTGCTTTACTTTTTTGACTGTTTGCATCACAAGCTCTGGTCCAAGTATTTGTCGCTCTCTAACGTCGCTCCAATATACGGGTAATCTACACTTCCTCCCATACAATGCTTCATATGGTGCCATTTATATACTAGCTTGGTAACTATTGTTGTAGGAGAATTTTACCAAGTGCAAGTGGTCCTCCCAAGAGCCTCAAAAGTCTAACATGCATGCTCTCAACATGTCTTCTAGGGTCTAGATAGTGCATTCCGACTGACCATCCGTATGTGGATGATACGAAGTGTTGAACTTGAGTCTCGAATCTAGAATCCATGTCCGAGACTATACTAACTGTTACCCCATGAAGTTTCACAATTTGCCTAATGTATAAGTCAGCTAACATCTCGGTGGACTGACCTACTTTTAACGACATGAAATATGCCGCCTTCGTGAGTCTATCCACAATCACCCAATCTGCGTCTTTCCCACTATGACTCATCAAAAATTTGGTAATGAAATCTATAGTAGTATGCCCCAACTTCCACTCAGGGATAGGAAGCAATTACAACATACCTGCGGTACTATGATATTCTGTCTTTACCTGCTGACAGACGAAGCACTTTGCTATGAAGCGTGCAATCTTCCTTTTCATACCATGCCACCAATAATACTGCTTCAAGTCCCGATGCATCTTAGTACTCCTGGGATGAATAGAATAAATAGAACTGTAGGCTTTATCCATCAACTCCTGCCTCAACTCTCCATACAAGTAATGCCTCCATAACTTCAATACAAAGATCACCGCTGCTAACTCTAGATTATGAGTGGGGTAATTCTTCTTATGTGCCCGTAGCTACCTTGATGCGTAGGCTATGACCTTTCGTGTTGCATCAAATCACACCCAAATCCACTACCTGACGCATCACTATATACAACGAATCCTCCCGATCCCGAAGGAAGTGTCAAAATAGATGCTAAGGTCATCCACTTCTTCAACTCTTCAAAAGCCTTCTGATAATCTTCTATCCACTGGAGCTCCTGATCCTTGTGCATAAATTGTGCCATTGGTTCTGCGATCTGCGAGAAATTTTTCCAAACCTGTTGTAATATCCGACAAGTTTGAGAAAACTCCTAACTTCTGCAACTGATGTCGGTATCGACCATGACTCTACGGTATCTATCTTCTTCGGATATACTAAAAGTCCTTCTGCCGAGATAATGTGTCAAGGGAAAGGAACTCTATCAAGACAGAATTCACACTTACTAAGCTTGGTATACAATCTCTCCTTCCTCAATACTTCCAACACAACTCTAAGCTGCTCCTCGATAAAATAAGCTAGGAAGAAAAAAGGATTAAAGTGTTTACTATAGAAGAATTCTACTACGACTAGTTGTACCATTCTATCATATGTATAGTATTATCAACCTATTTAATGATACCCGTCAGTTCACTCCTAGCAATTTCTCTTAATAGGCTCCACTCATCCGATATCCAGGCACTCATACTCAACTCATAATCTTACTAGGACCCATCTCTAAGAAACTTATCCGTTTCTAGCTACCCAACATCACAATCATGCCAATAATCTAGCTTAATTATATTCTATAATATAACTATATGGTTTGTCTATTCTATTCATTTGATAAGTACAAGGTAGTAGGAACCTAAGGCTGGGTCAAACAAACCTATATACCAATCTCAAACAACGGTAGGGTCAAGCAAAGCAGGAAGGTTTGTCAAATTGTTTCCAAGAACGGTATGAGGCTAAACAAGATGCTAGAACGTAGTCTAGGTATGACTCAAGAACCATATATCTCCTTGATTATGTCACATGAAGTTACTGCCACACCAGTATGCATCTGGCTGTAAATAACTTTCTTGTTCAATAATACGACGGATGGCTGCAGTACACATCTGTCATGCAAAATAATATATGTTCTTAAGCTTATCTTGGCCAAATCCATAAAATACTTTCGAATTAACTTTTTACGAAAATACGGAAGAAAATGTCAACATGCATAGGATATGGTTCAATTAGAATTCGAAAAACATATATAGCTATGATGTCGTTATCTAAAGTTTTGCCTCGCCAGTATTTCACTGGCTGCAAAAACTTTGATTCTGTAATACAAGGATAAATATAATTTTTTAAACTTTTCCTTGGACTAATCCATAAGACACTTTCTAACAACTTAGCGGAAAAGAACGAGAAGAATTACTCAGGAAGTCAACAGGGAAGGATATTCAAATCTTGAGTATGGAAGAACACAAAAGCAATCATATTCTGAAGAGTCTGAGAGAAGTCTATAATCCTGTTTGTGGTTGTATTCTCAAGTCCTATTCCTTAATCAGTTGCAGGCTCATAGTAGTATGACTATCCTAGGTATTACCATGACTTATAGATTCTACTATTTTTGCCCCACTTTCTTGATGTGATAGTAAGGGAAGATACGTCCATCACGAAGATTGGCCTTGCTGTCATGAATAAATAAGGATTACGGTAGAACATAATCAAACTGGATGCAAATCGAAAAGTCAAGTAAAAGTTCGAAACGAAGTCAAGAAAGGTATCAAGCATGTAGATGTGATCCTATGGGTCTTTTCTATTCTAATTGCAGGCTCACGTCGGTATAGTAACGTAATCGAAGTAAATTAACGTAGACAAGCATGGGCCATCACAGAAATATGTAACGCCCCGGTCCAAAATACGTAGGACCAGGAATACGAATACATGCCAGCAACACTTCACCGATCGGCCAAACTACACTACAAGCCCATTAGCGAAATACTTAAGCTATAAATCATGATAACATCCCAAAGCACAGGCCACAGCTGCATATATATATATATATATATATATATATATATATATATATATATATATATATATAGTCCACAAAGTGAGCAAGAATAAATAAGGAAATGTCTCAAATATCTAGCAATAAAAGTATTGAAGTCCGTGGGGGTAAAACATCCCGAAACCACAGAGAAAGAAATAAAGTACAAATCAACTACAAGCCTGATGAAAAGAAGAGGAAATAATGTAGCAAGACTAAATATGAAGGTAACATGATCACGAGAAATTCTCTGGCACTATCTCGTTCTCCTATGTCGGTACGTCTCCAGTCTGTGCTCCGGAACCGTAAACCTCCGGGTAGTCTTTTAACTTCGTCTAAGACTGAGAAATAGCCAGGTCCTTAGGAGACTAGCAAGGTGCATAATATACATGCCAAGGTACAGAAATAAAAATATAAACTAAGGCAATCTACTGTATTCGTCTAAGTGCTATGTAAGTGAAATACTTTTCTAGAATACTAGACCCCTTCTACTAAGGCTCACTAGCACCTCAGTAGGATATTGTCCCCAGTACCATGTCGTGGAACCAAGGACAATCAATTCTCAATAGTGATAATCTCTTACTCTGCTACAGAGATAAAGGTCACTAAATAACAGGCCATATGATAATAGGTCTGATATTGTAGTCAAGTTCTTTCCAACACCATGTCTAGAATATAGCAATGTCAAGTTTGTACAGTCATCTCGAAAGTAATAGCAATACTGATAAAGAAATCTAGAATGCTAATATGAGGTCAATACCACAAATAGTCATGTAAACCTCGCATCATAAATGTGTCGGTGTCCTGTGGTCAAACGTGTCAATGGACACATCAGTATGTATGTAATGCCTAATTTCAATACTCGATGTCATTATCACGACATCGGTACCCATCTATAAATGGACACTAAGTATCAACGTCCTACGCATGTAATGCTAATCAAAATGAACAACAAGACAGAAAAGAATAATCTATAACAAAGACGAGGCACACTTGCCTGTAACTGCTGTCTGCGGGTAGGCCTGACCAACTCCAGTGTCCTTGTCGATCATTCCGAGATCACCTATAATAATACATTATATTTAATATTCTATATCAATATACCATATATAAATTATATGTGTATCTACGTCTCCTAGTTTCCACAACGTAGTTATAACACTATATCTATTATGTAAGTACAAATAAGTACCAAATCCTCTCGTAAATACTTTACAATTATAATAAAATAATATATTTAAATTCTAGAATTAATCTATAAATACTTATATATTTCTATAATTATATTTTCAATAGAGGAACCCTTTCACAAGAGCTCTTATGTCAATGCCACATGTGACTTCCTCAATTCGATCCATTAATTTAGTCCCAAAATAATAATTAATTAAAATTAATAAATTCTGTAAAAATCCTAGAAATTAGTTAGATTAGTATTTATAATGTTAAATCTTGCACAACGCAAAGTTTAATACAGATTCAGTTTTGACACTTTTGGACAAAAGAAAAGCAAAATTTTTCAGAGTTCGGTGACACGGCAAATGTCATGAATTTTTAAAAATAGCAAACAAATACTAAACCTAAATTACAAATATGCGACGAAAAGGTATCAATGCCTAGATTTAGACTAAAAATATAAGAGGGTTAGAAACTGAACTTAAATAGGTAAAAATGACTTGCAATAGAATTCATCGGTTCTAGATAACTTGTCGTAGAATCGATGCCACGGGCAAACCGCTTGGAAATAAGAGATCTTGCGATCAGAGGTTGGTGCAGACATATAAAGGTAATGCTCAGATTTGGTTTGAGGATAAACGGATAAGAAAAAGTGGATGAAATATCATCTACAAGTCGACTAACCTGCTATGACGTTTCAGACTTTGATTCGACGAAGTTTCAGCCCAAGTAACGCACCGTGCACCTTTCTAACGGCCACAAGGATACTCCTACAGTTGCTAGGGTGGAAGAGGATGTTGAGGGGGGCATAATTATGGTGATGGCACAGAAATTAAGAAATATTAAGGATTTGAGAAGGAAAGGAGGTTGGCTATAGGGGGTCGGCCTTGGAGTGGTGGCCCCTCGATTTTGGGGGGCATTGTGGAGTAGTGGGCAATTATGAGAGAGGGGATGGTTAGGGTTGGATAGTTATATATATTATTAGGGCATGGGCTTTTATTTGATCTAATTTGGATATGATTTTATTCTCCAAAGTATACTATTAGTAATAGGTATCCTAATTTGGATAGTAGTTTGATTAAGTCAAAGATATAAGGGAATATTGCACATGGATGCAATTTAATCTTTAAAATTCTCTTAAATACATGTATACTTGGTTTTTGTAATCATAATTGGGCTCTAACTAGTAGGGTTGACTAGGTTAGGGTCCGAGTAGCATTACTAGTCAAATTGGACCCAAAAATTAATTTAATGAGTCTCATGTGCCATTTGCAAATAAGTAGCACATGGAAACTCAATTGGATGGTACACCCTAGGCATGTGCATTGTAGACTCAAAATGGGTTAAAACCATATATTGGGACGTACGGTTTCGATCTATGTCAAGTTCCATAATCAAATTTGAAGTTGGGCCTAGAATTACGATAAATGATCAAATGGCCTAAGTTGACCCAATATTGTACGAAGGCAAAAGAATGTTGGAAAAAATTGAGTGGGACATGATATATCAAATTGAAGGTGGACGAGTCTAGAATTCCAATATGAAATTGGATTTGACAAAACAATATTTGTTGTGCTTCAAAAGTCAAAGCTACGGTAAACTACTAACATAGTCTTTATTGACTTTAATATTTAAAATATCCATATAAAATAATTAAAAATAACTAAAAATAAAATCCAAAAATTAGGGGGCTTACATACATATAATTACAAAATTTAGTTTACAAAGGTTTTATAACCAAATGAATTTTGTACATCTTTTAACCAAGTAAAACCAAAATCCTATTATCATTTCCAAACTCTCCAAAAACTAAAAAATAAATTATAAATAATAAGTTATTATATATATATGTGTGTGTGTGTATAATATATATATATATATATATATATATATATATATATATAACGAAATGGTGAGCAACTCTGCTCCTGGGGAGCGCCCGGTGGATGGGGACCCCCTTGGTGGCCGCCGTCGTGGTGGGCCGCCCCCTGGCAGCTCGCGTTGGCTTCCGACGGGTGGGCCGCCCCCTGGCAGCTCGCGCCGACTTCCGACGGCTTTCTCCCCCGTCCATCATCCCCCCGACAGCCTACTTGCTGCCCTCAGTGCCGCCGCCCTCTTCCTCTGCGGCGTCGGCCCCGGCGCCCCCGGTGCCCCCGTCGTAGGCGACGTCGCGGCTCCTCCACCGCTGCTGTCGCCGGACAGAGGCCTGGTCCTACCCCTTCAACAGCAACGCCGAGCTTGCCCCCCCCCGCTTCTCCTCCGTCCGCCGGCGTCCTCGTAGAGTCGCCCCCCTCCCTCGGTTGCGGGCTCTCCGCTCCCGCAGCTAGGCCCTACCCCTCCGCCTCTCCCCCTCCGGCCTGGTCCGGCCTCGCCCCCCGCCGGTGCCCCTGCCCTACCTCAGCTTTCATCCGGTCCTCCTCCGTCCTTGGCAGGGTGCTCCTCCCCCTCGGCTGAGACCCCCTCGGCTTTTCTCTCCCTGAGGTGGTCCCATCCACCATCGGCGACCCTCCCTCAGTGCGCCCCGGCCGCCATCCCTCCTCCGCTGTGGCTCCACTCCCCCCTCTCCTTCCATCGTCCCGGACCCCCTCCCCCCGCCGTCGGTGGCCCCCCTCTTCGAGTGCGGCCACCGAGCCCTGTGGGCCTACGAGGCCGCGCGGAGGCCTCCGGCCCCCCTCGTGTCGCTTCCCCCTAGCCTCCGGCGTTCCCTTCGTCGCCTGTCGGAGGCTCCTCCCCCTCGGAGTTGAAATGCCATGGCATCGGCCGCCCAGCGCGTGGCGTCCCCCTACTCCCCTCCCCTGTCGGTGTGGTCGTCCCCCCTCGTGAGCGCTGCCCTCCCTCTCCTCCTCATCGCCTGGAGGCCGGCCGCAGCCCCTGGTGGTCTCCCCCCATCCGTCGCTACTCTCCTGTCGTCGCCTCACTCGGGCCACTCCGCCGCAGCCCTGTCGGATCCCCTCCCTCCTCCGTCTGCCGGAGGTTGAGCCCCCGCTTCCTCCTCCCGCCTTCCTCCTACCGCCCCCCTTCCGGTTCCGAGCGTTGGCCGCTGCGGAGCCTCCGCTCCTCCTCGTCGGAGCCCCACCAACCGGAGACCCCTCGCTCCCTCGAGTGCCACGCCCACCTCTCGGGCCCCACGCCGTTCCTCGGGCAGTGCCCACTTTCGGGCAGTGCGCAAGCCTGCACCAGCCCACGCGCGCTGGGGGTCTTTGGGCTGAACGCCTCGGGAAGAGCCCCTCCGTATCGGGAACCGCTGTTTCGTTTTCCCTCTTAATTTTTGTATTTTCCAAATTATGTTTTTCGTAATTTTGTACCTTTTAGTCATTTCGAATTGCCAACTTTACAAATTCCCACCTTGTTTATCGGGACCCTTTTGTTTTTGGTCCCGCACCTGTCTATACTGCTCTCCGTGAGCCCCTTTACTTTTTCAATAAAATTTTCCTTAAAATATATATATATATATATATATATATATATATATATATATTTTTTTTTTATTTAATTTATATATATATATATATATATATATATATATATATATATATATATATACATATTAATATGGTTTCGGCATTTTGTGCCTTGTATACGGTTTGGGTGTGCAGTCATTTTGCCGTCTTTAATAAAAGGAGAGGGTTTTATTAAATATATATATATATATATATATATATATATATATATATATTAATAACAATAACAATAATAATAATAATAATAATAATAATAATAATGGCCTCTCTCCCCCTCCCCTTGCGGGCGATTCTTATCGCCCCCCGGGCTGTAGGAGCCCCCACCGGCGGTTTCATCCCCTCCCCATTCTTCCTCATGTCCCACACTACAAAAAAAGTGAGCTTTTGGGACAATACTATTAAGATCGCTAGTCTGAAACATCCTAAAAATTTAGTTTTGGGAACATCTATGTTTTTGGTAACAAAAAAGTAGTATTATTAGGGTCAGATTGAAAAACAGGTCTCTTTTTTAGGACTGTTAAAATTTTGTGGCCCAAATAAATCTTATGACCGTCCCAACTAATCTCGGCGGGAATGCCAAATATTTGGCTGATTATTACTATTTTTTTGGGGAATTTTTTCCCCTCTCATCTATTCTCCCCTAACCGTTGGATGTCTCAATAGAAATCCTACCGTTGAAAAAATTTAGCCCATGCCCTAACCCTACACTCATAAAAATCCATATCCTCATCTCCTTCACTCTCTATTTTCTTATGAAACCCAAAACGAAGAAGGCTAGGATTCTAACAAAGAAAGAGAAAATCGAACGGAGAAGGCCAACGTTCGACCAAATCGACTCTTGTACGTATATTGGCTTCTCTATGTCTATTTTATTGTTGAAAATAATTCTTTAATTGTCGTGACTGCAAGTATTTTTCTATCCCCAATTTTCTTTCTATTTATGTGATTGTTATTATTTAGTTTGTTAGAATCTTATTAAATTCCAATGCCTTTTTTCAAGACATCCAGTTTGTGTTATTTTGTTATCAAAAAATAATTCTCCAATCTATTTCGTACATGCATGTCATTCGATTGCTTTTTTTCGTAATCATATGTTGCTATGTCGCAATCGCTTGATGGGTCTTATTATTTTTTCAGTTTTCCTCTTCCTTTTTTGTTTATATAGAGAAAACTGGATTTGAACTAGAATATTCTTTCTATATTTTCTATTTTTTGTGAAATTGTTTTATGTAGAGAAGACTGGATTTTGCACGAACATAAGATTTTCTTTTTGTAGAGAACACAACATTAGCATCAGTTTCATGCCGAAAAGGTTTTCTAGCACACTCACTAGGACATGTTTGTACGGTCTCTTAAACAATCACAAAACTCTAAATGCAATCGCTTAGAAAACATTAACATGAGTGACAAGTGTATTTCAATAAATTTGGTCGACTCTGCACCATATGGAGAAGGGAACCCTCGAAGGGTATAAAATGTTAGGCGAACACCCAATATTGAATCTGGTTAGAAGTAGACCAAGTACATGGGTCTCTTATGCATTCTCAATTAGATGAGATTTTCAGTGAGTTAGAACGAGCAACTGAAACAACTCAAGTATTAATGATTGTGTTAAAGGAAATTGCCACGTTAAGGGTTCAGATAGAATAGGGAGACTAATTCAGTGCACAATGATCACATTCCTTTGTTACTACACCAATTATACACTTTGTTGTGTCAATCAGACCCAAAAGAGGAAATATTGGTACTATGAGATTAAAACTCTCATCTTAAATAGAGAGACCAATTCAATGCACAATGATTACATTCCTTTGTACTATACCAATATTATAATAACTAGGTAGCAACATGCCCCACGAGTTTATCCTTTATGTTATGCCCATTCTCATAGGAAATTTCCAAGTATCTCGATACTAGAATACTGAATTTCTCTAATTTTTTGTCTTTGTTTGTGCATATTTACTTTCTTCTCTCTTTTTGTGTTCATGTGTGTGCCGACTGCTAGTCTACTTAGCCGCTTCATTTTCTGTTTTCTTCCTTTGAAATGTATGACACTTCTTTTTTCTTTTTTATGTTTTAATTGAATAAAATAATATTTATGGTGATAAGTATTTTTGTGTTGTATGTAAGTTAAAAGTTTATTGTAGGTCATAGAGAGATTTTGAGATCTTGACCACATAATGATAGATGGAAGATCATGCCATCCCTTTTAAAAGACAATGATATAATATGACACAATTATTATGAACAACAAAGCAATAATGACATATAGAGTAGTGCCTAATGTGATTTGGTTAATAGAAGGTCAGGTGGGCACTCTTGTTCTAGGAAGCTGAAATATACCAATTTCCTGAATTAATTATTTTTCTTTCATTTTTTCTTCTATTTTTTTTATTCTTCGGGACTAAAAATGATGACTAGTGTAATTGGGAGAAAACTCACATATACGTTGTTGTTTCAATAACTTTTGACTTTTCTTAATTCAATAGTCATGATCTTGTTGGATTAACTTTCTTATGTTCTTCTTTCTTTATCCCTTATCATCTAAATTTGTATGGAAGAAAGCACTTATAGCCATAAAGAACTGAATAATCCCTTGGAGAGATGCGGCAGTCCCACTGCCATATATCTCCATATACAGGTCTTGGGGACGGTCCTCCATTTATGGAAAGACTGTTTTCAAGATTCGATCTAGCTATCTCCAGGGTGCAAATGAGATATCTTATCATTGCTTCAAATACCTCCACATAAGTATCTTGAAAGATATGGAAAATTTAATGGTTAACAACTGATATATTACTATATTTCCAGTAACCTAAAAAGTGATATATTTGACATTGTAGATGAATTTAAACTTTGAATTGATCATTTTCTTATACTGCAGTTATTTTCTTATATCAGTGTTATTTTCTTATATTGCAGTAATATGTACTGTTATTTTTTTATATCTTGTATACACCAACTTGTTCGCTAGGGATGCAAAGCCATCTTGGAAACTGAGAATAGTCATGTTTACACACCTAAACCTAGACAGACCAAATACTGGAGTCCCTGGAATTAACACTTGAGAACATAAGGAGGACCAAATATTTTGGATGTTTTGAAGGCGCGAGGGTGGCATGTAGCATAGGTTCTAGTTCTATTGTTATGCTATATGCTAGTTCTACTTATAGGTTACTCTTACAATTCCTCTAAAGTAGAAAGGTTCATTTTTCTTGTGTCTTTCCTAAGTTAGCATTAAAATCCTTGCAAATTTTAATATGAAGTTAAGGGGTAAATGAAATGTCCATACAATTACGATATGATACAAATATAACAAAACTATAAAGTGCCTAGATTCCATTATCTGTGTATACAGCATATGTTCCTAGATTCTATTTATTTTCAGCACATTGGAAAGCTTTTGGGTTTATATTTTAAATGTTTCAAATGAGAATATACATACCCAATTTATAATGTTATTGATAGCAATAATATTATCTTAGTAAAATTCTTGCTATGTTGTAATGACTCTAGTCCAATAAGCTACTTGGCTACCTTTATGTTAGATAACTTTTTAGAGATTTCTATAACTGCTAATTAATGTTGGTTTTAAGAACCGTAAATAAAGGAAGTAAAATCTGTGTTGCTTTTATCGATGCAAACAGTACCTAGGTATGTAATAACTATTCTTATTGGGGTTTAGACTTTGTTCAGGGATGGATGAAAACATTATATATAGTTTTATGGTTAAAGGAAAATTTAGGATTTAATGGAAGTAGAAACTTGAGCTACTTATACTGTTGGGCATCTAGTCTTTTTTTATACTTGAAGTAAGATAGGTGAGCTTCTTTGCGTGTAGTTTGTCAATAATAGAATATTGGCATATATTATTTGCTAACTGTAGGTGATAAAGAGAGACTGACTGTTTTAGCTTGAGGACAAGAGATGGACATTCTTCTGTGCAAATCTAGTAAGCATGTATAAGAAGTAGAGTGTCTGATCAAGTGAGCTAGTGGGAAAGTAGTATAGAGGAATATTTTTCCTCATATGCAACTATTTGAAATCAACCTAATTTAAGCTTTCTACTACACTAAAAACTAATATGTGCTAAGGATTTTCTAAAGTCTTAATTATGAATAATATTATTTTCAAAATTCAATAAACCATGGTTGGCCTTTTATCACTATACTTTGTGTTAAGATTATTTTAGGTAAACAGAAGAGGGAAGCATGTTTCTAGAAATTGAGTCATCTACTTATGTGCTTAATGACTTGGAATTTTTGTTTGACGCTCTTGAATAAATTTTGTTTGAAGCTCTTGAAGTATCCAGGCGGAGTAGGCCTTTTTTTTATTATAAAGAATTTCTGGTGAGGTACTTCTTGTACCGGGCGACGTAGTAAAATTTTATTTTAAAGATCCGATGAAGGCCTACTCTATCAAGACAGCCAAAATGGTGGTTGATCTCGACATTGAGGTGCCCTGATTTGTGTGCAAGTAGGATGACGCCTCCAACCCTGTTGTAAGCTTCTTCATCCCTTCTTTACTTAAATAATTGATATTCCTTATCGAAAGCTTTCATTGATAGGGTGATTAAGAGTCCTTTACGTGATATAGCCACCCACTACAGGCTTTCACTAGGAGTATAATAAGGTACATGACTTTTACTGAATCTCCAATGGTCTTTAGTTTTGTGATTGTTAAGCATGTATCTTATTTTTATGGCCATGGTTTTAGGGAAATTTTTATCATTGGAGGTATGTTGAACGCAATAAGTGCTCATTCAATGGCCTAGAGGTATGTTGAACATCAATAGTGCGGGCATCTTTTCTTTTTGACAAAAATTATTAATAAAGAAACAAAATCTGATTTAATCTGTCTGTGTGTATACAATTGCATGTGTGAACTTTTGTTATTAAGTGGTTATATTAAAGCAGGAAGAGCAAGGGTCCTTATATCCCTGGTTTTAAATTGGTGTACCATTGTTTATATGCTCTTCATCTTTTTCGTCGGCAACATGTTCTAGCATGCATGAGGTTAGGATGCACACATCAAATTTTAATTACTTTTACACATGATGACACTGGATTTTCTCAGAAATAGATTGTGTTCTATGTGTTCACTCTAGAAATTGTGTTCTCAATCTTTAGCCAAAATTGTTACATTCAACGAACTGGTCTCTTGGTAATTAAGTCAATCCCCACCTCTTTCATGTTCTTCATCCAGGAAGATGAAAGTATGCAAATAAATTTATTTGTCTAATATTTTCATCATTTTTTAATAAGGTGGTTCATGCTCGTGAACATTAGTATGGCATTCTTGATCGGTAGCATCCTCGGATGGGTTGCAGTTAGAAATTGTAAGACGACAACGCCACCTAGGATACCTCATCATTGCCAACTGCTCTGTTGGTATTTGATCATCTAATGTTTTGAACATGCTGGATTTTTTTGTATGGCATACATAAATTTCTTCATTATGAATTTTGTTTGCTGGTAATTAATCATCTTACATTTCTTTAAAACATGTTGGTAATTGATCATCTTATATTTTCTTTGAAACTTGCTGGATTTTTTGTTGCTCTTCTGTTATCTAGTATATAGTTAAGGACAATAAGAACCCTTAAATCTAAAAAATTGATGATTCTAGATTGTGCAATTAGATGAAGAAAAGAACATAACAATGATTTTAGAAATGACACTCCTGGTGTTGTTTCTCTAGATGGAGATTTCTTCTATTTGCTCTTATCATTAAAAGTTGGTTTGACAGTTACCTGACAGATATAATTTTTTTAAGTTGTGATCAGGTAATCAATTGGCAATAGAAAAGGAAACATGTCATAATTTGGGGATGGGCACTAATATGTATCCTTCATCAGCTTTGTTGGTGCAAACAAAGAATGAATCTATTGCTCTGTACCATCTTTGGTATCTTCTATTTTATTTTCTGAGCACAAGTATGATCGTTTTGCCAGAGACTTTCCAGGTATAAAGTGATTCTTCTGTTTATTTTCAGGAATATTATCTCAATACTCTCTTTTCCCTTGATAGAAGCTAATTTTCTCTGTACCATCTTTGATATCTTCTATTTTACTTCCCGAGCACAAGTATGAGATCGTGAAACGTTTGCAAGCAAGGAAGCATATAATTAGTTTTCGGAAGCATATAATTAATTAATCTCTTATGTTTAATCTAGGCTAGATTTAACTTATAAAACTAATTCTCCACATACTCTTCTATTGATATTATTTTTGTTGGTCCTGCCCTTTTGGTAAATGGAAAAAGGTAATATAAATAAGTTAGTGTGCATATCGAAAAGTATGGCCATAAAATTGCAGCTTGCTATTTGATTGTTCATGGATACTCTTGGATCCCTTGCATTGTCCACCGAACCACCTCACGATGAATTAATAAAAGGAACACATGTTGGTAGAAAAGGAAAAACTCATCAGCAATGTGATGTGGTGAAATATCTTGGGTCAGTCATTTTATAAGTTTAACGTAATATGGTATCTCCAAACACAAGATGAAAGAGTATTACTGTTGGAGAGCCCTAGTGCTAGTCTTGCACTGAATACACATATATTCAATTCATACATCTTTTGTCAGGTAATTTTGTAGTATAACAATAATTGTTAGAGAGGTTTATTGTCATAATTGGGCACAAGATATCATGTTAGTATCTTATTAAATATATTATTGTCAGTCTTAAAAAAGAATAGAAGAAAGCTAAATATTGCTAGGTTTTGTATTCCTGTGTGGAACAAATTTAAAAATATATACAAGAACCAAAGCAAATGAAGGATTTTGGTGTAATTTGTTTTTTCAATTGGTGATTTTATGCAGATTTATGAGTTGGATTTTTAATTCTAGGCTTAATTTGACCCACTTGGATGGAATCTAGATGTAGGTTTTGTGTTTGGAAATAAGTAGTGTTACAAGGAAAGCAATATGTTTTAAATTTATATATTTTAGTTTACTCTTTTATTTTTATTTTGTATTTTTGGTAAGGAAAGAGGATAATTGGATCATGAGGTAAAATAATAAATGTTGTAAGTTAAGTTATTTATAGTGTTGTACTGCCACTTTTGCTTCATCTCATGTCAGTTTTGGTGCATGAATTTTTCTTATTTTAATTTAATGCACGTGTTAAACATTGGTAAAAAATTGACAGGCTTGCCTGGTATGGATTTGTTGATAGCTAATTTAGAAGCTTCTGAAACTGTTCTTCTGATTTAGAAGCTTCTGAAACTATTCTTCTGAAATTTGGTACATATTATATTTTTTTCCTGGACTAATTTTTTGACTGAACTAATATATGGGCATGTCTTAATTTCATTTGCAGGCCCTTCAAAAGCATTCTGGATTTACTTAAATGATGGGAGATGACTCTTGTGATGGAAAAAATTGTGGGTTAATTTTGTGAATGTTTAATAGATGATTCAAAAACATGGTGTAGTGCTTAATGTTTTGTGTTCATAATATTGTATGTAATGGTGGAGATGATGGGTTCATTTTGTAAGTGATGGTGTGGGTGATGTATTGTATTTTGGATTTATTTTATAAACGATGGTAAATGATGCTTAATGTTAAGTTTTTTGTTGTTTACCAATTGAACATTATAGTTAAATATGGATTTTGTTGTCTTCTACTTAATGTAATATGTTTTTTATTTTGTAAATGATTGTAAAGAATGCTCGATGTATTTAAGATTCTTTTGAATGGAGCTCCGACTCCTGGAGAAACGTCTAAGGACAAGCTCGACAACGGCCATGATCATATGAATTATGTTATATGTGTATTTCAATAGTTTTATAGCTGGAAAATGCAAATAGTAATTTCATAAGTATTACTTTTGGGACGGTTATATAATTGTCCTAGATATAATGACATCCTTTTGTGACGCTGGCAAAATTTTCTAGGACGGATTTTATTCGTCACAAACTCTTTTATTTTGGGACAGTTTAGTAAACGTCATAAACATATAATAATTCAAACTCTTTTGGTACGGTTAGATTTTTCGACCCTAAAACCAAATTAGGACGGTATTTTTCGTCCTAAAACTTTTTGCCACGCCACCCTAATAGCACTGTTACATTCTGTCCTAAAATTCGTCCCAAATTACGATTTAGGACTGATTTGGGCCTTTTTAAGACGAATTTTTGGCGTCCCAGAAAGACACTTTTTTGTAGTGCCAGCAGCCCCCTTCCCCGTCCCCGAGTCGTCGTTCGCAGTTTGTTGAGTCCTCTGGTCGGCTTTCCACATCTCCTCCTCCGTGCGCTCTCCCATAGTCGTAGCTCCTGGCATGGCGTCGGAGGCTTCTCCGTCTGGCGATGCTGTCTTGTCCTCACCGGTTGTCCGGTCCCCGACGGGGCCCCCTCCTTAGCCGACGGAGCTCATGATCCTGATCGGGCTTTCCGTCGAGGCACCGTGGCGTGCACCGTCGCCGGCAGCCCTAGCGTGGCTGTCAGCGGTGCCGTCTTCCTCCGGGGGACGCTCGGCTCTTCCAGCTGGCGCCCCTACCTTGGGATCCCGTCCCTCTTCCCACTTGTTCCCCGTTTCAAATTCAAATTTTTATTCAAATATGATTTCAAATTCGAATTCTTATTCGGATTTGTTTGGCGCTTTCGTAGTCCCGACGTACCCTGCATGACGTACTGGAGCTGGGTTGGAGGTGGGTAATATTGGGCTTGGTGTGCATCCTCTCGTTCCATCCAGCCTCCACGTACTTCATCCTTGCGTGCATGCGCATGTGGCGCCACTCTCATCCCTGCCGGCCTTGGCGCCTTCCTCTGCGCCAGCTTCAGGAACCGCCTGCGACTGTGGCGCCACTTCCCTCTCTACCACGGAAGGGGCGACTTGTCCCTCCCTCTCCGGCCTCTTGGGGTCTGTGCCTTCTCTCGGCGCCTCCCTACCCCTGGCGCACGTACCAGCAGTGATCCACCCCCCTCCCCCCGTGCCCTTTGCGCTTTCCTTCTGGTCCACTGCATACAGTGTAGCTACTGTTGTTGGCGCCACCCAGATTCATGTTGGTCACAATCTGGTGCACACGGGGCTTGTGGGCTCTCCCAGTATTTCCAACTCCACACCCCCTGTGCCTTCATATGTAGATAAACTTCGCCCAGATCGCGCTTCTAATATATACCAACCTTTGTCGGAGGTTACTCTACCAGATATTAATTATACTGACCCGCATGATAGCCAAGCGATTCTGGTGCCTTTCTCCCCTACTGAAATTGTATCTTTGTCAACTTTATTTTCTTTCACCTTTGTGCTTAAATTCTCCAATGGATGTTCGAAGCTGGCCCGGGTCCAGGAAGTGGTCGCCAACTAGGGTCTTACCTCGGGGCACAGGGTTGCTCCCAAACACATGCTCCTTCATCTATACTCTGAAAGTGATCACTAGAAATTCTGGACCAGAGGCACCGGAAGGATAGATAACCACATCATGAAAATAGTAAAATGGTCCCTGGACTTCAACGTTAAAGAAGACTCCGCGATCGTCACTGCGTGGGTCACTCTCCCGAACATCCCCCTAATCTGTTTTGCTTCCGTAGCGTTGAGGAGAATAGCTAACTCATTCAGTACATTTGTGGCATCGGCAGAAGAAACATACAACCTATCAAAGGAAAACTACGCTAAAATTTGTATGGAACTCGATTTGTCGTAAGATCTCCCGACCCACATACAAATCTCCCTCGGCAAGAAGACACTCCTAAGAAATTATATATGACAATAACATCATATATTGTAAACATTGTCGTATGCGTGGCCACTCCATCATGCATTGCTTCCACGCACACCCTGAACTGAAGAAGAAGAAGGTAGGCCGAAAGGCGGGAACCAAACAGGCACCCAAAAAACCTACACAATCTCCTATACTTCCTCTACCCAACACCCACATCCGCTTCGACAACAGCGCTGAGAACGGCATCGCCCAGGCACCAGCAGTCCAGGAAAGGGCCATTGTTCCATACAGTCTTGCAAGCATAAATCTCACCAATAAATTTAAGATTCTCGCATTAGAGCTCACAGGTGATCATCAAGGCACCGCAGCACCCACTGATGTTACCACGTCGGATAGGGCGACAGGGAACAACGATGAAACAGCTAGGGCAAGAGGCATAGCTACGAAGTCTACATCATCGGAGTACCTGGAGGCTCCAATGGACATAGAGGAACCCCATCACCCTGCCCTCCAACCCATCACCACAGTCAACCCCACCACCATCCAGGATGTGGCCAACATTCGGACAAATGCTCTTGCCAACATTGGCCAAGTCGCCAGGATGCAACAAGCATTAAACGCGAAAATCACAAGCATGAATAGCTTCTTCGGTGCGGTAACAAAAATATTGGAGGTCTATATGCATCCGATCGAAAAGAGAGATAAGAGCCTAAAGAAGATAGAAAAGTCAACACCCACCTCGAAAAAATCCAACAAAGGAAGTGACAGGGAGGTCACGGCCAGGACCACCAGGTCGGCCGCGAAACTCCACAAACCCCCCCCCCCCCATCCAACAACCTAAATGCTTAACATCCTCTCCTGGAATGTGAGGGGCCTTGCAAATAAACCCACTTTGAGACACTTAATCAGTCTTAAGAAAATTCACAGAATTGACATCCTCGTCATTGAACCTAAAATTCCTTCAAACAAAGTCAAGTCCATCCAGATGCAGCTAGGTTTCTCTTCGACCATCGCCGGCTGTCACGACATTTGGATCTTTTACACGCCCAAAATAAAGATCGATATCCTATAGGACTCGACTCAGGCTCTTTCGTGTTGGATGTAACACCCCATGCTTCATTCTTGCTCCCTTTTGTCTGTCGTTCATGGAAGTTGCGACATTCCGGATCGCAGACAGTTGTGGGAAGACTTACTGAATTTTCGTCTGATCTATAGCAACCTCCCCTGGCTCTGTGTTGGAGATTTCAATGTTGTGACCTGTAGAGAGGAGAAGTCGAAAGGTCGGCCCCCTCTACAGGCGACCACCAACGATTTCAACAGCTTCATTTTTAACACTCACATGTCCTCCTTTAGTTTAATGGCAGCACCTTCACTTGGTGCAACATGCAGGAAGGTGCACGAAGGCAAGAGTTTTGTCTTGATCGAGCCCTGATCAACTCGAAATGGTCAGATAGGGATATCGTCTCCAGTCTCACGTACCTTAAGACCACTAAATCGGATCACTCTCCTCTCCTCATTGAAATTAGAAGCAAATCGAACCAGATCAAGAAAAGTTTATGCTTCCTTGACTTCTGGAGTCGTCACCCCCAGTTCAGGACTGTCATGGCTTCCGTTTGGAGCGATGATAACACCCTGGCTCCCCTTGTCTACTTCGCGAACAAACTTAAAGCTACCAGGAAATCTCTATCTGGGGATATTTTTTAGGTTGTACGGACAGCTGAGGATGACATCACCCGTGCAGAATCTCTCTTCGAGATTGACATCACCCGCCTCCCGCGCCTCCCTCAACCTTACCAGAGTGCTTATGAAATTTTGCCTGAAGGTGGAGACTAAATTCTGGAAACAAAAAGCTAGACTCACCTGGGATTGTAAGGGAGATAGAAACTCTAATTATTTCTACTCCTGTGTCAAGGGGCGTAGACAACAGCTTAACCTCCACCAGATTGCAGATGATAACGGGAATATCATCAAAGACCAAAGGGATATCCAATTGGTTGTTGCCAATTTCTTTTCCCAATTGTTCACCAAAGACGCTATTTCTAGGGACGACGAATTTCTGGCCGAGATACCACGCTTAATTGACGACTCTGACAACACTCAGCTGGGGCTCCTCCCTTCCGAACTTAAGTCAAAGATGTTGTATGGGCTCTTGACAAGCATAGCACACCGGATCCTAACGGATTCATTGGTGTTTTCTTCAGATCATGCTGGGATATCATCAAGTCGGATATCCACGAGGCGGTCATCGCATTTTCTCAAGGAGCCAGGTACCCCAGATCTATTTTTCGTGCTAACCTGATTCTTATTCCCAAATAGGACAATCCGGAGACCTTCAAAGACTTCTGCCCTATAAGCTTGTGCACCATCACTAAGAAAATCATCTTCAAGATCATTGCCAACTGTATGATCACCAAGATCCTCCAAAAAATTATCTTTGATGAGCAACGCAGATTTGTTCGCGGGAGGAACATTCTTGACAATAATCTACTGGCCCAGGAAATGATCACATGCATGAAACTTCTAGTTAGGGGCGGAAACATTGCGATCAAACTGGACATGGAAAAATCTTACGATAGGCTAGATTGGCAATTCATGATATGGGTTTTCAGGACTTTCGGGTTCTCGGAATCCTGGATCAATATCGTGTGGAGATCGATTAGCAATTCGTGGCTTTCCACGGTTATTAACGGCCAAGCTGAAGGATTCTTCAAATCTTCTCGCGGGGTCATATAAGGAGATCCTTTATCCTCTACCATCTTCATCATCGTAGCGGAAGCTTTGAGCAGGAATCTGAACAAAATGGTTGGCTCATCAAACTTTCAATATTTTCATACCACAAGCAGCTGCCCGATCATCACCCACTTGGCGTACGTCGATGACATCCTCATATTTTCATCTGGGGATATTGGGGCTGTTAAAGTGGTCAACAACACTCTGAAGAGATACGCAGAATGCTCTGGCCAGTGTGTTAATCCTAACAAGAGTGTCATCTACGTCTACCACAAGACCAGTCGTGATCATTCCGCCATTATTGCCAACATTACATCCTTCTCTATTGCGTACCCACCTTTCTTCTATTTAGAGTGCTCATTGGTGTACAGCAAATCCAACGCGGACATCTTCGAAGGGCTAGTAGGTAAAATCATAAAGAAAATTGAGGGGTGGCACAACGCCACACTATCCCCTGGAGGAAAGATGATTCTCATTCATCACGTGCTCTCCTCTATCCCGATATACACCTTAGCCGCCTGCTCTCCACCAAAGAAGGTGCTCACGTCTATTGAAAAACTTTTTGTCGACTTCTTCTGGGGCCACAATGTCGGTAAGGACAAGCATCATTAGGCGAGTTAGGACACCATGGCCAGACCTACCGTCGAGGGAGGCCTCAGATTTTATACGCTGTTGCACATCGTCAATGCTTGCTCGATGAAGCTGTGGTGGAAGCTTCGCGTGAGTCGCAGTCTCTAGACGCGGTTCATGGAGGCCAGATATTTCAAGCATATCCATCCGGCCGCTGTAGGATTTAACTGCAGATCATCTGCATCTTGGCGGCGCATTCTTCATGGTAGGAGCCTCGCAGAACCCCTGATCCGTCTTAAGTTGGGAACGGGCGAATCATCTCTCTTCTTCGAACACTGGTCTGGAGATGATCTCCTCCCCCAGTTACCGACCGTCCCTACCAACAGTACTATCTGTGATCTGTGGGATGGTTCGGGAGATTGGAACTGGGATAGGGCTCGAGACTGGATCGGCGATGAGGCCGCTACCAGGCTTCTCAACGCTTGGGTTCAGATTAGTTCTGAGCCAGATTATTTTCAGTGGTCTATCTCAGACAATGGGGCCTTCTTGTCTGCATCGGCCAGAAGGATTGCATGCGGTATTGGCACACCCTCACCCATCATTGGAGCCTTCTAGCAGTCCTGTATTCCCAAAAAATAGTCATTTTTGATGTGGAGAGTGTTTCGCAAGAAACTCCTTACGGACAACGCGCTCAACACCATCGGCTTCCGCTTAGCTTCTGCGTGTCATTGCTGTACGGCGAGATAGTCTGAAATGGTTGACCACATCCTGTACTCATGAGACTTGGCTGCAGGGGTTTGGAACGAGATATCTCAGCGGTGCAATCAGGCCCAAGATGGTGGGGGCTTCAACAATCTCCTGACCATTAGGAGTAGAGCATCTCATGGGCATCAGATCGTGGCAGCCGCCACCACGTGGGTCATCTGGAAGAACCGCAACAAATTCAGATACGTGAGACACCAATTCTCACTCAAACAACTTATCCGGGAGGCTCTCCGACAGACCTACAAAGTCAGCAGACACTGCAAACATGGCCATGAAGACATCTGGCAGTCCGTTCTCTAACGACTTTATGTGTGGAGTAGGAGACTGTCTTTTTATTGTCTTTCTTTTGTCTTACTTTTGCGCTTTTGTAAAGGCTTCGGCATTTTGCGCCTTGATATGAATAAAAGTCGAGGGAGGTTTTGTTTATATATATATATATATATATATATATATATATATATATATATATATATATATATATAAAATTTCCAATTTCTAATACACAAGAAGGATATATTTATACACATACATATATTCCAATAATATAAAATAACTACTTTCTAATATTTATAACCATCACCTATATATATGTAAATAATAATAGGTATTAACCAAGCAACTATGTCACACATAGTATGTAACTAACTAAAATCATCCAAAATTTTCTAATTAGTTTATAAAGCCAATAAAATAATAATTGTACTAATTATTCTGAAAATTAGATATTAATTCTTCCAAATAAAACAACAGCAAAATACCTAAACTATATTTAATAATAATAAAAAATTTGAAAATTCAGGGGGGGTTTACAGTAGGGATTCTACCCCCTGCCTTTAACATGAATCCCGGCTTGTCATGTTGACAAAAGGAACTGAAAGTTCTTGGTCAGAAGCATATTTATGTACTGGTACCTAAGCTTTGTTGCGAGTTGAAGTCCTGCGGGAGTGGTTACGTACGCTAGCTCTACAGGAAGCATCTTCATAACCCAACCCACTACGAGTTATGTCAAAGTAGTTGTCAGGTTTTCCTTTCAGAGTAAAAGGTCGTAAAGGAGTACATCGTTCTTTACCATAGTTTAGACCTCCTTCTTGTTGAAAGTCATAACCCATCTTTAGATGGTGTGCTTGTTGTCCATAATAATAGAACTATGGCAGTTCATCATCATCTGCATCGGTCACTACCAATGACTTAGCATGATCACCCGGTCTACGTCAACATGAGGCACAACGTCCATGCTAGAACAAAGCTAATGAGGAGCCATACGAGGATGAACACTGCCATCTACGTAGAGAAAAGCTTCTTGAAATTTTCGTAGAAGAACATTGCCACCTGTGTAGAAGGGAGCTTGTTGAAGTTCGTATAGAGGAGCACCGTCTCATGTGCAGAAAGAAACTTGCTGAACTTCCTGTAGTGGAGCACTACTGCTTGCGCACAAGGCAACTTGCTGGTTAGTCATACTGTGCTTCCATATATTTGTGCATAGGAACGATCACTGCCATCCACACCAACATAAACTTGATGAGTCGCACCGAACTTGTCTTCTCAGTCAAAGTTGTGATAAAGCCCACTTTCTGTACTATGATAAAGCGAGTTGGACTTGGACTTTGTGCCACGCGAAGATGTTCATTGTCATTTACGTGGAATTTCTGATGTTCATGAATTTGACGTCCTAAGAGCATCTCCAACTCTATTGTCTTGTTAAGTGTTGTGAGTCTTAGGTGGCTTCTATGTGATGGAATGAGCCACAAGACAATGTTTTGTTTATGTGGCAAAATTATATCTCAAAAGACAATGAGATAGAAAAACTCTCTCCAATGCAAAAGTATTGAGGAGACAATAAAAAGTTTTTTTTTTCCAACTTTTAAGGCAACTCCTCCACTTCTTCAACTTTTTTATAAATATTTCTATTCATAATTGATGATGCGGAGACAAAGTCATTATGAAGTGCATTGTCTAGATCTAGACAACCAACTTCATGTTAGTCCCGGGACTTGATCAAAGATGGAAAAACAGATGCAATCGAGATCTGAGATGTCACACAAAAACTTTGCAGTGATCAAACTCAAGATCTACGATGGTACAATAAAACAAATAGCCAAATTACAATCTGAAGGAGGAAAAAAGAGAAGAGAAGATCTCTCGTTCTTCCTTGCAAACATGTTGCAATTGGGACAGAACGAGTTACAATAAGACTAGAGAGAGATGAGAAGAAGAACAATGCTGGGGTGTCAAAACACCGTTGCTCAAAGCAAGATTCGCCCCACACGATCTGCTTCCAGGAACCAGCAAGTTGAAGAATTTGTGGAACGCTCGAAGTTACCTCTGTTCAGACTCCTCGGATGGACTTGCAATGGCGGCAGCAACTCTCTCTCTCTTTCTCCTTTTCTGACTTGTAATTTTCGTAGTAGTCACAAAGGAGGCCGGAAGAGAGTATTTATAGAGAGAGGGTGGAAACCCTAGTCGCCTCTTCAGTTATGAAAAGATTGAACCAAATCCCAAAAGATAGCAACGAGATTTAATTCACATCCCACGAAATTAATTCAAATCCCACAAAGATAAGATCTGAATTAATTCAAATCCCACAAAGATAGGATCTGATTTAATCGCATTGATTCAGCCTTTCCATAACTGATTTGTAATCTGCACAGTCAGCAGATCCCTCCATGCGGCAGCAGCAGCAACCTGGCCGTATGAGCCTAATGGCCGCATGGGCCGCATGAGCCGCATGGACCGCATGAGCCGCATGGACCGCATGGACCGCATGGACCGCATGGGCCGCATGGACCGCATGGACCGCATGTGCCGCATGAGCCGCATGAGTCGCATGAGCCGCATGTGCCGCATGAGCCGCATGGCCGCATGAGCCGCATGAGGCCACATATGAGCCGTATGCCGCATAAGACCGCATGGCCGCATATGAGCCGCATAAAGACCGCATGACTGGTGACGTGCTAAGTGCAAAGTGTGCCAACAAAACGCCACATTACGCCTCATGAGCCCATGAGCCCGAGCCCAAGCCCGAGCCCGAGCCCGAGCCCGAGCCCGAGCCCGAGTCCGAGTCCGAGTCCGAGTCGCTAAGCCCCTTTGAGGCTTAGCTCCAAATGGAATTAATCCAAGAGAATGACAAAAGCATTAATGCTTAATCCTTTGAGCCTTATTCTTACCTCCTTGTAAAATCATCCACATGGTTCCCTCCTTAGGGTCACCACCCCATGTGCATCTCTTAACAACACACCCAAGTATATATGTTGAGATAACTAATGGTACATTTCCGATGTGGGACTAAAATTTACAAGGCATGTTGAGAGCAAGCTCTCTCCATGTAAAGAAAGCACCAACAATCCTCCATATATCATAACATATATATGTGTCCAGGGTTGAGTGTTCCCCACAGTAACTGTCCATTTTGCAATAGGATAGATGTCGCTGACGACTTGAATCTTCCCGCATGGATTAAATAACAATGTGATACAAGAATGGACTACGCCTTGAATTCTGCACCACAATTGTAATTCTTTCCACTCACAAAGTGTAGTTACGTGTGCTTCTGGCTGCACATTAAATGTCCTGTGCCAGCCTGGTTTCAGTGTATAATTTTGGGCGTCTACAAGTTTACCCTCAAGAGACGGCCTGATATCTCTTTCCATACACTTTAGGTGAGTTCTTTATTAAAGAGATATGGCATAAAGCCTTGCGCTTCCTTGCGGTGCTACGCCGCTATGACATGGCCTGAAGTCGAGGCATTACCCCTACCTGGGAACCTCATCGTAGTGTCATACTACTGTAGCATGAGGTCACAAGCCTCTTTGTAGTGCCAAACTACCCAGCATGAAGCCTAAGGCTTCCTTGCGGTGTTACGCCGCAATGACATGGCTTGCAATGCCGAGGCTTTACCCCTACCTGGGTACCTCATCGTGGTGTCGTGCCACTGTAACATGGGGCTATCCTCTCCTTTGTAGTGTTGTCTACAACTCTTTAATTACGTCATACACATTAGGCTACCTGCCTATTTGCGGTGCTACGCCGCTGTGACTTGGCTTGCAAAGTCGAGGCATTACCCCTACTGGGAACCTCATGGTGGAGTCACCCCACTGTAGCATAGAGTTTCACTCCTTGTAGTGCTGCTCTACCGTGCTTCCTGTAAAGCACACCAGGCATTCACTCTGCCTGAGAACTCATTAAGGCGTTTAAGCCAACCTTCCACAGGATCTATTTTTTCCATAGAAAAATACATAGTAGACAACAGTGGTTATGGGTCCGTATCCCTTCCATGTTCCAGAGAACAAGTACCCACTGTTACCTGATAGTTTTCCAGTCAGTGATCCTCCTTTGAACCAAAAGTTAGATGCCTAGTAGATTTCTCTTTGAACTAATAGCATAAAACTTTATGGTAGGATTACAAAGACACACTATCAGAATGCCTTCAAGCCCATTTTACAAGCTGTGTCATCGACCAACTGGCGCTTGAGGCCTTTTGTGAACGGATCTGCCAGGTTCGCCTGACTCCGAACATCAACCACTGCAATTACACCTCTTTTGATAAGATCGTGTACTACCATGTGCTTCAACCGCATAGTCCTCTTTTTTCCGTTGAAGAGGTCATTTGATGCCACCGCCGCAGTCGCCTGGTTGTCACAGTATATCGGTATCGCCGGTATCTGAGCCCCAACCACTGGAAGATCATACATGAGCTCCCGAAGCTATTCTGCTTCATCTGCTGCAGTTTCAAGTGCATAGAATTCAGATTCCATGGAGGAACGAGAGAGTATAGTCTGCTTCTTCGACTTTCACGATATAGCAGCTCCACCCAGAGAAAAGACATATCCACTTGTGGATCTCTCGCTTTCCACCTCTGAACACCAGCTAGCATCACTGAAGCCTTACACTACTGTCGGATACCCGTTGTAGTGCAGTGCATATGTCTGAGTTTTCTTGAGATATCTCATTACCCGCTTCACAGCTTTCCAGTGCTCAACCCCTGGGTTGCTTGTGAACCGACTCAGCATTCCCACGGCGAAAGCTATGTCAGGCCTTGTGGCAGTGGTTGCGTACATCAAACTTCCGATAACGCTAGAATACTCCAGCTGCGTGACGCTTTCCCTTGAATTTGGCTTCAGCTTCTGATCACACCTGTATGGCGTATCGATCCCTGGAAGATCCTTATACCCATAGCGTATGAGCATCTTCTCAATGTAGTGAGATTATGATAGCGCTACTCCAGTGTCTGTCTGGATGATCTTTATGCCCAAGATGACATCTGCATCTCCCAAGTCCTTCATACTGAACTTGGTTGAGAGGAACTTCTTTGTCTCTGTGACACAGCCTATATCCGTACCTAGGATTAGCATGTCATCCACGTACAGACAAACGATGACTCCTCTTCCATCAGCGAACTTTGTGTAAACACATTTGTCCGTCTCGCTAACTCTGTAGCCGTTTGACCTAATAACTTTGTCAAACTTCTCATGCCACATCTTGGGAGCTTGCTTCAAACCATACAATAATTTTACCAACTTGCAGACTTTGTCTTCAAGACCTTTGACGACAAATCCATCTGGCTGTTGCATGTAAATCTCTTCGGTCAGCTCCCCATTCAGGAATGCAGTCTTTACATCCATCTGATGTATCACCAACTTATGTATAGCTGCAAGAGCGATTAACATCCTGATGGTGGTCATCCGGGCTACTGGAGCGTACGTGTCAAAGTAGTCTATCCCCTATTTCTGAGAAAATCCCTTGGCTACCAGCCTGGCCTTGAACTTGTCAATAGTTTCATCTGCCTTCATCTTCTTCTTGAAGATCCATTTACATCCGATGAGCTTTTCTCCTTCAGGTAGATCTACCAACACCCATGTGTTATTGGAGGTGATAGAGTCAAACTCGTCATTCACAGCCTCCTTCCAGAAGATAGCATCTCTGGTCTTCATCGCCTCATCATAGGTAAGCGGATCTGCTTCCACATGATAGGTGACAAAGTCATCTCCGAAGTCTTTCGGTCTCCTCGCTCGCTTAGCTGACGGCTCTGCGAGTTCTGGTACAAGAGTTGTTTCATCAACAACAGCTTTTTCTTGGACTACTGGCTCATATGAGATTTCAGTCTCATTTACACCTACATTATTTTTCGGAATGTCCGAAAGAACAATGTTTTTGTCTTTTGTAAACTTGTCTTCAAAGTATTCAGCATCGCGAGATTCGATGATATGATTTAACTCAATATCAAGAAATCTCCGAGCATCACTCTTCTCGGCATACCCCAAGAAGATCGCCTTCGTAGTCCTTGTCCCTAGCTTCTGAATCTTTAGATCTGGGAGTTTCACATACGCCAGACACCCCCACACTCGAATGACATTCAAGTTTGGTCTGACTTTGAACCAGAGTTCATGAGGAGTTACGTCTGAAGTTGCATGTGGCACTCTATTTAGAATAAAAGTAGCCGTCAATGCAGCTTCTCCCCAGTAGCATTTAGGAAGACCCGCGGTTAGCAGCATAGAGTTTATCATTTCTGTCAACGTTCTGTTCTTCCTCTCTGCTACTCCGTTGGATTGAGGAGAATATGGAGCAATAGTCTCGCATATGATTCCATGTTCTTTACAGAACGATACGAATTCATGAGACCTGTACTCCCCACCTCGATCACTTCTTAACCTCTTGTGTTGTTGTCCAGTCTGCCGTTCAGCTTCGGCCCTGAACTCTCTGAACTTCTCGAAGGCTTCGTCTTTAGATTTGAGCAAGTAGACGAACGCATATTTTGAGAAGTCGTCGATGAAGGTTATAAAATACTTCATCCCGGCCTTCGTGGAGAAATGTTTGAAGTCACAGATATCGGAGTGCACCAACTCCAGAAGATCTGTACTTCGATTGACCCGATGAAAGGGTTTCCTTATGATCTTCGTCTGAGCACACACCTCACACTTCTTCACCTTATCCCCACATTTGGAGATAAGTTCTAGACTAGACATTTTGTTAATTCTTTTACAATGAACATGTCCTAGTCTATTATACCACAACTCAAGAGAATAATCAAAAAATACAACTGCATTAATGTCTTCAAACTGGTTAACAAGCTGAATTTTAAACATTCCTTCGGTTTGATAAGCCTTCCCGAAGTATGTTCCTTTCTTGGACATCACCATCTGACCAGCATTGATGTCTATCCTCAAGCCTGCGTTGCAGAGCAGGCTCTCAGAGATCAGGTTCTTGGCAATCGCCGGAACATGCTTCACACCTTGAAGCGTCAGAGTGTTCCCAGAAGTGAGTTTTAGTTCCACGGTCCCGATCCCCAGAACTTCAGCTTGGGCCTGGTTCGCCATGACAACCTTCTCAGATATCGGCTGGTACGTGACAAACCATTCCTTGCCTGAACAGACATAGCAAGTCGCTCCAGTGTCTATCCACCAGTCAGAGTCAACCACCACAGTTGTGACCTGTCCGATCATAGCAACAATGTTAGAAACCAATGAAACCTTATTAGGCTCACCTTTCTCTGATTGTTTAGGCTTAGATCTGCATTCACTCTTGTAGTGGCCTTTCTTGCCACAATTGTAACAAGTCACGTGGGACTTGGTCTTCTGTTGTTTGAAAGAAGGACCCTTCACTTTTAGATTAGTGAAGTCCTTATTCTTGGGATGAGAAGCCGCCTGTTTTCCCTTGGGATCTCTCGTCTGCACAAGATTGGCTTTAGCCAACTGTTTGGACAGTGTGTCCACCTTCTGTTGGAAATGCATCTCGTCCTCAACATGGATCTCTTGAAGTAGATCTCCCAAGCTAATGTCTAGCTTCTTTCTGTGCATCCTTGCATAGAAGGTACTCCATCCAGCAGGAAGTTTTGAGACGATCCCTCCGACGACAAACTTGTTGGGAAGGGACATCTCTTCGTCTTCCAGTTTCTAACGCAGCTTCAGAAATTCCTTAACCTGTGGCAGCATGGACTTTTCGTCCTCAAAGAGCAATTTGTGATATTTTTCAACCATAAACATTTTGCTCCTGTTCTTGTCTTCTTCATACAGATTTTCCACAGACTCCCATATGTCTCTGGCAAGTTCCTTCTTCGAGTAGGATTCTGCCAGGGAGTCCTCCATAGCATTCAGGATGAGAAGCCTGCAGATGCTATTTTCCCTTCTCCACTTGGCCTGGAGTTTGGTAGCCGCGTTGATTGCGGCAGTAGATCCAGTGTCTGGAACAGAGGGTTCTTCCTCTAACAGAACATGATCAACGTCTTTCAGTTGAAGAGTTAGGTAAACCTTTCTCTTCCAGACTTGATAGTGCTCTCCATCGAACTTTTCCAACTTGCAGAAGTCCGATTGGAGGAGCGAAGCATTAATGTTTTCCATCTACACGGATCTTGTTTTGAGATTGTTAGTCCCGGGGCTTGATCAAAGATGGAAAAACAGATGCAATCGAGATCTGAGATGTCACACAAAAACTTTACAGTGATCAAACTCAAGATCTACGATGGTACAATAAAACAAATAGCCAAATTATAATCTGAAGGAGGAAAAAAGAGAAGAGAAGATCTCTCGTTCTTCCTTGCAAACGTGTTGCAATTGGGACAGAATGAGTTACAATAAGACTAGAGAGAGATGAGAAGAAGAACAATGTTGGGGTGTCAAAACACCGTTGCTCAAAGCAAGATTCGCCCCACACGATCTGCTTCCAGGAACCAGCAAGTTGAAGAACTTGTGGAACGATCGAAGTCACCTCTGTTCAGACTCCTCGGATGGACATGCAATGGCGGCAGCAACTCTCTCTCTCTCTTTCTCCTTTTCTGACTTGTAATTTTCGTAGTAGTCACAAAGGAGGCCGAAAGAGAGTATTTATAGAGAGAGGGTGAAAACCCTAGCCACCTCTTTAGTTATGGAAAGATTGAACCAAATCCCAAAAGATAGCAACGAGATTTAATTCACATCCCACGAAATTAATTCAAATCCTACAAAGATAGGATCTGAATTAATTCAAATCCCACAAAGATAGGATCTAATTTAATCGCATTGATTCAGCCTTTCCATAACTGATTTATAATCTGCACAGTCAGCGGATCCCTCCATGCGGCAGCAGCAGCAACCTGGCCGTATGAGCCTAATGGCCGCATGGACCGCATGAGCCGCATGGACCGCATGGGCCGCATGGACCGCATGGACCGCATGTGCCGCATGAGCCCGAGCCCGAGCCCGAGCCCGAGTCCGAGTCCGAGTCGCTAAGCCCATTTGGGGCTTAGCTCCAAATGGAATTAATCCAAGAGAATGACAAAAGCATTAATGCTTAATCCTTGGAGCCTTATTCTTACCTCCTTGTAAAATCACCCACATGGTTTCCTCCTTAGGGTCACCACCCCATGTGCATCTCTCAACAACACACCCAAGTATATATGTTGAGATAACTAATGGTGCATTTCCGATGTGGGACTAAAATTTACAAGGCATGTTGAGAGCAAGCTCTCTCCATGTAAAGAAAGCACCAACACTTCATATTCCATGTCAACTTCATGTTTTATTCTACATTTGCATTGGAGAAGAATTTTTGGAATGAAAGTTTGTCATTCATATGTGGCAACCATTTTTTCTAAACTCATAATAGGATTGGAGATGCTCTAAGCATAGAACATGTAAACACCTGAATTCAAATTACATATATATATATATATATATATATATATATATATATATATATATATATATATATATATATATAAAAATTTGTAATGTATTTTATTATTTAATTGTTGGAAAAGTGCCCTACACAAATTTTTATTTGTAAAGGATTTTGCAAACAAACCTTTTTCAAATCCTTTTAAATAATTTAAACCAATCCTTTTACTTATCCATTGCAAATTTGAATGAAGAATATATTAGAAGTCTGCTAGTAGACGATCCCCTCCCTATATATCTGATCAATAGCCGACTTATCCATATCGACTCCTTTCCATCTTCCCATCTTGTCACCCTTATTTCCCGTATTTTTTCGTATTTTGTATTTATACTCGTATCTGGATTTGGCATGTATTTTTATTTTTCTCAACTTGTGGGATTTCGGTATTTCTCGTATTTTGGATTTTGGCATGGCTCGGTTTTATTGGGGATGGTTCGGTTTGGTTCGGTTTTATGTGTTGGAACACCCTAGCCCTACACTCCACCCTCAACACACCACAACTCTCCCTCTTTATATCCCCACCTACCACTCTCTCTCCTCATAACTTTCACCATTAATTTCCTTCTTCTTCTTCTTCTCCTTCCTCCACAACTCTCCTAACCCTAGGCAAGTGCACCTTGCCACTTCATGAGAGCCCTATTTTCTTGGTTCATTTGCTAGATTAGAACATGGTGATCAATATTAGAACTTGGTGTTTTGAGATTTGAAGTCTCCTTTGCTCTAGATCTAAGTTATTTCTATTTTCGGATTTTGCATGGTTTGATCTCTTTAAGTTAGATTTTCATGGGTTTTGGTGTTTCCAAGTGGAAGAGCATTCAATTCCACCCTGGTTAGAACTTTGGAAATCTGGATTTGGAGTTCGGATGGCCAAGTTGTGAGGTTTTGACGTTTTGGAGCCATTGGAGCTTCTTCTCAGCTATGGAGAAGAAGACCCAGACCCTGCGTGCGTGTTTTTACGCGTACGCAGCTCTCAGTATGTGTGACTTTTCACGTACACTGCTCCCTTGAGCGTGCGTGACTTTTCACGCACACTGCTCCCTTGAGCGTGCGTGACTTTTCACGCACACTGCTCCCTTGAGCGTGCGTGACTTTTCACGCACACTGCTCCCTTGGGCGTGCGTGACTTTTCACCTACGCTGCTCCCTGTAGCGTGCGTGACTTTTCACCTACGTTGCTCCCTGTAGCGTGCGTGACTTTTCACCTACGTTGCTCCCTGTAGCGAGTGTGACTTTTCACCTACGCTGCTCTCTGAGCGTGCGTGACTTTTCACCTACGCTGCTCTCTCAGCGTGCGTGACTTTTCACCTACGCTGCTCTCTCAGTGTGCGTGACTTTTCACCTACGCTGCTCCCTGTAGCGTGCGTGACTTTTCACCTACGCTGCTCTCAGCGTGCATGACTTTTCGTACGCTGCTCCCTGACCCCCTTTGCTTAACCCATTGGCTCTTGTAGTTTTGGTCTTATTTCTTTAAGCCTGGCTCTTCTATAACCCTGCACTTTGATATTTTATTAGATATTTTATGTCCATTTTATATCCTTACGCCTTTTGTCATGTACTTGATTTTACTTAACATGTTTGGAATGACTATTGTACGTGGCACGGTATGACAAGAAACTAGCATAACACGACAGTGACCCATGGTGGTGCACTCCTGACATGACCAACCTGACCTGATAGTGGCCCGTCGTGGCACACTCCTGACAAGTACCCTGACATGAATTATCTTGATAACTTAACTTGACCTGCCTTGACACCGTGGGTGGTTCTTTCTTGCTTGCTTGTTAAATCCACCTGTCCTGTCTTGCAACATGTCTAGGATGGGACTCCTGAGTACCACGGTCAGGAGTTCCTACTGAAATGGATTAAGGTTAATAACTAGAATAATACAGTAGTTATGAAGAGATTGACACAGCTACAGGCAATCCCGTTACCTGGGCGCTTTTGGGATCTGTAGCCTGCCGTCGAGTAGGGCACATTTCCAGCACACCGTCGCGTGTTGTACCCTCTAAGTCACCTAAGGGTACATTTGTCCTCGGGCGATGTACCCACCTGAATTCAACCCTAATCTTTCGTTCTGGGTAACCTGGATGGTTTGCAGGGCTTGTGGCTGTGGAACAATCTCACTGTATCTTGTTAGTAATTAGGCCTGTGATAACCCTAGTTAGTTAAAGTAGTAAGCCGTAGGATCTGCTTGGCCGTGATTGATTGAATGAGGTATAACCAGTCTAGTCATGTCTTGATCCCATGCAAGATTGCTTTCTGTCTTGATTACTTATATTACTTATCTTGCCGATAAATGGTGGGAAACCAAGTTCTGTTCAGATGAAGGGTTACAACCCCGGTCCTTGTTTGGTTTACGGGTTGTAACCTGGCTATCGGAATAGTCCCATGGTTATCTCGTCGTATATCACCCTGCCATATCTTTCATAAATTCTAGTTTTAAATATTGTATCTTCTTGTGTTAATGCTGGCTTTTGTTCTTATTTCGTGGCCCCCTTGTGGCACTTGCTCTTTCTGGGGTTGACCCAGCTGGTTTTGTGTGGCCAGATTTTGGAGCAGCTCCCGAGGATCTACCAAGCTTCCAGCCCAATGGTGGCGACTAGAAGGAACCCGGGCTACGAGTGGGTTTTCTATTTTGTTTCGCTCACTCTATTGTAAAACTATTCTTTTGAGGCGTTTAGCCGACGAGCACCTGTTAGCTCGATGCACTTTACTTATTGTCTGCCTACGGGCTGTAAACATGATTAACAAATCCTAGGGTTGATCATGTATGACTTAACTCTTGCTAGTCCCAGCATTTTGTACGACTAGCTTCATGATCAGCTGATATGTAATATTTGGGATGCCTTTTATTGTATATTTGGTGGTCAAACATCTTGTAATTATATTACTTGCTTGAGATTGAGACAATAGGCTTGACCATAAGAGACCGTTGGCTTGTAGTAAACCCTCATATTTCTAGACAGCCGTGACCGTATATCGAGGTGGTTTCCATTTCAATATATGTAGCTGGCTGTGTCTGCCCCCGCTCTCCAGTATTCTGGTTCTGGGGCGTGACACGGTTTAAGTGGTGGCCCATGCAGGTCTTGTAAATCAAGATGTGTGGGGGTTTACCAGATAGATGTCTCAATCAGTATTCGTCCTTGATCTCCGCCCGTATTTTTAAATCCCTGAAATTCTTGCCCTGATTACATGCTTGTATCGTTGATCTGTCCTGGTCCTTCCTTATTATTTCCCTGTGTCGTCTTCTTCAGCGGTACTGTACCTGACCCTGCCGATCAGCAAGGAAGAGCATATCCCGCGGATCAGCAGCAACCTGGAGATCAAGCCCAGCATTCCGGGATAGCCTCCAGAGTTGTGCCTACTGGAGGAGAGTCACCAGTTCGGCCCGTCCAGCCCGCAGAGCCAGATGATGGTACCTTAGTAGGCCTCATCAGAACTTTGATAGCTTCCCAGGATCGTCGAAGCGACGCCCTGCACCAGACAGTTCAAGATGCTTTGACCCGAGGCGGACATCCAGGGAACCAGACGGCCAACAGTTTCAAGCGCTTGAACCCTCCTTTCTTCGACGGCAGCGAGGATACGATTGCCGCGGATGCATGGCTTCAGGATACCGAGGTGATTCTGGAAGCAGCCAGGACACCTGAGAATGAGAAGGTGGCGGTGGTACGCCTGTAGTTGTTGGATTTAGCTCACAATTGATGGGCGGCACAGGCCATGGGATTAGTGGCACCCATTGCTTGGGCAGTGTTTAGGGAGAGATTCCAGACGAAGTACTTTGATGCTGTGGCTCGGTACGACCTGCGGACCAGATTTACCAACTTGAAGCAAGAAGGCAGAACAGTCGACAGTTATGCATCGGAGTTTTCTAGACTCAGTAGGTTTACCCCCACCTTAGTGGCGACCGAGTTTGATAGGGCCCAGCGGTTCCAGCAAGGACTGCATTTAGAGATCTTGTTGGCGGTTGAGCAGTTCGAGCACCAGACGTTCGATGCAGTCTTGAGAGCAGCTAGGAGGCATGAGTACACCTCCCAGAGGATCGTGGATAGGACCGGAAGTAGGAAGCGGTCCCACAGCCAGATGCACCAATCATCAGCTCCAACCCCGGCAGCTAGGGGATTGATCATTGGAACTCCGAGGCGGGCGGCCTCAGTAACGTCGGTTCAGCATTCGACCCCGACGTACCCGCAGCAGCAGAAACAGAAGCAGACTTTTGCGATGGGATATTCTCATTGCGGGAAGCCAGGGCATGTGGTAGCAGACTGTCGCAGGGCGCAGGGATTGTGCCTGGCTTGTGGAGCAGCAGATCATAGGATAGGGGCTTGCCCGAATAGGGGTAGTTCATCTGCATCCAACCCTTCTAGCTCTTCGGTGAGAGGACCGGCCCCAGTACCAGCTCAGCAGCAGCAGTATCAGTCGTCGAGGCCCTTGCCGCCTCAGTCTCAGGCATTCCAGTAACAACACCCCCAGCAGTATGCACAAGCCCAAGCTCAGACCCAGAATAGGCAGAGAGGTTTCCAGCAGAGGGGACCAGCAGCCAGAGGACAAGGTCAGGCCATGATGATGGCTATAGAAGAAGAAGTTACACCAGGTGAGGTAGTGGCAGGTACTATTCTCGTCAACTCCTTTCCAGCTTCGGTATTATTTGATTCTGGTGCATCGCATTCATTCATGTCTGCACGATTCGCGACACGGATAGGATTGGAGCCCGAGTCATTATCAGTGAGGCTTAATATACTTACTGGTAATGGTCTTGTGGGAGTAGATCGAGTGTTTTCCTCGTGTCGGATCGTAGTTAGCGGTAGGGAGTTCCTCGCTAGATTCATAGAGTTTCCTATGGCAGACTATGATGTAGTCCTAGGCATAGATTGGTTGAGGAACCAGTATGCTAGGATAGACTGCCATATTGGCAGAGTTGTCTTTAGTATCCCCGACGAGCCAGAGTTTTCGTTTTCCAGAGGCGCAGTGGAGCCATCTTCCCCAGCATTGCGGATGGCAGTAGCAGCAGTGCAGTTACCCCGGATAGTTGAAGAGTTTCCAGATGTCTTTCCAGAGGAGCTTCCAGGGATGCCGCCGGAGCGGGAGATTGAGTTCACTATAGACTTGATTCCCGGGACAGCACCAGTATCAGAGCGAGTCTACAGGATGGCGCCTTCAGAGTTGGAAATTTTATACAAGATGATTGAAGAACTCAGGACCAAAGGATTCATCCGTGCAAGTGGATCGCCTTGGGGAGCCCCGATGCTTCTTATGAAAAAGAAGGATGGTACGTCCAGGCTATGGATTGATTATCGTACCTTGAATTCGGTGACAATCAAGAACAGATACCCTCTTCCGAGGATAGATGACTTGCTTGATCAGCTCAGAGGGGCTTCAGTGTTCTCGAAGATTGACTTGCGGTCAGGATACCACCAGATCAGAGTCAGAGAACAGGACATCCCGAAGACAGCATTCAGATCGAGGTATGGACATTGGGAGTTCCTTGTTATGCCCTTTGGAGCGACCAATGTGTCACGACCCGCACCCTAGAGTAAGGGCACGAGACGTGAATACGTCCAGCATACGCCGCAGTATCGGCGGTAGAACGCTGTCCTAGGTCTCAACATCTAACAGTTTATCTCTAAACAGTTTATACTCCCCGAACGGGGGTGACATAGTAATAACAAACTCAATCACAGCTAAGGAAGAGATAGCACGATATGAAATAGAACTCAAGAAAATAAGGAGATGAAATAGTCTAAGATAATCCCAACAATATCCAGAGAAATACAAACTCAGCTACAGCATGAAAGAATATACAAACTGATCTCCAAATAAAGACTCTAGCTAAAACGTGACCCAACTATATAAAGATAAAAGCCTAACTATCTAGTCTAGGCAGTCGGAGGAAAGTCCTCAGCTACTGTTGGATCCTCCTGAGGGTCCAGCTCACAAGTGTCATCTAGGGCTACCCCGTAATAGGTGTCCAGGCAAGCCTCCTCCTCGTCCTCTGTAATATTTTCAACAGGTCCAGTCAGGACAGGAGCGAGCACAGTACATCTCAACAGGTCATAGCAGGTTAGAAAATATAAACATGCAGTAAAGTAAGATACAAGTACTGAAAGAAGTGCAGTATGTAAACAGAGAGAGAAAGCTGTAATAGAAATATCTACTATACATAGGGAACTAGCAGTGACTAGTAAGTCAGAGTACAATATGAACATGTAATACTCCCCCGTACCCCCGATCAATATACAAGGATCCAGCCAGGTTATGTTATATGATGCTATGTAGCAGACCCCGAAGGTGATAGACCCCGAGGGTGATAAGCCCCCGAAGGGTGGTAGACCCCGAAGGTGATACATAGTAGTCCCATAAAAATGGAGATTCTGGGAGTAACCCAACAGTGTAAGTCCCATAAAAATGGGGATTCTGGGGGTAACCCAACAGTGTAAGTCCCATAAAAATGGGGATTCTGGGGGTAACCCAACAGTGTAAGTCCCATAAAAATGGGGATTCTGGGGATAACCCAACAGTGTAAGATTCCAGGAAGACTCTACGATCATGAGGGTACATGTAGTAAGTGATCAAAGAACCAAGAAGCATATGATACGCTATGAAAGTGAAACGCACAGAACATAGAGTACCCGATGCTCCCTAAGGATAACATCTCAAGAAAGGATCCATATAGTACCAATCCGTGTGACCAACGTGACAGTACAAGTAAAGTAATCTACTGCAGGAAATAATTCTAAGTAGGATATGAAATGATCAGAGAATGTACTCGCCTGTATCTGAGTGTCCGATATGAATCGTACTGTCCAAGGAGGGGTGTCTGGCTCCTAAACAGAACAGCACAAATCACAACAAGTCCAGAATAGTGAAATGGAGTCCTACTATGCATTCTACAAGATTCTAAGTCAATCTAGGCCAAAGTCAACTCTTGGTCAACCCTGGTCAACCAAGAAGTCAAACCTAAGTCAACTATGGTCAAACTAGTCTACATTAGTCTATACTAGGCTAAACTAGGTCAACTGACTCATATATAGGTCATAGGCTATACTATGCCTATAAGCCAAACTATAAATCATATGACCACATGATATATCTACATCCAAAACATTACACATATTGACCTATTTATATAAGCTAATATAGGAATACATAACATATAGATATATATATAGACTCCATTCATAAACACACACATGAGTAAGCCACCTATTTTGTATATACAATACTTACATATATGATTTTTATACAGAAATAGATTTACACATGTCATATATACATACATATATTATATTCATATATATATATATATATATATATATATATATATATATATATATATATATATATATATATATATATATATATAATATACATAGATATGTACATAGAGAGAAAGAGCATGCGTGTGTGTGAGTGACTGTGAAGGGAGAAAAGAGTTCAACATAGCCCCCAAAATACACAATCTCAGGTTTATCATTGATTAGTAATACTCATGTAGCTGTCAGGTTTTGATATGTGTAGGAAAATACCAACACAGTGAAAGGGAATAATATATACAGGAAATATCAATGTGTGGAAGGGGTGTGTGTGTGATACTAAGGTGCAGGAAATATAATATGACAGTGAAACATATTAAGAGTTGTGTATACTAAGTGAGAGTGCAAGGGTGTAAGCAAGTGTACAGGAATTAATATGCAGAAAATTAGTTAAGAGAAATAGTGTGTTCAGGAAAATCTAACAGTGAAGGGTGTGCAGGTGAAATAGTGAGAAGTGCAACATGCCAAGTATGCAGGAATTAACAATGTGACAGGAATAGTGAAGTCCAATAATGGACTGCTAAAAAGGAAGGAAAACAATTCATTGAAATTCTGATTTCAGTCACCCCTCACCCACATGACATGTTCTCAGGTTTTGAGAACAAACCCAAATCCTGAGAATTCCCAGGTTAACCAGTGTACTCCAGTACACAGTTTTCTCAGATTTGAATGTGTGGACAAATACAACAGTGCACATATGAAAGGGAAAATAGGATTTAGTTCTCAGGTTTTGTGAACTGTCAACATACTATTAACAACCAATCCCATTTCTCATTCAAACACAACCAAACAAACAAAACTCAACCCACAGTTAGATAATAAGTAGGAGAACCATTTTAGAGTATAAAACCAGTATCTAACAGCATTCAATTTGGTATAATAGACTTCCAAAGTCAGATGTTAAAACTGGAATTCACAGGATACCCAGTTTTCAGGATTTTTAGGGGAAAAATAGGAATGAATGGTTTAAAACATCTAAAATGTAAAACAAAAGGTTGGTAACATAAATATACAATATCTAAGTGTCCTACAATACAATGGTATCCACCCAAGTGGACACGATGTGTCCAATCTGAAATAAGAACCATAACAGCAACCTGGACAGTACACAGCAGTGCACTGCCTCGTGCGTGTGTGCACGCGTGTCGTGTACACAGCACAGATCAAACCAAGACACGTGTCCATAAACCTAGGTTCGCCACTCATAGGGCTACCCACGTGTCACCCTTTATTGGGTCGAAGTGTCCCTGTGTCGTGTCAAACCACCCGTATCAGTGCACAAAAACACGGCTGAAACTGACAGTGCAACCCAATGCGGGCTGGAGAACACATCCGACACGACACGAGAGCTTCTCCAACTTGGAGGGCCTCGTGTCAGTCATGGCCCCATGGCCCATGCCAAATGGCATGGCCTGAGTCACCGTGTCCAGCGAGTTGTTGGTCCCGAGTAGCAGGGGAAGCAACACAGTCCCGAGCCAGTGCACGCACGCGTGTCCAGGCTGATTTGCACCCAACACAGACACAAAACGACCAAGGTGTCTTTACAAAAATTAATGAGCACACAAGGATCTACAATCCTCTTCAATCAGAATTTAAAAATAGTAAAGTTGAACTCTCAGAGGCATTTGGTCGAACACCTATGACACATGACTGATACGTGTCCAGAACGGACACGAAACCACTGACACAGGACACGAACCCTACACAGGCATTAGGAGGACTCTTAGGGCTTCCTATTGGTGAAGACTACATGAAGTTTCATGGAGAAATGAAGGAGATACCTCTTTGTGAACTTCCAATGAAAAAGTCCCCAAAAGCAATGAACTCCTCAAGCCTCCAAGTCCCACAAATTGTTTCTTCCTGCATCCAATTAATTCCAGCAGCAAGAGGAAGAAATTTAGGTCCTAATGGAATTGGTTTGAAGGAAAAAGGATTTAAAATGGATTTTTAAGGATTTTAGGAAGATGGGACTCACCTCTTTCCTTAGAACTTTTGAAGAACCTTAAAAGAGGCTAGCCCTAGAAATTAGGAGTGTATTTATAATGGGGGAATCCCTAGGTTCAGCTAGGGTGGCCGGCCACTTTGCTTTGGGTTAGGGTTGAGCTAGGTTTTGTTAGTCCTATCTAGCTAAGTCACAAAATGACTTGTGAAACCACAAGCCATTTATCAATCACTTGATTTCTAAAATTCTTAATTCAAGCTCTATGAATCCCTAACCACTAACTTGAGTCACACTAGGTTAGACTAGGGTCCACTTGACCTAACCAAGCCCAACTAACTATGGTTAGTTCCTAGGTTGGTCTACATGAGTCAAAACTAGTCCAAAATCAAACTAGTCCAAATAAATCCAAAATAAATCCTAAAAATTCCCATAAATTCTAATTAATACTAATAAATTTTATTTTACCCCAAAATGACAAATTTACCCTCAAACTAGAAATATGGTAATGATAAATCTACCCTCCTTAAAAGAATTTTGTCCTCGAAATTGAAAGGCGAAATGCAACTGCTCAGAAGGATAGAAAGTATACCTCACGGTCCAAAAAGATAAGGGTACCGCTCGCGCATCTCATCCTTCCGCTCTTAGGTAGACTCTCCTGGAGAATGATGCCTCCATACGACGCGTACCAAGGGTATCACCTGGTTCCTCAGAACCTTCTCCCGTCGATCCAGAATCTCCACTGGCTGCTCTGGATAGCTGAGAGAAGGACCCACCTCAATCTCCGAATGATCGAGCACATGGCTAGGGTCAGCCACGTACCGTCTCAACTGTGATACATGGAATACGTTGTGGACCCCCACAAGTGTAGGCGGCAAGTCTAGCCTGTAAGCCACGTCACCGACTCTTCCGCTGATAACGAAAGGGCCGATGAAGCGCAGGCTAAGCTTTCCGCCTCCACCAAAATGTATCGTACCACGAGTCGGAGATATCCTCAAGAAAATCTGGTCTTCGACCTAATCACAAGCAAGGTCCCAATTAAATAATAATAAACAAACATGATCAAAATCACAAACAATAACCTAAATCTAATCGTACTCTAATCTGTACCTCAAACTCCAAGGGCCTCCGGTGGCTATCGGCCCAGTGTCGATGTCTGTCCTGTGCCACGCGAAGTCTGTCCCTGATGAGCTTCACCTTCTCGACCGCATCCACAATCATCTCTGGCCCCAGCAAAGCTCGCTCACCAACATCATCCCAGGATAAGGGTGTACGGCACCTACGCCCGTACAGAGCCTCGAAAGGTGACATCTCGATGCTGGCCTGGAAACTATTGTTATAGGCAAACTCCACCAAATGAAGATGATCCTCCCAGGAACCTCCAAAGTCCAGAACGCACGTCCGCAGCATATCCTCAAGGGTCTGAATAGTCCGCTCTGACTGTCCGTCCGTCTGGGGGTGGTATGCAGTACTAAACTTGAGCTGAGTGCCCAAGCTGGTCTGCAGACTCCTCCAGAAATGGGAAGTAAAACGGCTATCCCGATCTGAAACGATGCTGACCGGAACTCCATGGATCCTGACTATCTGTCGCATATACATCTCCGCCAGCCTCTCTGTAGACGTACCCACCTTGAATGGCAAGAAGTGGGCCGATTTGGTCAACCTATCAACGATGACCCAAATCGCGTCTTTCCCTCCTGGAGTACGCGGCAATCCTGAAACGAAGTCCATCGTAATATGCTCCCATTTCCACTCAGGAATGGGCAGCAGCTGCAACAATCCACCGGGCCTCTGTCTCTCTGCCTTGACCTGCTGACAGACCAAGCACCTAGCTACGAAGTGGGACACCAACCGCTTTATTCCTGACCACCATACATGCTCTCGCAGATCTCGGTACATCTTGTTGGCACCCGGGTGTATAGAGTACTGCGATCTGTGGGCCTCCTGTATAATCTGCTCTCTGAGCTTCCCACTAGGTACACATAACCTGGCACCGTGCCTCAGGGCACCATCCTCTGCAAGTGAGAACTCAGGATCCCCCACTCCAATACTGATCTGCTCTCTGATACTCTAAAAAGCCACATCTTCGAACTGGGCCGCCTTGATCCTGTCTATCAAGTCTGACTGGATCTGCATCCCCCATAGCTGCATCTGCACTCCTGGCACGATCACCTCAATCCCAAGGCTCTCCTAGTCGGCAAGCAAATGCCGATCCATGGTCAAACACATGGTTGTCGGATACCTACTCAAGGCATCGGCAACCACGTTGGCCTTCCCGGGATGATACTGCAGTGCAATATCGAAATTCTTCATCAACTCCAACCATCTGCGCTGTCTCATGTTCAACTCCTTCTGAGTGAACCCATACTTTAGGCTCTGGTGATCTGTGAAGATCTCCACCCGCTCACCATACAGATAATGCTTCCACAGCTTCAAAGCAAAAATTACTGCTGCCAGCTCCAGGTCGTGGGTAGGGTAGTTCTTCTCATGAGGACGTAACTGCCTGGAAGCATAGGCAATCACCTTCCCGTGCTGCTGCAACACACAACCCAGCCCCTTTCCTGAAGCATCACTATAAATAGTGAATCCACCTGATCCTGAAGGCAACATCAGAATCGGAGCTGTCGTCAGCCGCTTCTTCAACTCATCAAAAGCCGCCTGACACTCCTCAGACCAAACATACTCAGTATCCTTCCGGGTCAACCGTGTCAACGGCTCTGCAACCCGGGAGAAATCCTGCACAAATCTCCGGTAATACTCTGCCAGCCCCAGGAAGCTCCTGATCTCTGCAACTGAAGTCGGCGCTGCCCACGCCTCGACTGCCACAATCTTCTTGGGGTCAACTGAGATACCATCTCCAGTTACCACATGCCCCAAGAAATCTACCCGGTCTAGGAAGAACTCATACTTGGAGAGTTTTCCATAAAGCTGCTCCTTCCTGAGAATCTCCAGCACTATCCGCAGATGCTCCTCGTGCTCCTCCTCAGTCTTGGAATATATCAAGATATTATCAATAAACACCACTACAAACTGATCCAGATACTGATGGAACACCTTGTTCATAAGGTTCATAAACACAGCTGGTGCATTGGTTAGCCCAAACGGTATAACCAGAAACTCGAACTATCCATACCGCGTCCTGAAAGCGGTCTTGGGAATATCCTTCCCCTTCACCTTCACCTGATGATATCCCGGACCTCAGATCAATCTTGGAAAATACCCGAGCTCCGCTCAACTGGTCAAATAGATCGTCGATCCGCGGCAGTGGGTATCTGTTCTTGATCGTGAGGTTGTTGAGTGCCCTATAGTCAATACACATGCGTACTGACCTATCCTTCTTCGGCACAAACAACACTGGTGCACCCTATGGCGACGAACTCGAGCGGATGAAGCCCTTATCCTGTAGCTCATCCACTTGCTTCTTCAGCTCCACCATCTCGCTGTTGTTCACCCGATAGACATGCTGAGAAATGGGCTCTGCTCCTGGAACCAAGTCTATCGAGAACTCAATGTCCCTGTCTGGTGGCAGTCCCGACAACTCCTCCGGGAAAACATCCATATACTCTGCTATCAAGGGGTATGGAATCGTCTGCTCCTCGACAGAGACTCCACAGAAGACTCCGCTGCTCTGCTCTGCCTGACGTCTGGAGTACTCGAACTCTGGCTCCCCCGGCGCTCTGAAGAGAACTCTACCCCCTCTGCAATCGATGCTGGCGTGGTGCCTGCTCAACCAATCCATGCCTAGTACTATATCGTAGTTCGGCAATGGCATTACGAGCAGGCTCACCTCCAACTCACGGCCTCCCAAAACTACTCTCCGACCCTTACAAATATCACTCACGATGATAATACCACCCTCGGTCGTGATCTTGTAAGTCCTAGGCAACGATTCAGCTACTATACCATGCCTAATCGCAAAAGATACTGAAATGAAGCTATACAATGCACCAGAATCAAACAATGCAAAAGCTGGACTGGAGTCAAGAAGAATCGAACCTGCAATCAGCTCTCCAGTCACCTCAGCCTCTCCTGCTGCCATGGCGAAAGCTCGCCCCTGGTGGCCTTCCCTGGCCTGCTGCTGGTGCTAGACAAACCTCTGCTGCTGAGTCGACAGGGCTGGTCCCCGCTGCTGGCCCAGTGGAGCTCTGACTCCTGCTCCTCCTCCCGGAGCTGCTCGTCCTGCACGGCACTCCCTCATCTGGTGGTCTACTGAACCACACACAAGGCACTATCCCAGCCTCTTCCTACACTCATTGGCAACATGCCCGGGCTTCCTACAGTAGGTACAAATGGTAACCTGCCTCTGGCCCTGCTGGTGCTGCCTCGGCTGCTGCTGATGCTGCACTGGCTGGTGCCTCGGCTGTTGAAACTGCTGCGTCTAGAACCTCTGCTGCTGGTGGTGCTGCTGCTGAAAGTGCGGCCTCTTGGCCGGTCCTCCGCTACTGCTGCCTCCCTGGGAGTCTCGTCCCCTCTTGAGCCTAAGCTCAAGATCATCCTCTGCAGCTAGTGCGTCCACCAGGATCTCCTCAAATGTAGTACTGTGGGCGTTCTTGGTGTAGGACTTGACCTCCTTTACCAAGCCCTTCCGGAACCTCCAGGCCTTCGTCGCCTCCGACAAGTCCTCTACAAATCTGCCCAGGCGGCAGAACTCTCCTGCATACTCCTCCACAGACTGACTTCCCTGAACTAGTGCCTCGAACTGAGTCTCGAGGGCTCCCACAGCTTCCTCTGGGAAGAACTTCTCCTTAAACAGCTTCTTGAATGCTGCCCAAGTCCGTTCCGCTGTGCCGACCCTCGGGTCGGTCTGGTACCATGTTCGGGCCAGATCCTGCATCATGCTGGCTGTTGCCTCAATCTGGAGCCTCGTCGGAATCTCCGCCAGCCTGAAGATCTCCTCCATATGCTCGATCCACTCATCGGCATACAGGATCCCCTCTGTCCCTCGGAAGTCTCTCGGGTGCATCTTCTGGAAGTCCTGGATGCCTTTCTCCCGTGGCTGGTGCGGCTGCTAGACTGCTGCTGGCTGAGCCGCGACTCTCTCTACTGCTGTCACTGCCAGCTCAATGCCTCGAGTGAGCTCTGCCGTCTGCCTCTGCTGCTGAGTCTGCTGGCCCTCCATGTACTGCCGAAAGAAGGCTAGTAGCTGCACTGCATCTACTGTCCCTGGAGGTGGCTGCTGGTAAGGATCCTCTGGGAGAACCGGGTCCTGCCTCCGAGCTGGTGGATGCATGTCCCCTGCTGCGGCTGCCGAGGTCTCAACACAAGCTGGGGTGGCAAGAGCTGCAGTCTTCTGGCCTCGCCGTACTGGCTGAGAGGTAGCAGTCCCCTCTATAGAATCCTCAGGAACGGCACGCTGTGATCGAGTCTCTACCATTCTGAAGATAGACAAACAAGAGTATCAATTTCTGAGAAAGAAGCGAAATAACAAAGGCGGACAATTATAATTCAAAGGATCAGCTGACAAAAGGATTTAGATGGCAATAAAAGAAATTTTCCTAAAGTGATTGAGTAACTTAAAATTAATGTCCTATATCCTATAGCAGGCTACAGTGATACTCTAGTTCGAGTACCACTACACTTCTAGTCCAGACTTGTATGGGCCACCATTAAAAATGTGTCACGACCCGCACCCTAGAGTAAGGGCACGAAACGTGAATACGTCCAGCCTACGCCGCAGTGTCGGCGGTAGAACGCTGTCCTAGGTCTCAACATCTAACAGTTTATCTCTAAACAGTTTATACTCCCCGAACGGGGGTGACATAGTAATAACAAACTCAATCACAGCTAAGGAAGAGATAGCACGATATTAAATAGAACTCAAGAAAATAAGGAGATGAAAAAGTCTAAGATAATCCCAACAATATCCAGAGAAATACAAACTCAGCTACAGCATGAAAGAATATACAAACTGATCTCCAAATAAAGAGTCTAGCTAAAACATGATCCAACTACATAAAGATAAAAGCCTAACTATCTAGTCTAGGCAGTCGGGGGAAAGTCCTCAGCTACTGCTGGATCCTCCTGAGGGTCCAGCTCACAGGTGTCATCTAGGGCTGCCCCGTAGTAGGTGTCCAGGCAAGCCTCCTCCTCGTCCTCTGTAATATTTTCAACAGGTCTAGTCAGGACAGGAGCGAGCACAGTATATCTCAACAGGTCATAGCAGGTTAGAAAATATGAACATGCAGTAAAGTAAGATACAAGTACTGAAAGAAGTACAGTATGTAAACAGAAAGAGAAAGCTGTAATAGAAATATCTACTATACATAGGGAACTAGTAGTGACTAGTGAGTCAGAGTACAATATGAACATGTAATACTCCCCCGTACCCCCGATCAATACACAAGGATCCAGCCAGGTTATGTTATATGATGCTATGTAGCAGACCCCGAAGGTGATAGACCCCGAGGGTGATAAGCCCCCGAAGGGTGGTAGACCCCGAAGGTGATACATAGTAGTTCCATAAAAATGGGGATTCTGGGAGTAACCCAACAGTGTAAGTCCCATAAAAATGGGGATTCTGGGGGTAACCCAACAGTGTAAGTCCCATAAAAATAGGGATTCTGGGGGTAACCCAACAGTGTAAGATTCCAGGAAGACTCTACGATCATGAGGGTACATGTCGTAAGTGATCAAAGAACCGAGAAGCATATGATACGCTATAAAAGTGAAACGCACAGAACATAGAGTACCTGATGCTCCCTAAGGATAACATCTCGAGAAAGGATCCATATAGTACCAATCCGTGTGACCAACGTGACAGTACAAGTAAAGTAATCTACTGCAGGAAATAATTCTAAGCAGGATATGAAATGATCAGAGAATATACTCACCTGTATCTGAGTGTCCGATATGAATCGTACTGTCCAAGGAGGGGTGTCTGGCTCCTAAACAGAATAGCACAAATCACAGCAAGTCCAGAATAGTGAAATGGAGTCCTACTATGCATTCTACATGATTTTAAGTCAATCTAGGCCAAAGTCAACTCTTGGTCAATCCTGGTCAACCAAGAAGTCAAACCTAAGTCAACTATGGTCAAACTAGTCTACATTAGTCTATACTAGGCTAAACTAGGTCAACTGACTCATATATAGGTCATAGGCTATACTATGCCTATAAGCCAAACTATAAATCATGTGACCACATGATATATCTACATCCAAAACATTACACATATTGACCTATTTATATAAGCTAATATAGGAATACATAACATATAGATATATATATATAGACTCCATTCATAAACACACACATGAGTAAGCCACCTATTTTGTATATACAATACTTACATATATGATTTTCATACATAAATAGATTTACACATGTCATATATACATACATATATTATATTCATATATATATATATATAATATATACATAGATATGTACATAGAAAGAAAGAGCATGTGTGTGTGTGTGAGTGACTGTGAAGGGAGAAAAGAGTTCAACATAGCCCCCAAAATACACAATCTCAGGTTTATCATTGATTAGTAATACTCATGTAGCTGTCAGGTTTTGATATGTGTAGGAAAATACCAACACAGTGAAAGGGAACAATATATACAGGAAATATTAATGTGTGGAAGGGGTGTGTGTGTGATACTAAGGTGCAGGAAATACAATATGACAGTGAAACATATTAAGAGTTGTGTATACTAAGTGAGAGTGCAAGGGTGTAAGCTAGTGTACAGGAATTAATATGCAGGAAATCAGTTAAGAGAAATAGCGTGTTCAGGAAAATCTAACAGTGAAGGGTGTGCAGGTGAAATAGTGAGAAGTACAACATGCCAAGTATACAGGAATTAACAATGTGACAGGAATAGTGAAGTCCAATAATGGACTTCTAAAAAGGAAGGAAAACAATTCATTGAAATTCTGATTTCAGTCACCCCTCACCCATATGACATGTTCTCAGGTTTTGAGAACAAACCCAAATCCTGAGAATTCCCAGGTTAACCAGTGTACTCCAGTACACAGTGTTCTCAGATTTGAATGTGTGGACAAATACAACAGTGCACATATGAAAGGGAAAATAGGATTTAGTTCTCAGGTTTTGTGAACTGTCAACATACTATTAACAACCAATCCTATTTCTCATTCAAACACAACCAAACAAACAAAACTCAACCCACAGTTAGATAATAAGTAGGAGAACCATTTTAGAGTATAAAACCAGTATCTAACAGCATTCAATTTGGTATAATAGACTTCCAAAGTCAGATGTTAAAACTGGAATTCACAGGATATCCAGTTTTCAGGATTTTTAGGGGAAAAATAGGAATGAATGGTTTAAAACATCTAAAATGTAAAACAAAAGGTTGGTAACATAAATATACAATATCTAAGTGTCCTACAATACAATGGTATCCACCCAAGTGGACACGATGTGTCCAATCTGAAATAAGAACCATAACAGCAACCTGGACAGTACACAGCAGTGCACTGCCTCGTGCGTGTGTGCACGCGTGTCGTGTACACAGCACAGATCAAACCAAGACACGTGTCCACAAACCTAGGTTCGTCACTCATAGGGCTACCCACGTGTCATCCTGTATTGGGTCGAAGTGTCCCTGTGTCGTGTCAAACCACCCGTATCAGTGCACAAAAATACGGCTGAAACTGACAGTGCAACCCAATGTGGGCTGGAGAACACATCCGACACGATACGAGAGCTTCTCCAACTTGGAGGGCCTCGTGTCAGTCATAGCCCCATGGCCTACGCCAAATGGCATGGCCTAAGTCGCCGTGTCCAGCGAGTTGTTGGCCCCGAGTAGCAGGGGAAGCAACACAGTCCCGAGCCAGTGCACGCACTCGTGTCCAGGCTGATTTGCACCCGACACAGACACGAAACGACCAAGGTGTCTTCACAAAAATTAATGAGCACACAAGGATCTACAATCCTCTTCAATCAGAATTTAAAAATAGTAAAGTTGAACTCTCAGAGGCATTTGGTCGAACACCTATGACACATGACTGATACGTGTCCAGAACGGACACGAAACCACTGACACAGGACACGAACCCTATCCAGGCATTAGGGGGACTCTTAGGGCTTCCTATAGGTGAAAACTACATAAAGTTTCATGGAGAAATGAAGGAGATACCTCTTTGTGAACTTCCAATGAAAAAGTCCCCAAAAGCAATGAACTCCTCAAGCCTCCAAGTCCTACAAATTGTTTCTTCCTGCATCCAATTAATTCCAGCAGCAAGAGGAAGAAATTTAGGTCCTAATGGAATTGGTTTGAAGGAAAAAGGATTTAAAATGGATTTTTATGGATTTTAGGAAGATGGGACTCACCTCTTTCCTTAGAACTTTTGAAGAACCTTAAAAGAGGCTAGCCCTAGAAATTAGGAGTGTATTTATAATGGGGGAATCTCTAGGTTCAGCTAGGGTGGCCGACCACTTGGCTTTGGGTTAGGGTTGAGCTAGGTTTTGTTAGTCCTATCTAGCTAAGTCACAAAATGACTTGTGAAACCACAAGCCATTTATCAATCACTTGATTTCTAAAATTCTTAATTCAAGCTCTATGAATCCCTAACCACTAACTTGAGTCACACTAGGTTAGACTAGGGTCCACTTGACCTAACCAAGCCCAACTAACTATGGTTAGTTCCTAGGTTGGTCTACATGAGTCAAAACTAGTCCAAAATCAAACTAGTCCAAATAAATCTAAAATAAATCCTAAAAATTCCCATAAATTCTAATTAATACTAATAAATTTTATTTTACCCCAAAATGACAAATTTACCCTCAAACTAGAAATATGGTAATGACACAATGCGCCGGCCGTATTCATGGACCTCATGAATCGCATTTTTGTGCCTTACTTGGACCAATTTGTGATCGTGTTCCTAGATGATATCCTGGTCTACAGCAAGAGTGAAGCAGAGCATGAGCAGCATCTCAGAGTCGTCCTTCAGACGCTTAGGGAGCATCAGTTGTACGCCAAGTTCAGTAAATGCGAGTTCTGGCTCGATCGTATTTCGTACTTGGGTCACATTATTACCCGAGGAGGAGTGGAAGTGGATCCCCAGAAGATTGTGGCTATCGAGTCATGGCCGGTACCCAGCTCAGTGGCAAAGGTTCGCAGCTTCCTTGGATTGGCCGGCTACTACCGGCGGTTCGTTTCAGATTTCGCAAGGATTTCAGCGTCGATGACCCAGTTGACCCGCAAGGATGTGCCGTTTGCTTGGACAGCAGAGTGTCAAGAATCATTTGAGAAGTTGAAGCGAGGTTTGATAACGGCTTCCATTCTCACCCTTCCAGATGGGACCGGAGGATTCACAGTTTATTGCGACGCTTCAGGCAGAGGATTGGGGTGTGTCTTGATGCAGCATGGGAAGGTAATATCTTATGCGTCACGCCAACTTCGTGATCATGAGAAGAATTACCCGACCCACAACTTGGAATTGGCGGCGGTAGTGTTTGCTTTGAAGTTGTGGAGACACTACTTGTACGGAGATAGAGTGGAGATCTTTATTGATCATAAGAGCCTGAAGTATGTTTTCACCCAGAAGGACCTTAATATGCGGCAGAGAAGATGGCTCGAGCTATTGGTGGATTATGATGTGGATTTACAGTATCATCCCGGGAAGGCCAACGTTGTAGCATATGCATTGAGCAGGAGAGTCAGAGTTTATTTCCTAACGGCGCAACCAGAACTATTGGCAGATCTTCAGAAGATGGGAATTGAAGTGGTTCTTCCTACCAGTGTGGCATTGATGGCCAGTCTACAGGTTCAGTCCAGCATAGTTGAGAGGATCCGGATGGCGCAGTCAGCAGATTCCAAGCTTCAGCGACTCAGAGCAGAGTGTGAAGCAGGAAGATGGCCAGAGTTATGTATCCATGAAGACGGTACCCTTCGGCACGGTACTCGTCTTTGTGCACCTAGTGAAGATATCAGACAGGAAGTCATGGCAGAAGCCCACAGTTTACAGTATTCTATTCATCCGGGTGGTACGAAGATGTACCGTGATATTCGTCAGCATTTTTGGTGGAATGGCATGAAGAGGGAGATAGCCCGGTTTGTCTCTCGGTGTTTGGTTTGCCAACAGGTAAAAGCTGAACATCAGAGGTCCGCTGGACTTCTTCAACCCTTACCGATCCCAGAATAGAAATGGGAACATATAACCATGGATTTCGTGACCGGATTGCCCAGATATCCGGCCGACAGAGATGCTATTTGGGTAATTGTGGACAGGCTTACCAAGGTGGTATATTTTCTCCCATTCAGAGTTGGACAGTCGATGGCGCAGCTAGCAGAGATGTACCTCAGGCAGATCGTCAGGCTTCACGGTGTGCCAGTCAGCATCACCTCAGACAGGGATTCAAGATTCATATCACACTTTTGGCGCAGCTTACAGAAGAGTTTGGGGACTCATCTTCAATTCAGCTCAGCTTATCACCCGCAGACGGATGGTCAATCAGAACGCACAATCCAGACTCTTGAAGATATGTTGAGATCCTGTACCCTTGACTTTGGTGGTTCATGAGAGAATCATCTGCACCTGGTGGAATTCTCGTACAACAACATTTATCAGGCCAGTATCCAGATGGCACCCTTCAAGGCTCTCTATGGCAGAAAGTGCAGATCCCCGCTAGCATGGGTAGATGTCGGGAAGAGGCAGATGCTCGGACCCGAATTGATTTCCCAGACGGTTGAAGTGGTCAGGAAGGTCAGAGATCACCTCCGAGTTGCCCAGGACCGCCAGCGCCATTGGGCCGATGCTCATCGGTGTCCCTTAGAATTTGCTGTCGGCGACCATATATTCCTTAGGATCTCGCCTAACCGCGGCGTCATTCGCTTCGGCGTGCGGAGAAAGCTTAGTCCTAGGTATATAGGGCCGTTCGATATTCTAGAGCGAGTAGGAGATGTATCCTATCGTCTCGCTCTTTCGCCGTCGCTAAGTGAGGTGCATGATGTATTCTATGTGTCCCAATTACGACAGTATATTCCGGACCCGAGCCACATCCTAGACCATTCGGAATTGGTTGTTGGTACCAACCTTTCGTATGAGGAGAGGCCCGTGTCTATTTTGGACCGGAGGGAAAAGATACTCAAGAACAAGACTATTAAATTAGTCCGTGTTGCTTGGGGTCATCACTCTCTGGGTGAGTCAACATGGGAGCGAGAGGACGACATCCGATCGTGATATCCCTACCTGTTTGACTCGTGAGGTATAATATCTTTCTTATGCCTTACATTTTTCCTTCCTTGCTTGTATTGTATGATTGTATGATTGGACTGCTTAGTGTAGCTTGCCTGTGCTTAGTGTAGCTTGTCATGGCAATCTCTAGCTCCTTGATTAAATTCCGAGGACGGAATTCTTTTAACGTGGGTAGAGTTGTCACCCTCATTTCCCGTATTTTTTCGTATTTCGTATTTATACTCGTATCTGGATTTGGCATATATTTTTATTTTTCTCAACTTGTGGGATTTCGGTATTTCTCGTATTGGGTTTTGGCATGGCTCAGTTTTATTGGGGATGGTTTGGTTTGGTTCGGTTTTATGTGTTGGAACACCCTAGTCCTACACTCCACCCTCAACACACCACAACTCTCCCTCTTTATATCCCCACCTACCACTCTCTCTCCTCATAACTTCCACCATTAATTTCCTTCTTCTTTTTCTTCTCCTTCCTCCACAACTCTCCTAACCCTAGGCAAGTGCACCTTGCCACTTCATGAGAGCCCTATTTTCTTGGTTTATTTGCTAGATTAGGACATGGTGATCAACATTAGAACTTGGTGTTTTGAGATTTGAAGTCTCATTTGCTCTAGATCTAAGTTATTTTTATTTTCGGATTTTGCATGGTTTGATCTCTTTAAGTTAGATTTTCATGGGTTTTGGTGTTTCCAAGTGGAAGAGCATTCAATTCTACCCTGGTTAGAACTTTAGAAATCTGGATTTGGAGTTCGGATGGCCAAGTTGTGAGGTTTGGAAGTTTTGGAGCCATTGGAGCTTCTTCTCAGCCATGGAGAAGAAGACCCAGACCCTGCGTACGTGTTTTTACGCGTACACAGCTCTCAGTGTGCGTAACTTTTTATGTACACTGCTCCCTTGAGCGTGCGTGACTTTTCACGCACACTGCTCCCTTGAGCGTGCGTGACTTTTCATGCACACTGCTCCCTTGAGCGTGCGTGACTTTTCATGCACACTGCTCCCTTGAGCGTGCGTGACTTTTCACGCACACTGCTCCCTTGAGCGTGCGTGACTTTTCACGTACACTGCTCCCTTGAGTGTGCGTGACTTTTCACCTACGCTGCTCCCTGTAGCGTGCGTGACTTTTCATCTATGTTGCTCCCTGTAGCGTGCGTGACTTTTCACCTACGTTACTCCCTGTAGCGAGCGTGACTTTTCACCTACGCTGCTCTCTGAGCGTGCATGACTTTTCACCTACGCTGCTCTCTCAGCGTGCGTGACTTGTCACCTACGCTGCTCTCTCAGTGTGCATAACTAGAATAACACAGTAGTCATGAAGAGTGACACAGCTACAGACAATTCCGTTACCTGGGCGCTCTTGGGATCTGTAGCCTGCCGTCGAGTAGGGCACATTTCCAGCACACCGTCGCGTGTTGTACCCTCTAAGTCACCTAAGGGTACATTTGTCCTCGGGCAATGTACCCACATGAATTCAACCCTAATCTTTCGTTCTGGGTAACCTGGATGGTCTGCAGGGCTTGTGGCTGTGGAACAATCTCACTGCATCTTGTTAGTAATTAGGCATGTGATAACCCTAGTTAGTTAAAGTAGTAAGCCGTAGGATCTGCTTGGCCGTGATTGATTGAATGAGGTATAACCAGTCTAGTCATGTCTTGATCCCATGCAAGATTGCTTCCTGTCTTGATTACTTACATTACTTATCTTGCCGATAAATGGTGGGAAACCAAGTTCTGTTCAGATGAAGGGTAACAACCCCGGTCCTTGTTTGGTTTACGGGTTGTAACCTGGCTATCGGAATAGTCCCATGGTTATCTCGTCATATATCACCCTGCCATGTCTTTCATAAATTCTAGTTTTAAATATTATATCTTCTTGTGTTAATGCTGGCTTTTGTTCTTATTTCGTGGCCCCCTTGTGGCACTTGCTCTTTCTGGGGTTGACCCAGCTGGTTTTGTGTGGCCAGATTTTGGAGCAGCTCCCGAGGATCTACCAAGCTTCCAGCCCAATGGTGGCGACTAGAAGGAACCTGGGCTACGAGTGGGTTTTCTATTTTGTTTCGCTCACTCTATTGTAAAACTATTCTTTTGAGGCGTTTAGCCGACGAGCACCTGTTAGCTCGATGCACTTTACTTACTGTCTGCCTACGGGCTGTAAACATGATTAACAAATCCTAGGGTTGATCATGTATGACTTAACTCTTGCTAGTCCCAGCATTTTGTACGACTAGCTTCATGATCAGCTGATATGTAATATTTGGGATACCTTTTATTGTATATTTGGTGGTCAAACATCTTGTAATTATATTACTTGCTTGAGATTGAGACAATAGGCTTGACCATAAGAGACCGTTGGCTTGTAGTAAACTCTCATATTTCTAGACAGCCGTGACCGTATATCGAGGTGGTTTCCATTTCAATATACGTAGCTGGCTGTGTCTGCCCCCGCTCTCCAGTATTCTGGTTCTGGGGCGTGACACATCTAGCCTTCTAAAATCCTAACTGTTTCCTTTTATGCCATTACAAGAGCTGCATGGACCTGCCTCAGCAACCTAGAATCAAAGAAGGATCACGAAACCCTATGGGAAGGAGAAGTCTTCTTCCTCTTTCAGTTGGTTGCCTTGGAATTCCATTAAAATATAACCTCCAATAGGTGAATCCCATCTTCTTATTTGTTTGTAGTTCTTGTACTTAAAATAGGGAGTTTAATGATCATCAAGTATTCTGGTATATGCCCCTCTAGGGTTAAGGTTTCCCAAAGGTTGTTATATATATCAGTTACCATAGAAACCATGTAGGTTGGGCTAATTTAGATATTCATGTAATGACGGGAATGGGGAGGATCAAGGTAGGCGCTTACTAGTATGTGTTAGTTTTAATTAGAGGTATGCTAACTTGGAAAATATATAGATGTGTTGTCTTTTGGGTGTTGTATACCAGCCTAAAAGCTAGTAGTTGCTCTAAGTATCCATGTTTATAAGGGTTGGGTATTTGTGTGCAACCTGTGTAAAAGAGGTATCAGGGAGTATGGTAGGATATGACTTGATATCAAAATCCTAGAGGAGAATACATGTTGTCTGGAAGCAGTTTGGCGTAGTAGATATGTGCAGCTAAGGAGAACATATTGAACTAATATTTGTGTTCCTGTGCACGTTTCAGCCCCTCCAGATTCAATAATTGTAAACTGCGTATAGAGCCAATGCAACAACAACATGCTGCATGTCATTATAGGGTGCAGCGACTGCAGGGCAGTATGCTAACTGCAGTATATATGTACAACAGAAATAAAATGTAACAATGTACATATCCGAAGTAGTAACTGGACTGCAAAAGCAATAGTCCCTACAATTTAAAATTTGCAACAGTTCATAGTTAAACTGTGCAATCTTTGTGCCTTATTCCTGGGTTGAAGAACAACACATTGGTGCACGGTCGTGAGTGTCTAGGTGTAGACTGAATTTATAGCAGAGCCAATGCCTATGCCAGCAAATTATGTGGGCTAAATATCTGTGCACATCCATATGAGTGTGTATCATAAATAGGGAGCACCACGGGAGTTTAGCACCTGCAACGATGTAAAGGAAGATGGCTTCCTGGGAATAGCAGAACATTTGTTGCAACTCAGCAGTAGGTAATGGATACCTGGGTATGGGTACATTATTATATACCATGATAGTTTAAGTGCATCCAATATATGGACTTGAGAACTCTGGTATCAGAGGGTTACCCTAAGAGTATTGAGATGAAGATAATAGGAACGTGTGACCTGTGAGTAAATTTATGCATCTCAAGTGGTAAATATATAAAACAAAACCTAGAACCTACATGCCATATGAATGGCAATGTATGTACGTGCAATATACTATTCATGGAGAAGTTAGGAAACCGCATCCTTCTGCAGGGCAGTATACAAGGGGGTGCACCGTATTAACAGCACTAAAAAGGACTAGGTACAAGCATATGAATAGTAGAATCAGTGTATTAAAGATATGAGGGTAGATGGATAGTTGTGATCTCAATTATGAAATAGGAATTTGAAGGACATGATATTGCAACCTTGCAACATTATGAGGGTTAACTAAATACTCATTGGTACATTAGAGTTGTAGACTGTGTCAATATATTCAATATAGAAGTCAGTGGTAGGATTAGGAATAGAGGGTTATCAACTTAGATATTATATACGTATAGGGAAAATTTATGAAATGCCCAAAAAATGGAAATGTTTTATGAAAAATCCACCGCGCAATAACATTTCATCGCGTGCCCAGAATTAGCAAAAAATATATAAAGAGGGTTGCGAATGACCTTTTTGCCCTTCCTTCTAATTTATTGAAAACACCCACGAAACTACTTTTAAAAAAACGTTTCGATTCTTCATCTTCTTCCATACGCTGCTCACTTTCGAATCTAGGTTTTCTCCTCAAAAATCTTCAAAAACTCGTCGAAAAATTTCGGAAAGACCGAGACAAACGGCAAAAGTGCTAAAACGGGGGTCCAAACATTATTTTTTTGCGATTCTAAAATTTCGAAAGGCCGACAAACCTTATTTTATCTCTGGCTCCTCGAAGATACGCTCATTTTGCGACAAACCGGGCCTCGTTTCGACCTTCCAGTCAAAAATTATGGCCCTCCAAAGTTTCAAATGACCATAAAATACAGGAGAATGACCATTCTCCGTGTTAGTAATACGGAGAATGGCATTCTCCATCTTAATTTACACGGAGAATTCTTCGTCTTAATTTACACGGAGAATGCCATTCTCCGTGCTAAATTACACGGAGAATGGCATTCTCCATCTTAATTTACACGGAGAATGGTCATTTTTCGTCTTAATTTACACGACAAATGGTCATTCTCCGTATAATTTAGCACGAAAAATGGTTATTCCAGTGTTAAAACGCGGGAGAATGGCCATTCTCCGTGTTAGAAAACACGAAAAATGCCATTCTCCGTATTATTTTACACGGAGAATGTCATTCTCTGTGTTATTTTGCACGGAGAATGACATTCTTCGTGTTAATTTACACGGAGAATGGCCATTCCAAGTGTTAAAAAGTAGGAGAATGACTATTCTTCGTGCAATTTAGCACGAAGAATGTCATTCTCCGTGCTAAATTACACGGAGAATGGTCATTCTCCGTGCTAAATTACACGGAGAATGGCCATTCTCCTTGTTAAAAACACGAAGAATGCCTAATTTACACGGAGAATGGCATTCTCCTTGTTAAAATGCAGGAGAATGACTATTCTTCATGTTATATCGACGGAGAACAGTTGACAGAAACCTAATTTTTTACTTTTTTTGTTTTGTTGAAAGAAATTTGACATGAATAACGATTCAAAAGTTTTCGTTCTTCTTTCAAAACGATGCTAACTCTTATAGAAAAGAAGAAGATCTTCTCTCCATAATTGACCTAACTGTCGAAAAAGAAAAAGAAGAAGAAGAAGATGAGCGATGATCGGAGTTCGAGTAAAAAAAAGTACGGTGAACTACGAACGATCTTTGCGATCTCTGTTGAAGCTGAGAGCAACGAAATTCAGATCTCTCGTGAAGAAGAAGAAGAAGAAGACAACGAGAATCGCAATCCAAATCTGAGTTTGTGCGGAGGGGGAGTTATGGTATTAATTTTGTAAATACAGACCATCTAAAGAGAATCTTGGAATAGTTAACGTAAAAATATATAATTATGGGGATTTCATAAAACCCATCATGTGGGTGGGTTTTTCATAAAAACCAACCCCGAAATTGGGTTTCTCAGCAAATTTCCAGTATACTTATATATGGATATAAGTATAGAATATATTAGATAAAAAAAAGTATAGAATATAATTAGATATGGGTAAGACAATGATGAAAGTATAGGTAGGATTAAGTGCAGTTTTACAATCTAACTATTGTTATGGTAAATCCATAATATAGGTTATGTGGATTTCGACTTCGATACGGATTCTAACCCGTACCACTAGTTTAGGACCTCAGGCAAGTACTTACACTGATTTCTATAATTCCTGATTGTTTCTCCATTACATTTAATACATATGCATCTTTTGATTTCTGACACGTTTGTTATACGGGATTAGTGTAATGGATTCTATTCATGTATCGTGTTTCATGATACTATGTTCGTGACTATCGTGTTTACGTGATTATCAAGTTTGTGATCTTTTCATGCCTTGTCTTGAATCCATGAGTACTAGTCGGACGGAAAATTATCTTAGTAGATGTGTGAACTATCCATTCTATTCCACGGTCTTTCATAACGAATAACGGTCGCATACGACATGTATAGTTGGCCTGATCTTACCCTTAGTTGTTCACATATCGAACATTATATTTCAAAACACTTAGATATGTGTTGATTGTAACACCCACTTTTCTAAAATGAGAGTAATTTTGAACTTTTATAAAAGTTTATTATTTAATAATATGATTTATGATTTATGAAATTTTTTAATTAATTTAATACTATTTAAAATTGGTGAATTTTAATTTTGATGTGTTAGCTAGTGAACCCTAGAACTGTTGAGCCTAGAGACTAACGATGACCGTGGGGACCTAACCACGTGATTAGAATGACTATTTACAACTTTTTAGGCTAAGGGTATTTTGGTCATTTTGTGACTTTTGAATTATTTAGGATTTTGATTAAATGGTAAATTTTTGATTATTTTAATAATATTTAAATTGATGTATTATAATTTTGGTCATTTTTTATATTTTAATATTTTGGGAATTTTTATATTTTAATATTGATTTTACGGGATTTGTTTAGTCGGGTTTGATTTCGTTTCGTTCCGACTTGTGTTAGTGACCCGGGTAGCTTAGATTGTAGATGGAATCCCAAGATTAGTTAGTTATGGCCCAAAAATCCCACTAATTAAGTTAGTGAGTTTAGACTAATCCCACTTGTTAGATTGGTTAAGTTAGAGGCTTAAATTTAACCCGTTTGATCACAAACTTGAACCTAACTTAAAATTAACCAAGAGGACTAGTTGATGCCTTATTGGACTTTCCTCCAATGCCCAAATAGGGTTTAATGGCATCCACTATAGTAAGGTTAGCCTCCCTTCCTTTCATTTCATTCCATCTTGCATCTTTTCCTTCACAAAGTGTTCTTCCCCAAAGTAGAGAGCTTCCCTCTTTGATTTGATCTCCAAATCCTTACGTCCCTCCACCAAAACTTCCATCCAACCTTCTCATACTACCAAGGGGGGGTGCTAGCAAAGATTTGGAGCAACGTTCAAGGAGGAGTGTCATTTTTGGAAGATCTTCGTGTCGGAGCCGTGTCCTTGGGAGTATTATTGGAATTCTACTCCCAATAGGTAAAACCAACTCTCTAAATTGATTTTCTATGCATATTAGTTAGTTTTGAATCTATAGGATCCACCCCATGCATGTACCCCATTTAGATTCAAATTTGAGACCATTTGGAGCTCTTTTGAGGATTTTAGATATGTGTCCAGTGTCCTACTTGATAGATCCCAAATTAGGACACCCCATGTGTATGTATGTATGATAATAGTTTAAATAGATATTTAAATTCAGTTTTAGAATGGTTAGAGAGTGGATTGATCTTAGTTAGGATGGTTAGAATGAGTTTCATTTGGATACCTATGTTGGTATCCAAGTATCTTGGCCTACATGTGTTTCTTTTGTCCAAAACAACTCAAATTCGTCATAATATTCATCCATATTTTTATTAACCAAAGAACTTAGAAGTATCATAACTTTTAGTTTAGAACTCTGATTAATCTCCTATTTTTTTTACAAGAACCGTATCGAAGTTATCTTTCCAAATATATATTTTAATAAGCCAAAATTATTCTGGAACTTTCTGTAAAACTATTTGAGTGTCAGTTGTCCGAAAGATAAATTGTGTTTAGGTGTTTTTGCGATTCCGTACACAAAAATGCGATCCGTTTGAAGTTTTGAAAAGCTAACATGAAGAGCTACGACATAATTTAATGCTAGAATTTAGTGAAGGTCCAATTGGTACAGTATTGGTTTTAAGTAGAAGAGTGTCTATACGACGTAGGCATTTTGTGTAACCGATGAGCCTATGTAGTATGGATATTAAATGAATGTAGAATATGTAATGCATAATTTGTTTGATGAATGAAATGATATATATATGATATGTATCCTCTTTACATTAATGTATATATATGGTTGAATGCAAGCATGTAGGAATACAATCAACGTAATGTATGTAAGCAATGCATAAATGCATGAATGAAAGAATGATATACAATGTATGTATGAAAGTATATAATGAATGCTAGATATGAATGCAAGGTATACATGTAATGATAGATATGAATGCATAATGTATACATAATATAATACAATATATAATGATAGCATGTATGGTAATATTGAATATATGATGCAAGCATGTATATGTCCACTGTTTTCTCTTTTTCTTACATTTTTCCTTTCCTTCCCTTTCCATTTCAGGTTTTTCTCCTTTTTTTCCTCTTCTATTTTTACATGTTGTATACAATGTATATAACAAATAGATGCATATAAGTATGAAATATGCATGAATGACATGTATGTAATAAAAATAATTATATGCATGCAACTTAATAATATGTGAATGAATATAATGCATGAAATGAAGTATGCATGTATATGGGATATGAATGAATGATATATATATATATGTGTGTGTGTGTGTGTGTGTGTGTGTGTGTGTGTGTGTGTGTGTGTGTGTGTGTGTGTGTTAAGGTAATGTAATGTATATGTATTCACATATATTTTGCATTAAATATATGAGTTTGTATGCATATATTATATGTATGTATGTATGTATGTATGCAGGAATGAATATAATATAATATAGAATATGCATACATGAATATAATGTATACAAGTATATAATGTATTCAAATATATATGTATGCATCTATGTATGTATGTACAGGTGCATGAATGAATGCAAGTATGCATATATGATATGTATGTAGGCATGTATGCAATATATGTATGTATACATGATTTGTATGTATGAATGTATGCAATGTAAGTATGTATGTATGTATTTCTATAAACTGAGTTAACCTATAACCTTTTACACACACGCATTCATACACCCTTTGACTCCATGTATCCCAAGTCACATACACCTACCTATCACTAAATCTGAGAACATTAACACATATCCTTTCACACACATGCCAAATACAGACACACATACTCACTTACTCTTTTACCTCTCCTTCTCTCTCTCTCTCTCTATATATATATATATATATGTATGTGCCTATATATATAGCTTTCCTATATATATCTATGTATATGAATATGTGAATGTGAATAATATATATACATTATAAGACTAAGTTTGTGTGCCTTGTTAGCTTATGATTTAGTTTTGTGCTTGGTTTAGCAAGTGACTTAGGCTATGAGTTAGTAGCTATCTTGGATACTTGATTTACGTAGACTTAGTTTGTTTAGACCTAGAATTGACGAACCTAGACTAGTTGACCATTGTTGACCCAACCCAAGCAAGTTTGACCACAGTTGACCTAGTTTGACTTTATAGTTGACCAGAGTTGACCAAAAGTTGACTTTGACCTAGATTGACTTAGACTCATCTAGATTGTATTATAATTTCCATTACCATATAAATTAAACTCTTTATAACCTGTGTTGCTCTAACTAGGACTTTGTGACTCCAGTTGGCCATCTTTTCATATCAGCTGTTCAGGGTATCAGGCGAGTACATTCTCTGACCGTTTCATACTTGATAGGATTTATATTTATGTTATAGATTACTTTACTTGATGCTGTCATGTTGTTAACACGGATTGGCACTATATGGATTCCTTCATGAGATGTTATCCCCCTCAGGAGCATCGGGTTATAGTATGTCATGTGCGTTTCACTTTTATCATGTACTCCGGTGCTTTCACCATTTATGTGCACTATTGTGATTCATATACTCTCATGTTCATAGAGCCCCCATGTATACATTCATGTGCACCCATTTAAGGGCCTTCATGTGATATCATGTGCAATAACATGACCTGTCTGGATCCTTGTGTATTGATTGGGGTACGGAGGAGTATAAATGGTCATGTGAATAATTTTAAAGTAGTATACTCATGTGCAAACTCTTAAATTACTCACGTACAAATTTAAGCCGTTTATATGTCTATCTTGTACTCTACATCACTAGCCACTGTTAGCTCTTTACTTATAATATATATTTTTTTACAATCATCTCTTTTATTTTATATATTTCTCAGCGTTTCATGTATCTTACTCTATAGCATATTTACATATCATGTCATATTATGAACTGCGTGAGATGTATTGTGCTCGCTCCCGTCCTGACTGGACCTGTTGATAAATTTTACAGATAGCTTGGAGGTTACCTGCTAGCCTAGAGAAGACATAGTAGATGTTGGAGTAGATGGCTAGAGTTTTTCTTATTTTATTTTCAGTTGTCTTGAGTTGTATTTATTTTATGCTTGTTTGAGTTGGTGTTGATAACACCAAGGTTTATTTCTCTCTGTTGTACTTCTTTTGTGGATTCATAGTTATCTTATCGTGCTACTTCTAGTTTTGGTGATTGAGTTGTATCCTGCTGTGATTGTCCTCCGTATGGAGAGTATATTATATTGTATTTAGTTTTAATTGTGACCTAGAACAGCGTTCTACCACAGAGACTGTGGCGTAGGCTGGACGTACCCACTTCTCGTACCCTACACTAGGTGCGGGTCGTGACATTGATTTACTTGGTTTATATTACCTTTGTCATCATATACCATGTTTGTCATGTTTACATATTTCTTTCTAGTTGTCATGTCATATCATGATTATAGTGTTTATTTGTTTCTTTTTTTACTTAATATACCATGATATTAGTTTTATCTGTTACATTATATCACATATGCTATTCATGGTTTATATTTTCTATCATGTTTTGAATAGTCTGTCATGTATGTACTTATTCCAATTCTGACTGGATAACAATTTTTAGGCGATTAGTTAGAAGACTTATGTCCCACTTATTGTGGTCTTTCTGAGCATACTACAAGGGATGTTGATCTTGACATATATGATGATCAGGAGGTGAACTTAGCCTAATTTCCATATACAGATGATTAGTTAGTTACATTTCCTATTAAGCTTTGACCAGATTTGTCTCCGGAAACCATTGAGATTTTATATCTATTTTGAGGTTTAGATGATTCTTATATATTGGATAGTCAGATGTGGATTGTGACGACTATGACTCACGTTGAGATTATCTATTTCATTCCTTTTCCATTTCATATCTATCTTCTTTAACACGTGATTGAGTATATTTTAGTTGCTTATATTATATTTAAGAAATTGGAAATAATATTGAATATATGAACTACATGGTTTATTGGATGGACTTATTAAGGATTAGACAATGTTCTATCATAGATACTGTAGTGTAGGCTGGACGTACCTACGACTCATGTACGATTTATGGATGCAGGTCATGACACATTTTTATGGTGGCCCATGCAGGTTAATCTTTGCAACTAGTGCGATGTCATAATAGTACTAGGACTAGAGTATTATTACGAGCCTAAAATAGAATATAGGAAGTGAATACTCAATAACATACTAGGAAATTCCATTCTGATTTGAATTTGTTAACTCCTGTTCAATTCTGAATCATTGACATCTTTCCAATTATTGTCCTTCCTGAATAATCTCTTACCCAAGCCATATTTCATGATTTCTTGTAACTTTATTTTGTTTCCCAGAAATGGTACCCAAGACTAGAGTGTCCTATTCAGGAACACATATAGCTTCAGAGAGACTGTCTTCTTCTCTGCCTAGGAACCGAAGAGCGAATGGGGCTCCTTCTCCCCTACCTATCGATTGGGAGGCGACATTAGCTACATCAGAAAGCCCTCTTTCTCCTCCAAGTCAAGGGGAGTATCACTATCATCATCCTCAGGAGGCATGTTTGCTGACGAGCCCTACCTATTTGAGCTTCTTCGAGTCATAATAGAGATATAAATAGCTCAAACTAAGGCTCATAGGGAGCAGACCGCAATAATGCAGGAAGGGATAGAGAATGCCCATCGTCTAATATTACTAGCTATAGAGAAAGCTGCCCCTCATCAGCAGCCTTATCAGCAGAAGTTAAGCGATATCACGAACTTCAAATAGGTGAACCCTTGGGAGTTCAAGGGCATAGAAGGAATTCTTTATGCGGATGAGTGGCTCGAAGACATTGAACGAATTTTTGAGTTGCCCGAATTCTAGAAGATTTGCAGATTAAGGTTGTAGGTTTGTTGCTTCACGACATAGCCCGGACCTGGTTCAAGAATGAGCCTATGATTGCAGATCCAAATCTAACTTAGGAGCTGTTCAAGAACCACTTTAAGAGGAAGTTCTATCATGCAGTGGCCAAGGGTGTTCCGAAGAATTAATTCTAGAACCTAGAACAGGACAGTTTATCTGTGGATGAGTATGCTGTAGAATTCGTCAGGTTGAGCTGATTCACGAAATATATGGTCGGAGGATCAAGCGCAGAGATTTCGACATGGCTTAGCCAAAGACATCAAAATTCATATTGCCTTTAGTACTAAAACTTTTACGAGAATTTTAGCAGAAGCTCCAAGGGTAGAGGTTGACTTGGATATGAAACCTACGAAGGATTGGGACACAGTTGGAGGTAGTAGTGGTTCAGGGCCGACAAAGAGTCTCCAGCTTTAGTAGAGGATGTTCCAGCATAGCAAGAACACAATCCTCTGCTAGAGCTCTATTTTTGCAGCAGCTTCCATAGAGACAACAAGTTTGTCTTTGTAATTATTGCAAAAAGCTTGGGCATACATGGAAGGTATGCAGGAAGCGGCTTGGAGTATGTCTATTTTATGGGTTGAATACACATTAGATGAGAGTGTGTCCTTTAGCGCCTGTTCGTCCAGATCAGGGGATAGCTCCTACCCTAAGAGCCTCAACGAAGCCTGTAGTAGCTCAGCAGAAAGGTGTACCCCTGCCCACACAATAGCTGCGCTTTGCCCAGCATCAGTAGTGGGGCAAGGCCTTTTTCATGACATTCGAGGAGGCTGAGGCATCAACGAATGTGATAGCACATTCTATTATCCTTGAAACTTTTCCAGCTATTATTTTATTTGAATATGGTGCTACTCATAATTTTATATCCGTACCTTTTATATTTAAGCATAGCATAGTATCCAAAACTTTGGATAATAGTTGTAAAATCTCGACTGGCGACAACATTATCCTGCTCAAGGATATTTGCGTTGGGCATCGCATTACTTTGGGAGGCAAGAAATTGTGCACCGGTTTACTCATAATACCACTTTCAAGTTTCGATATAGTTCTCGGAATAGATTGGTTGAGTACGCACCATACCAGTATAGATTATCGTCGAGGATGTATAGTGTTTAGTCCTCCTGGAGAGTTTGTGTTTTAGTTTGCTAGAGGAGTAGTGGAACAGCATCGCAAGGCTATCTGTGGAGCTATGGTAGAGGAGAAAGAGCTACCTTATCCTATCATTGCATAGTTTCTTAATGTATTACCCGAGGAGTTGCCCAGATTGCTACCTGACAGGAATGTTGAGTTATTTATTAATCTTGTACCCGGTGCAGAGCCAGTGTCACAATACGTTCAATAGATTTCAAGAAACAGATTCATGAGTTGCTAGAAAGGGGGTTTATTAGATCGAATTCGTAGCCCTGGGGTGCTCCTATGATATTTGTGCCAATGAAGGATGGGTCTATGCGAATGTGCATCGATTACCAGGCTTTGAACAACATCACCATTAAAAAATATCTGCTACCAAGAATTGATGATCTTTTCGATCAGTTGTGCGGTGCGAGAGTATTTTAAAAAATTGACTTGAGATCTGGCTGTCACTAGGTGAAAGTGAAGAAGGAAGACATTTCGAAGACTACTTTTTGGACTAGGTACGACCAGTATGAGTTTATGGTAATGCCATTTTAGTTGACTAATGTCCTGGCGGTCTTCATGAACTTGATGAATAAGGTATTCCATTAATATCTTGACCAGTTCCTAGTGGTGTTCATCGACGACATACTTATTTATTCGAAGACGCCAGAGGAGCATGAGAAACATTTGTGGATCGTGTCAGGAAGGAGAAACTTGATGGAAAGCTCTTGTAATATGAGTTTTTTTGTTCAAAGTGGAGTTTCTTGGACACATAGTGACTGGAGAATAGATTTCAGTGGATCCGGAGAATATTGCTATAGTAGAATCTTGGACTATTCTAAGTTCTATTGTAGAGGTAAGAAGTTTCTTTGGATTGGCGGATACCATAGGAAGTTCGTGAAGGATTTCGTTCGGATCACAGAACCAATGACTAGACTCACTCGGAAGGACGTAGAGTTCGTATGGACAGAGGACTATCAGGCTGCATTTGATGAGCTTAAGAAGAGGTTGACTACAGCTCCAGTGTTGACATTTTCATCAGGATCGGGTAGATTTTCTACTATAGTGATGCTTCAGGAAAAGGTTTATGATGTGTTCTAGTGCAAAATAAGAATGTGGTGGCATATACATCTGGACAACTGTGACCACATGAGAAGAACTATCCTACTCACGACCTAGAGTTGGCAGCGATGATCTTTGCCTTGAAATTGTAGAAACATTACTTGTACGGAGAACGTGTGAAAATCTTTACTGATCACAAAAGCTTGAAGTATGTTTTCACACAAAAGGAGCTGAATATGAGGCATCGCAGACGGTTGGTACTGACAAAAGATTTTAACATTACATTACAGTATCATCCTGGGAAAGCCAATGTAATTGCTGATACTAAGCAAGTATCCGGTAGCCATGTATTTGACGATTGATCGACACTTGTTAGCCAATTCGGAGAGTTTGGATATTGGAGATATCATTCTGGGAGTTGAAATACAGATGACGGGTATGCAAATTCAGTTCGGATTGATGAAAGTGATTCGAAAGGTTCAGTATCTGTAAACCACCTGATTTAATTTTTTTTAATATTTGTTTAGAATTTTTTCTAGTTATTAAATAGCTTAGTAGTTAATCATATGGTATTTTAATAGAAAAACTAGCAAGTAAATATTATTATATATATATGATACATATATTTTGTACAAGATTTGACTAAAATTCTTTTTCAATTTATTGTTGAGTTTTACAAATTTTTAGAATTTTATTTTGATTTTTTTATATACATATGTGTGTGTGTGTGTGTGTCTACATATATATATATATATATATATATATATATATATATATATATATATATATATATATAGTTATATAAAGCGAGAAAAAAAGAAAAAAAACATTAACTCACGAGATTTTAAAATCTCGTGAGATCAATATTCCCTACTTCTTCCGCTGCCCTGAACCCCTGTAAGGAAATTTTTGGGTCCGATTTGGCCGATTCAAATTTCCTCCAATCTCCATCAAACATGATCGAATCTTTTCCCTTTGAATTCATATCCTATTCTCTTATGTATATCGCAATCCCGATAAAAAACTTGTTTAAATTCGACTTAAACTAGGTTTAAACCAAATATTTATAAAACCTTTGTCAAATAGCAAAATTTCTCACCTCAGAAATCCTCGAAGCCTAGCCTACCCCATGACGACCTTTCCTGCCCCTATTGTTGCACTGTGACCAGTTTGATGCCGTTGACGGCCAGCCGCCGCCCCAAACCTGCAGTAGTCAACAACTATTCGTAGGAGAAAAACTACAGTCAGGTACTTCGCCGATCGACTTTCTTTTTGTATGCTTGATCAAATTTTCATCTGATTAATCCTTTGCGTAGCCCACATGAATAGCTTAGGAACCCTTCAAATAGATTTACATATACTAGCCTTCAATTCCTGAAAAATTGATGCAAATATCATTGAAAAACCTGTTTGAAAACAGGACACCAACATTCCTAAGTATCCTTGTTCAATGCCAGTTTGCGACCAACTATCCTTCTTCAATGCCAGTTTGCGACCAATGTATCCTGTAGCACTTTAAAATCTTTTTTGTAGTTCCTTTTTTCATCCAATATAGGTAAAGAATTTTGTTTCCCAAAACTGAAAAAAAACTATTTTCAAAATAATAAAAAATTTAGAAAATTATCTGATATGGCAGGCGTCCCAAAAACCGGACGACGTGGTCACGAACCGAAAGCATCGAATGGTGCATATCAACTTCGCATACATGTATCGATGGAACTCAATTTCGTTGTGTGTGCGCTAGGAAATCAAGGCGTATTGGTCGAAATACCCCGTATCGACCTCTTTGTAAACTAGCCTATAACTTCATGTATGGTTGTCACCTCAAGACAAAACTTCTGCCACTGGATTCATGTTATTGTTTGGTCCTATGAGTCAAGTTTGGTCTGAATCTGAGAAGGTCGACTGTAATGCTATTTTGGCAGGCCTACGATCCGATCCAACGGACAAAATTGTGCACAGCTCACCGAAATCTAACTTTGGACATACGGTTGAGTTTGTATCGTTAAATCAGACCTGTAGACATATAACATGATAACTTTAGAGACCGTAGGACTTAGCACACTTTTTGGTGCAATCCGGGTCTAACAGCGGACACAGATTTAGCCTAAAATTATGATTTTGCCCCTGTATCCATAATTAGACTTATGGGTAGGCGTTCTTAGATAATTATTTTATGCCAAAAATGCTCATAATATTTATTTCAGCATCCGAGGATGTTTGTGGGAGTTGACTTTTATTGTTCTCGACGGTCTAAGTTACTGAACATTGCTATTTCTGCACACCACCTCCATGCAAGATACCTTGCCACCATTTACTGTTCATTTATGTTATATTTTTCATGTTATTTTCTTCTATTATTACTATTTACGTGTTTCTATTACAATGTGCGTCCAAGTCATACTTGGATGTGAGCGACTAAATTAGTCATTTTATTGCTTTTATTTATTATTATACATGATGACTTAGTATTAGATGACTAACCATTGATGTGAGATATTGTTATATCTCATATGGCCTTGACACTTGATTTATCACAAGTTGTGAGTCATATGTAGGATAAGGACTCGCATAGTCGGTTGGCCACTGATACGTATGAGACGTGCGATGGTTTGGGTATAACTGCAAATAGATTTTGCATGATTAGTAGACTTGGCAGTTATTAGAGGTTCAAATGTGTTGTGGAGATGACATAAATAGGCATGGGGTAGGAAAAACAATTCCTTAGCATATACGCCAAGTATGCACTTTTTTTTTGTACTCGAAAGCTCCGCTGGAGATATGGGCCTGATTAACCCATTTTTCTGATCCTGCTGGCCTCTGATGTTCGAGGAATGTCATACTTTGAGGTCCCTGGTGCCGAAAAGGGGGGCCATACTAATCCCATTATAGCCATAGTGCCTATGCGTTGAAGATTTGTTCTTAACTGCATATTCATAGTTGATTGGTTGGCACCCTATTGCATGCATTCTTTATTTTATTACACAATTCATATGACATATTGTTTTCCTATATCTTGTTATGTTCCTCTGAGGACCCGGTGAACTCTCCAGGCTTAGACAACCATGATTTTTCTCAAGAGTACGACTCTGCATTGGATCCCTTGATGAGGTCCCGCCCTCCGATATCTAATTATTTTGAGGACATGATTTTGTTACATTTGTAGTGGACATCATTTATTTTTATTTTATTTTACGAGGTTGGACTCCAGTTATCTCAGATTATTTTTATAGCTGTTTGGTAGTGGATTTATCTCTACTCGGCTATATATGTTTTGTCTATTTTATTTTATTATTCTGGCTATTGCTTTATTCTTGTGTTCTGTGGATGAGATATAGATAATCTGTGACTGCCTGTGGTATTATTATTTACAGCTTATTTATGTGTACAAGGATTTCAAATATTGGAGTATTTTTCATATGCATGCAGTTGGCATGTTCCATATGTCTAGTCCTACATATATTAGGACGGGGCGTTACAGTATTCGGATGAGAATCTAAGGAGTATCAGAGCTCAAGCGCAGGCCGAATTGTTAGATAATTTTACCATTACAAAGAATTGATCTTTGAGGCACAGAACTAGATTACGTTTAACTAGTGGTGATCTGCATGGGAAGATTATGCAGGAAGCTTATTGTTTTTGGTATTCTATACATCCTGGAATAACAAGATATACAGGGACCTCAGAGATCATGTGTGGTGGTATGGTATGAAATATGAGGTAGTACGCTTTTGTGTTAGATATTTAGTATGCCAGCAGGTCAAAGCCGAAAGACAGAGACAGGGAGGATTGCGTCAATCATTACCAATCCCAGAGTGGAAGTGGGAATATATCACGATGGATTTTGATTATGGTCTTCCATGCACTACAGGAGGGAAGGATGCTGTCACGCCCCAGAACCAGAATACTGGAGAGCGGGGGAATGACTCAGCCAGCTACGTATTACGGGTAGATGAATACCGTATAATACGATCAATGATGTCTAACCAGACGAGGGGGTGCATACTACATAAAAGTCTTACTATGGTCATTACACATCTATTGTCTCAATCATTCAAATAAGAAACAGAAATAGAGAACATGTAAGATAAAGCAGTAAGGCGTCCCAAACGCTCTGTCAAAATGTTCTTGATATCTGGCTTTACAAAACATAGCCAGATTGATGTAGCAAAAGTATACACAATTGTTATCAACTGCAGTCTGACTTTAATTACAATTATGTAAAAGTAAGTACAAAACAATCCGACTTACATGTCGGTGCCAAACGGCCTCGTATAAAGTAAGTGACAAAACGAGCGGGGAAGTAAGAAACCCACTTGAGTCCTCCTGCGATCATCCTTCTAGTGTTGACCATCTTGGAGGTAGAAGTAAACTGGATCCTCGGGGACCGGCTCTAAATCTGGCCATACAAAACCAGAGAGGTTAGACCTCTAATAGCAAGTACCACAAGGAAGCACGACATGAGAAATAAAACCAGTAATGTAAGAGAATAATACTAATAAATCTCTGTTTGCTACTAGGATTCACATCACATCACGACACTTCGAACCAACCTCCCAACCAAACAAGGACAGAAGTTGGCCCGTCATGTCCTGACATTCTGATCATCCCGGTTAGGTAACAGAGTAGTACAGTACACAAACAAATCATCTTGAACGGCCAATCAACTCCTACGGCTTGCTATTGTGAGTCCCAAGTTATCCTGGATTTATGCAATTAGGGATTCCGTAGTTCTTACTATGTGCAAGCAAGGCTAGTCTATCCAGTCAATTATGTGCGCCATGCATGAATTAGACAAGTCCTAGCAGGACGCCCGTCATCAATATACAATATACAATAATAATATAAGCAGATACTGTTCCCTGTCCGTGTGGCAGTTTTATAGTATCTGTGGGAACCAGCCGGCCCGTCGGGTACTACTTGTCCCAAGGAGGCTGCCATGTAAGAACTCGAAAATCTATTCTCTCCATGCAATCATTATTTTATTTAACTTAATAGTCCCTACGTTGAGTGAAATCCCATGCCGTAGATCATGGTCATTCAAATGAGTACTTTAGTACGGGGTACGATATGCACAACTCTACAACGATACCAGTGCAGTTAGGTTGCAGGTCTTACATAGCGTAATACAACAATCAAATCTAACCACGGTAATCATGCCTTGACCATAAAGTACACATGCTTCTTTTGTAGAAAATAAATAAGTAAATAAATAAATAAATAGATTGAAGCATGCATGTGCATGTAAGTCAATATTCGGGATCAGCCAGTCGATTACAATAGTCCATAACATGAACGTGTCTCATTCATTTCATTCAATAAGACGACTAGCCAGTCTCTTAGTTCCAACTAGGAACGCATGATCAATTTTAGTCAAAATAACCATTATTATCAATGGTGACAAGGCATGAAAGTCAATTAGCATTAAACGGGGGTCGAGTCTATAACTCTCATGGTCAAGTCCCAGTCATACTGGGTATCCCAAAAATCAATCGGGTCACAAGGCACATTCCACATAACAATTGATATTAACAACATTATCATATCATGATTTTATCGAGTTTATGCCAAAAAGGCGTAAGGATATAAAATGGACGTTAAATATCTAATAAATATTAATATACAGGGCTATAGAAGATCCAGGGTAAGTAGGCTACGCTCATGTCAGGCTACGCTCAAGTCAAAGAGGCAGCGTATGGGCTCCATACAACTCCTCACCATCCAAGTGAGCGTATGCAAGTCATACGCTCCCCAAAGGCAGGTATGGACTCCATACGACTCCTGACCATCCAAGTCAGCGTATGCAAGTCATACGCTCCCAAAAGGTAGCGTATGAACTCCATACGACTCCTGACCATTCAAGTCAGCGTATGCAAGTCATACGCTCCCAAAAGGTAGCGTATGAACTCTATACGACTCCTGACCATTCAAGTCAGCGTATGTAAGTCATACGCTCCCAAAAGGTAGCGTATGAACTCCATACGACTCCTGACCATTCAAGTCAGCGTATGCAAGTCATACGCTCCCAAAAGGTAGCGTATGAACTCCATACGACATACGCTTCCAAAAGGTAGCGTATGTAAGACACACGCTTCCTAAAAAGGTAGCGTATGGACTCCATACTGCACTGCACTAAAGAGCGCGCACAGCTCAGTGACGCAAGCTAAAAAGCTAGTGTACACTGCTCACTGTCTTCTCCAAACAGCAAGAACTCCATGGTTGCACCCCAAAGCTTCAAAGGTCCATAACTTGGTCCAAACAAGTCCAAATCCAACTTTCCAAAGGTCAAAATTGGGTAGAATAAAACTCTCTACAACATAGAACCATCAAAACTTGAAAACAAAGAAGTTTGATAGATCAAAACCACCAAACTCCGAAAATAACTCATATCTAGATCTACAAAGATTAAGACTACGAAATGAAAAATGCCAAGTTCTAAACTCTCTTAGGATCACGAGAGGAAGATAAATGAACCATAAAAACATGGGTTCTCATGTGGAGCAAGTTGTACTTGCCTACGGTTTGGTAGGTGGAGAGAGTAATGAAGAAGAAGAAGAGGAGTAATGGTAAGAATGTGAGTTTATGAGGAGAGAGAAAGAGATGTAAGCTTTAAATAGAAAAGGGGGTGGTAGGTGGGAGTTGGGCCGGGTCCAATGGGTCCAATGGGTCGGGTTGTAGGGGATCCAACCAAAGCCAACCCGAACCCAAAGCCTAGCTAAAGCAGAGAATAAAAGCAGGAAATAAAGTGCAGAAATAAAATTGCAGGAAATAAATTAACATGAAAATTAAAGAGCAGATTAATTAATTAACATGAAATTAAAGGAATTTAAATACAAGATAATACATGATAAATATTAAATAAATACTCATGAGTTGTACATGTATAAAAATACGTATTCTGGGAACGGGGAGTGACAGATGCGATTTAGGTCATCATTGATAAGTTGACCAAATTAGCCTACTTTTTGCCTTTCAAAGTGGGATTATCTACAGAAAAGTTAGCAAAGCTATATGTGAAACAAATAGTCCGATTGTATGGAGTTCCCATGAACATAGTCTCGAATTGAGATAGCAGGTTTACTTGTCATTTCTGGAGGAGTTTACAAGCTAGCTTGGGTACTCAACTCAAGTTTAGCACCACTTATCACTCTCATACGGATGGACAATCGGAGAGGACTGTTTAGACACTTGAGGATATGCTTTGGACCTGTGTAGTAGATTTTGGTGGATTATGGGAGGATCATCTTCACCTGGTAGAATTTTTATACAACAATAGCTACGAGCTAGCATTGAGATGTCTCTTTTTGAGACTTTGTATGGCCGAAGATGTCGTACCCTATTATCTTGGGGGCGACATGGGTGAGAGAGTACTATTGGGCCCCGATATGGTAGTGGATGCTGCAAAAAAAGTAAAACAAATTAGAAAGAGACTTCTTTTAGCCCATTCGGTCTCAGTCAACTTGATTTTAAAAATTCACTAAACCATGTCTTGATATGATGCAATATGACTCACAAGAAGATTCAACAATGCTGCGGTGCTTAAAAGTCGTACTTGTGGTCAATCATATAATTTTCCATTTTATTGAGTCTAGGACCTGTGTACATCGAGTCGCACTTGATACTAGAAGTCCACTCATATATATCCAACAAGTCCACTCAAATAGCCTACAAGCCAATCTACAAAAAGCCCAACCCATTCAATCCAAAGTCATTCCAAAATAGCTAAAGATCCATACCTATTCTGGCAACTGAACTCGGACCAAGCGCTGGCCGAACTCGGTCTTGGCAATCCTGGAAAATCCAGATAGCTATGTAATTCTAGATATTATGGTTCCCAACGTTCAAAAAAATTAAAATATACACCCGAATTCTATCCAAACTCTGTCCACAAATAGCCTATAAATAGATATGGATTTCCACGTTCTCACTCACTCATCTCTTCTCATCCTTCATATCTTATAGATTGATCTATGAGCTTTAACCTTCCCATCTCCAAGATCAACTCCCTCAGCGTTCTAGTTCTAAGTGTGATTTCGATTAGAAGTCTGAAAAAAGTTGTAAAAGCTTAGTCTATAAAAGCTTCACTTCTGTTCTGAAGTCGACGAGCCCTTCGGATAAAAACTCATGGTTAAAGTCGTTGTGCCTTGGGATAAAAGTACAAGGTGTAAGGAGTACAAGTGCTTAGAATTTAAAGCTTGTGTTTTACTATTATGACTATAGTGGATTCAACTCCGAGCAAGAGTTCTCGGGTCTAGACTAGTCCTCTTAGCGGAAACCAGGATAAAAATCTCGGTTTTTGCATTTGCTTTCTAAACTCTGCTGCTTTTAATATTTGACTTACATATCCATAATATAATTTTGTTGGTTGTACTCTGCCTTCACTTAGAATAATTTTTATTGGATAGCTATTTTCGCTGCACTTTATTCATAATATAATTAAAAATTAACGAGTTGCTAAGTGTATGCAGCAAGAATTTAAAATGAGTATGATGGAAGAACTCAACGTCTTCCTCGGCTTACAAATCAAGCAAACATCACAAGAAGTATCCAAATAAGCATCAAAAGATGACAAACATTAACTTATGGAAGGTCAATATATGTTACTTTTTGTGAAAATATTATCATTAAATAATATTGTCTATCAAAGCTAAACTCCAAAGTCCTTAAGATAACAAGTGCAAATAGACCTCAATAAATCTTTAGTTTATAAAGCATTGATTAATCTTGGGTTAGCTGTAGGGGCCGGTTTCCAATTAGCGGTAGGCCGAAGACACTCGACACCGTGTCACTTAGGCGATTTACGCCTTTGTGACAGAGGGACCGTTTTGACGTGTACCCAAAACAAATCTCATCTGTAATAACTGAGAATTTGGGAAGAATTTATGCAATATGAAATTAATTATATTCTATGAACTTGAAAAATCTCAAAATAATATAGCATACAGTATAAGATCTATCAATTGCATATATTCATAGGTGCTACCAAATTATTGTATAACAATAGATATAAGGTAGTAAATACCCAAAAAAAAGAATCTATCACGATACTAAAAACTATTTTTCAAAAATCTTTCATAGTGCACTATTGAGATAATTATATAATATAATTGTGCACTAATAAAGGAGGTAAATTTTGAAAACAAGATAAAGCACAAAATCGTGTGATTCTTAAAAGAACATCCAAAAATAATCATAAGCAAGACATTGATAATTATTTTATCTCAAAATCACAACTTAAAGATATAAAACAAATAAATATCGAAAGTTAGGAGACATTATATATAATTTTTTTTTAGGAGACATTATATATATATATATATATATATATATATATATATATATATATATATATATATATATATATATAGTCGCATTTTGAGCCTTTATGATTAAAATATATATATATATATATATATATTTTATATATATATATATATATATATATATATATATATATATATATATATATATATATATATATATATTTTGGAAACTCTCACTTTTAATCATAAAGGCTCAAAATGCGACTATATATATATATATATATATATATATATATATATATATATATATATATATATATATATATATATATATATATATATAATATATATATATAAAGGCATACATGATATAATTCAAATAATATAAATAAATAAGAGTCATGTATCCAAAATGTCAACCAAAAAGTCAAGAAAAACATCATTAAGAGAGGCTTTGAGGAAGAAGCTAATACAGAGAAGAACACAAATTAGGTCAAAGTAATCAATAGCTAAAGTATGAGGTAAGCACAAGTTTGAAGATAACAAGTATAATTAAATACTTTTCAAAATAATATAGAACTTGAGCTGAACTCATATGCCCCCATAAAAGTATTTATACAAAAATATATATCAATATAAAAAATAAATGAGCAATATATAAATGACAATATATGACGTATTCATGCATCATTAACAAGGATTAAAAAATTATCACAAGATCAAAAACTTGTATATATCATATATATTTATAGGCTCAAAATGCGACTATATATATATATATATATATATATATATATATATATATATATATATATATATATATATATATATATATAGGCTCAAAATGCGACTATATATATATATATATATATATATATATATATATATATATATATATATATATATATATATAGATATATATATTTATATATATTTTATATATATATATATATATATATATATAAATACTTTTCAAAATAATATAGAACTTGAGCTGAAATCATATGCCCCCATAAAAATATTTATACAAAAATATATATCAATATAAAAAATAAATGAGCAATATATAAATGACAATATATGACGTATTCATGCATCATTAATAAGGATTAAAAAATTATCACAAGATCAAAAACTTGTATATATTATATATATTTATAGGCTCAAAATGCGACTATATATATATATATATATATATATATATATATATATATATATATATATATATATATATATATAAAAAATATATATATATATATATATATATATATATATATATATATATATAAAATATATATATATATATATATATATAAAGGCATACATGATATAATTCAAATATATATAAATATATATATATATATATATATATATATATATATATATATATATATATATATAAAGGCATACATGATATAATTCAAATAATATAAATAAATAAGAGTCATGTATCCAAAATGTCAACCAAAAAGTCAAGGAAAACATCATTAAGAGAGGCTTTGAGGAAGAAGCTAATAAAGAGAAGAACACAAATTAGGTCAAAGTAAGCAATAGCTAAAGTATGAGGTAAGCACAAGTTTGAAGATAACAAGTATAATTAAATACTTTTCAAAATAATATAGAACTTGAGCTGAACTCATATGCCCCCAAAAAAATATTTATACAAAAATATATATCAATATAAAAAATAAATGAGCAATATATAAATGACAATATATGACGTATTCATGCATCATTAATAAGGATTAAAGAATTATCACAAGATCAAAAACTTGTATAAATATGCTTTATTAGGCAAATATGTAATTAATTCATAAGAAATTAATCAAAATAAAATATGAGAATCAATAGTGAATATATTATGCAAGCATAAGGTTAACATAAAGTATATGTATATACTTTTCATGTAAAAGAAGATTTGTACTAAACATACATATTCACAAAATACCGATTAAAGTAAATATGACATGTTAAAGACAAATCGGTAAGAAGTAATTATTTAAAAAGTATTAAAGACAGAGAGTCAAAAAAATATTTATTCAAAATAAAAAATTAAGCTCATATGAAGTAGAATGGTATGCATACTTCATAGATAAAGACTAAGAGTAAAAAGCATATATAGATAAATGTGTCACACTAATAGAAAATTAGTAAAAGACTATATATTGTGAACTAATCATTTAACCTAGACAACTGGTCATGCTAGGATTATATCTCACACTTATTTAAACAATAAACAATTAAAAGATATCAATGAGAGCTAATATCAAGACATCAATAAGAACATACTAGATTCTATAAATAAAACCATTTAAAAAATATCATAATTTAGCATGTTACCAAAGTGGCTTTAGTGGCCACACTTGTGCTGGTGCAATTGCTTGAATGATGACCTTTTAAGCCTTGTAATCACCAATGGTTCCCTTGATACTACTTCTTGATGCAGAGCATTTCACCTACATGATTAGGTATAGACTTTGATATCCAAATAAATTTGGATCTATATTTGTTAGCTTTGGGAACCCAATTCATATCAATTTGTTTTTTTAATATGGTACTGTCTAGATATATGTCCTTTCAAACCACAATAGTGACTTGTAACATGACTATTTGTGTTTGAAGTAGTATATAGGTGCGATGTGTGATATGAACATTCTTCCATGGTTGTGTATAACTAAAGCGTAATTTTGGAAAGATTTAGCATTGCTTGCTTTCTTTACAAATAATTTGTCGTGTGTGACTTTATGATAAGTCACGTACCTTGTGTTAGACTAAGTCATAGATTGTATTACCTGCTTTCCTAGTCTAATATCTAACTTTTTAGAGCTTGCAATAAGATCATCATGTTTTGCAGTGAGTGCATCAATTCTATGTAACGCAATAGAATACTTTTTCTTTTCTGATTATAGTTCCTCATTAAGTTTAGCATTTTCATGAGTGTTTTTCTCAATGTATTCAAGTGCCTTATACAGTCTAAACTTAAGTGGGAAAATCTCAGAAGAGGAATTGTCTCTAACTTCATCCAATAAACAAGTAAGCTTTTTCATTCTCAAGTTGATAAGACTTAATATATTTTCTAGCTTGCTTATAATTATTCCTAAGCTTCTTGTAATCTTCAAATAAATCATTGAAAGCATTATATAATTCATCATAAAAAATTCTTTGACTCATGACTTATCATTTACCTCGCTTACAATTAAGCATAACATTGTAGTATGTCGAGGGATTTCTTCTTTTGATTCGCTAGCTTCAATTTCGTACCAAGTACTTGTATTTCTTTCTAAACTTACATATTTGCAGCATTATGACGACTTTCTTCTTCTTCGGAGTAGCTTGCTTCAGTTTCTTTGCAGTTCTCATGACTCGTTTCTAGTAGTCTTTAGATCTTATGTGATGTATTGCATGTGGAGATGCGATTAAACTCATTCACGTATAGAGCGCAGTGAAGAATATACATTGCCTTTGCATCATAGCTTGCTACTTTCTTCTCTTCTTTAGTATAATCATCATCTGCCTTGTCAATCTTTTTGTAGCCATTAGTGATACATAACCATAAATCAAAATCAAGAGATTTTAAATAAAAGGTCAGGCGTGTCTTCTAGTATGTGTAGTTGGTACCGTCAAATATGGGTTGTCTATTTGTCGACTGGCCTTCACCATTGTGGGTGTGGATAGATCCGATAGTTGCCATAAAAATAATAACAAGGATCTACTCTAAGGATGTTAAGCCTAACAACAGAGTCCTTGCTCTAATACCAATTGAAGGAGCAATTGGTATGAGCAATAAATCCTATATAAAGAGAACCCGCTATGATACCAATTGAAGGACCATTTAGGCAACTCTATAGGAGGGTGAATATAGTATAGCAAAAGTATATGTCCAATTAGAAAAAATTCTAAGTGAAGACAGAGTGCAACCACCAAAATAATATTGTGTGTGTAAAATATTAAAAGCAGCAGAGTTTAGAGAGCAAAAACAAACACCGAGAACTTTATCTTGGTTTTTCTCTAAGAGGACTAGTCCAGGCCCGAGAACTCTTGCTCGGAGTTGAATCCACTATAGTCACAATAGTAAAACACAAGCTTTGATTCAGAAACACTTGCAGCTCCTTACACCTTATGCTTTTATCCGGAGGGCACAACGACTTCACAACCACGAGCTTTCTCTGAAGGGCTCGTCGACTTTAGAACAGAAGATAGAAGCTTTGTAAACTAAGCTTTTAAAACTCTAACAGACTTCTAAATCGAGATCGCACATAGAACTAGAAGGTTTGAGAGTTGATCTTGGAGATAAGAAGGTTAAAGGTCAGAGATCACTCTATAGGATATGAAAGATGAGAACAGATGAGTGAGTAAGAATGTGAAAATCTATGCCTATTTATAGGATTTTTGTGGGCAGAGTTCAGACAAAATTCGGGTGTATATTTGAATTTTTCAAACATTAGGAACTATAATATCAGGGATTGCATAGCTGTCTAGATTTTCCAGGATTGTCAAGACCGAGTTCAGCCCGAGTTCAGTCCAAGTTCGGTTACCAAGTATGATATAGTTTTTGGCCTGTTTTGGAATAGTTTTAGTCTGAATGGGTTGGGCTTTTTATAAATAGGCTTGTAGGTTGTTTGCGTGGACAAGTTGGGTTTATATTTTAGTGGACTTCAGGTACCAAGTGCGACTCGATATACATAAGTTCTAGACTTAATAAAGTATAAAATTACAGAGAAAATATAAACTCGAGGAGCATCTAGATATCCAAATGAATCTTGCAGGCATGGCTAGCTCGTCTTCTTTCTTTTGTACCATGATAGCATTTTTTTCTTAACGGCAGTCGTCCAATGATAAACAGATCTGAAAATATAAATATCTTTCGGAGGCTTCGCCCCCGAACCCCCAAGGGGAGTGCTACCCCTCAACCCCTGTTCGCTGACCGGGCAGCGAAATCCCCGAATACGAGACCCGAGATAGGTCATTGGGCAGTTCAGAGAAACCTTTTTGTATAACGCCGTCTTTAGTCCATCATCACTTTTTATTGCGTGTGTCCTGGTTTGATCATGCTTACTACTTGTCTACAAGTATATGTTAGATGAATAAAACAGTATAGTAATATGATAAATTTAATAAAAAGTAAGAAAATGATAAGCTTAAGTAGCAATATGATAGTGATTACATGAATATTAGTGATATCATTATGTTAAACTTAATCGATTATCCATATTAAAAAAATATGATACAATCATTGGGCTAACAATATGAACTTCAGGAGTTCTATTTGGGGAAAAGTTCGTATTCTTCAATGGAGAATCTACTAGAGATAATATGGACGTAGTAAAACCAAGGAGAACGCCTTAGAAGTCCTGTAGAGTAACACTAAGTCTGGTGGAGAAATGATCTCGACACTCAAGCACTGTTGAGAGGAAGAGTAATTGGACAACACGTCGACACTTGACACACTTTACTTCCTCCTGGTTTGTACCAAAAACTAAGATATTTATAGTCATCAGCACTGTAATGGCCAACCTTCAGGATTCTAAGCAAAAAATAGGCAATTTATACTTTTTTGCCTCCTTGCACTACTTTTTCCTATAATTGAAATACTTTTTATGCATTAAAAAATTGGAATTGAACAGTCTATGTAGGACGTGAATTGCATGACACATGTCAATAGTTTTGACGAATAAAGTTAGTATGGCAGATATCGTTTCAAAAATCAAAATGTGCGCCACAATCTACGCATTTAATGCGCGTGATCTTTTCGAATTTTGAAACATCTTAGACAACAGTTCACTGATAGAAAAAGAATCCTACATCGTATATGGAGGGTTTGGTCGTGATGGGCGCTAGAAATAGGCAGCTGGCAGCCTACGTTGATAACCATGTGGCATTGCTCTGTGGTTCGTTAATTCAAAGTCATCATTATGCTGACATTAGTACTGACAATGTCTTAATTTTTGTAAACGTTGTACGTTACAGAGGCTGAGAAGACATGCTGACGTCAGGCATATCTTTTAATGCTATAACAATATTAGATATGTAGATTGAAATGCTTTATCACATTCTTAACCCGCGTAGGCATCAATGGCGCATGAAAGCTGCTCAACTGCTTTTGCCAGAATATTAGTGTAGGAAACTAAAGCGTCGTAAGGTGGCATAGAGAGACTATTCAACCACTTGGGTGTAGAAGCTTTCAACTGTACTTTGGCACATAAGCTTACATATTAGTGCAGAGGCTTCTGTCAGTAGATCATGCGTAGGAACTTTTAGCTGCTTGATGCTTAATAGGCATTTGAAGATTGCTTTCTGCGTATAGTACTTATCAAGTGTTTTATAGATTTATTCCACACACAGGCACTTGGATGTTTGACCCGGATCCTGAGCTGCACAAGAAAGGAAAATTTGTACTCTTTGGAGAGTGTCACTCTTTTAAAAGTTTCTTCTAATAGGGCTCTGTTAGACTTAAAAGATGTTCATTTTTTAGCACCAATATGTATATGCTATGAGTGCTAAAATTTAGAAGATTTTTTTCTAGTTTGTTGTGCTTAGCAACGTCTAAGTTGCAGCCTGGTAATTGACAACGATGCATATGATGCACTGAGGCGACGTACATAGCCGTAGCTACCTGAGAATTCTTAAGCAATGACTAAGTGATGTACGACAACGCATTTGCGACACATCTATAAGTCTCCCATCCGTCACCCAAATGAGTATTAGAAACTAATTTCAATATCAAAAACTGTAATGCCTCAGTCCTAAAATATGTATGACTAACGAATCATATACATGCCAGCTACGTATCGAGTGGACTTTAGCCCGGCTCAAATACGTATAAGCTATCTTGTTGTTATAATTCTATCTATCAATCAACTATAAATATAACTATCTCATTCCATATGATAAGTAACTTCAAGAATGAACAGTATATGTCATGGTCTGCAGCCCAATAACATATATATTCGATTAGACCCAAAAAATAATATGGGTCTCCAAAACAAGTCTAAATAGCAGAATAAAAATAATGAATAAATATAAAAGCATAATAAAGTACCTGAGCCAGATACAATAAGACCTCCATGATCAGCAGACTATCTCTGCATGACCAACTACCTGGAGAGATCACCAGGTCCTCGGAGGACATAATAAGGTACAGTAAAACATGCAGAGTAATAATAAAAAATATCTATGTAATGAAAGGTAACTATCATAACCATCCAAGGGCAAATATACAGTTAAGGACAATCCTAATACCAGACCCAGCCGTACATGCAAATATCCATGACACCATGTTGTGATACCGATGGGCGAATATTCAATCATTACCATAGCCCTGCTACATAGACCATGATAATACACAAGATAATGACCATAATTAAAGGTGGCCGAATATTTCGGTAGAGTCCTCCCCACCCCATGCTCTAAAGCTAATAAGTCGAGTCACGTCAAGTCAAGTAAATCTCACGAACAAGTAACAAGTCATACAGGCTGCATATAGTCCATAACCATGAATATCTCATGTGAGACTTTGAATCATAAATTGTATCAGTATTCTATGGTCTATTGTGTAAATGGATATGAATAAGATGCAACGTCATGCCTAGTGTTGATAGTCGATATCTATAGACTGACATCGGCACCCATTAATAATCAAACGCTAAGTATCAACTAATCCTACATCCATAATATATATATATATATATATATATATATATATATATATATATATATATAATAGTAAATAAAGAAAATACATAAGTACTGAAACTTTGGCAAGGTACACTTGCCTGTATCCTTCGTCTGCGTGCACTACCAAAATAAGTCAAATCAGTGACGAAATTAACGACTCTGAAAGCAGACGTCGACAATATTTTGCATATTAGAGACATTCATAAATAACATCGCAATACGACACTATTTGCGACATCCAGCGATATGTAACGACCAACTTTAATTTTATGGAAGATAACATCGCAGAGTAGTTGTTAAACGTTGCTATATTTTTACGTTAGTGACGTTTAGTGATTCCTAAATTTATACGTCGTCGTATATTAACAATGACGATGTTTGACGACATTTTTTGAGATGTCACTAAGTTTTTAAATATAGGGCACCAGGTTTTCTTTTTCCCCTACTCAATTGAGCCCCTAAATTTTCAAAACCCCCCTCTCCCGCACCCGACCTCTAGCCCCTCTCGACTGTGACCCCCCCGGTACAGACGCTCCTTTGCCTCCCCCTCCGCCTCTACCTCTGGTTGGACTCCCCTCCAGTGACCCCCTCCCCGATCACCCCCTCAGTCTCGGTAAACCCAAACCCCCTTTGTCACTAGTAGCATAGACACCGATACGACATGACACAACACACATACTAACATTACACTGATATGACACTAACCGACACATACTGACATGACACACATACTATCACAAACACACACTGACACAAGACACAGGACACATGACACACAATGACACATGACACAGGACACATGACACACAATGACACACTGACATGGACATTTAGTTAATTTAAATTTCAGCTTCATTTTTTACATTTTGTTAATTTTTAGAATATGTATAGAGATTATTTTCCGTTTTTATAGATAATGAGGAATTTGTTATCTATTTGAGGTTATAATGACATGGACATAACATAGATACATAAATGAGTTAGTCTATCGAAAATGAATAAGTTATAACCAATACACATGTTGGAACTAGTTTTGTGATAATCTAAGGAAGGTTATATGTGTATGACAGGTCCTAGATTTAGGCTATCTAAGGAAGGTAATATCCTAGACATATTTTGATATCTAAGATACGAAACATATGTATCCATCTAAGTATATATTTAACTATGTTTATATTTTGATACTAAGGAGTATCGTAGTACCTGGAGTGTATATAGTGAGTATCGTAGAAGTATATAAGATATTTTAGGATTTGGTTAATTATCAAGGTATGTTTGGGGTTTAATTGAAAGTATCTAGGGTGTATAGAGTGAGTATCCTATAAGATATAGTATAGTGTCAAGTGTAGGTACGATTGGTATAGTGTCAAGACATGTGTCAAGATACAAGGTATGTAGGTAAGTGCTAGCTAGGTATTGATAAGTATTTCATGGTAAGTGCTATCTTTGACACTCTGAGGTCAACTTTTCCTTGTGGGCTCACAAGGAACACATGACGACAGAGATATCATTATCTTTAATGTTAAGTGTCCCTGTTAACCTAAAATCAAGTGTCCATGTGAGCCCTTCTCTGAAAACTAAATTTACTTATGTAAGCATTTTTACGCTACTAAAGTTATACAAAAAAAGACTAAGTTCTTTTATAGAATTTTACAGATATGAATAATCACTACAACAAAAAACCCTTTTAATGACGGCTAAAAAGCGTCATTAATGACGAACCATGACGCTTTTTTTTTCCACAGCAACCGTCATAAAAACGGGTGTTATAAATGTTTTTTAAAAGCGTCATAAAATAACCGTCATGAATAGTTTCTATAAAAGCGTTATGAATAGTTAATATATAGTGCACAATTCGGGACATTTGTAAAACGTTATGAATAGATAATATGTATAGGCTCAATACAGCACATTTATAACACTTTATACAATTCAAATTAGCATATCCAAATCAGTCCATATAATTGTCAGGCCTAAAAATCAAATTAACATTATATATCACCATCTTTATTACATTTCTCAAAATAGAGTACATATCAACATCTTCATTACATTCTCAAAATAGAATATCCAAATACATAAATATATTTACAAATACCAAAATTGTCTACATCAAAACTTGGCCACATAACCAATAATTATGAAAAATCAACGACAGCCAAAACACCAGTGAAATCCTGAGAAAAAGAGAAGACAACCAAATTGTATGCATACTTCTGCGTCCAGGAACGAGCAGTATTTTATTATCCCACTATTTGAAGGAGTAGAAATAGATACTGATCTGGTATGACTTCCATGAAGAAGCTCTCTACTTGCATTCTTCAGAATAGGCTCAAATATTCTAAGAAGTGGCTGCAAAAGTGAAACATTTGAAAGTTAATTCAAGGTGGTGGCTTTACTATAAGCCCTATAATGCATAGTTATCTGACCTTGCTGATTTGATTCTCAAAAGGGACAAGTCCATCCGGTTCATCAGAAGATCAGAAATGCATACTACATGCTAGATAAGAACTTATTAAGCAGCAAGACAAATTAAATAACTTCAAGGAATCAAGATATTAAATCAAACTCAAAAATACAACTTACCAAAAGGATCAAGAATGGCACAAATTAAAGGGAAGAAGTTCAAACAGTAAAAGATAATCATGTCATCAAATATAAGGCTAGCAAAAGTATTACCCTACAAACATTGGCAGAAGCAGAAAAGGTAAGTTATGTGACATGGGCGAGAGTATTGTTGCTCCGACTAACAAGCAAAGCATGCCTCCTGGCAGACATTGCTGAAGCTGCTGCCATATAGTGCATGCATAGTATTAAGTCATCTTCCCAGGATTGTCCCGGGAGCTCAGGAGAAAACAAATGCAGTCTTCCGGTTCCATATAGTAACATGTAAACTTATCTTGTCGAAAAACTGAAAGTTTTAGAGAAGAAAGTTTTTCTATTAATACACTCCTGTTGGTACAGAACATGATACATATAGTAATCAAAATCCTAGACTTTAGGATCTTTCCTAATGAATAGGATCTGACTAACAAATAAAACAGAATCCTAATGAATAGGATCCGATTAACAAATAAAACCAAGGAATATGAACAATATAAAGAAAGAGAAGAGACTAATTACCTCTGTGGAGCAGCAGACGGACACGTCCTGGTGTCAACACTCCCTGCTTCATGGGAAAACCCTGCTTGTCACATCCTTCCATGATCTTAAAAACATAACCCTTAAATTCCTGTACAAAGAACAAGAAAATTATGGTTAAACAATCTTAATACACTATGTAAATTAGTTAATTCCTCTAAAATATTGGCAGGGAGATATAAATTATATACCTCACCCAGAGCATCCCCATTGACTTCCTGGGAAATCCTCTTGTCATAAAATGCACGTCTGAAAATCAAGCAGAGTCCAACATGTTAAAGACAGAAAATAGCATATATACAAGTGGAGTAATAATTCAAATCAAACAAGAATTAGCATTAGCTATATCTCAATTTGTTCTCAAAAGTATGTTTGTTAAAAGATAACAGATACAAATTTTCAGATTTTTCTTTACTCTGAAGTATACCTAGCTAAATTTTCATCGTGTCATCATAATTTGTATTCGTAGACAGTGGCAGACTTTCTAATGTGTTTAACTAGAATCCAGTGCAATAACGTGATACTTCAAATTGATAGCCAAGCTTGAAAAATCCAAACTCAAACACAATCCAGCATATCAACATCTCAATCTCCATCTTCACATCACAACTTCGTTATACTTAGTCGTAGGTAAATTCTACTTCTTGCAACACAATAGATTCTTTTCCCAGGCTTAAATATATAAAGCGCCTATTCATTTTTTAAAAAAAAATTGCACAAACCGATCAATCGCCCATCATAAACAGATGAAACTGCAAATAATCATAGGCCAACTACGAAAGATGTAAATGAACAAAAGCTGGAATATGTAGTGCAAGAACTATTGTTGCCATCCTCAGAAGGGAAAAAAAGAAGTGAGAATCAGAAAACCAAAAACTATGGTTTATTTCTGGAATTGCTACTTCACATTATTCTGGAAACTGGATAAGGACTATTTGCTTCCAACGTCAGTTTCGTGCTAAATAACACGGTAGGTTACTTGGTCCCAACTAGCAGATAAGCATTGAAGCTAATGCCAAGGACCACTATGAAAGAGAAGGTAGAAAATGTACCAGAAACCAAATTGTACTAGATAAATAAGCAAGCACCCAATGTTTTCTTAGATATACTCATAATACCACAAGCATGCAATATTTTCTTAAATCATAAAATTACCAAGAATTGGAGACGCAATGTACTAAAAGTGAGTAGAAGGTGTTCAGAGATGGAACATAATGGTACGGGATACACTGGTCTGTCTAGCCATGGGATATATATTGGCGGCATAGCTGTCCGACCAGTATCAAGTCTATACACTGTAGCTATACCGTATATACTGTTTCTCACATCCTTCCTTTCGTGTAGTCCGACAAATATAACATGTTTTACAACCGAAGCATGTTTAAATGGATTCCGGAGAATCATATGGCAAGGAAAGATGAAGAGACCTAAAGATAAGCTAGATGGAAATTGTGAAAGAATACCAAAGAGAACTTTTGATTCTATTAGAGAGAAAAGTATAGCCAAAGTTCTTTTTTTCTTCTTCATTAGATAGTGGATTCTTAATAAACTATCATGATATTGTTTGGCATGTCATATGCGAGAAGACATCAATGTAGAATGCAATATCTCAAGAATCAAAGATACTGTACGAATTCCACATAATTGAAACAAGGCTATATGACACTCACATAGCAACTGTTTGGCATCCCATTTGCGACGATACAACCATATAGAATCAACTATCATGAGATTGTTTGGCAGTCTCCATATCCATATCAAGAACAAGTGATTCTAAATGAAGCCGTGTCGTAAAGAATTAACGATATAGAATCAAAGGAAAATCATCACCTGCAGATGGCTCTTGACTTCGTCGTTGGTGAGCCCGTCCACCTTTATCAGATCCCTAATCTGCTTCGACGTTGCAGCTACAAATAAGAAGAAATAGTACACACAATCAAAACACGGTGACAATAACAACAATAGAAGCACCAACAACGAAAACCCACCATGAGACCCTCCAAGCTGGTCAAGCACATTCAAGAACCTGCGGTGGAGCTCCTGCGACCAGCACCTCCGCGCCTTTCTCTGCGAAGATTGCCCTTTCTTTTCCTTCTCCTCCTCAACATTAGTCTCCATCGTCGAGTTTGCCGGAGCCGCCGCAACAACTACCGGCTCCTTCACATTCTTCTCCCTTTCGAACGGATGGAAGGCTCCTCCGGCTCCGATTCTCTTCGCGCTCACCGCGATCGGCTTCCTAAGAATATCCTAAAATTCACCCACAGACAAAAAAATTCACTCAATCAATTAATAAACAAAACTAAACAAAACAAACAAAAATTTTCAAGAAGAAGAAATGTGAGATTAATCTCACCGCTCTGGGCTGGTCCGGTTCTTTCCAGAGCTGAACCGATCTAAGCCAATCCGGCTTCTTATCGTTGCAATTCCTCCTCTCCTCCTCGACCGAAGACGAAGAATTCGACGGCCGCAGCGGCATAAACTCCTCCAGCACCGGACCGTTCGTCGTTATCTCTTCTCTGTCCACATGCTGCTACTGCCGTTGCTCCTCCGACCTCTCGAAGTACCTCTCCATCATGTCGAGAAACCGATCGTTGTCCTCCACCGAGCACCTCGGGTCCTTCACCAGCAGCGCGCCCGTCTCCCTCAGCGACCGCTCACCGTCGAGCACAGCGCGGCGAGATCCTCCTCCGCCACCGCTGAGGACGACAGGTACGCGGAGAGGTCCATGATCGGGAGATCCATCGTCGGAGTCCATGGCGGAGGGGATCGGACGCGCTGGACCAAACCCTAATTCTGAACATGGAAGCGGAGGAAGAGGAAGAGGAGAAGGAGGAGGAGGAGGAGAGAGAAAATAGAAGGAAAAGAAGTTATTTCAAATTCTTATAATATGAATAAATTTGTAAAATATTACAAGTTTACCACCGCTCTAAAATATTAATAACGCTTTATTTTATAAACGTTATAAAAAGCCCAGAATTAGCCCAAACCGTCATAGAAAAAAGGTATTTCAAACTTTGATGACGCTTCTTTATCAGCCGTCATCAATACGTATTATCGAGCGTCATTAAAAGGGTTTTTTGTTGTAGTGAATATGTTTCCTTCTTTGCAGAATTATCTTCAAATTGATATGAATTACTATCTGCAGAATCATTCGTAGATGTACAATTTTCATCCTAATGACATATGCGGTATACGGGATAAATTTATACAGGGAGTTAGAGCAGTTCCTACAGTTCACCAAGGCGTTCCTTCAGTACATGGATCGCACCAAAATTAAGTATCCATGTGTGAGATGTTGCAACTTGAAATATCATCCAAAAGTAGATATGACATATCATTTGTACTTGAGAGGTTTTATGCCAAATTACTATCAGTGGATCTCGCATGGAGAACTTGTGTCTTTAGCATCAGAGTCGGAACCTTATATGGAGCCGTATATGGATGTCCACGGCCACGCTAATTATGACGAAGGGTGGGTGAACATGGTTTTTGACGTTGTAGGGCCTAGTTTCGATCTGGACAATTATGATGCAGCTGAGGAGGCACGGAATGCCGATACTGCGAAGTTCATAGAGTTGCTGGAGAATGCCAGCACTCCTTTTTATCCTGGTTATGAGGATCATTCACTGTTGGAGGTGGTTATAAGACTACTGAGCATCAAGTCCGATTTCAACATGTCTCAAGAATGCTACAAACGAATCATCGAGTTGATTATAGAGATCTTGTTGGAGGGTGCCAAGTTACCTACAGACTTCTACCGATCCAAGAGAATAGTGAGCTCATTCTGGATGGGATATGATAAAATTGATGCATGTCACAACGGATGCATGTTGTACTACAATGACGACAAGGATGAAGATGTGTGCAGATTTTGTGGTGCTGGTCGCTACAAGACAACAAGTACAAGTAGGACTCCCAGTACAAGAAAGTCGACCGATTTGATGCACTACTTGCCTTTGACACCGCAGTTGTAGAAGTTGTTTATAGTGAAGGAGATTGTCAAAAATATGAGTTGGCATAGGCAGTAACAGATCGATGAAATATTTGATCATCCATCCGATGAAGAAGCATGGAAGAACATTGATCGAGAGTATCCAGATTTTGCTTCTGATTCGTGTAGTCTAAGATTGGGGCTCTTCTCCGACTGCTTTACCCCGTTTGGACTTTCGGGTTCCTAATGTTCATGTTGACCTATGATTGTCACTCCGTACAACCTACCATCGTGGATGTGTATAAAGACTCCTCATATATTTCTAACCGTTATCATTCTGGGTTCGAATAATCCGAAAAAAAACATCGATGTGTACTTACAATCATTGATAGATGAATTAAATCAACTATGGGAAGTAGGTGCGAACACGTATGATATTTCCAGAAAGCGTAACTTTCAGATGAGGGCTGCACTTATGTAGACAATCAATACCTTTTTGACCTATGGAATATTATTGGGATGGAGCACTCATGGTCGTCTCTCATTTCCGTATTGCATGGACCGACGAAGGCTTTTGTTAGAAATACGAGGAAAAATCGTGCTTCTTCGATTATCAACGACAGTTCCTGTCAAAGGATCATCCATTCCAGAGGAACATAAATGCTTTTCATGCTGGCGTTGTGGAGAAGGTCAATCTACCGCCAAGTTGGACCGGAAACATAATATAGAAGGAGGTCAAAGATTTTTCAAGTGCTATCGAAGAGCCTACAAAGGGGTACAAGTATGATAGATATGATCACACTCATAACTAGACGAAGATGAGTATATTCTAGAACCTGCTATATTGGAGCACCAATCTGATCAGACATAACCTTGATGTCATGCATATCAAGAAGAAGTGTTTGATAACATAATTAATATTGTGATAGACGTATAGGAAAAGACGAAAGACAATCCCAAGGCCAGGTTGACTTTGAAGATATATGCAGGCGTCTTGTGTTGCATTTGATAGAGAAAGGCAATAGAAAGTATAAGCAGCCTAAGGCAATTTTCTTACTGGATAGGGAGGATAAAGGGAGACTTTGTAGGTGGATTCAGGGCCTAAATTCCCTGACGGGTACAAATTTGAGAAGATGCGTCGACCAAAAGGAGAACAAACTAACAGGTATGGAAAGCCACGACTATCACGTATTTATGGAGAAGTTAATTTTGTTTACATTTTGGGAATCATTGTCGCATGTCGTTTGGGATCCGTTGAAAGAGCTGAGCATATTCTTCAAAGATCTTTGTTCTACTAAGTTTCTCGTCGATAGTCTAGAAAAGCAAGAAAATGACATTACGGTAACATTGTGCAAGCTTGAGAGAGTGTTCGCTCCTGGGGTTTTTGACTCCATAGAGCATTTGCCAGTTCATCTTTCCTATGTGGCGTGTATTGGTAGGCCCGTCGGTTATCGGTGGATGTACCCGTTTGAGAGGCATTTGAACCACCTAAAGAGAAAGATGAAAATAAGGCTCGGGTCGAGGATTTTATTTTTGAAGCCTAGATATGTTCTCGAGGAGATTACAAACTTTTGCTCGATGTATTTCAAGCCACATGTTGCTACTAATAGAACAAGAGTGAAGAACAGTTTGGCAACTCTAGAGGGGGGTGAATAGAGTTTATATAGAAAAATAGACAATTAAAAATAACTCTTTCACCAATAATAAATAATCAGAGTAAAGTGCGAAAAATAAATAGAGAGCAAAAGAGCATACGCAAACACAGCGATTTTAACCTGGTTTCCCTCGTGGAGGACTAGTCCAGGCCTGAGAACTCTAGCTCAGGATTAAATCTACTATTTGTGAAATAGTAGTTTACAACCCGTGCCTTTACTTCAGAAGAGCACGTCAACTTCTAACAGAGGATCGCAGTGGCGATTTGCTTGGAATTGTCCAAGCGACTTCTTCGACTCTTGTACAAGAATCCTAACTGAGAGATGCTGAGCACTCGAGACTTAGGAGGCTTGTGGCTAGTAGATGGGAAGGATATGGCTTATTTGAGCTTATAAGAGAGAAGAGAAGAGAAGATTGGATGGATTGGAATGAGAGAATTCATGCCCTATTTATAGTGTTTTTATAGGCAGAATTCGGCCAGAATTCGGGTAGAAAAATTCAAATATTTGGCCGTTGGACAACTAGCAACCAGCTAACCCTAAAATTAGGATTCCTGATTTCTAGGGGACAGAGTTCGGCCCGAACTCTGTGTGGAGGCAGAGTTCGGCCCGAACTCTGTCTCCAGAGCACAGAGTGGTTCAAAGGGGACCATTTAGAAATTTTTGGTTTGGTGGAGCTTGGGATTTTTGGGTAGGCTATAGTCTAAGTTTCAAGAGATCAGCATGACTCAGATTACATTAGTCTAGACTCAAAGAAAGTATAAAATACAGACTCGAATCAACTGAGACACGGAAGCTGAGCTGTCTTCTGTCTTGAGCTTAATGCAGACGTCGTGTGTCGTATTGAATTATTACAGATATTATTTAGTCAATATTGTCAATATTTGGTTGACTGTGACTTTGTGTCAACAATCTCCCCCATATTGATAATTGACAAAATAATATATGTATATTCAACATTCATACCTGGACACAGTTGATCATAGCAACATAGCTCCCCCATAATCGATGCCGAGCTAGAAATAAGAGCTCCCCCGTGATCAGTGAACGGTGCTGAGCTAGAAGAAATAGCTCCCCCGTAAATAATGCATTGAACCTGTATAATATCTCCAAAAAGCACAAACAAGCACAGATATACGAAAGCGAAAGATATGATACCAAATATATCCAGCCAGAATATACATAGTTCTTCCCCTTTTGGCATTTAGCAATATAGACTGCAGAGGAACATGGAAACGCAGTAGACAATAATAGGAATGCAACCACACCAAGCAGAGAAGAAACAGTATATAAATAAACAAAATGAGTCACTAGCATAAAATAAAACTACGATAAGCATAAAGTGCATAACCAAATGTCAAAGACACAACCAGAGTTTTTGAACATCCAAGTACATAAAAACTAAATAACTAGAAATCAAAATGCATCATCATCAGCAGCAGCGACAGATAGTAGCCAATCTCCATCACGGAGCACGAGATGGTCCAGGAGTGTCTGAGTGACCAGGGAAGGAGCGACTGGGGTCCAAAAAAGCATCATCTGGATCCATGTAACGCATGACCCACGGATCATCAATGCGATGGCCCGCACGCGCTGGATTCCGCTCCATGGGAATGTGCAGATGACGAGACAGGGAATACCGTATATCATGCAGAGAGTTGTCGAGGGCACTCATCTGCAGAGTAGTACGATAGTCCAGCTGTGTCCAACGATCATCCTCAAGAGCAAAACGATCTCGGAGCATAGTCTGAATAGACTCAAGAGTGGCAGGTGGAGGAGGTGCATTCTGATCGAGTGGAGGGGAGTCAGGCTCCTCATCATCAGAATGCTCAGAAGCCTCAGGAGAGGCGACGACTGCCTGAGTACGTCGTGCCTTGGACAGAAAAGCAGGAGCAGGCAAGAACTGACAGTCATGAATAGGAATAATGAACGCACGAAAAACCATAGGAAGATATAAAGGATAAACCAATGCTCTTGGTTTCTTCCTACAATTTATCATCCAGTCCATCTTTGTCCTAGAAAGATTGAAGGGGATACGATAATGAAGGTGATACAAAGCAGATATCTCAAAGTAGGTAACTTCATCAGTGGAGCCAGCTTTTGGCAAGATAGTGTTAAAAATGATTCGATGAAGTTCATAGAAATATGGGTTGAGGTGCTTGGCCATAAGTTTGCGAGGACTTATGTTAGGAGCACATAATTCCTCCTTGAAACCTTCAAGAGAAGTATCGCCAACAAATTGAAATTGACGAGCTTCCACAAGTTTATCCCAAGCATCGAGATTAAGAAGATCAAGAAAATCCTCCAACTCAGAATCATTGAAAGCAATATCAATACCGGCAACCCGAGAATAGATGTGGGTTGCATCAAAAGTTAAATTGCAATAAAACATTTGGATGGCGCTACGGTAAATGACAAAGTTTGAGGCAACTAACTCATCCAAACATAGATCACGAAACAATGATTCATATTGAGAAAAGATTATAAAATTTATCGGATGTCTCCCGAACACCGGACGAGTCCGAAAGTCGCTAAACCACGCATTAGACGCGTCTAGCGACACAAATAATCGTTCGTCATATGTATTCGGATCATGGGGACAAGGCGGGTTGAACAACGGATGAATGGGTTGTTGTTCAACTACTTGCTCAATTGGAGGAGGAGGATTCGAAGAGGAAGCTTCCCCAGTTCGAGTCCTTTTCCCACGATTGGGCAAGCGAGGAGCCATTTGCAAGAAAATAGAGAACTTGAAATGGAGAGAAAGAAGGGGATATACCTGAAATCAACAACAAACAGTGGAAGAGAATGATGATAAACCCCTTTCCCTTGATTTTGAGAAGGAATGGAGCACACTAGATAGAAAACTAGGGTTAGGGTTTGTAGGAGAAAGTTTGGAGAGGTGGAGAAGAAGGAAAGAATGAAGGAGAGAGATGAAAACCCGAAAATAAAGAGAGGGTTTTCTTTGGTCTGAGGGAATCTGAACCGTACAATCTAAAATGATCAAACGGCGGAGGCTGTCCTCGACGCTGGAACAATGGGACCGAACTCGGCCCGAACTCTTGTAGGGGCAGAGTTCGGCCCGAGTTCTGCGTTCATGTCCCAGAACATAAGTCAGGCCAAAAATTAGAGAGAATGGTTAAGTGGTGAAAAAGAGTTAAAAATGAGGATAAAAGCTTGATGAAATCAATCAGATAGATAGAGAGGTAGACTAATATCAGAATAAACTTAGAAATTAGTAAATAGGCAATAATAAATCAAAACAAACCATATAATAAACAAGGAAATATAATATAATTCAATAGTTTGAATTTGCCATGGGTTAGCTGCAGGGGCCAGATCCCAGCTAGCGGTAGTCCTGAGGACTAGTGCACCGTGTCGCTTAGGCTTTTACGCCTTGTTGTCAGAAGGACCCTTTCGGCTTGTACCCATACCAAATTCATCGTAAAAGAATCATACTATACTCGATATTTACGCAGGTGAGTTTCAATTTATGATCGCTTCATCTAAAATTCCAAGTTCACGACAAAGGAAATTGAAGCGCTCTTCGGATAAAGGCTTAGTAAAGAAGTCTGCTAGCTGATGATCAGTGTCAATAAATTCTAAGTTAATCGTGCCGTTTTGCTGATGATCACGCAAAAAGTGGTGTCTAATCTCAATGTGTTTAGTGCGTGAGTGGCAGACAGGGTTCTTAGTCAAATTAATGGCACTAGTGTTGTCACAGAATATAGGAATATGCATGAAAGATAACTTATAGTCTTCAAGGGTTTGCTTCATCCACAGAATTTGTGCACAACAACACCCAGCTGCTATATATTCAGCTTCTGTTGTGGATAGTGCGACAGAGTTCTGCTTCTTGCTAAACCAGGAGACTAAAGCCTTTCCTAATAAATGACACGTACCGCTCGTACTTTTACGGTCGACCTTGCATCCAGCGAAGTCAGCATCAAAGTAACCAATAAGGTCAAATGATGTGGACTTGGGATACCATAGGCCCACTGTAATCGTACCCTTAAGGTATCGAAAGATACGCTTAACCGCGGTCATGTGTGATTCCTTAGGATTAGCTTGATATCTAGCACATAGGCAAACACTAAACATGATATCGGGACGACTAGCAGTTAAATAAAGTAAGCTGTCTATCATACCTCGATACTTACGTTGATCAACAGGTTTGCCGCTCTCATCTGGTTCGAGTTTGGTTGAAGTAGCCATTGGAGTACTGATTGGTTTGACGTTGTCAAGATCGAACTTCTTCAGCATGTCCTTGGTATACTTCGATTGACAGATGAAAGTTCTATTAGCCATTTGTTTCACTTGCAGGCCAAGAAAGTAGTTGAGCTCTCCCATCATGCTCATCTCAAATTTCGTCTGCATACACTTGGCAAATTCTTGACAGAGGGTTTCATCAGTAGAGCCAAAAATGATATCATCAACATAGATTTGAATCAACAGAATAGTGTCTTTAAAAGATTTTATAAACAGTGTAGTGTAAATTTTCCCTTTTGAAAAACCTTTCTCAAGTAAGAAGCTACTTAGCCTTTCATACCAAGCTCTGGGGGCTTGTTTGAGGCCATAAAGTGCTTTCTTTAGCTTGAACACGTGGTCGGGAAATTTGTGATTTTCAAAGCCAGGAGGTTGTTTCACATAAACTTCCTCCTTAATAAAACCATTCAAGAAATCACTTTTCACATCCATTTGAAATAATTTAAAGTTTTGAAAATTAGCAAAAGCACAAAGCATCCGAATGGATTCTAGTCTAGCAACAGGAGCATACGTCTCATCGTAGTCGATACCTTCCTCTTGGTTGTATCCTTGAGCTACTAGACGAGCTTTGTTACGTGTGACTGAACCATCTTCATTTACTTTGTTTCTAAAAACCCATTTAGTACCAATTATCGAGTAATTAACCAGTTTAGGAACGAGTTCCCATACTTGGCTTCTCTCGAATTGGTTGAGTTCTTCTTGTATAGCAGAAATCCAAAATTCATCATTAAAATCTTCAGAAATGTTTTTAGGCTCTATTTGTGAAATGAAGGCAGTGCTAGCAACGGAGTCTCTTAGTGATGATCTAGTAGTTACTCCACGTGAAACTTCTCCTATAACTAAATTTTCTGGATGAGAAGGTTTGAAAGAGAATTTCTTAGGCAAACCCTCCAGAGAATCAGTTTCGGTTGAAGTATTCATTGGAGTAGAAGTTGATGGCTCAATGTCATCATCAAGAGTACTTACTGCACTGTTATCTTCATCAAAAGTCACATTTGTTGACTCTTCCACAATAAGTGAGCGTTTATTAAAAACTCTATATCCCTTACTCTTGGCGGCATAACCAAGAAAGATACCATCGTCAGCTTTGGCTTCAAATTTGCCTAAGTTGTCTTTGGTGTTAAGGATAAAACATCTACAACCAAAAACTTTAAAATAAGAAATATTGGGGGTTCTCCCAAACCAAAGCTCATAGGGTATTTTCTTCGTAATGGGATGAATCAGCACCCTATTCAAAATATGGCATGCTGTACTGACAGCTTCTGCCCAAAAGTATTTCGGAAGTGAAAATTTATTCAATATGACTCTGGCCATATCGCCGAGAGTTCTATTCTTCCGCTCCACAACACCATTTTGTTGAGGAGTTCTAGGACAAAAAAATTCATGATCAAAACCATTTGCATTACAAAAATTTTCAAAATCATAATTTACGAATTCGCCTCCATGATCACTTTGGATTCGAGTAGTCATGTAGCCTTTTTCGTTTTGAACTTTCTTTACAAAAACTTTGAAAACAGAAATAGCATCGCTCTTATTAGCGAAAAAGAAAACCTAAGTAAATCTCGAAAAATCATCAACAATAACAAATGCATAAAGTTTGCCACCAAGGCTAGCTATTCTACTAGGACCAAATAAATCCATATGAAGTAGTTGCAAGGGTCTAGTAGTACTTACAGAGTTGATGGAATGAAATGAGGATTTAGTTGCCTTGTTTAGTTCACATTCGGCACATACCGTATCCTTTTTAATGTGATGTCAGGCAATCCTCTCACTAGCTTCTTGGTAGACAGCCTGGATATAGCATCCATGTTGGCATGACCAAGACGCTGGTGCCAAAGTAGTCGTTCGTCTTTGTGGGCATATAGACATCTACCTGCATTGTTAGTATTTATAGAAAGATAGAAGATATATATGTTGTCCTCTCTTTTCCCTTCAAAAGCAATGTCTCCTGTTGACCTATCATAGATGTAGCAACTGTTTTGTCCAAAGTTAGTATCATATCCATGATCAGCAAGATGACTAATGCTGAGCAGGTTATGCTTTAACTCGGTCACTAGGCAGACATCCTTTATTACAGGAGAAGGAGGATGACCAATGATACCATTACCTATTATGTGCCCTTTGAGATTGTTACCGAAGGATACATATCCTTCTCTCTTCATCGATAGTAATGCAAAAAGATTTGCGTTTCCCGTCATATGTCGCGAGCATCTACTATCGAGAATCCACTTACTTTCAGTTGAGGAGGGAAGGTCCACCTACATCAAGAATAGATGTGACCTTTGGTACCCGAGTTCTTGAGGGTCCTGAAAAGTTAGTCTTTGGAAACCAAGCATATATCTTTTTATCTACAAGTCTTCTAACTTTGCACTGTGGTGAGATGTGTCCATGTGATCCACAGTAAGTACAGATAGCATTCTTATTTATACTAGGAGCATGAGAATAATATCTATAAGCAACAGGATGAGGATGGACATGATGTGAAGAGTTAGCATGGTGATGATGATTATGCATAGAATGAGTGGCATGGTGATGGTGTCTATAAGGCATATCATGATGGTATTGTCTATGATGTGTGACATGCTGATATTGTCTATATGGCATGGCATGATGATTTTGTCTATATGGCATATGATGATCTTGTCTATATGGCATTGCATGATGATCTTGTCTATATGGCATGGCATGATGATTCCTATGTGTGGAGTGATGTTGATTGTGTCTTTGTGCATGATGATTGTGTACTGAGTGAGAATTATTCTTACGTGCACGTGGTTTGTAAAAGTTTGTGTATATAAATGCATGGTTATGTGCTGCATGAGAATGACGTGGTTGACTAGCATGAGTGGTGTTGTGCCCATGTGATTGGGTTTGAGGTTGAACAACCTGTTTACCCAATTTGGTTTCTAATCTTTTAGAAACAGCTTGCAGTTCATCAACCTTAATATTTAAGCCATATATCTTAGTCATGGAAATCTTGTGTCTACTCTTTTCTTCAGCAAGCAACGTGTTGAGTGTAGTAATTTCTTGAGTTTGTTGCTCAATACGTGCTTCAGCATCATGTAAGCCTAATTTAAGCTTGGATACTTCATCAGTGTCATTAGTGGGTGTCGTGTTTCTAACATTATCAAGAAGTAAAGAAATTCTTTGTATCTCATCTTCAAGACTTTTGATTTTGTCCTTGGCATGTTTGTATTTACCGATGACCTTTTTGTGATCATCGAGTAAATCAGTGAAAGCATCGCCAAGTTCATCAAAAGAGAAGTCATCTAGAGTTTCGTTAGATAGCTTGTTGGAAGTTGCCATTAGGCACACATTTGCTGTATCTTGAGGAGAGTCCTTTTCTTCCTCGGAGTCACTCGCTTCACTTTCATGCCAAATGCCTGTGTTGGCATATTTCTGTTTTTCATAAAGAAATTCTCTTTATTTGTTATGTTTCTGGGAAAATTACAACTGTAGGAATCCGATCTAGAAGACGATCGCTTTATCCCTTGGACTATGCGAAGAAGAAAAGCTCTCAGAATTTTGACAGTAGATATCAATGTATCTGTCCAATGAATGAGAAAAAAAAGAACTCTATTTATAGAGTCAAAAATAATAACTGAAAAGATAACTACCTCACCACTGGTGCACTTGAAAAGTTACGCAGACTCTAAATACACGCAGGGTTAGTGAGTAGTTACTGGACGTGGCCCGTAACTGTTGGACACATGGCATCAGTGCATGGGTCGTGTGCAAGTTACTGGGCACGCGAGAGAGAGATCGGTGGTATGGCTGCCACGTACTCCAGTTGAAATGAAATCCACGCTGACTTGCTGAAGGCAAAAATCTACGCAGATTCGTTGACGCAGACTCGTTGAAGGCAAAATCCACGCAAGCTTTGAAGAAGAATACTTCAGAATTCATGCAGGCTTTGAGAAGAATAACTCAAAAGTCACGCAATGTTTTGAGAAAGGAGAAGGTTCAGAATCCACCTAAACCGCCAGCTGTCTTGATTTGGCACGCTTCGTCTGACACAAAATCTCTGACATTGATTATATTGTCAGCCGCATTAAATGAAGATAAGACCCAAAGTCACGCCAACTTGGTGAAGAGTGAGTCTTGCTAAGGAAGATTTCGAAAATCACGCAAAAGACGGCTGTGATCTCTCGAGTTCTGTGCATACGTAGCATACGAGGAGACGTTTCTCGACTGTTGTGTTGTCAGTCATTATAATTCTGACGTATGGCTGAGCTGTCTCTGCGTGACTTCTAAGGAAAATGGACAGGCAGAACTTAGCGTATCTTTTGTGCTGCTTCTTGGATCACTCTGCGTGACTTGTTCTGATCAACTCAGCGTGACTTCATTTTTGAGGCCTACAAAACCCCCTTCAAAGTTTTCGAAAAATGATAAAATATTTTGAAATACTTTGAAATAGAGATGATGAAATGAGTTAAAGTCACGCTGAGATGACTTAAATGATTTTTTCGAAAGTCGAAAAGACTTTGAAGTTCTTCGAAAACACCCGAATGAACCTATTAAATATCATAATGACTCTTCATTCTCTGAGACTGATTGCATCCAATTTATGGTGGAATATGAACTGTCGACGAGATCTGTTATATAAACAGGAAGAGATTCTCAGTTTTGACATTCATCTCTCGAAAATATGACCCCAAAGGAAGCAGCCGAAGAGGAAGCACGCAAGTTAGGCTTTTGTTCCCATGGTGACCCCACTTTTGGGGGCAAAGAACCCGAACCTGTCGTCATCGAGCTCAAGGACGACTCCACGCAGTTAGCCAAGAATCTCTTGAGCTACTTTGGATTGGATGGCTCGTCTTCTTCTGATGGGCGGAGCCTTATGGAGAAGCGTAAAATGCTCGAGACTCTGTTGCATCGCCTGGGAGTTAAGAGCGTAGAGGAGTTAGGCATCAAACTTAGCCGCTTTAGAAAATAGAGCGTAACTTTCTACGCTTTTGTTGCATTTTTCTGTTTTGTCTTTTTGTAAGGCCATCAGTGCCTGTTTAAAGAATGAAGTACAACTTTTGTGTTTGATCTGCGTGCCTTTTAATGAGAAATATTAATCAGCACACTTTGACTGTTTCCAATGTTGCACTGTCTCCCGAAGTACACGTGACACTCATTCCACAATTTACGAGCGCTATTTATGCGGATCTTTTCCAAGAATAGACCTGCACTTGACCCTTTAAATAGATGGATGAACTCCACGCAAACTCATCTTCCCATTCTTCTTCCTCTCTTCTGAGAATGAATTTTCTGTGAGAAGAAAATAGGAAAGCCATGTTGTCTAATGTTCGACTTCTGCACACTGTATCAAACATGAGTTTACCGATCCTTAGCACCAAATTTGAAGGTAAGTCAGTGTAATACGTGTACTTATTTTTGCTGTTGAAGATAGGCTTTCTGTTTCTTGTTTCTGATTTGAACAATACACGCCTGTCTCTGTTTGATAAATGAATACTGAATGATTTTTGTTGATCTTTCTGCAGAAACTTGGCTGAAAATTTTCTTCAGAACTGGCATTGGGGATGTGGATGCTGTGGAGAATATCCTGCTGACATCTACATCAGGGAGCTCATACGCTTTTGACGCGTAAATCAGACAACTCAGAACTCTTCGTGGGATAGAAGGGTCTTCCTTAGATGGTAGAAAGAGCCTTTATACACGAGAGTTGGATGGTGGAGTCAACTCTACTACCGAGAAATCGGGTAGTAGAGTTTCTTTTACGGGAGAACTAGGAATTGTATCCCAAGGTTGGATACATTCCTGTCTCCTCTGAAAGGTCGCTCCTAATCCACCAGTTGTATTGGCAGCACCACGACTTTGGGCTGCCATACTCTGTGGTTCTCCTCTCGTCTGAGAGAGAAGACCAGAGTTTGATTCCTGCTGATCTGGTCGTGACTGAGACCCAGACAGTCAGGAATTGCCACCAACAACGAACCTGACGGAGAAGGTCCGACGGAGAAGATCCAAAGAAGAAGATAGATCTCTATTAGGTTATCGTTGTGGTGTAGAATGAAAATCCAAGATTTGTAATAGATTTCCATTATGATTTGTAAGAAAGTCTAAGAAAATGTAATAGACTTTTTGTGGTGAAATGGGAATAGAAATGACAATTCTTCTATGCTCAATGATTTGTATTTGTGGATGAATTGTGGACATGATAGATAATAAAATCATCTTTTCTGTTTTAGAGTATATGATATTATCAGAGGTATTATGGACGTGATAATATATAGGAACTCAAAAGAAAATAGATTGATTTCTATGCAGAGGTCAAAACATGACAAATGAGTAAGTAGATTCGGAATTGATTCAGAGGTTATGAAAACATGATAAATAACGAATCCCCACTTAATAAATTGATAGAAGATTATGAACGGATGAACCGTTAGGAAATAATGAACAGATGAACTGTCAAGTGAATGTAATAAATGAACGGATGAACCGTCAAGTATTAATGAACATGTGAAACGTCGGATGAATGTGAGAAATGAATGGATGAACCGTCAAGCGTTAAATGGATGTGCGAATTGTCGAATGGATGTGATGCTTCGTTGTTTGAGGAACTTCTGCCTATAAATATAGCAGAAATCAGACAAGAATGAACACTTCTATTCCTCAACATAAAAATGTCGTCTGGAGAAGCATTTAAGAAGACTGAGACTGCCTCAAAGGTTCAGAAAGACACTGAAGAACACCCTGCTGGTTCAGTCAAAACGAAGAAGACGGAAGCAGGCGAAGGTTCGTCTGCACCCGAGCCACCAAGGGACATTCTGGATTTTCTGCTCGAACCAGGAAGGACTGAAGAAGAGGAAGCCATGAGGATGGCCGCTTGCAAATTCCTCGTGGGTTCTAGCAAGGAGGTTCTCGGCTCTTTTGCTGATCACGTCTTCGAGAAGGACAGTAGTGGCCCACGTCCAAAAGTAGAGAAGGATGATAGTGATCTTCCTTAATATCATGTATCACCATTCATGAAAATAAAATAAAAATTTTATTTTTTAAACATGAATTTGTCTGATGATTACAAGTATTTATATTTATACATAGTACTTTTTAAGGAATTTGCCATTAATAGGCATCAAAACTTTTCGACCATCCAATTCTGAGAGTTGATAAGCTCCATTTGAGAAAACTTTGCTCACAATATAGGGACCTTCCCACTTTGCGTCAAATTTGCCCTTACTCATATGAGTCATAGTCATAGGGCGTCTGACTGTTAGAACAAGTTCTCCTTTTTGATATGATCGAACTCTGACTTTTTATTAAAAGCTCTTGAAATTCTAGCTTGATAGAATTCAATATTTTGTTGAGCAGATAATCGCTTTTCATCCAGAGCTTCTAATTCCTGAAGTCGAAGACGATCATTATTTTCAGCAGTGAGTTCATTAGCGATTGCTATCCTTAAAGAAGGAATTTGAATCTCTAATGGAAGAACAGCCTCAGATCTGTACACCAGAGAGAAAGGTGTACACTTAGTAGCATTACGGACTGTAGTGCGATAAGCCCACAAGTATTTCCCGAGCTTGTCACTCCAATTACGTTTGTTAGTGGAGACAAACTTCTTTAGGAGTTTGATGATAGTCTTGTTGAAAGCTTCTGCTAATCCGTTAGCTGTTGGATTATATGCGGTAGAAGCAACATTATTGATCCGGTGATCGTCACAGAATCAAGTAAATTTCTGGCTGACGAACTGTGGTCCGTTATCATGAACAATGCGTCGAGGAACACCAAATCTGTAGATGACGTGGTGCTTAATAAAGCTGATGACATTAGATGTCTTAACTTCAGATAAAGGAATGGCTTCGGCCCATTTAGAGAAGTAATCAGTTATTGCGAGAATGAACCGATGACCTTTAGATGACGGTGGATTGATCGGGCCGACAATGTCCATGTCCCAAGCTTCGAAGGGCCATGATGCTGCCGTCGGATGTAGAAATTCCGAGGGTTGATGAATAAAATCCGCATGGATTTGACAAGCTTTACACTTCTTTGCGTATTCGATGGTATCAGATACCATGGTGGGCCAATAATAACCCATACGTCGAATACGGTCTTGAAGTTTTGGTCCTGGCTGATGTGCTCCACAAATTCCATCATGTGCTTCGCGAATGATTTGTCGAGCCTCGTCACCGGCAACACATCGAAGGAGTAAACCATCATAAGCTCGACGATATAAGGTCTTTGTTGTATGATTGTAGTAGAATCTGAGTGATCGTCGTCTGATAGATGCTGCCTCACTCGGATCATCCGGAAGAATAACATATAATACGAGATCTAAGAAAGGAAGTCTCCAATCTTTATCCGTATTCTGATTCTCAGTCGAGTTACTGAAGATGAATTCCATGCTGGAATCGGATGAAGATGATATCGATTTATGACTGAATCCAAATCCTCTTGTTGTGTTGACGTCATGAGATGTTGATTCTTCAATGTCAACTGGAAGTCCTAGAGTCAGGTTATTTTCAAGATGAAATAATTCTCGATTACGAACAACAATCATTTGTTGCCGTCTTACTGGGATAGCCAGCACCGCTGCAAGATTAGCAAGGGCATCAGCTTCTGTGTTACATGCTCGCCTAACATGTTCAATGAAGAATTCTTCAAACGATGAGGCCATAGATATAGCTGTTTTATGATAAGGAACCAGATCTTGATGGCGAACTTCATAAGTACCCCTGATCTGATTGACAATAAGTTTAGAGTCTCCATACGCCTCCAAATGTTGAATATTCAGATGTTTAGCGAGTTGAAGACCAATAAGTAATGCGTTGTACTCAGCTACATTGTTTGAACACGGCTGATCGAGAGAATAAGCTCTTTGGATGGCAAGACCTTCTGGCGATACAAGAACAATTCCAACTCCAGCAACAATATCGCCATTAGGACCAATTCTTGATGCTCCATCAAAGAATAGACGCCAAGTAGGATTTTCTTCAGCAATTTGATTTGAATGTAGGACTTCATCTGGGATTTCATTATAGAGTTTTGAATTTTCTGGAATTGAGTGAGCAGCCAGAAAATCAGCTAAAGCTTGTCCTTTGACTGATTTCTGAGGAATATAATGCATGTCATACTGAGCAAGTAGGATTCCCCAGTTAGCCAATCAAGAATTCAAAACACTGGATTTCTTCATCATGATCCGTATAGGATTGATCCTGGAGATGACATGAATAGTCTGGCCAATGATATAATGACGTGTCTTTTGGACAGCAAACATTAAGGCTAGACATTCTTTTTCAACCGGTGAATATCGAGGTTCAGCTCCGGTCATAGTGCGGCTGAGATAATAAATGGCTTGTTCATGGCCATTTTGATTCTTTTGAGCGAGTAATGCACCCAATGAATGACTCATTGCTCGAGTATAGAGGAGGAACGGTATTCCTGAGACGGGAGGTACCAATACTGGCGGGCTCATCTGATATTGTTTTATATCATCGAATGCTTTCTGACATTCATCATTCCAGACAAAAGAGACACCTTTCTTCATAAGTTTGTTGAATGGTCTGCAGCGTCCTGATAAATTAGAGATGAATCTCCTGATATAAGCGATTCTTCCTTGAAATCCTCGTAGCTCTTTTAAGGTGCGTGGAGGACGCATCTCTTGGATGGCTTTGATCTTCTCGGGATCCACGTGTATACCTTTAGAGGTAATGACGAAGTCGAGAAATTTACCACTAGAGACGCCTAAGAAGGACTTAGTAGGGTTCATCTTTAATTGATGCTTACGCATTAGATCAAATATAATCTTCAAATCTTGGATATGATCCTCCTTTTGTCGACTTTTGACTGCAATATCATCAACATAGCATTCGACTATTTTTCGCAAATGTTCACGAAATATAGTGCTCATAGCTCGTTGATAAGTTGCTCCTGCATTCTTGAGACCGAATGGCATAACTGTATAACCGTATGTACCAATCGGCGTTCTGAAAGAAGTGTGCTTCTCGTCCTCTGGAAACATTTTGATCTGATTGTACCCAGAATACCCGTCCATGAATGACATTCGTTCAAATCCACAGGTATTATCAACCATGACATCAGTGATTGGTAGAGGGAATTCGTCTTTAGGACATGCCGCATTGAGATCGCGAAAGTCTATGCATACTCTGATCTTGCCAGTCTTTTTAAGAACAGGAACAATATTAGCCACCCAATCGGGATGTTGTTCCTCTCTAATAAACCCAGAGGTAATGAGTTTATTGACTTCAGCTTCAATTGTATCCATGATGTCTGGACGAAATCGTCGCTGTTGTTGTTTGACCGGTTTAGCGTTCGACAAGATATTGAGCTTGTGAGTTGCAATTTGAGGATCAAGCCCTGGCATATTTTCATAACTCCAAGCAAAGACATCGATGTAATCACGAATGAGTTTGATCATGTCTTTCTTATCAGTTTCTGAAAGACTTTCACTGATGAATATTGGTTTGGGAGATCCCTCTTCACCAACATCTATTTGAACAAGTTTATCTTCAGTCGGAGGTTCTTTTTGCTCGAAACGGAACTCCCATTGATTATCTAATCTTTGGGCCCACTGTTCTGATTCAGGTGAGATTTCAAACTCTTCTTCGTCTTCATCGCTTTCTTCAGAATGTTCAATGGAAACCATATTGGAAGACAGAAGGTTGCAATAGAAGTCACCGATACTCGTATCGGAATTCCAAGAAGTGGTACTAGAAGAATCAGATCTCTTATCTTCGTCAGACTCGGGATCTTCATGGATAATATTGATGAAAGGAGTAGGAGCAGTATAACCCAATCCGCATTTCGTCCTTCCATATTTCAAAGGAGGAATCCGGACAGGTATTTTTCTTCCTTTTCCATCATTGAGGCCAGTCCTGAAGTCATAGCCCATATTTTTGATGATGTCTCTAGATTGCTGACTATAACGACGTAGTTATAATCTTCCAGTATCATCATTTTTGTCATCATCTTCAAGATCAGAAGGATTTTGAGGCCCTTTGTAGAAGAATATTGGAATGTCTCCTGGCTTTCTGCTGGGAACTAGAAAGTATGAAGATTGTACAGGTTCTAGAGATACATCTGTATGAACAGTCTGTACAACTCCTATGGTTATTGTGTTCAAGTCATCTAACAGATGTAAATAACTATGAACATAATTACACACATCAACGTACTGCAAAGGTGGAGACTTTTCATTAAATGTAAAAGCAGCAATATTTACATTGGGAGAAGGCTGAGCCTTAGAGATTTTAGCCAAGTCAATGACTAAAGGGGGAAAAGAAGAAGAAGCTTTGTTTCGATTAAGATCGATAACAAATGGCTCAGAAGAGGTGAGCTCCCTTGAAGTTTGAGTAGGAAGAGTAGTCCGCCCTCCAACTGGAATTAGCAGAGTATCTTGTGAAGGTACAGGAACTGTAGTACGCCCACTGACAGGAATGATCAGTGTATTTTGAGTAGATGACTGAGGTAACGGAGAGATCCATCCACTCACTGGAATGATGAAAGAATCTTCTCCAGAGGGTTTAGGAGATTGTTGCTGAGTAGTTCGACTTTTAACAGGGATTATTAAAGTCTCACTTTGTACATCTTCTTTCTCTATAGCTTGTATGATCCTTGTATACTCTTCTTTGTACATTCGGGAATCGTTGAAATAAGCTTCAACCCCATGGAAGGGATTTATATCAGCAACTTCTTTTTGTACTCTTCCATTGCTATCAATGTATTTAAAACATTGATGAAGAGTAGAGGGAACCATATTATTTTCATGAAGAAAGGGCCTCCCCAGAAGAAGATTATAGGACCCCACGATCTCGATCACATAGAAAGTGACTTTAGATCTGAAATCGCCTATCTGAAGCTTCAGATGAATCTTTCCCAAAGGCTCACTTCGGCTTTGATTGAATCCCAAGATAGTAGTAACCGTCTTGGAGAGCTTATGAAGAGGGATTTTTAGTTCATCCAACAAACTCTTTGGCATTATGCTTATAGCAGACCCTGGGTCAATAAGGATACGATCTATCTTCATCGTATCAATATAACCAGTGTAGTAGAGAGGTCGGTCATGTCGATTATCCTCCAGTAATATGTCGTCTTGTGTAAAGGTGATATTGGGGATAATCTTCAGTACACTGTTGCAATGTAAGCAAGTGGCAGGTTCCGCATCCGGCTTCTTCAATTGTGCAAGACAAGAGTCAGCTTGTAGAAGTGCTTCACTTAACGTCTCCCGAGTTTCTTTAGAAAGACGTAAAAGTTCAAAGAGGGACATTCTAGCTGGAGTATTAGCAAGCTGAGCCAAAATGTCGAAGTTGTAAGGCTTCTGAAGTCCAAGGGGAGAAGATTTCTTGATTGGCTTATCAAACCGAGCCTGTTGTTTGCCTTTCTCCAGAGCCGTAGGCTTGGGAGGAACAGGTTCAGTAGATGATTCTTCTTCAGGAGGAACATTAGGAACATCTTTAGCATCTGAAGGGATATCAGTAGGATCTTCAGGATTTTTAGAATAATCCTTTAGGTAAGGTTTCCCCGTTCGAGTAGCACTAACAAGTGCTTCTTCTTTGTCTTTTGGCTCTGTGTCAGAGGTAGACCCAAGAGAAGTCATATGACATGACTTGATCTTTCTAGCCTTCTTAGATTTTTGAGAAGAAATCTTTTGAGGAGAAGGCGATTCAAAATCTGCCACTAGATCAGGATGGATCCACATGATTTCCCCTGTTTCCAAAGTGATTGGCACTAATCCTTCAGACCGTGGAGGAGGAAGATTCACTATGTCAAGAGTTGCCTTGGGAATAGAAACAATCCCACTTTCAAGGAGTTGAGGAGGGAAATCTCCAAATTGCATAGAGACGACGTTGGAGGTGACGGTCTTCTCTTTTGGAGTAAGAAAGATAGCTCCAGATTTAATCATTTCTTGGATCTTTCCTTTCAATACATAACATGTACGAATTGTGTGACCCAGTATTCTGTGATATGGACAGTATTTAGGATGATCTGTCTTACCAGTTTCATCAGGTTTCTTGATCTCTGGTAATTATATTTTATTACCTTTCAGCAGACATTCAAAGATACCAAGGACATCGTCGTCATCAAAAGAATATTCTTCTTTGGGGCGAGGTGTTCTTGATTGTTGAGTTGTAGAGGCAGGAGTTTGAACATTTGATGCATCTTTGCTCTGAAGATTAACTTCAAGAGTTTCTTTTCCTTTGCGAGCATTATTTTTATTGTTAGCACCTTATCCTGTTTCTTTAGGAGTTATCTGCACTCCTAAACCTTTGAAGGTTTCAGCACTGATTTCTGCAGCTTTGGCACTGACTATGAAGGAAGGCCAATCTTGAAATTGAGTAGACCCTGTCCACATACTGATGATTGGCAACAAGTTTGATTTGCACGTGTCAATGGTGACAGCATCAGGAGTTCCAAGAGGCATCTTCAGAGCTTCTCTTCGAAACCGTTCAATGTATTCCTCTGTAGATTCATTATTTTTCTGCTTGATTCTAATAAGTGCAGACATAGTCATGTCATTAAGCCCTTCATAGAACCTTTCAAGAAACATCTGTTTGAAACCAGCAAATGAAGTAATACTCCCATCTGGGAGACTCCTATACCATTCATAAGCCGTTCCCTTGAGACATCCAATAAATACCCGAGTAAGGAGGGCATCACTTGGTTGTAGTTGATCAGTTATCACTTCAAAGTGATTGATAAACTGACTTGGAGAAGTGGTTCCATCATTGAATGAGATAGTAGGAGGCTTGTATTTAGGAGGATATGATACTTGCTTCCATTCTATCGGATAAGGCTGCTTGATGCCTAACCTTTGTAAACCATCCTTCTGTTTGAATGCCTCGAATTGAGTTTTAAGATTCTTTAATTCTTCAGAGACAACTCCCGAAGATTGTGGAGTTGTGGCTTGTAGAGAATAATTGGGAGGAGGAACAGCATTGTAAGCACTACCCTCAGCTCCAGAGAGACTAGGATTTGGTTGAGCTGGTCCAAGAGTATTGGATTGTACTGCTGGAGGAACTTGTACTGGACTTATATCAGTATCAACTGGTATGGCATCGGATACAGTCTGTCAATTTTACAACTGAGCTGTCATGAGTTTATACATCGACTTCATTGTGTCAGTCATAGACTTTATTTGCTGTTCCAAAGAAGCTATTCTTTGATCTTGAGGAGTCAAGGAAGAAGAAGGTTCATCAGTATTCCCATCAATCATGTAAGTTGTGACTGTATGAGGGATTATTGATGAACTAGTAGATGTTGTATACTCTGAATCATTGCTTCGTGCATCAAAGTCAACTATAGGAGAATTACCCCCAGTAGGAAGAGGTGGGAAGTTAGATTCTCCAAGAAATTCAGAATCAATTTCAGGGATCAAATTTCTTTGACTAGAAGCCAGGACTCTTGCTCTGGTGTTTCTATATACTCCATCTGGACTATCAACTCTACCCCCGGTGTCCCGAGAAGTCATGTTGACAGAGGCAAACAAAGGCTCATCTTCATCAGGCATAGGTTCATACTGAATCCTATTGAAGATAGACTGTCGTTTATTTTGACATATGTATTGCATTGTGACTCTTGGCTGGAAGTCACATTCATGATCACCATGGTCTTGAACTGTTGATTCACATCTGCACTGAATTATGACTCTTGGATAGAAGTCACATTCAGCATATTCCTTTGATATAGAATTACTCCTTCTCTTCTGTTGAAGATATTCCCGTAAATCTGTTTGTGAAGATTGAGGAGTATACTTCCTGTTCTTGGGTCTTTATGGCTCTTGATTATACAAAGAGTGATTAATGTGAGCCACATAATTTCTTGCATACTCTGCATCTGGATCTTTTATCTTCATATCCAATTGGTATGGTTTCTTAACACCAGAAGTGCTGAGTTTTGTTCTTAAATCAGTGAAAGGTAACACATTAATTTTGGAAACATGGAGTTTTCCTTCCATTGATCTGGATATTTGCAGAGAAGGAAGAGTTGAACCACTCCTTTGATTAGGAGTTGGTAACAGACCCTCTTTAATGGACAGATTCTGTGCCCAATTTGAAGAAGTCAAAGAAGAAGACATTAAGGAATGTTTCTTCTTAGACTCATTCAAGTTTTGAGACATAGAATATCCAGAAGGAAGAGTAGTCAAAAGACCATCTCCTTTCCTTTGACTAACAAAAGTATCAGTCAAAGCTGTTCCTGAAGTAAAAACTACAGGAGCAGAAGAAACAACTAAAGAGTTATTCCTTTTCGAAGGGACTTTGTGTGGAAGACCACCCCCAGTTCTAGTAGAACTCGGTGAAGAAGAAAAGATAACTAAGGAGCTATTCTTCTCTGATGAAATACATGCTGAAACAGACTTGGTTAAAGAACCAGAGCTGTTAGCGTGACTTTTGATTTTAGAATTACACGCTGGAACAGATTCGGCTAAGGAGCCAGTACTGTCAGCGTGACTTTTGAATGTGGGATTGTACACTGGAATAGATTTGGCTAAGGAGCCAGTACTATCAGCGTGACTTTTAGAGTTGAATTTGCACACTGGAACAGATTTGGCTAAGGAGCCAGTACTGTCAGCGTGACTTTTAGAGTTGAATTTGCACGCGGGAACAGATTCGGCTAAGGAGCCAGTACTGTCAGCGTGACTTTTAGTTACTGTCATATTCGAGCGCACAAGAGTGTGCGTGCTTGCAGTGGAGTTCTTGCCAGTATTAGGAGTAGACACTGTGGCAGAGACTTCACCATTGACTGCCAACTGATTCTTAGAGACATAGACAGAGTGTCCCTTCGACTTGGCAGTGATGATGGAGGCTGGAGTGGGCTTGCCACCCTTAGCCCGCTGCATTTCTTCATAGGCGAGTTGATCGAATTTGATCGTCATCACCTTCTTCGTCGAGCCGATTGACGAAGTGTCGCATTGAGTTGTTACCATCTCAGAAGAGGAGATAGTTTTCCCCAGCAGAGTTGCCAATTTGTTTTCCATAAAGAAATTCTTTTTATTTGTTGTGTTTTTGGGAAAATTATAACTGTAGGAATCCGATCTAGAAGACGATCGCTTTATCCCTTGGACTATGCGAAGAAGAAAAGCTCTCAGAATTTTGACAGTAGATATCAATGTATCTGTCCAATGAATGAGAAAAAAGAACTCTATTTATAGAGTCAAAAATAATAACTGAAAAGATAACTACCTCACCACTGGTGCACTTGAAAAGTCACGCAGACTCTAAATACACGCAGAATTAGTGAGTAGTTACTGGACGTGGCCCGTAACTGTTGGACACATAGCATCAGTGCATGGGTCGTGTACAAGTTACTGGGCACGCGAGAGAGAGATCGGTGGTATGGCTGCCACGTACTCCAGTTGAAATGAAATCCACGCTGACTTGCTGAAGGCAAAAATCTACGCAGATTCGTTGACGCAGACTCGTTGAAGGCGAAATCCACGCAAGCTTTGAAGAAGAATACTTCAGAATTCACGCAGGCTTTGAGAAGAATAACTCAAAAGTCACGCAATGTTTTGAGGAAGGAGAAGGTTTAGAATCCACGCAAACCGCCAGCTGTCTTGATTTGGCACGCTTCGTCTGACATAAAATCTCTGATATTGATTATATTGTCAGCCGTATTAAATGAAGATAAGACCCAAAGTTACGCCAACTTGGTGAAGAGTGAGTCTTGCTAAGGAAGATTCGAAAATCACGCAAAAGACGGCTGTGATCTCTCGAGTTCTGTGCATACGTGGCATACGAGGAGACGTTTCTCGACTGTTGTGTTGTCAGTCATTATGATTCTGACGTATGGCTGAGCTGTCTCTGCGTGACTTCTAAAGGAAATGGCCAGGCATAACTTAGCGTATCTTTTGTGCTGCTTCTTGGATCACTCTGCGTGACTTGTTCTGATCAACTCAGCATGACTTCATTTTTGAGGCCTACAATTTCTTTGATGAGTTCTTTTTGTATGGCTTCTCATAGCGGTTGCTCTTCTTCAGGAATGGGCAGTCTTTTCGGACATGTCCAGTCTTCTTGCAACCGTAACAGGTTGGCTCTTCTTCATCGTCTTCTTGTGATTCCTTCTTCTTTCGATTGAAGCGAAGGAATTTCCTGAAGTTGCGAACCATGAGAGCTTGGTCTTCATCATACGAGTTATCTTCTTCGGTCTCATCGTGATTAGCCCTTCGCTGATGAGCTTTGAGTGCGATCTCCCTGGTCTTCGGAGCAGGCTCTTCGAAGTCCTTGAGGTCAAGCTCGTGAGTCATGAGCTTACCCATCAAGGTCTCCATTGACATTGTTGTGAGATCGTTTCCTTCTATGATGGCAGTCACCTTAGGGTTCCAAATCTTTGGTAACCCTCTGAGCAACTTACGAATCTTCTCGTGGTTTGAGTACTGCTTTCCAAGCGAGGATAGAGGATTGATGATGTCGAGAAATCTTGTGAACATTTGAGTGATCGTCTCATTTGGCTTTATCTTGAAGGCTTCGTATTCTTGAGTGAGACGGCTTATTTTGGATTCCTTGACCTGTGTGGTTCCTTCATGCGTCACTTCTAGAAGTCTCCATACTTCATGAGCAGTGGTGCATGTAGAGACCCTGTTGAACTCATTCCTGTCTATAGCACAGAATAAAGCATTAATAGCCCTAACATCTAGACTTGCCTATTTCTTCTCCTCGACAGAATATTTGTCGTGTGGTTTCTCAATGAGGTCACCATCGACAACTATCCTGGCGGGCTTTTTGTAACCGTCAGTGACGACAGTCCACAGGTCAAAGTCTAGAGACTTAAGATAGAAGCTCATCCTTGTTTTCCAATATGTGTAGTTAGTCCCATCAAATAGGGGAGGCCTATGAGTGGACTGACCTTCACCATGATTGGAAATCAAAGATTGTGTGGTTGCCATGGATCAGCTCTTAGGATGTTAGTCCTTGTAAAGAGAACAGAGCTCTGATACCAATTGAAGAACAGTTTGGCAACTCTAGAGGGGGGTGAATAGAGTTTATATAGAAAAATAGCCAATTAAAAATAACTCTTTCACAAATAATAAATAATCAGAGTAAAGTGCGAAAAATAAATAGAGAGCAAAAGAGCATACGCAAACACAGCAATTTTAACCTGGTTTCCCTCGTGGAGGACTAGTCCAGGCCTGAGAACTCTAGCTCAGGATTAAATCCACTATTTATGAAATACTAGTTTACAACCCGTGCCTTTACTTCAGAAGAGCACGTCAACTTCTAACAGGGGATCGCAGTGGCGATTTGCTTGGAATTGTCCAAGCGACTTCTTCGACTCTTGCACAAGAATCCTAACTGAGAGATGCTGAGCACTCGAGACTTAGGAGGCTTGTGGCTAGTAGATGGGAAGGATATGGCTTATTTGAGCTTATAAGAGAGAAGAGAAGAGAAGATTGGATGGATTGGAATGAGAGAATTCATGCCCTATTTATAGTATTTTTATAGGCAGAATTCGGCCAGAATTCGGGTAGGAAAATTCAAATATTTGGCCGTTGGACAACTAGCAACCAGCTAACCCTAAAATTAGGGTTCCTGATTTCTAGAGGACAGAGTTCGGCCCGAACTCTGTGTGGAGGCAAAGTTCGGCCCGAACTCTGTCTCCAGAGCACAGAGTGGTTCAAAGGGGACCATTTGGGAATTTTTGGTTTGGTGGAGCTTGGGATTTTTGGGTAGGCTATAGTCTAAGTTTCAAGAGCTCAGCATGACTCAGATTACATTAGTCTAGACTCAAAGAAAGTGTAAAATACAGACTCGAATCAACTGAGACACGGAAGCTGAGCTGTCTTCTGTCTTGAGCTTAATGCAGACGTCGTGTGTCGTATTGAATTATTACAGATATTATTTAGTCAATATTGTCAATATTTGGTTGACTGTGACTTTGTGTCAACAAAGAGCTCCAAGAAATGATGATGGACATTGTGAATCTAATAATATAATACTGAAAGCCTTCGTGGAAGCTGAAGAAGAGATATCAGAATGATGAGGAACTAAGGGCTATTTAGTTGTATATATTACTCGACTGCGATAAGGATAAAGTGGAGAAGCTCGAGAGGTAAGTAACTAATACATCCATGTTTACATTATGTAATAGTATCCAATATTATTATTATACTAATTGACCGATGTTGTTGTTTTCAGCATATTTAATAATAAGGTGAGGTCGAGCAGACAATACATAATAGATGAAGAACTAGAACAGAAAATCAGATGTCATTTTCTATCATAGTTGAGTGCATATGTAAGGAGCTCGATAATTACTTTTTGTATATGCACTGTACATAGTAACTAGCGGAACGTTAAATTTAATTTCTTATCTTGTGGTAATTAGGTCGATCGTCCAGATGCAACACTAGAGAATGAATCTATTACAACTCTGGCCATAGGGCCAAGTTATGTTGACAAAATTTGGCCAAGCTATAATGTGAATGAGTTTAGGTTCAAGTCAACAAATGCTCCAACCAGAGAGCTTTCCGGAACTTAATTCCACAAAAAATAGTTGTTTGTGTATCAAATCTACAAACTACAAAGATGTCGATATAGATAATGATTTCTATGGCATATTACGGAAGATTGTAGAGTTGACATATAACAATGTCATAGAGCCGGCTATGAACGTGTGATTCAAGTGCGATTAGTTCAATCCGATCCAAGATCAATGTTGGAAAATTGACAGGCATGGTCTTATGGATATTAACTATCGTCGTCGATATCAAAAATATGAACCATTTGTCGTAGCAAGTCAAGCTCAACTCGTTTACTTTATTACTTATCGTAGATGGAGAGTAACGAGGTTGGACTGGTAGGCAGTATACAAGACTAAAGCCAGAAATACATACGATATTGACGAAATAGCTTATCAGGAGGACAAGCTACCTCTTATAATAAATATAGTTGATGTGGACACAATGAAAGTTCCTCATTTATCCGTCTAATCGTGTAGAAGAGGTAGAAGTATTTGAAGAGGAAAACGAAGTAGATGAAAGCGAATATGAGGAGGAAGAGGAAGATGAGGACGAAGAAAACAAAGAAGATGAATTTTTAGAAGATGATTAAAAATAAAATGTAAAATCTAGACTTTAGCCCGAATTTGTCTCCGGTAGACTTATTTCCTGGATGTTGTTGCCTTATTTATGGACTAGACTTTTTGGTCATTATCTAGACTTGGATGTTTCTGGATGTTATTATCTAGACTTGGTTATTATTTAGAAATTCAACTGAGGGTTGCTCTGGGTCTAATTTTTATAAACTATGATTTATTAAATACATGCAGATTTGGTTTAGAATATGTATTATATTTCTTGTATCTGTCTATTTTTTCATTATATGTTATTATCAAGTATGGCAGGACGAAGAGGATCGTACATCGGTTAGTCTCGAGGTAGAGGAGCACCCTGTTTAGGTAGAGCTTCTATCGATGGATGGAGTGCTCCTCCATTATCGAATAATGGTTTTGGACCCTCGTCTTCGAGTACTCTAGTGTACAGACTAGTCATATCTCCGACTGCGTCGACGATACTTGGCAGTACTCCTAGGATGGGCAGTTCCAAGCATGAGACTACTACCCCATCCAGCGTTCCTCCTACTGACGGCACTATGGAGACAGAGGAGCTGATGGAGGAGGTCGAACCTACTCTATCTCCGTATCAGAGCGATCCGCCATGCGCGCCTCCGGTCGAGACGAGGATGGAGATTTGGTCCGACGAGCCTACAAAGTAAGTTAATTAGTTAACATTATTTTAAACATATATTTTACATTTATGAATATAATTATCATTTTATAGATATTGTCCCCCGTCGGTTCAGAGGGCACTGGGGCTATCTCTGAGGTCCAACTGCGGTGGCCATTGGATCAACTACTCGGATGCCTCAGACAAGAGGAAGGCATTCTAGCTTACCCACTTCAAGGTAACTAAGGTATATTACTTTTAATATCAATCATCTTTTATGCATATTATATAACTTACTATTTTAATTCTTATAGAAAATATATTTTTATCTACCATACCGGGCTGAGATGATCGAAAGGCAATTTTCTGCCATTGTCGCCAAGTTGATCCGTAATACAATCGATGACCAGAAGGCTCGAGAGCGCTCCGAAAGACCGATCCAAGGTTGGATCATGCCCGAGCAGTGGACTACGATTAGATTTGATGATCCCAGGTACAACAAAAGGTCATAGATGGCAAAGGCGGCTAGGATGAAGACAGAAAAGTGGTGTGGTGGCTCGATTCCCATAATAAAACATTTTTATTGTCTGGTATATATTGTATTAAATATATATTATTTTAATAAAATCAGGAACAAAATGTTTAATTTTAATAACAAACAAATTAATTTTAACATATACAGAGAGGTGAGGATGCCAACATGGTGACTATCTTCCTAGCCACTCATCGGAAGGATGAAAAGCTCATCAATGAGAGGGTCACGCATAGCTATATAAGAATTACTTTATGTTTAATTAAATTTAGTGAAACTTGGAAAATATGTAATATATATCCATATAGTTATTAATAAGTACCTTAGACATTAGCAACTACGACGAATATTATTCTTATCGAGATGCATACCTTTCTAGGATGAGTTTCTTAGGCTACGTGAGCGTGCGAGTGCTAGTGCACCAGCAGAGAGAGTGGCTGGTACTTTCTCACAGCCCTCTCCACCTTAGTCAATGGATGAGCTCTAGATGACCATCGTTCGTGGTCTTCAGAGGGGTACGTACTACCGTACGGGATCCTATAACATCTTTTTGGCGATACAGTCGTCCAGGCCCCCCTCTGGCAGTATGTGTTTCACACAGCCCTCATAGGAGTTAGCCCTAGTTGAGAGAGCTAGCGTCGCCAGGTTGCTGAGTTGCGTGACAAGATGCTGTAGAGGATTGCAAAGCATTCCCAGTCTCACCGGCAGACGAATAATACGACGCTCACTATCACGCCCCGACCCAGAATCACCCGAATCATCGTCCTCGTAGAAGGAGTGATGCTGCACAAGCCTGGAATTTTGTTCGTGCAAGGCAAGATGACAAGTTCTCAAATGGTTATCGTTGATTTGATATTAGCAAACGGAAGAAAACAGAGTATACGAAACAATTTTCTTTATTGATAATGAACTGAGATTACAAAGGCTTTCAATAGCCCAACTAAATTTTCCAGATTGGCTACAACACTCAAGTTCCCTCTTGCCTACAAAGGATTTTATCGTTCCATACATCATGCCTTTTATATCTCGGCCGTATCAATCCTGTTGTAAGTTCTAGCGTCAATGCGATCGCATGCTTCAAACGCTACGGCATTTCATGCCTCTTATGGACACACACAAAAAGAAAAAGAAATGTTGTCTTTTCTTTATTGGCGCAAGGCACCACAAATCGAGTACGCCTGAGAGATCCTGCGCTGAGGATCCCGGAGTACAAAAAGAATTCTAGGGAATGGGACGATGGAGATCGAGCGGCAGTTGCTGCTTTACTCCGTTGACACTCTGATTACAAAAGTGGGAGAAAACCTAATAAAATTGTTAACTCTCGGCTCACTGGCAAGAAATGCAGCAATTTGGCTGTTGAAATGCTCTCCGTTTTCTGTTTTGAAGAGGGATTAGACCCACTTTTTATAGTCGTTCTTGAGCTGGAATGATGTTATGTGCCCACATGAGAAAACATACTGGTTTTCATGTGGGCGTATAGTCTTGCCTTAGGTGCATAGGGTGTAGGTGCATGCAAGCTGCAAGATCCTGGGTTGGTCTTCGTGTTGACATGGCCGCATGCTTCGGTGCGTGACTACTCGTGGAGACTGACGTGGCCGTATGCTTCGGTACACATTTTAATCATAGCTTTGACCGAGTCAGTCTTGGACGCATAGCCTTGTTTCAGGTTATGCGCCCTCATTTACAGGGTGGCTTGGGCGCATATAGCTTCACAGGATGACTTGGGTGCATAGAGCTTCACAGGTTGACTTGGGCGCATAGAGTTCACTTGGGCGCATATGTCCTCGTTGGCTTGGGCGCATAGAGCTTTATTGCTAAAATTTTCATGCTTCTACAAGACCCTGTTCAAAGTTTTTGAAACTTGCACGAGTTCGAAATACTTTGAAAGAAGCATGGACCATCTTCTTGTGATGCAGTGTGCACATAGCACAGCTCTCTCTTTGGGCGTATAGCATTTGGCCAGCCTGTTAGAGAGAGGACTGTTGAGATCTTCCTCGAAAATCTGAACTGACAAAATCATTGGTGTGGAATTTGAAAAGGTCCATCCTTCATACGTCGTCCACGTCAGCAAGTGGCAGTCACATAGTTTGCAAGAGGCTGGATATTCATGTGGACGCATAGGCCATTGTGGGCACATACTGAACAATGGGTGCATAGGCGCATAGGAAATAGTGGGCGCATAGGAAGTGGCCCATGCCTATAAATTGGCTTTGAAGGAGAGAGAAAGTTTATTATTCTCCTTTTTTAGAACTTTCAAAAGACTCTTCTTCTCCTTTCTTTAACGAATCATGTCTCCCAAGGTCTCCAAGAGTTCTGCGAAGGGCAAGGGGGCTGCACCGAGTGGCTCTCCTCTTGCGGCAGCATCCTCACCAGTCCAGGACCCGATTTTGGGTGAGGCCATGCCTCAAAAACAAAGTCTCGAGCGTTAATTTGCGACGCTCAGGCATTTTTTCTGCCTGGGCGTATGTGTCTAAGGCAACATACTTCTATGAGCATCATTATGCGCCCACAAAAGTCATGCGCCAACATTGTGGTGTGTTATGCGCCCACATGTTGCCATGTTATATGCCTACATGCTATTTACATGTTATGCGCCCACCTACTGTTGTATGTTATGGGCCCACATATTTGTGTCTTGGGCGCGTAGTCCTTTGGGCGCATAGCCCTTTGGGCGAATAAGAGTCCTTCAGCACTTAGTTTTTCCTGCGGTTTCTGAGTCTGACTTTCTCTTCTGTCCCAGTTTTAGCCATGGCTCCAAAAGCTTCCAAGTCGACTCGTGCTATGGCCAAAGGGAAAGGACTCGCTTCTCCATCGAGAACTGCGGACTCTCCTTCCATTCATCCTGATGTGCAACCCCCTATCAAGGGTAAGAACGGTGGAAAAAAATGATGAGTAAATTTTGAATGGCCATATCGCATATTTTATGCGTAGGCCTGTCATGTATTGCCTCTGTGCTTTAGGCATGATCGATGCACGCCCTATCTCATTGGATCGTATGTGTTCTGTATGATGGGGCCGCGTGGCTAATGCACTTTATTTTCTTCTAACTGTTAACCCCTTTTTTCTTTTTTATATTTTGTAGGGATCTGGCTAGCAAGTTTCTCCAGGACCGGTATCGATGATTCTGGGCATGGTGAAGATGCAACACTTGACACACACATCAGAGAGATCAGAACTCTTCATGCTTTGGAGGGGTTTCCCTCAGATGGTAGGAAGAACCTTTATACATCGGAGAGTCGGACGGTGGTTGGGCGTCATCGTGAAAGTTTTGTTTTCACGGTTCTTTAAGTAGGCAAAGGCAACACTAGCGATGTTATTTTGAAGGTATGGCCTTTTGGAGGAACGGGCCTAAGACGTCCGCAATACGGAGGAGAGAAAATCAGCATTTATAGATGTTTTTAGCATGCTATATTTGTCTCTCCGTATAGCTTCTCGAAGGTTCAACAGCCTTATTTTCTTCTCAGCAGTAAAACATGACTTCTTTCGAGGGCCGCGAAACTACTTTTTGACGAAGGCGTAGTGCTGCCAAACTGACCAAACTATGTGTTGCTAATGAGTAGTAGATTTTTCCTTCCTTTCTTTTTGCTGCTGATGTAGTCCTGTGAATGTAACTGATTTTGAATAAACAGAATACATTCACTCCATTTTTTGCTTGTGATATCTGTGGTACTTGTATTAGAGGGCCTAATATAGCATTTGTGTAAAGGGTATCCCGCTGGGGGACCCCTCTATTTTTTCTTTTTTTGTTTGGACCTATTGCCCCTTTATGCATCTGGGAATGCAAGCAAATAGATTTGAAACAAAACCCAATAGAGGTAATATGGACGTGATAGGTTTTGTGGTCTTGACAGCGTATTTTTTTTATCTCGGGTTGGGTACAGGTGTCAAGTCGAAAGACTATTGGTATCAGAGGTAATATGGACGTGACACATGATAATCAGGAGTAATTTTTGCTAGAATGGATTTTCTTGTCAGGTTCGACTTCTTGTCAGGTACCCCTTCCTGGAGTGGAAGAAACTCTCTAAGCTTCCTCTCCGACGACCTCCACTGAAGATGACGAGATGGCCCAGGAAGTCGTCAAAGCTTTCTACTCTGTACGGAAAGTGAATCTTCCTGGAGACCTGAATCAGAATGCTGCCTTTGGCCCTATGAAGGCTGTTGCCGAATGCCAAGTGGCGGCCCTTGAGAGTATTATCGGTTATGAAGAGCGGGCCAATACTCTGAGGAAAGTTATGACTGACCTGGAGGGTCAGGTGGCCAGGTTCCGAGATACCAAGCAGCGGAGCCCGATGTCGCTATTTTGCGCAGAAGACGAGGCTTTGATCATGGCTTTTGCGGAGGAGAAGGCCACTTTCCAGGTAAGGAAGGATGTCCTCGTTCGAGAGATCGGCGAATTGGCTGACCAGTATGGTCAGTTCAATGCTGCAAGTGAGGCACGTGCTGCTTCAAAGAATAAACTGGCTGCACAGATCATCGAGAAGTATAATCACATTGCACAGATCCAGAACGAGATCGCTCAACTGGAAGCCGACTTGAGGGCGGCAACATCTGAGCAGGAGGTTTATTTGGCTCAGGCTGCCATGACTGTAATGCCCAGTCCCAAAATACGTAGGACTAGAAACGTAGACATGCCAGCCGTATAATAAATATACGTAAGCTGTAAAATGCAGTAGAACCATAACCAATCTCATCCACACAAAAATAAGTGAATAAAAGATATCAAATAAAGATAATGAGTTGTCTTGATACAGTATATTGTGCGGAGACAAATCCACTACCAACAAGTAAAGGAAAAATACATGATAGAATAAATGATTTTGGCGAGCGAAGCAAAGACGATCCAAGTGCAATCATCCTCGAAGAAATATCGATAATCACGGCTAGAGCTAAAGCACCTGTGAAAGACAATAGCACACACCTGGCGAGATAACCAGGTCCTCAGAGGGACGTAACAAGACACATAATATCATGCCATAAAAACTGAATAAATATTGCTCAAATAAATAAGTCAATTGAATTATAACATGGTCCAATACGTACCTATTGAACGAGCGTACCATCCCCCCAACCAAATAAGGACAAGAGATGGTAAACTAATTCACGGTGACGTATCTTTCCATGCTATGAATCCAATATGGTATCCGGACCCCAACAAGGTTCAATACCTTCTCATCGAAGTAGTAAGTCACACCTACAACCAAACAAGGACAAGATATGACGAACTAATCCGCGACAAGTTATTATTCCAAGCCACAGTCAGATACAAGTACCCAAACCAAAAGTACTCGTACCTAACGGATAAAGGTGCCTAACCGTTCTAAGTGAAATGTAGTTAAGAACAATCCTTCCTACGCATAGGCCCTGGCTAAATAGGATCGGCATAGTCCTCCCTTGGGCACCAGAGGCCCCATAGGTAAGAGCATAACGTTCCACAGAACGTCAGTGGCCGTCAGTAATCATGGGTAAGCTGACCCGCATCTCCGATGGAGCTCACGGGTTACAAAAGGTAAAGTGCATCGAAGCCCATACGCTAAGGAATTGTCCTCCCCGCCCAATGCCTACTCTGTTGTATCCACAACAGTAAACCTCTATAACCACTAAGTCAAACTAAGCATGCAACCTCTATTAGCGGTTATTCCTATCGCACGGCTTGTACGTACTGGTGGCCAGCCAATCACGCACGTCCATATTCTACACGCGACTCACAACTTCGTGGTACAACGTGTCAAGGCCATGAATACAACACACAAAGGTGGTCCCTTAAATCTAGGTTTAAGGTGTAAGAAAATAATACATAGCAGGAAACATAAATGAACAGTAAGTTCTAACAGGTTATGCCATGTATCACAGTTTATTTTGCATAAAGAAAATAATGAACAATGCATGAAATATGAGCTAAAATAAGTAAACAGTAAATGGCAAGGTGTCTTGCCTGGTAGTACGCCTGGTGTGCTGCAATGATCAATGTGGCATGAACTGCGACTTCAGGTAACAACTACACAAGGTGACCTCTGATGGTGGCACGGACAGTTCCATTGGGTCGAGAATGATCAAGTTAGCTATGGTTGATAAGGGGAGGTACGGTATTGGCAAGGAATAAGAATAATAGGACTAATTGCAGAGGAGGAAGATAATCGAAGGAATTTGGCTAAATAAATATATATGATTTTAGAAAAATATCTACAACTTTGGAATCTAGATTTTATTAGTAAAATAAACAGTTAGGAATAATACATTGAAAAGTCGAAATAATTTTGGGCTAAAATAATTTTTATAATAATTCTAGGTAGAAAACCATATCTTATTAATTAAAAATAACTTTACGAAAATTCTTGAAAAAATATATAGATTTTTATGTATATAATAAATTTAGAAATTATACTTTTATTATCCGATAATTGGAACACTTTAACAAAATATTTATATAATATAAATATAAATAATAATAGCAATGAAGTTTATAATAATGATCCATATATATACTTTTAACATAGAACTAGTAAAGATAATAATAACAGTAATAATAATTATCTAATAATAATAATAATGATAATAATACTGAAATACTAATAGTAGCATATCTATGTGCAATATATATTTACATCCATAATACTAACTAAATATTGTGCTCATATGTATAAATCTTACTTAATATTTAATATTATCATAAACTATGATAAATAAGAAGAAGAAGAAAAAAAAATAATAATAAATAAAAATAAAACGTGTTAACCCAAACCCACAATTGAGATTCGAGACTCATGTTCTCCTGACTCAAAATGAAATGACAACAACAAAACAAAAAAAAGGACTCTGTCCTAAAATGCAAACCAAAGAAAAGAATAAGAAAGAACAGAAGGAGGAGGAAGAGAGAGAATCGAGAGAGAAGAGAAGGAGGTGCGGGAGAGCGGAGCGGCCAGAGAGAGAGGAAGGAAAGGGCGGAGAAGAGGAGCGGTCGGGTACTTGGGAGGAGTTGAGGCGAGGAAGAGGAAAGTCGGGCGGCGAGCGATGAGCCGAGGGCCGGGCACTACTGGACGGAAAGAGGAAGAAGTTGGAGGGGGTCGTCGGGGTTCACCACTCCGGCGGCGCTAAGGTGGAGGAAGCGGAGTCAGAAGGAGAGTTGGGAAGAAGGGGCGGTGAGGTGGAGTCGCCGGCGGCAGATCTACCGGACGGAGGCGCTCACGGCGGCCGGCAAGTGGCTAGGGCATGGCAGCTCGCCGGAGGTCGGTGATGCGGGGGTTCTCGGTGGAGGCGCGACCGGCGGCACGGGAGTCGGGAGCTGCTCGGTGCTGAGGGAGGCCTGCGCTGCCGAGCTCCGGGCGGGAATGGCGGAGATGGACGCCGAAGAGGGATGATCAGAGCTGCGGGGTGATCGGCGGACGACGCGGCATGGCGCGGAGGCGTTCAAGGATGACGGCCGGAGGCGGAGCGACGTCGAGGCTGTCTGGCAGAGGTAAATCTAGAGTTAGGGTTTGAATGTCTTCGATTTGGGTTTTCTTTTCTTTGTGTGGTGGTCGCGATGGGTGGTGACGGCTGGCTGGCTTGTCGGGGTCGGATGAGGAGCACTGCTCCAGTGAATGATGGGGAGAGGTGTTGGCGATGGGAATAACGACGTGGTGGTGACGGGTGTTCCAGGAGGTGGATGCCGAGGTGGTGATGGCCACAGGGGTGGTGGTGATGGTGGTGTTAGCCGAGGTTGAAGGGTTCGGGTCTGCGGCCGTTGGCCGAGAGAGGGGCTGGTGGTGGAGGTAGCTTGGCCAGAGAAGACGTCGGAGCGACGGTGGACAGGTGGCAGAGGGCTTGGTTACGGCGAGGGGGATGGCAGCGGACAAGGCAGGATTAGGGTTAGGAATTGGACTAGGGTTTGTGTCCTACATGACGGGTGGAGTCGAAGTCGTATCGGGGATGTGTCCGACGACGATGGTATTGATGTAATTGTAGAAAATGGAATAAGATTATGGATGGTCACGGACACGATGCACTTGATTGGCTATGGAAACTGTTTGTGGAGAAATTTGTGGATGATGAAAGTTTATGGAGGAGTACCTTCCTATTTATAGGATGTGGGAATTCCCATTAAGATAAGGATTATGATTAGTTTAAACCCAAAATAGATAATTCGTAATTTAATTTAAAATCAATCAAATCTAATTCCAAATCCAATTTAAATTAAATTATTTTAGTTTAAAAATCAAATAGGATAAATAAATTTTCAAGCCTAGATATTATTTTAGCTATTTAAATACATCCATAAAATTAATTCAAGATTTAAATTGCCATAATATTTTCAAGATATGTTTTTCCAAAAATGCTATTATAATAATTTCGAAAATACATTATTATTTAAAAATAAACTTAATAAAACATTTAGGAAATATATATCCAAGCACAAATATTCTTTACATAATTATGCTTTTCTAGTATACAAAATATTATTTATTATTAATAACTTTTAGAAATGATGTAAAAATAACAAGCTTAGAAATGATAGCAAAACTAATTATTATATATATTATTTGAAACTATATAAAAATATAGAACAAAATATTTTTCTAAAATATGTATGCTCGCACTTATTCGCACTCGTCGAGCAATTACGAAAAATAAATTTCGTGCACGACGTACAATACAACTACGTGACGTACAATACAAGAAAAAAAATTAATTATTACCAAAATTAAATAAAAAAATAGTAGAAATTTAGGGGTTTTACAATGGCCTTCACCACTTCTGCCCATTTAGAAGAACAACTGACGAAGTTGGAGGGAGAGCATCTGAGTCTGATCCTTTTTGAGGATGAAGTTACTCGCCAAGAAGAGGCGTGCCTTCGAGCTACCGCGAAGTCTGAAGCCGAAATCGCGGCTCTAAGGGACAACATCAATCGCCTGTGTATCCCTTAGACTTTTTGTAACTCCTTTTTTTTCAGCCGTCACGGCTCTTGTACCTTTTTTCCATCTCTTGATAGACTTTAAGTAAAGAATAAAGAATCTTTCAAGGTGAATGTGGTTTTGTGAATATCAGAATTAGAGGTAATATGGACGTAGCAAGGATATTTCTAGTGGGTATTTCGCTGGAGAATTTTGATGTGGACCTATTATCCGTTTTATTTTTAAGTTTTTTTGAATATAGATAATAAGTTGAACGAAACTGCTAGTAGAGGTAATATGGACGTAATAACAGAGGATTTTCTATATCTGACCAGAGATAGTATGGATGTGGAAAGATATATAACGTTAGGTAGGAGTGGATATTTCAGAGGTAGTATGGGCGTGATTATCCTTGATGAATGCTTTGCTCAGAGGTTATATGGACATGGCAAAACATAATCATTTCGCTGGAGAAATAATTATCGAAAAACAATTCAGAGGTAATAGGGACGTGACTTGTTTTCGTCAAACCGAGTTTGGACGGAGTCAAAAGCGGGAATGATTCCACTGGAGAAATATTTTAGAGGACCTGTTATCCAAGGCGTATTCAAGAGTCTTGAAATACGGATAATAGTTAGATAGTTTTTGAGTCACATAAACATCGTACTGTATATTTACATGACTGAACATATGTGAAAAAAGGTTGCACATAGTATTTCTTCAGGAACTTGTCATTAATAGGCATCATGAGCTTCACCATCAGGCTTGGTTAGTCGGTACGCACCGTTAGAATACACTGATTCTATGATGAAAGGACCCTCCCATTTAGGCTAAAATTTTCCTTTCATTTTGTGTGTCATGACCATTGGTCTTCTTACTGCTAAGACTAGATCACCGATTTGGAAGATTCTTTCCTTCATCTTTTTATTGAAGGCTCTAGAAAGGCGTACATGGTATAGCTCAATATGCTGCTGAGCTAACAAGTATTTTTTGTCTAGTGCTTCGACCTCCTGTAGACGCAGACGGTTGCTTTCTTCGGTAGTCAACTCGCTGGCTAAGGCTACTCGAAGAGAAGGAATCTGGATTTCTAGGGGAAGAACCGCTTCACTCCCATAAACCAGAGAGAATGGCATACTGCCTGTTGGAGTCTGGACCGTTGTACGATAGGCCCATAGACATTCACCGAGCTTCTCATTCCAATCGTACTTGTTTGAAGACACGAACTTCTTGAGAAGTTTTATGATAGTTTTATTGAAGGCTTCTGCTAGCCCGTTAGCTGCTGGATTGTAGGCAGTAGAGGCTACGTTCTGGATTCGGTTCCTATCGCAGAACCGATAGAATACACGGCTTGCAAATTATGGACCATTATCATGGATGATCATATGAGCTAGGCCGAAGCGGTAGATGACGTGATGTTTAATGAAACTAATCATATTTGACGCCTTCACTTCGGTGAGCGATATAGCTTCCGCCCATTTGGAGAAGTAGTCGGTTATGGCTAGGATAAACCGATGTCCTCTGGAAGATGGCGGACTGATTGGTCCTATGACGTCCATGACCCACGCTTCGAAAGGCCAGGATGCTGTCGTCGGGTGTAGAAACTCCGAAGGTTGATGAATAAAATCGGCGTGGAACTAACAAGCTCTGCATTTTTTTGCATATTCAACAGCATCTGCTATCATCGTGGGCCAATAATAACCCATTCATTTGAGGTGATCTTATAATTTGGGGCCCGGTTGATGTGCACCACAAACTCCATCGTGAGACTCCCAGAGTGCATGTTTGGCTTCTGTGTCTGATAAACATCATAACAGTAGCCTATCGTAAGAGCGTCGCTAGAGCATCTTGGTAGCCATATCGTAGTAAAATATGAGGGATCGCCTTTGGATAGACACTGCTTCCTTCGGGTCCTCGGGGAGGATTCCATAGACGGTATAGTCTATGAAGGGAAATCTCTAGTCTTTAATATCAACGTTTGTTTTCGTTGTGTAACTTTGATGAATATGCAAGGCATTTTTCACACAAAATAGTTCTCGACCGGACACTGTGATCGACTGCTGAATATTGGTAGGGACGGTCAAGGAAGCAGCGAGACCGGCTAGAGCATCTGCTTCTATATTCTGTAGTCGAGGCACGTGCTCGATTAAGAATCCAACAAAAGTGGATGCCAACTCGATTGTTCCTCTGTGATAAGGGATGAGATCTTCATGACAAACTTCATAATCCCTTTGGACCTGACTAACTATTAGCTTGGAATCACCGTAAGCTTCTAGATAGTCAACTCCCAGTTGTTTTGCCAGTTGCAGACCGAATAATAAGGTATTACATTCGGCCACGTTGTTGGTGCATGGTTCCATGAGAGAATATGCACGATGAATAACCAGATGATCAGGTGACACGAGCACGGTGCCAACTCCGGCCATAATATTTCCTTTAGGTCCTGTTCTTGATGCACCGTCAAAGAACATTCGCCAAATGGGAATTTCTTCAGTTGCAATGTTAGACTCCACTACTTCATCGGGGATTTCGTCGTAGAGTTTGGAAGATTCTGGCACCGGATGAGCTGCTAGAAAATTAGCTAATGCTTGGCCTTTTACTGCCTTCTGAGGAACGAAGATCATATCGTATAGAGTCAACAGCATTGCCCATGTAGCTAAACGGGAATTGAGAGAACCCGATTTAGTCATGAGTATCCTGAGAGGATTGACTTTAGATATGATGTGGATAGTCTGCCCAGACACATAGTGGCGTGTCTTCTGGATGGCAAATACCAGTACGAGATATTCTTTCTCCACTAGTGTGTATCTATGTTCGACAACCACCATTGTGCGGTTGAGGTAGTAGATTGCCTGTTCAAGGCTGCCTTCGTTCTTCTGACCTAATAGGGCGTCAAGAGAATGGTCCATAGCATAGACATATAGTAAGAAGGGCTTCCCCATTATTGGAGCTACCAATACTGGAGGGCTTGTAAGATACTTCTTGATGTCGTCGAATACGCGTTGACATTGTTCAGTCCAGACGAAAGATACGCCTTTCTTCATGAGATGAGTGAATGGTTGACATCTTCCAGAAAGGTTCGAAATGAATCGTCTGATGTAGACTAGCTTTCCTTGTAGTCCGTATAGCTCTTTGAGGTTTCTTGGAGGATGTATATCGAGGATAGCCTTCACTTTCTCCAGGTCAAGATGTATACACTTTGAAGTGACGAAGAAACCAAGGAACTTGCCGCTGGAGACTCCCAGAAAAGACTTGGTTGGATTCATCTTGAGTTGGTGTGCACGCATTAGTTCGAACACCGTTCTCAAGTCTTAGAGGTGGTTGCCCTTGAGACGACTTTTAACTGTGATATCGTCTACGTAGCACTCCACAGTTTTACGCAAATGATTATAAAAATTGTGTTCATGGCTCGCTGGTATGTCTCCCCTATATTCTTCAATCCGAAGGGCATCACCGTATAGCAGTATACCCCCAACGGTGTTCAAAAAGATGTGTACTTCTCGTCGTTGGGGAACATCTTGATCTGGTTGTAGCCTGAGAACCCATCCATGATGGACATCCATTCGAAGCCGCAAGTATTATCGATCATTACGTCGGTGATCGGTAGAGGGAACTCGTCTTTCGGGCATGCAGAGTTCAAATCACGGTAATCGATACAGACTCGAACTTTATCGTTCTTTTTTATGACTGAAACGATGTTGGCAACCCAGTCAGGGTGTTGTTCTTCGCAAATGAATCCATTGGCAATGAGCTTCTTGACTTCATTCTCGATGGCCTCCATGACATCTGGTCGGAATCGTCGTTGTTGCTGCTTTATTGCCTCAGCTTTAGACAAAATATTCAGGTGGTGCATGGCGACTTTACGGTCCAGGCCTGGCATGTCTTCATAGCTCCATATAAAGACGTCGATATATTCTCTTATAAGCTGTATAAGAGATTAGCATTCATCGCCAGATAGACTTTTGCTGATGAAGATTGGTTTAAAAGATGATTCGTCTCCTAAATTGACTTGGACGACCTCGTCTTTGGTAGGTGGTTCACGTTGTTCGAAGTGCAGCTCCCACCTAATATCCATCTTTTAAGCCTATTGTTCAAGCTTGATTGATTGGACATCATCCACATTTTGGTCAACGAAAACCATGTTGACAGACAGAGTTGCTTTGAACATGTCGCCAATGCTGGAGTCTAAGACCCAGAGGAAGGAATGAGAAGAATGAGAACAACAATCTGCTTCATCATCTGATCTTTCAGGAGTTGTTGGAGTAGCAACATAATCCAAACCAATACTGTTTCGCTGATAGTAGTTCAAGGGTTTGCCGGAAGGAGCAAAGTATCGTATTGGCAACCGTCGTCCCAAGCCGTAATTTAGCCCCTGGTCGCTTTTGATGTCATATCCTATATTCTGGATGATATTCTTGGCCTGCCAACTATAACGAAAAAGTTGCATTTTTCTAGAGTCATAGTCGGCTTCTGTGTTGTACTTGGAAGAAGGAGAGTCTGGAACGAACTTTCTCTCACCAATTATACGACCGAAGATGATTAGTTCTTCATCCTTCTTTCTGGCTGGAACGATGAAGTAGTGGATATCTTCTGGGTAAACTTTTTTCCGCAAGTGAGGCGTCGTGACCGGCATGCAGAGGTGTGGTCCTATGCCGTGCTCTATAGCGTATATCGTATCTATGTAGTGGTTTACAGATTGATAGACATTGGAGTAATTCAAAGATAAACCTTTACTAAGAAAGTATGCAAGTTTTTCTTGAGGGATAACATCATCCACTGAAGGTACATTATTATGAGTATTGATATACTCATTGAGAGGATCATCATCTGGAAGGGGAGCCACAGTCTTGGCAAAGTTCACCAGGTAAGATAATTCTTCAGGATTGGGAGGACGAACTTCAGCAAGTTTCTGCTGAGGTTTGACCTTGTCAGGTTTCTTGTGGAGAGTGATGGTCAATGGTTTGACCTTGTCAGGGCTCTTCTTTTTCATCCAGATTATGAAAGGCTTCAGAGTACTTTTTGGAGTAGTACATCCTTTGACTCGGATAATCAGGGGACCATTATTGGAGGATGGACTTGCTTCAGCTTCATTGTCAGCTTCGTTGTCATCATCCTTACCGTTCGGAGATCACCGATCTAGCACTTGAGACGGATCTTGCCCAGTGGGTGGCTTCGACCAGCATTGAAAGCCATGGTAGTTGTATTGGTTGCAGATAGCTTATGCAGAGGGATTCCCAGAATTTGAAGTAAACTTCTAGGAATGATGCTAAGGGAGGATCCTGGATCTATGTTTATGCGGTCCACCTTGATCGCCCCGATATATCCTGTATAGTACAGGGGCCTATCATGGCGATTATTTTTTAGTAGCATGTCCTCCTGTAAAAAGGTGATGTTGGGCACTACTTTCATAGTACTGTGGCAGTGAGGACAAGAGACAGGGTCTTCAGTAGGGGCTTTGACTTCAGCGAGATAAGAGTCGGCATGTAGTAATGCCTCACTTAAGGCCTTCTGCGTTTCTTTGGAGAGTCGTAATAGATCGAACAGAGACAACCTGGCAGATGTATTGGCAAGCTGTGCCAGAATGTCAAAGTTATAGGTCGATCTATGCCTTCGGGAGCTGTCGCCTTCAGAGACTTGTCAAACCGTGTCTCCTTCTGCTTGGCTTTGTCGGTAGTTAAAGGCTTAGACGGGCCGACTTCTGAGCTTGTGGAGGTAGCAGGAGCTTGAGAAGGTACTGCTTCTTCTTATGCGGGATCGTATGTTCGAAGATAAGTCTTCCCCGATCGTGTCTCGCCAGATAGAACCTCGTAGATGGAAAAAGATACCATATGGCATGACTTGTATTTCTCGTCCCTTTTTGTTTTGGGAGATACCACCCCCTGTGTCATCTGTTGCACAAGGTCCGAATGGACCCACATGATCTCACCATGTTCAGTCGTGAGCGACACCAAGGTTGAGTTGCGAGCTGGTGGTAGGCTGACGACTTCCATTATTGCCTTGAGGATCGGGACCACGTCGTCTGGGACTTCTGTAGGAGAAAAGTCACCAAACTGAAGATAGATCATGTTAGAAGATACAACCGTGTCTTCAGCTTCGAGGTTGATCACTTGGTTGTCGATAAGCTGTTGTATCTTCTTCTTCAGGACGATACAGTCCTTGGTGGAATGATATACGTACTGATGATAGAGTAGTACTTGGGATCGTTGAGTTGGTTCGCCTCTGCAGGACGTCGTGGTGGAGGCAATGTCAGCTTATTATCCTTCGTCAATGTGTGAAAAATAGTAATGACATCGTCTTCATAAAAGGAGAAGGTCTCCTTAGGCTTATCGGAGACGCTCTGAGAATTGGAAGCTCCCTTGGAAGTGTCGACCTTCAGGACATCTTTCCCTTTACCCCACGGACAGGGATTGTTTGAGGATGCTTGTCCTTGTCTTCAGATTTAGGTGTTTTTAACCCCAGTAGTTCCATATTAGGAATGTCATTTTTAGCAGCATCAGCGGCCCCAATAAAAGTAGGCCATGTATCATACTTATGTATACCCAGACAAAACTTCACCGTAGGAAGGAAGTTACGTCGACAAGTATCCATAAGTTCTGAGTCTGGTATAACGAAGGACATCTTCAGTGCTAGCCGCCTGAAGCGTTCGATGAAGGCATTGACAAACTCAGTCCTTCTTTGCTTGGTCTCGATGACGGTGGACATACTAACATGTATGCCACTCTGGTAAAACCTGTTGAGGAACAACCTCTCCAAGTCTTTAAATGAATTGATACAACCGTCAGACAGACTGCAGAACTATTCAAAAGCTACCCCATGCAAGGTGCTAATAAATATCTTTGACAAGAACGGATCGTCCGTGGGTAAGTGTAGAGTCTGCGTGTTGAAGTATGTCATGTGTTGACAAGGAGAAGTCAACCCGTCAAATGAATTTAGCGTCAGCAGTTTGTAGTTAGGAGGGCAAGTAACATTCTTCCATTTAGGAGAATAAGGTTGAGATATCCCAATCTTCTGAAGCTCGTCTTTGTGTGAGATAGTGTCAAGACGGGCAACCAGGAAATCAATTGCATCTTGTTGATTAAGCAGGTGTTGGAAAACGGCTGCTGAACGGTTGTCAGACGTTGTTGGCGAAGGACCGCCCCCAGCATTTGTAAGATTCGGGGAAGGCACAACGAAATGATACTCCTTTTGTAGTGAAGGAGGGTTATTGCTACGAGCTAGACTAGCATGTGTCGAGATATTTTGTTGAGGTAGAGGAACAGTCCCAGCAGCATGGACCGCCATGATACTGGTCAGCATATCAGTGATCTTGGCGAATGCTGTTTCAAGACCCTCTAACCGTTTGCTGGTCTGATCACTGGCTTCTTCAGGTCTTTCTCCATCTTCCATGTATGTAGATAACAAACGAGGATGAATAGAGAAAACAGTACAACTGGTACGGATACTGTCTATTTTCGAGTTGATGAGTCCCTCATCTTCGGGTAGGGGAGGTAGAAAGTTGCCGTCAGACTCGGAGGGATCGTCGTCCTCTAGAAGGCTACCCCCAGTGTGAAGGTCATCCGTTTCAGACTCTGAGGGAATACTACCCCCAGCTTGGGAGTCTTCGTCATCTATACGGAATCTTGCCTTTGACCGAGTACCCATATAGACTCCTTCAGATGTGATAGCCTGCTTGCCATCTGTTGGTAGACTTCTTCTCCTTTTTCTCGCGGAACTGGGAGAGAAAATTGGGTTTGTGGTCTACCGTCTTTGATTAGGGCTTCCGTAAGGGGGACCCCAAGAAGCCATGTTGGATGAAACACACAACGGCTTTTCAACGTCAGAGAAATACAGCCGTCGAAACACGGACTTTCTCTAAGGCACTCTTATTTCTTTTGAGCAGCAACAGTTGATAACAATACCGGTAAACATATGTGCACTATGAATTGTTATGTCCTCCCTCGCTTTACGCTTATAATTTATCATGTCGCGTAAATCAGCGAAAGGGAGTTTTTCCTTACAACCCATGTTGCATGCATCACTGAGCTTTACATGCGGGTTCGTAAGGAGAGTTGGCACATCCAGACTTAGTTTACGTGCAGGGCAACCCCTACACCTAAGTTCTGTAATGCCCTTGAAGATAGCCCCGTGCTATATGCGTTGCGGCCTGTCTTTTTACTGTAGGCGCATAGGTCTTGGAGACTGGCCTTGGGCGCATGCTTCTTGGCAGCATATCTGAGCCTCCTTGATGTAGGCGCATAGTATAGATCCATTGAGCCTGGGCGCATAGCCTTTGGCGGATGATCTTGGATGCCCAATGTGTTGAAGACAGAAACATTCTGATTGGGGTTATGCGCCCAAACATCCCCTTGGGCGCATAGCTTTGGGCGCATGCTTGGTGGAGCAGCATTATTTTCTTCCAGCTTTGCCTCCTTCATTTGTGAGCCTTGCTGGGTTTGACCATAGTGTCGAATACCCCGATTTTTGGCATCGTAGTGCTTTTTGTTGCCAAGTCTCGAGCGTCGAACACTCTGTTGTTGGTTGTGTAGGAAAGAAGTCACTGGGCTAGTAGAGCCCAGAATGGTGTGAGCCTTCTCCATTTGGAGAGCTTCTGTGGCAGAGTCTTGCGCCCATGTGATAGAGTCCTTCAGTTGCATATCTGCTATGACACTAGCAGGATATGCACAGCGAGCCTTCGGAAGCCAAGTCTTGCGAGACTTATTTGGCTTCGCTGATTTTGAGGGAGTAGAGCCATCCCTCGAGAGCATCTCTTGGAACGCCAGCTGATCAAACTTTACGATCAACATCTTCTGAGTACTCTCTACTTTGTCGGTATAAGATTGCATCACCACCTTCTCATCAGAGAAAAAGGTAGTCCCCAGTAGAGTCGCCATTTTTATGGACACACACAAAAAGAAGAAGAAACATTGTCTTTTCTTTATTGGCGCAAGGCACCACAAATCGAGTATGCCTGGGAGATCCTGTGCTGAGGATCCCGAGTACAAAAAAGAATTCTGGGGAATGGAACGATGAAGATCGAGCGGCAGTATGCAGTCCTGCCTTGGGCGCTTAGAGTGTAGGCACATACAGGCTACGAGATCGTGGGTTGGTCGTGGTGTTGACATGGCCGCATGTTTCGGTGCACGACTGCTCGTGGAGACTGACGTGGTCGTACGCTTCGGTGCATATTTTGATCATAGCTTTGACCGAGTCAGGCTTGGGTGCATAGCCCTGTTTCAGGCTATGCGTCTTCCTTCACAGGGTGGCTTGGGCACATATAGCTTCTCAGGATGACTTGGGCACATAGAGCTTCACAGGTTGACTTGGGCACATAGAGTTCACTTGAGCGCATATGTCCTAGTTGGCTTGGGCGCATAGAGCTTCATTGCTAAAATTTTCATGCTTCTACACCTCTGTGCGATCAAGCGAAGCTTCGCCGCGAGCAATCCATTCCCTGTACCCTGCATGAAAGCTGGTAGGGGCCATTACGTTCGTCCTCGCATGTACTGATGAAAAGACCCACTTTCTAAACCGACATTTAGTATTTATGTTGAATCATGCAACTTAGCTTATGATCTTGCTATATTCTCCTTAAGGTTGATTTCATGGCATATTCAAAAATGGTAAAGCATGTTATCATGGCAAGCATGTTATTCGAATTGAATAGGCAAGCAGGCAAGCAATCTCGTATTTGTTTCGTGGCGCGACTTCTTACCAACATAGACGCACTCGCCCTTGCACCGACGCAAGGTGAATACGCCCCATTCTTTTCCTGTCATGTTATAAGTGCTATCTATGCAGGATCTTTGTGTACAGGATACATACGTGCCTTCACTTTTAACCCATTGTTCCTTAACTATATGAAGGTCGTTGGCGTATCTGTGCTAGAATGGACTAAAGGTGTTTCTCATTTTTTTCTCTCTTTCTTTTCTTTCTTTTCTCAAATTGGGTAGCCCGACGCTTCACGGGTTGGGTTGCTATCCTAAACAACCACAGACATACAGTACGTATACCATCTTTTATGGCTTTTTACATCTATAACCGGTTGCTATTCGTCTTACAGATGTGCGCCCATCAAAGATTATATCCCTCGTAGGCCAAACGGTCCCGGTGCCTCGGCGCACCTGTTTGAAGGGAACGTTCCTGTGCACGGAAGATTATCTTATCATTTCCTCAAGTCTATTCGACCATGCAACGCATTATTATTCAAACAACCAAACATAGTCTTGAGTCCGAGACTCAGACTTTATCATCTCCTATTTTTTCCATTAACTTTCTATGTTCTCATATTCCATACTTCATTTTCAATGTTCAATGGCATCATACCTCGACTCAATGTTTGTCAACCGAACGATCCGAAGGTCCTGAACACTTTTCGAGGCATCATGCCTCATCTGACAGTTCCGTCACCTACATGCCACAACTATTCTCTTTGTAACAAAACCATCTTTTATTATTCTCGTGCACGAAGCCATGCTATGACACAATTGTTCTGATTTCTTCGAGTCATGCATGTGATGCACGCCTCGATACTGTAATTCCATGTTCTTAGCCTTAATGTTCAATATTCGTGGCTTGCACGCTAGGGTACCCGTCTTCAAAATCTTTAAATGTGCTAGCCTTTCTAACTCATGTGCGAAGGCACGGAATGGCTCGTGCACGAAGGCACTCGTCGAATATAGTTATCTCATATTCTTGTGGCTTGCGCACAGAGGCGCTCGCCTTTACGATATCTAATGTTCCATAGCGACTCGTGTATTTGATGCACATTTTATTTTCAATTGTTCTATCTAGTGTTCGACACACACTAAGATTTATCTTCCGATCGGACCACGCCCGTGGCGTCGATAGGTTAACTTAGCATACAATGATACATTCTTACTTAGGCGTGAAGGAGTAAAAAGAAGAGTGAGTCCTCCCACCTTAAGCCGATATGCTTTATTGTTTGCCGAGCCGATGCGGCTCAATTTTATAACTTTGTTGCACAGCCAAATCTTCTGACTTAGCTATTCGAACACTTCTTATTTTATTAAACTGCTCGATCGATTTTGGCCTACCGTGCCCAAGTCCCAGCCCATTGCGCGGCGTGATTTGTGTTTTGCGGACCCGTTGCGAATGAGGCAAAATGTCGACCTCTAATATTTTAGCCTAAACGGATAGCCTGCACATGAACCCAACTAAAATCAATACTTGCATCGATTCGAAATTGCGCCTTGGATCGATCCGATTTCTTCGAATCTTCGAGCCGACTCAACGCACTTATTCTTCGGGGCAATGTAGCGCTTCACATCGATTCAACTTGATGCATTTCTTTGGGACAATACAAGTCTTCGTATCGACTTAGTTCGATGTATTGCTCGGGACAACGTAACTCTCGTATCGATTCGCATCGATACATTTCATTTTGTTAACGCGACTCTTTGAGTCAACGTCTCAGCGTAATGCGCCATGCGGAGCGGGGCATTACACTCACCGTACGATTTGATATGCTCGAGCACACCATAAGGGAGATGCAGGGGCCCATGAGAGAGATGAGCGAGAGGATGGATCGTGCCGTTCAGGCGGTACAGGGAACGCAGCTGGCCATTGGCAATCAGCTTTCGTGGCTAACGACTATTGTGGATTCATGCAATTCTAGACTGTTAGTTATAGGGCAGACGCTTGCTGATCGTGCGTCGGCATCGACACCGACTGTATTGATTTTACTGCCTCCTCCAACTCTTGATTAGCTGTCATCGGTGACACTGACATCAGAATAGTATAGGTTCATGCTGTACCAGATGCAGGCCCGTACTTCTCCTCCTCTTTCTGCTAACCAGCCGTAGTCCTTCATTAGACATATTGTGTTTTGTTGTGTTGAGATTTGCTGACTTTATGTATTTATTTTATTCATTTAGTGACACTATGTGTTGTGTTGACCCATTCTTGGGTCTTTATTGGACATAAACTCTTTTTATAGTTGTTTGTAGTAGAATTGTCTCCACCTGGCTATCTTATGGCTTTCTTATCGTTTGATTCTATTATTTGATTATTGGAACATTTTTATCATTTGTTTGTGTTGATGACATATTATAACTTTATTTTTTTTACCGGCCGAAGGGGTCGACGAATCCAGCAAATTCTACGGATGGTTGCTCTGGGTATACTATTTATAAACTGTGATTTAAACTACAAGTAGATTCTAGATGGAATACAAACAAACAGGATTCTTTTTTTATTTTCTTTTGCAGTTTAGCGATGTTTAGCAAAATTCAGCGACACCGAGCGATGAGGGAAGACGTCGCTAATCGTGTATCGGAACGTCGTTAGCCTGTATTGTAGACGTCGCTAAACAGTCACCAAACGTCACTAAGTGGCTGACATGGCAATTTTTGCCATGCCAGCAACCTCGTAGCTAATTATCGCAAAGGACGTCGCTAATTACAGCATAGTCGACGATGTTTAGCAACGAAAAGTGATGTTGCGGATTAGCAACACTTCGTCGCTACACGTCGCTATCCACTAGAATATTCGTGACATACTGATGTTGCTAAAGGACGTCGTAATAGCGACGACTAGCGACATTTTTTGTCTTACCGACCACGAAATACGTAACAATAGTTTTTCATCGATAAAAATGTCGCTAATCATGGAACGACGTTTTTGTACACTTTAACGACATTTTTATGCGTCGCTAAAGTGTCTTATTTTGCTGGTGGTGTTTGTCTGACCAACTCCAATGTCTTCGTTACTCCTGCCAAATTTGCCTATAATAAATGTACTATTATGAATACTATCTAACGACTAACCATATATGGACTTTCCATATATGAATTATATTGATTTTTATACTCCAAAAGGGGCCATAATGTTGATACTACATCATACAATGTATAAAAGTACCAAACTTCCTTATAAAAATATTTTATAACTAAAATAAAATAATAGTTTAATTTTGGGAAAATATTTATAAATATTTTTAGAATACTGCTAATATTATTTTATTGGTGGAAACTCAATCATAACAGTCCTATGTTAATACTACATCATTAATACCACATTTGGCCTACTAATTGAGTCTCAAAATAATAAATAACTGAAAATATTTAATTTTGGAAAAATTACAAATATTAGTTAAAATAATATTTTTAACATCAAACCTTGCACAACAGATACTTTAGTAAAGGTATATGAAGTATCAAAGCTTTTGGATACAAGGAACACATGATTTTCAGAGTTACAGTGTTACGACCAGTGTCAAGATTTTTAGTAAACATTAAACAAAAGAAAAACACAACAAAATGATATGTGTTAGAAATCTCTTGATGTCTAGTTTCTAATAAAAATTATTAGGAAGATAAAATCTGACCGAAAATAGACAAAAATTCACTCGCAATAGATCTGGTCTGTTCTGGACACCTTGACGTAGAATTGACGCCACTGACAAACCATTTGAAATTGTATGGTTGGACAACTGGACATAAAAATAGACACAGAGATATTTCTAATAGTTTTGGTTTCATAAAAATATAAGATAGGAAAGTACACGAAACCCTAGATACAAAACAGCATACCTGCTAGAACGAATTCATATTTGGAATCCAACTTCGGTAAATTCTAAAATTTGCAACTCCTCAAAAAGTTGTTGTGGACCTTCGAGGGCTTGCTAGGATGTTAGAGGGTCTCTTGAGCTTTGCAACAAATATTCGTGGAGCATCACAAGAGGTCGGGAAGAGGTCAAAACTATCGGTACGCCACAAGGTGTTGTCGGTGGCCAAGGCTGGAAGTGAATTTCGGGATTAGACTTTTGGGGGGAGGTTTTGTGGGGTGTTGGCAGAAATAAGAGGAGAGGGGATGTTAGGGTTTTGTTGGTATATATATTAGGAAGAGTTGGTCTTTGATTTGGACTAAATTGGTTAGGATTTGATCTTCCAAAGGATTAATATGGTGATGGGTTTGCTTATTGGGTAGGTTGTTTGACCAAGTAAAAGATAAAATATTTATTACACATGGCTGTATTTTAATCACTAAAAATTAATTAAATATATATCTAATCGATTTTGGCAACCTTAGATAGGCTCTAACAAGTGGAGTTGGCTAGGTTACGGTTCGAATAGATTTTCAAGTCAATTTGAACTCGAAAAGTCAACCAATGGGTCTTATGTGCCAATAGCACAATGGGAACTTGATTGAATGACACATCCTAGGCATGTGCGTCATAGGCTCAAAATGAGTCAAAACCATATATTGGGTAAAAATAGTTTTAATCTATGTCGAGTTCCGAATTCAAGATGGAAGTTAGGTCTAGAATTACAGTAAATGGTCAACTGGCCTAAAAAGACCCGAAGTTGTGCAAAGTCAAAAGAATGTTAGAAAAATTTTTTGGATGAGACATGATATATCAAATTGAAGTAGACGTGTCTAGAATTCAAATATGAAATTAGATTGAGAAATCGATAGATATTGTGCTCCAAATTTAAAGCAATGTGTAAGTAGTACTATAGTCATTATTGACTTTAAAATCATTTAATATTAAAATATCCATATAAAATAAATAAAAATAATTAAAAATAAATTTCAAAAATCAGGGGGCATACAACTTACACACCTTAGAAAATTTTGTCCTCAAAATTAGAATAACACTACCATGCAAAATCTATAACATAAGAATGATTAAGCTAAATCTTACCGAAATCCACGAATAGATGGAGATATTACTACCGCATGAAATCTTCTTGCTCCCAAGTAGCTTCTTCTGAAGAATGGTGCTTTCATGCAACCTGAACCAATCTAATCATCTGTCCTCTAAGCGTCTTCCCATTAATATCCAAAATAGTAACGACTGCTCCTCGTATGATCAACTGGGTCCAACCGTGATCTCAGAGTGATCGACCATACGACTGAGATCAGTCGTGTACCTCCTCAACTATGAGATATAGAATACGTCATGCACTCCCTCCAGAGATGGGGCATCGCAAGACGATATACCACATCCCCAATATGCTCTATATGACAGATGGACTATAATTCTATAGGTACGCTTCTAACTTGGCTCTTAGTACTTTATCTATGACTAACAATAGAAAATTCACAATTCCTTTGTAACCCTGTCAATCCTTAAGCTATATACTATATTCCCATAAGTTACATCACGAACTTCCATAATAATTCAACTAGCGATCCACTGCTTTATACCTATAAGCAATCTATACAATCCATACAAGTATGCCTATTTGGGGGTAAATGTGGAGACTAAACTAGATGGCTACATGAACCTATTGGTCATTGTGAAGCCTATGACTTAAGCCTATTTTTCTAACCCAAACCAGAACCTAGTGACTAAACCCGTCAACCCACGTACCCCCTTTCTCCTGGTCCCGCACGTACTCTCCTCCCCATCCGGATCTGAAACCTCACGCAGAGTTAAACTCAGAAACTGTGAGACTCGTCTCACAGTATCGATATTTATATACAGATACGTATTTTGCAGCGTATTTCATATTTTTTTGGTTTTCGGAATACTTTAAATTTTTTTCCAAAACTATAGGTTTTCTTCTTGATCGGCATACCGCCGGTATACCGGAGTATACCGACGGCATACCGCCCGGACATGTTTTATACACTTTAGATATTTTCGGTTTCGGATATTTTCGTGAATATTGTTTAGATATTTTCGTGAATAGTGCTTAGATATTTTTGTGAATAGTGTAGATGCACTCTATTATCCAATGGATAATTGGTTTTGTTTGAATGGCCATGATTGACCTAGATTTTCACACGGATCATGATCCAACGGCTAAGATTAATTCTCCCCTTATATATAAACCACTTCACTTTCTCTCTCCTCTTGCTTTTCATTCTCTTCACTCTCTTTTCATTTCTTCTTCCTTTCTCTTCCCTTGGAGCTTGCCAAGAGCTTGGCCTTGAGGTCTAGAGTGTGGTTTTGTGCCCCTCTTGGTGGTGGAGTAGAAGATTAGGCTTGGAGCTTAACCTAGGCAAGTACATCTTGCCAAATTCTTGAACAATAGTAATCTATTGTCATTTTTGTTTTCCTTGTTATTAAATGCTTAGAATTTTCCTAAACTCATTTTGTTAAATATATTTTCCTGATGATTCTCGTATATGTGCATGTTTCCAAAAATTCAATTAAGCAAGATTTAATTTTCTGTTAAAACCCAATAGTGACTTAGTAAAAAATTTGGTATCAAGAGTGATACTAGAGTTGTCATCATGGATCTTGGTCACATATACATATATGGGGTCCTTACCTAGCTAGTATACTTGGATTTTGAGTTTTGTGGCAATCTGGACTCGTTTCGGTGTTCCGAGAACCTTTGTTTTAGAGTATTTTGAGATATTGGTCTATCAAATCTTTGAATTTTTGAAATCTAATAGTTCCATGTGGTAGGAAATTTAATTCTATGCAATTTTGACTTTTAAAAATCCAAATTTCGATTTAAAACGAAGTTTTTGTGGCCGAAACAAGTTTTGGCAAAAATCTGGATTTTGTTGCTGTTTGGAAAAATGGTATACCGCCGATATGCCGCAATATACCGTCGGTATGCCAGTTTTTGCCCCAAAAATCTTCTGTCTTTAGGCCGGTATACCGTCGGTATGCCGCAGTATACCGCCGGTATGCCGTTTTATGCCGTTTTGGTCTGTTTTTTCCCGTTTTGGCTCGTTTTTGTCCGCTTTTGATATGTTCTTCAACTGTAATGATTTCTTAACTTGATAAGATGATCTTGCTCAGTTAGATAATGATTGTACACCCTATATAGACTTGATACTAGCACATGTTCAACCATTTTATGAAATGTACTTAGCTTTGATTATTCTTCTCCACATACCATGATATGTCTTTTGATAGATTTTTTCTTACAAGCTATGATAATTGTTGTCATGCCTTCTTGCTTACTTGATAGTGACCCGTCGTGGTGCACTCTTGAACATGTCTTTTCTTGCTTAAAATGATAGTGGCCGGTCATGGCGCACTCTTGATTCTAGTACATGTCTAGCTCCTTGATAGTGGCTCGTCGTAGCGCACTCTTGTCTTGATATTATCATGTCTTGTTGTGGCTTGTTGTAGTGCACAATCTTGCTTGTCTTGTCCAGTCTTGCATGTCTCATGTCTAGGATGGATTCCGCGGAATGCCACACCTGGAATCCAAAAAGAAAATGTTAAGAACTAAACAACTAGCTTGATTACCTAGATCATTGGAGACTTTTCTGGTTACCTGTTGTCCCTTTGATCTTGGCCCTATATATATATACTTGGGATTTGGAGCTATCTGTCATGATGAGCACTCTTCCAACACACCGTCGATTGGTGCACCTCTTTAGGACACATGTATCTTACTGCAGTGTGTCTGCTATACTTCTTTTCTTTTTTCTTGGATCATTCAGGTAGTAGTAGGCGGGTAACTGGACTTGGATTTCTCAAACTTGCATGTGTTAGTAATTAGGAATGAGACAACCCTAGTTAGCTAAAGTATCAAGCCGTACTCATTTCTTAGCCGTAATTGATGGATGGAGTCCATTCTTGTCTAGTCTAGTCTTGCTCCAGTTTATCTTATTGTAGTACTTAGCTTCCTGTCTTTTCTTACATGCTATTCTTCCTACTATATGCTCGGATTTACCATATGCTCAAATGTCCAGTTTATTTACTTGCTATCCTACTTGCATGTTCCAGTTTCCTTTCGTAAATATTATGGTACCAATTTACTATTCTAGTCTCGTTTACTGCTTTATCCTAGAGATGTTAGGAATTGCATGCTAGTTTTAGTTCATAAGTTGGGCTTCCTTTGTGGTACTTGCTATTAGGGTTCTGACCCCACTAGTTTTGCATTGACCAGATCTATTTGAGGAGCCCGAGAATCTTCCTGACCTTCCTCTCGATGGTGACCACCCGGAGCACTAGGGGACTTGAGCGGGTGTTCTTTCTCTTGCCCACTCTTTTCTGTACATATTCTTTTGAGGCGTTTAGCCACCGAGTACGTGTTTAGCTCGTGTTTTGGACTTGACATTTGGCCTACGGGCTTAGACATGATGTTATATTTCTAGACTGCAGCTAGAGCTGATCATGTATCACTTAGTCTTGCTAGTTCTTCATTTTGTATTACTAGCTTCATGATCATATATATATTATAGTTTGGGACGCTTTACTGTCTTATATGCTTGATGATCATATTCTTGTACTTTACTTCTTGTCTGAGACTGAGATATCTAGGATTATGTGACCTAGGATTGACTGTTGGTTTGTAGCAGTGACCCCCATCTATACAGCTTATACGTTGTTTCAGAGTACTGGAGTACTTTGGTATACGTAGCTGGCCTGGTCCGTCCCTACTTGCCAGTATTCTGGTTCTGGGGCGTGACATAGGTTTTAGTGGTGGCCCATGCAGGTCTAATTTATCAGATATGTGGGGGTTGCTGGTAGTTATCTCAGTCATAAATTCTTCTCTATTGATATCCTCAATATTACTCTTTACCTCTGATCTTTGACCTGATATATGCTTTGATCGTTGATCTTTCCTGTTCCCTCGACCTAATCCTTGTGTCCTTAAACATTCAGGGGCACCATTCCTGGTCCTTCTGATCGGCCTGTGCGAGCTTTGCCGATGGCAGATCAGCGTCCCTTAGTTTCGCCAGTTCAGGAGGAGCATCCTCAGCATTCGGGAGTAGAGTCTAGAGTGGACCGAAGGGCAGAGTCGCCAGTTTCTCCTATTCAGCCAGTAGTACCAGTTCAGCCAGAACAGCCAGAGGGTGTTGTTCGTGCACTGGTGGATGTTCTGAGAGATTTTATGGCATCACAGCAGCGTTAGAGTGATGTTCTAACCCATTCTATCCAAACGGCTTTGGACAGAGGTGGTGCTCAGGTCTACAATTCTGCGAGCAGCTTCAGGCATCTTCATCCCCTGTACTTCTATGGTACAGAGGATGCTATTGCGTCTGATACATGGCTTCAGGATACTGAGGCCATTCTGGAGGCGGCAGGGATTCCGGCTAGGGAGCGTATGGCAATTGTCAGGTTGCAGCTCTTGAATTTGGCCCGCGACTGGTGGGCGGCTCATAAGGTGTCTCTTAGGGCACCAGTACCCTGGGCTAATTTTAGCGAGAGGTTTCAGACTCGCTATTTTGATACGGTGTTGCGTTATGATATGTAGCAGAGGTTTATTGGCTTACGGCAGATGAGCAGGACCGTCGACGGCTATGCAGCAGAGTTTAGCCGGCTCAGTCGGTTTGCCCCTTCTTTAGTGGCGACCGAGTTGGACCGGACGAGGAGGTTCCAGCAGGGGCTTCATTTGGAGATCATACTGGCAGTTGAGCAGCATGAGTTCCAGACTTTTGATGCAGTGATGAGGGCGGCGAGGAGGCATGAGTACACCTCGCAGAGGATCGTTGATAGAGTCGGAGGTCAGAAAAGGCCTCACATTCAGAGGGGAACTTCTTTCCAGTCGTCAGCACCAGCTCCAGCTGTCCGAGCCTTGACGATTGGATCTCCGAAGGGACCGGTTCCGGCGGCTTCCTTTCAGCAGTCGTCTCAGTCGCGTCTTCAGCAGCAGAGGCAGTCTTCCTCAGTTGCTTGTTCCTATTGCGAAAAGGGAGGACATGTCTTATCAGAGTGCCGTAGGGCACAGGGCTTGTGCCTAGATTATGGAGCACCGGACCACAGGATAGGGGCTTGTCCCAAGAGGAGTTCGGCTGGATCAACTTCCTTCCAGCCAGCTGTTCAGCAGTTTAGAGCACCAGCGCCGGTTCAGCAGCAGCAGGCCCAGAGGCCATTACCGACGCAGTCTCAGCAGTTCCTCCAGCAGAGGCCTCAGCATTATGCTCAGGCTCAGGCTCAGAGACAGAGGGGTCCAGCTACCAGAGTTCAGGGTCAGGTTTTACACTTTCTATGGAGGAGGCGCTAGCAGCAGGGGAGGTAGTCGCAGGTACCATTCTTGTTCACTCTCATTCAGTTTCAACTTTATTTGATTCTGGTGCTTCATATTCGTTTATATCTGCACGATTTGCGACACATATTGGTGTAGAGCCAGAATCTTTACCTGTAAGGATGAATATACTTACTGGTAACGGTCTAGTAGGAGTAGACCGAGTCTATGCCTCGTGTAGAGTCATAGTATATGAGAGAGAGTTTCCCGCTAGGCTGATAGAGTTTTCTATGGGCGATTATTATGTCGTTCTAGGTATGGATTGGTTGAGTGCTCGACACGCTTCGATAGATTGCCATGCTGGCAAGGTTATCTTTTGTGTTCCGAATGAGGAGGAGTTCTCATTCTCTAGAGGCGAGGTGGAGTCTTCACCAGCGGTCATGTGGATGGCAGTAGCCGAGGAGGTTCAGTTGCCCAGAGTAGTTTATGAGTTTTTCGATGTGTTTCCCGAGGAGCTTTCGGGTATGCCTCCAGTTCTGGAGATTGAGTATTACATTGATTTGGTTCCGGAAGCAATGCCAGTGTCAGCGAGAGTCTACAGGATGTCTCCTTCAGAGTTGTTGGTGTTGTATCAGTCTATTGAGGAGCTTAGGACCAAGGGATTCATTCGTCCTAGTGGATCGCCTTGGAGAGCTCCAGCCCTTCTTGTGAAGAAGAAGGATGGTTCATCGTATATGATCATTGACTATCGTCAGCTTAACGCGGTGACCGTGAAGAACAAGTATCCCTTGCCCAGGATAGATGACTTGTTCGACCAGCTTAGTGGAGCGGCTGTGTTTTCGAAGATCGAATTACGGTCTGGGTACCATCAGATCAGAGTCAGAGAGCAGGATATACCAAAGACGGCGTTTAGATCTCGATATGGCCATTGGGAGTTCCTTGTTATGCCTTTCGGAGCGACTAATGTGCCAGCGATCTTCATGGATCTCATGAATCGTATCTTTATGCCCTACTTAGACCAGTTTGTGATAGTATTTATTGATGATATCTTGGTCTATAGTCGGACTGAGGCAGAGCACGAGCAGCATCTTCGCGTGGTTCTTAAGATTCTTCGGGACCATCAGCTTTACGCGAAGTTCAGCAAGTGCAATTTCCGGCTTGATCGAGTCTCTCTCTTGGTTCACATTATTGCCGGAGGTGGTGTTGAGGTGGACCCCAAGAAGATTGAGGTTATCGAGGGTTGGCCAGTACCTCGTACAGCTTCAGATGTATGCAGCTTTCTGAGATTAGCAGGCTACTACAGACGGTTTGTGGCAGACTTTGCTAGGATCTCCGCACCCTTGACACGGCTGACGTGTAAGGATGTGTGCTTTGAGTGGTCAGATGCTTATCAGGTTTCTTTTGAGAAACTCAAGCAGAGTTTGATTTTAGCTCCTATTCTGACATTACCCGTCGGACCAGATGGGTTCACGGTGTATTGTGATACGTCAGGCTGGGGTCTTGGTTGTGTTCTTATGTAGCACGGTCGAGTGATAGCTTATGCGTCTCGCCAGCTTCGGGACCATGAGAAGATCTATCCGACGCATAATCTTGAGTTGGCCGCAGTTGTGTTTGCCCTCAAGCACTGGAGGCATTATCTGTATGGTGATCGAGTAGAGATTTTCACTGACCATAAGAGCTTGAGATATGTGTTCACCCAGAGGGATCTGAATATGCGGCAGAGGCGGTAGCTTGAGTTACTGAAGGATTATGATGTTGATCTTCAATATCATCCCGGGAAGGCAAATACCGTTGCAGACGCTTTGAGCAGGAGACCCGAGGTCTATTTCTTGACGGAGCAGCGTCACCTTCTAGAGGATCTTCAAGAGATGGGCATTGAGGTAGTGCTACCTGGTGAGGAAGCTATGATGGCAGGCTTGCAGGTTCAGTCTACTATTGTGGATAGGATCAGAATAGCTCAGTCAGGGGATGCCAGGCTTCAGCAGCTCAGAGCAGAGTGTGTGGTAGGGCGCAGAGCAGAGTTGTGCATTCATGAGGATGGGACACTCTGATTTGGGAGTCGTCTTTATGTGCCGAGTGGAGATATTCGACAGGAGATTATGTCGGAGGACCACAGTTCTCAGTACTCTGTTCATCCTGGAGGGACGAAGATGTACCGAGATATTCGTCAGCATTTTTGGTGGAATGGTATGAAGAGGAAGATAGCTCGGTTTGTCTCTCGATGCTTAGTTTGCCAGCAGGTCAAGGCTGAGCACCAGAGACCGGCCGGACTTCTTTAGTCTTTACCGATTCTGGAGTGGAAGTGGGATCATATTACCATGGACTTCGTGACTGGTCTTCCTAGAACCCCGACTAGTAGAGATGCCATTTGGGTTATAGTGGATCGACTCACGAAAGTTGCCCACTTCCTACCTTTCAGGGTTGGTCAGTCTACAGAGCAGTTGGCCGACTTGTACATGAGGCAGATTGTCAGATTGCATGGGGTGCCAGTTAGCATAGTCTCAGATCGGGATTCCAAATTCACTTCTCATTTCCGGCAGAGTCTTCAGCAGAGTCTGGGTACCCGTTTGAGTTTTAGTTCAGCATACCATCCTCAGACAGATGGTCAATCGGAGCGTATGATTCAGACCTTGGAGGATATGCTTCGATCATGCATTCTTGACTTCAGTGGTTCTTGGGAGGATCACTTGCATTTGGTAGAGTTCTCTTACAACAATAGCTTCCAGGCGAGCATTCAGATGGCTCCTTTTGAGACTTTGTATGGTAGGAGATGTAGGTCACCCCTAGCTTGGGATGACATTGGAGAGAGGTAGCTGCTTGGTCCAGAGATGATTGCTCAGCCAGTTGGAGTAGTCAGGCAGGTCAGAGAGCATCTCAGAGTAGCCCATGATCGACAGCGTCATTGGGCAGATCAGCATCGACGCCATCTTGAGTTCTCTGTCGGCGACCACGTATTTCTTCCGATTTTGCCTACCCGTGGTGTCATCAGGTTTGGCGTACGGGGAAAGCTTAGCCCTAGATTTATTGGGTCGTTCGATGATCTCGAGTGAGTAGGGGATGTATCTTATCGCCTTGCTCTTCCACCATCGTTGTGCGAGGTACATGACGTGTTTCAAGTATCTCAGCTACGTCGGTATGTTCCGGATCCGAGCCATATCCTAGATCATTCCGGGATGGTCGTTGGTACCGACCTATCGTATGAGGAGAGGCCCATATCCATTTTGGACCGGAGGGAGAAGATTCTCAAGAATCGGACTATCCGATTAGTTCGTGTTTCCTGGGATCATCACTCACCGGACGAGTCGACTTGGGAGCGCGAGGATGATATCCGAGCTCGTTACCCGTATCTGTTTGACTCGTGAGGTATACTTATTTCGTATATCTTTGTTCTAGCTTTTTGTGTGATTGTAGGAATACATGATGTTGTTGTTTACGTATGTTTAAATTGCTTTTACATTTCTTGTACATTACTCTAGTTGGATTTTATGCTTTATGAGTTTCTCATCTTGATCCTGATAGCATGTTTTCTTGGATTTCTTGCTTGCTTTTGATTACCTTTAGGAAATTCCGAGGACGGAATTTTTCTAAGGAGGGGAGAGTTGTGAGACTCGTCTCACAGTATCGGTATTTATATACAGATACGTATTTTGCAGCGTATTTCGTATTTTCTTGGTTTTCGAAATACTTTAAATTTTTTTCCCAAAACTATAGGTTTTCTTCTTGATCGGCATACCGTCGGTATACCGGAGTATACCGACGGCATACCGCCCGGACATGTTTTCTACACTTTAGATATTTTCGGTTTCGGATATTTTCGTGAATAGTGTTTAGATATTTTCGTGAATAGTGCTTAAATATTTTCGTGAATAGTGTAGATGCACTCTATTATCCAATGGACAATTGGTTTTGTTTGAATGGCCATGATTGACCTAGATTTTCACATGGATCATGATCCAACGGCTAAGATTAATTCTTCCCTTATATATAAACCACTTCACTTTCTCTCTCCTCTCTCTTTTCATTCTCTTCACTCTCTTTTTATTTCTTCTTCCTTTCTCTTCCCTTGGAGCTTGCCAAGAGCTTGGCCTCGAGGTCTAGAGTGTGGTTTCGTGCCCCTCTTGGTGGTGGAGTAGAAGATTAGGCTTGGAGCTTAACCTAGGCAAGTACATCTTGCCAAATTCTTGAACAATAGTAATCTATTGTCATTTTGTTTTTCTTGTTATTAAATGCTTAGAATTTTCCTAAACGCATTTTGTTAAATGTATTTTCCTGATGATTCTCGTATATGTGGATGTTTTCAAAAATTCAATTAAGCAAGATTTAATTTTCTGTTAAAACCCAATAGTGACTTAGTAAAAAACTTGGTATCAAGAGTGATACTAGAGTTGTCATCATGGATTTTGGTCACATATACATATATGGGGTCCTTACCTGGCTAGTATACTTGGATTTTGAGTTTTGTGACAATCGGGACTCATTTTGGTGTTTCGAGAACCTTTGTTTTAGAGTATTTTGAGATATTGGTCTATCAAATCTTTGAATTTTTGAAATCTAATAGTTCCATGTTGTAGGAAAATCAATTCTATGCAATTTTGACTTTTGAAAATCCGAATTTTGATTTAAAATGAAGTTTTTATGGCCGAAATAAGTTTTGGCAAAAATCTGGATTTTGTTGCTATTTGAAAAAACGGTATACCGCCGTTATGCCGCAGTATACCGCCGGTATGCCAGTTTTTGCCCGAGAAACCTTCTGTCTTTAGGCCGGTATACCGCCGGTATGCCGTAGTATACCGCCGGTATGCCGTTTTATGCCGTTTTGGTCTGTTTTTGCCCGTTTTGGCCCTTTTTGTCCGCTTTTGATAGTTTCTTCGACTGTAATAATTTCTTAACTTGATAAGATGATCTTACTCAGTTAGATAATGATTGTACACCCTATATAGACTTGATACTAGCACATGTTCAACCATTTTATGAAATGTACTTAGCCTTGATTATTCTTCTCCACATACCATGATATGTCTTTTGATAGATTCTTTCTTACAAGCTATGATAATTGTTGCCATGCCTTTTTGCTTACTTGACAGTAACCCGTCGTGGTGCACTCTTGAACATGTCTTTTCTTTCTTACATGATAGTGGCCTGTCATGGCGCACTCTTGATTCTAGTACATGTCTAGCTCCTTGATAGTGGCTCGTCGTAGCGCACTCTTGTCTTGATATTGTCATGCCTTGTTGTGGCTTGTTGTAGTGCACAATCTTGCTTGTCTTGTCCAGTCTTGCATGTCTCAGGTATAGGATGGATTCTGCGGAATGCCACACCTGGAATTCAAAAAGAAAATGTTAAGAACTAAACAACTAGCTTGATTACCTAGATTATTGAAGACTTTTTCGGTTACCTGTTGCCCCTTTGATCTTGGCCCTATATATATATATATATATATATATACACACTTGGGATTTGGAGCTATCTGTCATGATGAGCACTCTTCCAGCACACCGTCGAGTGGGGCACCTCTTTTGGACACATTTATCTTACTGAAGTGTGTCTGCTTTACTTCTTTTCTTTTTGCTTGGATCATTCAGGTAGTAGCAGGCGGATAACTAGACTTGGATTTCTCAAACTTGCATGTGTTAGTAATTAGGAATGCGACAACCCTAGTTAGCTAAAGTATCAAGCCGTACTCATTGCTTGGCCGTGATTGATGGATGGAGTCCATTCTTGTCTAGTCTAGTCTTGCTCCAGTTTATCTTATTGTAATACTTAGCTTCCTATCTTTCCTTACATGCTATTCTTCCTACTACATGCTCGGCTTTACCATATGCTCACATGTCTAGTTTATTTACTTGCTATCCTACATGTATGTTCCAGGTTCCTTTCGTAAACACTGGGGTACCAATTTACTATTCTAGTCTCGTTTACTGCTTTATCTTAGAGATGTTATGAATTGCATGCTGGTTTTAGTTCATAAGTTTGGCTTTCTTTGTGGTACTTGCTATTGGGGTTCTGACCCCACTGGTTTTGCATTGACCAGATCTAGTTGAGGAGCCCGAGGATCTTCCGGACCTTCCTCTCGATGGTGACCACCCGGAGCACCAGAGGACTTGAGTGTGTCTTCTTTCTCTTATCCACTCTTTTCTGTACATATTATTTTGAGGCGTTTAGCCACTGAGCATGTGTTTAGCTCGTGTTTTGGACTTGATATTTGGCCTATGGGCTTAGACATGATGTTATATTTCTAGACTGCAGCTAGAGCTGATCATGTATCACTTAGTCTTGCTAGTTCTTCATTTTGTATTACTAGCTTCATGATCATCTATATATTATAGTTTGGGACGCTTTACTGTCTTATATGCTTGATGATCATATTCTTGTACTTTACTTCTTGTCTGAGACTGAGATATCTAGGATTATGTGACCTAGGATTGACTGTTGGTTTGTAGCAGTGACCCCCATCTATACAGCTTATACGTTGTTTCGGAGTACTGGACAACTTTGGTATACGTAGCTAGCCTGGTCCGTCCCTACTTGCCAGTATTCTGGTTCTGGGGCGTGACAGAAACCCTTTCCACCATCAGAAGCATCACGGAGCCTTCCTCCCTTCCACCTTCACAAATAAATCCATAACTCTCTCCTTGCAACACCAAATCCCGATCCGCGACCACTACCGTGCTCACCTTGCCGCCCCCGTCAATTCTATATCCCTCACCCTGCCGTTCCGTGCCGCCGAATTGCACCGCCTTGGCAGCCCCGCCGGTCTCCTCGCGCCCGACAGCGCCTCTGACGCAGTCCCCCGACCTCGGCAGCATCTTCCGTGCGGTCTCCTGCAGCCCCGACCGCTCCAGCGCGTGTCCGTGTCATTTCCTGTGTACGCGTGTCCGTGCTGCGTACGTTTCGAGTCCAAGGCCTCCCGTCGGTGCTCCGCCAAAGCTTTTGGTATACCTCCGCACCTTTCTGTAATTTTCACAGAGCCTATTTCTGTTCCTAAGAATAGTTAGTTTGTTGTAAATTAACTTCCTAATTAGATAGTATAATTTTTAGAGTTAGTGATTGTTTAGCGTTAACGGTAGATTATTATTTTAGTTCGTCGACTACGAAATTATGATGGATGTCGTAGCTACTTTAAGAATAATCTTTTCAATATCCATTAGTTAATATTTTAGCTGCAAAATACTATTTAAATAGCAAAGCATAATTTTATAAGGTAAAATCTTATATAAGTACGTTTTAAGTGAAAATGCGTATTTTGTTTATTAACCGAATATTTTTATATTAACGCTAATTTAAATCAATATATGTTTTTCGCCATAATTTCTATAAAATGGCCATTTTAGTAGCAAATATCTAATTATGTAGCATAGTGTATTTTAATATAGGAAAATGATATTTATGGGCCAAAACCGTATATTCATGTTTTTAGGTAGAAAAAGTTATTTTCATAATTTAGCTTTTTCTATTAGTAATTAAGGAATGAAAACTAGTAATAACATCGTATTTTCTATGGGTGTCAAAAATAAGAACAACGTACCTCATGCAAGGACGAAACGCCAACGGGCTCGGACGACGGATCAATAGTAGACTCCGGGTGGGTAGCAGTGGAGTCACTAGCTTGTCAAGAACAGGAAGAGGCAAATCTCCATCTAATAAAATCGTAACTTTATTTAAAATAGTGTTTTTACGTATATTTATTACTAAAATGATTTTCTTTACAAAAGAAATGTATTTGTTAAATATTTTGCAAAAGTTTATTTAGAAAATAAATGTATTATTTTCAAATTTTTGAGTTTTATGCAATATTTTACTATTAAGATGATGTTCGATAAAAACCATATTTTGTGTTAATATTCCAAAATACTTTATGTTCCGCCTATTTTCATCAAATAGTTTCAACCAAAAAAAATACTGTTTAAAATTATTAGTTCTCTAATAAGTACGACAAATGTCTATAATTAGCGTAGTTTGCGTTAGTAGTTTATTAGCGAATCTTGGTTAAGTTCTAAGGACATGATATTGTTAATGTAGGTTCGGATCCCTAAATCATAGTCGTTACCTTTTACCTATTGTTTTCCACGCCGAGGTTACACCCAAGGCAAGTTTCAAATCTTTCATGTCTGTATTTTATTTTAATAACTAAATATATGCATCAATAGTTTCAAGTACTGTAGTGACACTGATTCACAGTGGATCTCTCTCGGACTCCACATCGATTGATGGATTGATTGATTTACTCATTGACTCGGGGATTGATTGGGGGAGTATTATAACGTCTGTGACCAAAGCCATTGTTTACTGATTGCCTCTCTCGCGCTAATCCCTACTGCACAATCGTACCATATACTGTCGTTTTTGCCAGAATGCCAGCATATATATTGCCTCTATCCAGCCAGTCACAGATTCTGTTATATACTCAAAATACTATCGTAGAATTGCATCATTGTAGTTCCAGAGATATTGCATGCTGTCTTTTATTATTATTTATCAAAAATATATATTATTTTCAAACTGTCTTACATTTTATTTAATTATTATTTAGAATGTTAGATATGGAAATATGTTTCTTGCTCCCTCCTAACTGGAGCCAATATTTTTAGGTGACTGCGATGACGAGGATCTCGCATTTAACTCTTTCTGCGGACCTGGTCTGAACCCTGACGAGGTAGCTGAACCCGACCAGGGAGCCACAGAGTTTTAGTTGTACCTTTGGTTTAGTTATTTCCTTTTTGTTGCAATAAAGACCAATGTAATAACTTAATGCTTATTTTGTTTGTATTTTTATTTCAGACTATTTTCCAGATTCAATAAAATGTTATTTTCTTTTCACTTTAGATTTTGTTTGCTTATGTTCACTGCTTGATACAGCTTACTGTCGTCGTCTCACAACTGTGCAGGCTGGGCATGATCCGACTGGACACATTATATTGGGATCGGGTCGTGACATATTTTTAGTGGTGGTCCATGCAGGTCTAGTTCTGTAAATTGGTCTAGTCAACTTAGTCTAGACCAACATGCAGTCCTGTAATCTGACCTAGTTCTAGAATGAGATTCTAAAAAAGCAGACTCTAGAAACAACTAGAATACCTAGATTATTTTCACTCTGTTACAATATAGAGCCGAAATCATCTATATATAATATCTATTTTTGCTTGCTTATAGTTTCGTAGGTTACCTTGCTTATGTTTGTACCTAAATCTTATCCTGATTAGGCTGATTGTATGATGGTATATTTTACTGCCTATATTTTATATTATTTTTTTGATTTTATGTATCTTTTAGTGTCCCATGGATTTTGGGGATTATTTTCCCCCATATCTTTATCAGATTCTAGCATCCCTTAGGATCTCTACTCTTTTGCTATTTATGGATTAATATTAGTTTTTTTTCTTTTCAATCACCTTCTTCAGCAAACCTATTTCCAATTCCTCTATTAGTTTGATCAAATCTTACTTCTTTATTTTATTTAGAATCTAGATCCATTCACTATTTAGAGTTTCAAATTCTCCTTTAGCAAACCTAATAAACTCTTAACTATTCAAAGTATTTCCACGACTAGTGTATTCAACCATTTGTCTTAACCTTATTTCCAATTGACTTTCTCGAACCCAATCCTGTACCGTATTCTATTGGAACCATAAAGTCCTAAGGTTAATTGTTAACAAAAGAATTGGTTCAACTTAGCTGGTTCATGAATCTTCCAAAGGAATTATTTTTCAAAAATAAATTCCAATATTGATTGATATTTTCCTAAGTTATTCCAAAGATCGATAGTATTTTCATTTGTTGATTTCCTCCACTAAGCAACTTCTTGATCAATTCACGGCCTAGAAAACTTCTAAACTCAATCCTTGAGTACCATGAAGCAGAAATGGTCAGAGAATTGATTATATTCTATTATTGAATTTCTTTTAGTCATTGTAAAACTTTTGAATCGTTGAGCTATCCCTTTAAAATTCCTATGGACAAAGTTGGGAAAATATTCAGTGACCTAATATGGCTTCGCACATATGCGTTGCAACCATTCATCTGAATTATGGAAACTATGAGTTTACTGCAGCCAGTTGCGCACTTGCAAGGCATAGACTCTAAGTTGAAGTGATTTCAGGTGTTTATAGGTTTTCGGATATTATTGAGACTATGTCCTAAATGCATCATGTTTGTCTCCTATGTTGTTCAGCCAGAAAATGGATAAAGTTGATAACTTCTCGGTAACCTATAATTATTCAAGTTAGGGAGCCAAAAATTTACTGCAGTCAGGTGCACTCTGGCAAGGTATGAATTTGAGGCAAAGCGACTTCGAATATATTTGGTTCCCGGATATTATTAAGACTATCCATACCATGGTTGTCTTTTTAGCACCATCAAATTATTCTGACTTTTGCCCGATTAGAGGATTTGTATTTCTAGCAGTTGTCTCTATTTTCAGAAATCTCTTATCACAAGCCTGAAGGAATAGATTTTCTATGAAATTCTACTTAATTTTTTTAGAACTTATTAGGACCATATCGATCTCTATTAGCTTAATCTATTTTCTTGTTCAACTTTAGTACGTTGCATATATTTTGTTACATATTTTGGAAGCTATAGATAGTTGTGGATAGCTTTATATATTAAATAGTTGATATACATCTTATGGATGACTATATGTATATAGTGTATAGCTATATACGGGAGAAACATAGATTGTTACCTATCTCATTTCTAGTAAGAGCATCATTGGGATCAATATTAGTTAGCTAAACGGTAGAAAGGTTGAAGAATAACTTGAGTAAGCTAGTCTTGAGAGAATGGTATATTTTAACTTGTGGCTTATTGGGTTAGAACCGTTAGTAGTGATTACTAGTGCCTAAACCTCATTCAAACAAATGAAGGTATTTGACGACTTTGAATTTTATGATTAACGAAGAGTTACGGAAGAGAAAGAAAGATGTAGGTAGAGTTAGCAAGAAAAATCTACGATTTGGTAAGATTCTCCCACTGAGGAAGTGAATTTCGATAATATATAAACATGAGAATATGAGGATCAAGTAAAGGAAATTTGACGGAAATCAACTTTTATAATTAGATGACTACTGTACACAGAAGGGACGAATATAACCATGAAAGGAATATCACAAGAAATAAAATGATAGGTTCTAGAGAAGGAATAAGTAGTGAGAAATTGAGATAAGACTATTGGCATGCAACTTTGGAAAGAAGCAATTGGGTTTGCAATTTCTACCACATTGGAGACTCATATTAGTTATGGTAAAAATAATTGAGATTTTGTGATATTTTTTCTAATGTGTTTGGATGAAAACGATTAAAATGTGCATGGTTAAAGATTAAAATTTTATTAGCAATTATAATTTGGTCAATTGATTTCAAGAATTGAAAATTCTCGAATATAGATCATGGATATACTTTCTAAGAATTTACTATAACAAGTGAAGATTGTGACTTTGATGTAGTCAGTTTTAGAAGAATGACTGACAATAGGAAATTGATGTCTGGAAAATAATTTGATCGAGAGAAATACTTGAAATTTGAAATACATTTGGCATACGAGTTACATACAACGACGGATGAAAATTTGATTTAGATGATTTGTGATTCCAAATAGATTTAGTTTTAACACCTTGGAAGCTGCCTTAGTTTTCTGTAGATACTGGGAGTTTAGCTAGTTTAGCGAGTTAGAGATTGATTTTTGCATGGGTATTAATAAGATGGTTATCTCGTAGGTTATTTTTCTGCATATCTTATCTTCTGACCATTGAAATAGTGATACGATATTCTTTCTACCTCCATTTGATCATCACCAGTCTTCAATGGAAATATCTTATCTGATTACATTCCTATCATAGCTATATTATTCTAATCACCCTCGCTATCCTACTATCATATAACTTGTTAATTTTTTCTGAGTCACAAATCCTTACACCCCATTCCAATTTGATTTGAAAATTTTAGTCCCTCATCTCAGAAGATTCTATTATTTTATGTCTTTTCAATAATCTGTTGACGTTCATTCTTCCTTGCCTTCTCTGTTTCACGAGATCACATTTGGTTTTTTCCCTATCTTATGATTATTTGATTATATTTTAATCGTACCTACATTTTACTCATGCCTAAAATGATTTTGATCACAACAATATTCCGAATCATATCTAAATAATTCTGATCGTGCCTATATTTTATCATTGCACCTAGTGGTCATGCCTAGAATCTGATCGTGCCTGATGATTTAAATCTGAAACGATATATATCAGAGATTTATAGAGTACATGAGTTATGAAAAAAGACGAGATAAATATGAACACTTGTGATTTGAATCAAGGAAGGGATAATTAATGATGTAAATACCAAGCAAATTGACATCGTAGATGAGAGGTTGTTAAATGATAAGCATGGAGATGCGCTATAGGAAGATGCACGATGAATCAAAAGATATATAAATGATGACCGAAATAAGAAATTATGCACTTAAGGTGTAACTAATTAAGGATGTCAATCGTATGAATTGAATGGTGCAAAAGATTATAAATCAGAAACCAGAGATAGAATGACTGTAAATAAAATAAGGTTGGAAGATTTAATATGATTATTATTAACAGAGAAAAGTTTGGCCAAAATGATACAGAGAAATCAAGACGAAGGATTCGAGCTTAAACATGAAAAATAATTTTATTGAGAATTCGGGATCAAATAGGTAAATGAGAATTTGGAATCAAGATATATACATGTTGGTAAAAATAGACATCTAAATAAATTACAGAGTGATCACATATGAGTGCAATAGATAAACAAGGAATCATAAGAATTTTAAGGATCATGACAAATTGGAGTATTGAAATGTGATGTTGGATTTTAAATGTGATATTGGGTTACTGAGGCTTGATACTAGAGTATTAAGACAAGACGGAGTGTACCAAATTAAAATATGCTGGTCAGAAACGAATAAGATGTATAAGAACGTGATGTCATCCATGGAGTGGTATGACATAGAGTTAAATTTTGGATATATATTAGCAAGCAGAAAGAAGTACAAAATATATTGTTGAAAAAATTATATGTGTTTAGTAGGAAAAGATGGGAGGACAAATTTTCCAAGATTATGACAATGATTGACAATTCAGGGATGAAAGCAGAAATCCATAATTGTGGATAGTGACTGTGTTTATAAGGAGGGAAGAATGTTATTTGAGAATAGCGGATAGATTGATGAAGATAATGGGTTTTGCCGTAAATTTCTTTCTTCCAAATACGTTGTTACCTGGTTTTAATAATTAAAATTGTTCATATATACTACTATATAATATCCATATCTATACTGTTATACAATGTTTTAAAAACTGGACCGTTGATCGAACCAATTTTTTTTATAAGTCAGACCGGGATTCATCTGGAGTTCAAATAGACTTGGTTTGGTTTGGTTCAAATAGGTAAGATATCCATATTTACTTTTGGGTTTGGTTTGATTTGGTTCTTAGTATATTGGTTTGGCTTAATTTCATAACTATATAAGGTCTATCAAAATCAAACCAAGAATTAAATAGTCCAAATTTCACATGATAATTTATTTTGGATTTTTTTAAAATAAAACCAAAATTGGCCGGTTCAATTGTGAACCGGTTCGGCCGGTAAGCCGATTGAATCCCTATTTTGAAAAAAAAAATAGTTCTTTAAATGATCCGGTTTTAATCAGACCAGAACAATTTTTTGGCATAAATCGGTAGGACTCGGTCCAAACGTTGGTCCGGTCCGGTTTTTACAACATTGCTACTATATAATAAAAAAAGGGATTTTTTGACTTTCATCCCACTTGTTAATATGAATTTGTACTTATATCCCTCTTTTTAATTTTTTTAGACTTACTTCCCACCTTTCGTCACGAAAAATATTTATTTTGTCACAAAAAGTATTTGTTTTGTCACGAAAAACACTTTTAGTGACGAAAAGTGGGATGTGAGTCTAAAAAAAAATAAAAAGTGGGATGTAAGTATAAAGTCATATTAATAAGTGGGATGAAAGTCAAAAAATCCCTAAAAAAATTTTAAGCTTCACTGTAAAATTTTTTTCTTTCATATATGTCTTTAGCCTTGTTTACTAATTAAAATTGTTCATTAAATTTAATGAGGGCTGCTAGGTAATAATATATAGAAAAAATAAAATAAAAAATAGTTTGTTCTTTTGGTACCTTTTGTTCTTTTCAGATAAAAAATAACTAATAGATGTTAGAATTTTTATTGTGCCATGTCGATTCATGAGATGAAGAACATAAATTAAATTGCAGAAGCGTACCTGAATCCATTGCTAGATTTGATGGATCTTGAAGCGAACGTCTCTTTATTGGGTTCGATCTTCCAACTTGCTACGACCCTTAATGACAAAGAAGAATCTGAATCCTTTGTCCCTCTCTTTCTGTTGATGGGGATACAGAAGAGAAAAAGAGAAAACCTCTCTTTTGGTGGCCGTATAAGTTGGGGACCATAACCCTAATGAATACATATATTTATATGTTTTGATATTTCTAATTTGGCCCCTCATCAAATTAGAATTATCTTCGGTATCTACACATTAATTCTATGACAATTATACCCTTAAGCCAGTTTCCAAATAGACCACTTTAATTTGGCTTAATTATTTAGATAGCCCAAACACAATTAATTTTATATGTGTAGCCCCTTAATTATTGAATAATTCTAACAATCTTCCACTGGGCCACATATGTAACCTTATCATTGTGTTAACCTTAGTGAGCTCATAAATTGCTATCTTAATCCTTAGGGTATATCCGGACAATCTCGTCAATTAACCATATCAACATAGGATCAAAGCAGCATTCGTCACATATAGCGTAACTAAACCATCAATGGTCACATATACCAATATAGATAAATGACATAGATCAATCATGGATGCGTAGCATGGAAATTACACGCAAATGTGATCAATATATGTCTATTTCCAACTGGTCCTCCTTAACTTTAGTGAGATCAATACTTTAACATAATGAAAACAGAATGAACTGAATTTCCATATATCTGATCAGATAAATATCCAAAATACTTTAGTACATAAATGTGTCCAAAACCAAATAGCACCCAAATACATAAAATACAAACTCCCACTGTATTGCCATATTCTTAATTAAGATAACACCCATATGAGCAGTATGCTCATGAAAGACCCTGGGTGATAATGCTTTTGTGAGCGGTTCCGCTAACATGGAGTTTGTCCTAATGTGCTATATATATGGACACTATAACCATTCTGAATTCTTTCCTTCACAACTAGAAACTTTATGTCAATATCCTTTGACTTATACAAGTTTATGTTGTTATTGGAATACAGTACTGCTGATTTATTGTCACACCATAATTTATTTGGTCTTTCAACACCGTACTGTAGGCGTAGCCTTGTGACAAATTTTTGCAACCATATTCCCTGAATAGATGTCTCACAACATGTTATAAACCTTGCTGCCATGGTGGAAGAAATTATGAGTGCATATTTGACACTCATCCAAAATATATCTCTATTGGTCAGCATGACCTGATGTGGATCTTCTGCCGTGTTGGCATCCAACAAAATTGGAGTTATGATACCTTATGATCTCCAGAATTATCCGATGTCCTACAAAGAGCATATAATTTCATGTTCTCTATTAATTACTTAAGTAGTTTGGCAGCTATCTAATGATCCATCCATATTTGCTTAAATATCTGCCTAACATCCTAATATGTACGCAATTTTCTGACACGTACATACTTGAGCATACATTAGACTCCCTACAACTCATCATAAAGGAAAAATCTATTATATTTTCTTAATTTTAAGGCTAACCTTAGGGCACTTGTTTGAGACTGAATTTGTCTCCTTTAACGAGAGGTGTCACCTGGTTTGCATTAAATACTTCAATCAATATACAAAACCAAAAAATTATTTCTACTCCCACTGAACTAGTGATATACACAATCTTCAACAGTGTTCAACTCAAAACCAAATGAGATAGTCACTTGTTAAAACTCAAAGTGTCTTTGACGAGAAGCCTGTTTGAGTCCATAAATAGATTATGTCAGTTTGCAAACCATATTCTTTGGATCTCCCGACACAAATTTTTCTGGTTGCACCATATAAATAGTTTCGTCAATGTTACCATTGAGAAACGTCGTTTTGACATCCATTTGATGTAACTCAAGATCAAAATGTGCAACAAGTACTATGATTATTCTAAAAGAGTCTTTCGAAGAAACCGGAGAGAAAGTCTCTTTAAAATCAATTCCTTTCTTTTGAGTAAAGCCTTTAGCTACAAGACGTGCTTTATACCTCTCCACATTATCCTTCGAATCCTTCTTGGTTCTAAATATCCATTTACAACTAATGGGCTTTGATACCTTTTGGTAATGGGACAAGTTCTTAAACTTTATTGTCTTGCATGAACTTATACTCCTTATTTATTGTATCAATCCACTTTGAGAACTGGAACTTTCCATGGCCTGACGGAAGTTGATTAGATCATCTTCCAGTATCCATAGTCTTCATCACGTTCTTAGAGAAATATGACAATATTATCCAAAATTATATTTCTCCTTTCTCTGGTGGACCATCTTAATATTATCGGTTGTTGAGGTTGTTGAGTTTGTTCCTTAGAAATAATTACCTTATCTTGAATGGGGTACCGCTACGTTGTCGCTGTTAAGGTATCTCAACAACGACTTATAGAGGTAATTCGACATTGTCTTATTAAGACTCCGAATTCACTTCTTGATCATGACATGTATAAAATCCTGTACATTGTCAAAAGTGATAGTAGGAATCGTAATTGATTCATTCTCAAAGACCAATGATCCTGACTTTATTTCTTTTCCAAACTCAACATCCTAAAAAACTATTACAATTCTCGTCTCAAAAATTTATTTGTGTGGGACCGTATAATTATTAATCCCTCGATCTGTCAGCATAGCCAATAAAGTAGCTGCTTACAATTTAACTTTGGTCTGTCTTCCCTTTACACATTTAATACAGATATTGAAGTCTATAAAGTCAATGGAATCCAAATCTCATCAGACAAGTCGTTCAACTCTATTTCTAGAGATGTGACCTAATCGCTTATGTCATAATAAGGCTAAAAACATTTATTATTGTTAATTTTGTGTTTAGTACCACATGACTCCACTTGCAAGGTTTTATTGTATTAAAATGCAATAGTTTCAAGTGAATATAGGTTATCATAACTCTTAAAGGAACCGTTACCAATAATATTTGGATTTAAAGATAGACTAAACTTATTATTTCCAAATGAACAATGATAACCATATTTGTCCATTAAGGAAACTGAAACTGAATTTCGTCTAAAAGACGGTACAATAAAAGTGTCTATCAAATCTAAATAATAATCGGTTCCTAAAAATAACCTAAAATGTCCTATTGCTTTCACCTCTACCGATTTTTCGTCACCCACATAGATGTATCTTTCACCATCAATTGGCTTTGGTAGCTCAGACAACCTTGTCTATAAACACTAATGTGGGTAGTAGCACCAGAATCTAACCACCATGTGTGTATTTTTTTAGGTACTAAATCTAAATTAACCTCATAACAGACCAAATTTAGAAATGTACTTTTCTTTATACGCCATGCGTGGTACTTTGTACATTTCTTTCTTATGTGTCCTGTCTTATAAAAGAACAACCCTTAGTTTTATATTGTTGTTTCTTTTGACCTGTACCCTTAGCAGCTACTGTATTCTTTTTTCTTTTTCTTTTTTTGCCCTTAAAGTGTATCCCATTAAACATAAAAATTAAAATCTTGTTGGCAGATATTTTAACAACATTAACTGAAAAGAGAACAAAAATAAATAAATAAATATGCTCTAATTAATAACCAAAAAATAAAAGATAGTCAAACAAATTTAAATAATGGTGAACCCCATCTCAAGATACCTAGTACATCATTAATATCAAGTCTTTGTACAGTGATATTAACTGCAAGTGGTACTCTTGGTGTAGTGATCAAAAGTTGACAATAAGTCATGTCAAATAACAAACCTATCTTTGGATCGGGTTATTATTCACATGTAAACCGTATAATTGTCACACATTTATCACACAAGTATGTGTGTAATTCGGCCAAGTATTAACCTTTCTTTGGGCCGGCTAATACCCACATGAATATACACACACAAACATTTGACATCCCTCATAGACTATCTATGCAAGAGAGGTCACTTTGGCGACATCTTGTTTCAATGGGTCTATTTAGAATATCAGACAACTATTGTTAGTCACAAAATTGGCACCAAAAAATTTGAATGTTGACTAAATCTTTATGTGACTGAATCATGTTCAAATCCTTATGTACATACATATTTGAACATTATGACTTGAATAAAATAATCATGGTAACTATCATATTTGCAATAAAAAAATTGCCAACAGTGTTAGGAACAATAATGAGTTGGTAACCGTTACAAAATTTTGCTATCCTTATTCCAATAATCTAAATCATTGGAAAACTGTTAATATTCCAAAAGTCCAAATACTTTCAATTCCGTCCAAAAACATAAATTGCAATCCCGTCGTATAAACTGAGTACTAAAACATAGACGAAATATAAAGGATGCAGCAGATACGAAGACTTAAATTAGATTAAAAAACAAAAAACTTATTTGTAGATCCGAAAATAGTAATTGCAATTACTATAGAGGCAATAACAAATAGATTAAAGAAACCTTAATCTTAATATATGCGTCAGGAACATATATTATCTAAAAGTTTATTGTTCTCTCCGTCCTTCGAAGTTCCAAATCAGATTTGAGTAAAAATAAATGGCAAGTTTTCTCTAGCCATTTTGTACAACACACAGGAAACAAATAAATTGTACTCCACCATGTCTAGTAGTGTCGACAATTTTGACCAAGCAACACAAAGAAAAGTTACCAACATAAATATGACATAATAACAGCACATGGACGACACGGGATGCGTCCTACTCCATTAATCATAGATATATCATTTAGATACATGTCCGATACTATGTGACCGGAACAAAGATTTGTAGTTTCTGTGCTTAGGAACATATCCATTTTTTTTAATCACAAATAATAAAAAATAATAGCAATTTTGAACACATGTGAACTAAACGTCGTGCGGGTGCCAAAGTGCAACACAGGCATCAATATACCCCTTGGTACTGGATATAAAATTAATTAGTTTAAACATCAAGAAGTAAGTTTAGATACTTTATGCTCCACAAACATTAAAAGAAGTGGTAATTCTTGTTTAATGTGTTGTAGAATTGAAGAGCAAAAATAACAGAAGATTCATCTGATTTGCTTTTATAACACATGGATGCCAAGAGAAAAGTACGATGTGACTTAGGAAGCATAGTCCTGGATGTGCAGAACCTTCGACCGACTTCATAATTTAAAGCATAAATTATCGAAAATTGAATCCATAAAAAAGAAAAAAATCAACTCATCCTGATTATAATCTTAAGTTTCTATAACCCACATTGATCTAGATTGAACAATAGGAATCCTAAATTAAATTAGATGGAACAATCTAGGGTTCCTCAAAAGCAAAAATTGATTATAAAACTTCGATCTCATAAATCAAACAGGGAGGCTCTGATACCACTTGTTAGAATTTTTATTGTGCCATGTCGATTGATGAGATGAAGAACATAAATTAAATTGCGGAAGCGTACCTGAATCCATTGCTAGATTTGATGGATCTTGAAGCTAACGTCTCTTTATTAGGTTCGATCTTCCAACTTGCTACGACCCTTAATGACAAAGAAGAATCTGAATCCTTTGTCCCTCTTTTTCTGTTGATGGGGATACAGAAGAGAAAATGAGAAAACCTCTCTTTTGGTGGCCGTATAAGTTGGGGACCATAACCCTAATGAATACATATATTTATATGTTTTGATATTTCTAATTTGGCCCCTCATCAAATTAGAATTATCTCCGGTATCTACACATTAATTCCATGACAATTATACCCTTAAGCCAGTTTCCAAATAGACCACTTTAATTTGGCTTAATTATTTAGATAGCCCAAACACAATTAATTTTACATGTGTGGCCCCTTAATTATTGAATAATTCCAATAGACTGTTAAAATACATATAATGTACGTGCATATATACTAGTACTTATCAGAACATTACTTCATACCAATTCCTTAGCTCCCTCCACCATTATTATAATGATATGTTATCTTTCAAGATTTTGTGTGTTCACTCATACATAGTTTGGTGTAGAATGTAGCATTCTTATGCCTTCGAAAAATGCTTGCATTTCTTCACCAGCGAATATCGCCCCTTGGTCATCCGTTATGTTCTCTGGTAAGCTGAAATGAAATATGTAGATGATTGCAAGTGTTTGGTTATTCAGACATACTTAGTAGTATACATGATTGCAAGTGTTTGGTTATTCAAAATTTTATGGTTCTTAAATTCCATAAAATATTTAAGTAGTCTTTACTAAAATGCTTTTATCTCTTTGATTAAGCCAAATTTTGCTTATATCAAATGAAAACTCATGGATCGAAAGAGACCTTAATATTTTGATGTCCGATAAGAATAATAAGAATTAATGTCCAGGTTGGTTGGCATTACACTAGTAGTTTACTTTAGGGTACGTTCGGTAAAAGAAAAAAAGAAGAAAAATGGAGGTAGAAAATGAGAGAATGATACATTTTTCTCTTGTTGTTTGGTATAGAAAAGATGGGTGGGAAGCAAAAGTGAAGTGGTTACTTTTTTCTCCTGATCTAAGAAATTCAATTCTTCCCAAAAATGGAAAAAAAAGTAGAAGTAAAATTTGAGGTTTATCCAAATTTACAATTGTACCATAGTAATTATATTATTTAAAAATTGTTCAATGAAGTCGAATAATAAATAGGTATTTTTTTAGTTGAAGATATAATTGGTAAAACCTATATTTTTTATCTTTCTTCATTCTACTTTTTCTTCCATTCCAAATAGATAAAAATGTATCCCTTCTATTTTTCATCTCTCTAACCAAACACAAATGAAGAAAATTGTATTTCTTTTTCGTATGGATGAAAAGTATATAAACACTCTTCTTTCTTTTTTCAACTTTTCCATTTCCTAGCAAACGGAGCCACATGTTCACAAGTTTTTTGTCCAAGTTGGATATGGATGATATCTATGCACCAACTTGAGGGGGTGTTGTGAACGGTTTAATTATATGAAGTCTTAAATTAAGGAATGACTTAATTATATAAATTTCTTAATTGAAGAAAGTCTTGTTATATAATGTTTTTCATTATATAAAGTCTTAGGGTAGATTGGCAACTATAATTACTTTGTGTACTAGAATTTGTATCTCTATATATGTTCCTCCAAAGAGAGATAAAATTCACAATTAATGCTATCAATTCTGCTACACTAACATATGATTATTGACGCTAAAGCTTAGTTACTTTACATATTTTTTTGGGAATGAGAAAAAATGGGAGAAAGAAAAAATTGAGTAAAAAATGGGAGGAAAATAAAAAGTGATGGTGTTTGGGAAGGAGAAAAAAAATGAGAGTCGCGTGCTGGTTCCTTGAGTTTTTGGACTGGGGCATGACACCTCTCCTGACTCTACCTTCATTGCCATCGGTGACAATTTTATAGGAGGAATATGACCTTATCATAGCCTAAGCGTGTCGCCCTGCTCATCCTCCTATATATCAGCAGTAGTCCTAGTTAGGACAGTTTATTTCTTTCATTGTGTATTAGCCTATGATTTTAGGTCTTTGATGTATTTATTTCATGCATTTATTGAGATAGTTGAGTTTCCAGACTTTATGTATATCGGTTTTGAGTGTTTGAGTGATTTATTTCATACATTTGTTTTATATTTTATGTATGTTATTCTTTACGCTAAGTTTGTAATGTCAATGTGTTTATTTCTTAAAAGTTTACTTTATAATTAATATTTAACACATGAGAAATTACCGGTGTTGAGTATTCCACCGCAAGGATCGACGAACCCAGGAACTTCAATGGAGGTTGCTCCGGATCTATTTATATAAACTGTGAATTTGTAAACTACATGAATACTGTATTGGAAACTATTTTACAAACTGCATTTTTTGCAAATTAGCTACATTTAGTGACATTCAGTGACGCAAGAAAATGTTGCTAACTTGTATCAGAATATCGCTATATATCTTGTATTTTAGATATCGCTATGTCCTTGCGAAACATAGCTAATATGCTAACATGGCCAATTTTACCATATCAGCAATGTTTTAGCAGAATATCGCTCGATTATTTTCTACTTTGGCGACGTTTAGCAACAAAGCTAGACGTTGCTGATTTATCAACGTCATGTAGCTGAACGTCGCCAATGTCAAAATAATTAGCGACGTGTACTCATCGCTAGATTGCATCGTTATAGCGTCAATTAGCAACATTTTTTTTGCTAACGAGCATGAAATATTCGACTATAAGAAAACATTGCTAGTTTTAGCGATATTTTTTTGCATATTAGCGATGTTTTTATGCATATTAGCGATGTTTTTTTGCATATTAGCGTCGCAAATATGTCTTATTTTGGTAGTGAGCGCAATCCATAACCCGACATTTTATAGTCGGTCCAAACATACTGCAACTCTGTATTATTGGATACGAGGTGTACTTAAGATGACAGACACGATGGTTGAGAAGGTTCATATGGAGGACAATATAACGGTTATACTCACGAAGGTTCTACCAAGAGGAAAGTTTGAGTATTATAGTGGATCGTCGGTATATGTCACGACCCCTTACCCAAATTGTTGGGCCGGGCCGAGCCATGTCCAGCCTACGCTTGGTTAAATCGTAGTAAGCTATTCCATGAATAGACAATAAAGGATCTAAGCTGCTAACAGTTCTAATGTCACATTTAAAGGTTCATCACAACACATCATCTATAAGCAAAAGTAAAATAAGCACAGACTTAATAATACGCTTTTAAAGTATCTATCTGGAGACAAAATCCAAATATAAGTTCAAAACAAAGTCTAAGTCTCAAAACACATAAAAGATATCTAAGCAAGGTTCCCCGCTGGGGCCTCTTTTGGAGCTAAGGCCAGGTCCTCAAAATCAGTGCCATAATATGTATCACATAGCATTTCCTCTTCGAAAAGTGAACCTATAACGTTATCCTGTCAGGACGGGAGCAAGTACTTGTACTACAAACATATAATACTGATCATGTGATGGAAAGAGATGAGATAACGTAATCATGTTATATCTTGATTTATCCAGTTTTAGATACATTTTATCATGACAATATATATTCGTTTTAAAGTTTAAAACTGTAGCAGGTGAGTGATTAATCAATAGGTAGTAGGATGTACAGTGGTACATATCAATTTTCTGATGTGTACGTACGTATACATAACGGCATCGGTGTATATCCATACACAAATGCGGGACCAGAACCTACGACAAAGTTACATATAGAATGTAACAGTGCTCGATAAATACATACGGAGAAGGGGGCATGATCACGTACTCTACTAACAGTTTCTCCATTATCCGTTTTATAACATGTGAGTGATACGAGAACAGTATAAAGCATGGTAGATACTGAGAGCAGTATAAGCATGGTAGGTACTGAGAGAAGTATAAAACATGGTGGATACTCAGAGAAGTATAAGGCATGTGAAACATGAAGAAAGATGACTTGCAATTATCCAGCAAGCAGTTTTTAACATAATTTAATCACAGTTTATTGTTATAAGCAGTAAATAAGCTTGTAGGGGTACTTGCCTCGAGCAAAGCAAGAATAAGAATATGAAGATACAGATGTCCAGTGTCCTGTCAATAATGATATACAAACTCAGCCTCTAAGTTATGTTCAAGATTTTACACTAGTGGTGTGACACGACTCCTAACTGGACACTAGCTAAGTGGTGACCTAGCATAAAAGTCCAACGTGGGGTGACACTATATCTAAACCAACACTTTAGCGTCCTTAGAAACACAAGGATCACTTTAGAGTTTCACAAAAACCAAACATACAAATATATACACTAATAATAATAGTTAATTACAATTTAAGGATGACACATAAGCAAAAATCTACATATATCGTCGAATGACAAAACAAATATCACCAACGCGTCCAGAATGGTCAAATTAGCTAGGATAGCCTACCCGTAAGTCCAATTTGGATACAGGGGCAAAATGGTAATTTAGGATCAAAATGATGTCTGCCGTTGGACATACTTTACATCGAAAAATATATCAGTACAGAAGTCTACAAAACCTAGCAAATTATATGTCTACGAATCCAGAATGATGATACGAACTCAACGGTATATCCGGAACTGGATTCCGATGAGCCGATCTCAAAGTGACCCGTTGACTCGGACTGTGGGACCCGCTTTGCACCAAAATGCGTGTTAGGGCTCACGTTCTCCAAATCTAACAAACTTTATATGAAAATATGCCAGAACGATGCCACGAGTCTACTGGTGGTGTCAGAAATTGAATCCGGAGTCCTGGGTTCAAAAATAGAATTTAACAAGTACAAATTTAAGAATTCGGACGACCAACTTTTGCGTCGAATTCGACCAACCAAACATGCTCACAATAAAATGAAACTTAAGGGGCAGAAAGAGAGTTATACCAGCTACGCATAGGAACTGGTGGCATGCCAAACGGAGCTGCGACGACGGAGTTACGAGCTGACGAAGTCAGCTCCACAAAACTGTCCAAAAATAATATAATTTAAAACATCAACTTGGTGGCCGGTTTTTGATGTATCAAACGACAAAATTAACGGACGAAACTTGAGGGAAGTGAAGAGATATATACCGAGATTGTGACAGAGCAAAGAGTTCGTCGATCGAACGGTCGGATTTCCAGGAAAATGTGTACAAAGTTGCTGCGATGAAGCGCACTTTTCGAGTTCAAAACTCGCGCATCACGACGGGATTTCGTGCGAAACGCACGAATAGGGATGTGGCACGTCGGGGAAGGAGGCTTTGTCCCGGGGGTGGTCGCCGGAGCTTCGTCGGGCAGGGGAGGTCGCCGTGGTGGCGGTGGTTGGCCGCGATGGCACGCGGTGGCGCCTCCACACGCGACGGCTGCTGCTGTTCGCAGCTCGCTGCGGTCGCGTACTGTTGATGCTGCTGCGTGCACGCACGGCGGAGGCGGCGGTCGCCGGCGGGGGTGGAGGTGATATTAATGGCAGTAGTGGTGATGGTATGGTGGTGGTGGTGTAGATGATGGTATGGTGGTAAGGGTGTAGATGATAAGAGATGAAGAAGAAGAAGTAAAAAAAGAAGAAGATGATGAAGGTGAGGGTGTCAGCTAAGGCATGGGGGGGCTGCTCTTGCTGTAGATTAGGGGGGTATGTGTGTTTGTGTTAGAGGAGAGAGAGAGATATATATTTGTGTGTGTGGGTGTATATATAATATATATAGAAAGAGAGAGAATGGAAATAGAGAGATATTATAGGAAGAGAGAGAGAGAGGAAGAGGTCGACTATAGGGGGTGTTGTGCTGGTGGAGAAAGTGGGTGAGGTGTGTGTTTGTAGGTGTTAGTATAGAGAGATATTTATATATATGTTAAAGAAATAGATAGATATTTAAATATAGGTATTTAAATAAGTAGAGAGAGAAGAAGAGATATTTAAAATAGGGAAAAGAGAGAAATTATGTGGGGGTGTTTGGATAGTCATGAGAGGACAACATGGAGCTTGGGTTTGGGTTCGGATGAGCCGGGTCGGGTCAAAATCGGGTTTGGTACAATAAATGGATTAATTTTTAGGGTTTTTGAACACGGGTAAATAAGTAGCATGCGGGGGCTCAATTAAATGGGACACAAGTATCATGTGGGTAGTAGGCTTCATGTGGGCCATATCCATATTTTGGGTCGAGTAGGTTGAATCAATGTCGGATCCCAAAATTAAATTGGAAGTTAAATCAGATTTTACGGTAGATAATTAATTGGCCTAAATTGACTCGAAAGTTGTGCGAAGCAAATGAAGCACAAAATGGAGTGCCTGAGTGGGACACGAAGGTCATGGGCGTTGGGTGTCTCGAGTAGATCATTCACGAGAAGTGGGTTCTGAGAAAATAACTGGTCTTGTGCTTCCAAATTAAAAGTCACGGCAACGTGCAAACGATGATCAAAGATAAAAGTAGAAAATCAATTAATAATTATTTAATCGATCAAATGGTCTAAATTGATCCAAAGTTGCATGATTAGGGGTGTAAAATGGACAAATCCGTTGTCCGTACGTGTCCGGTTCGATAAATGGTTCGACCGCGGGCCGTCCGATTGATTAACGAACAAAACTTGGACATATTTTTTGGTCCGTTTAAAAATCGGACACGGACACGGTCATATCCATGTCCGGTCCGAATTTGTCCGTGGACCGTCCGATAGTGGAAACTTCTTTTGGTTTTGCATCAATTATGTCATATCATTTTGGTTTTGCATCAATTTGTTGTTATCCGGTCTCGATTTTCATTAACCTTTTACCATTGTTTGTTGTATTCTATAACCTTCCATTATATTTTCTTTCAACTTGATTTTTTTTAGCAACTATCAAGTAATCTTGATAAAATAATAGTTTTTGATAATATATTTAATTTGTCCGCGGACCGTCCGATTGAATTAACGAACAGTGGTTGTCCGTGTCCGTCCGGCCCAAATTCGAACAGTGGACTGTCCGTGTCCGTCCGTCCGAACTCATTTTTATTTTCGAACCGAAACACGGACAGTGGACAGTCCGTGTCCGTCCGACCCGTTTACACCCCTATGCATGATGCAAAAAGAGCACAAGAGAACGAGTTTAAGTGGGACATGATATATCAAAACGAAGATAATCTTGTCTACTACAAAACCCTTAAAGAGAGTTTCTACAGATTGGCATCTCCGACGCTCCAGAATTCAAAGTCATGAAAAAGAACATTAATGATCAAAATAATTAAATAATAAAATATTTATCGAAAATAGTTCATTTAGAAAATTTAAAATAAGCCCTAAAATTCAGGGGGCTTACAGTATATATCACGAGCTCCTCCACCTAGTTGGAAAGGGAGAGATGTGTTAAAGTTTGGTAGGGTTCCTAACCTATGTAGAGAATACTCAGGAGTACGATGAGCGCCACCATGTGTTGGAGAAACTCAAGAGTCGAAGGTATCAGATTCTGGTGAGAACAGACCGAGTTCCGTCCGAATTCGGTCAGGTCGAGTTCGATCATATTCAAACAAAACAATTTTGCCTTATTGAACCAAATGATCTGAACTCGGTTCAACATAGACAGAATTATTTTGCCTATATGGACCAAACTCGAATAGGGTGTTTATCTACACCATTGATCCCATAAACGGTACAAACTTACTATAGTTTTAGGCGGTTATATATAGGTATTTTATAACCTTAAAATTATCATCTAATCTACCAAAGAGATGAAAGCTTTCAATTTTTGGAGGGAAAAAGGAGGGAATTGGCAGCTACATCGAAGGAGAGACAAGTTCGAATAATTCTTCTCGTTGCCTTTTGTTCTTCATAAGTTCGTAATCCATTTTCGTCGTCCAAGTTGTTATGGTGATCCTTGGATCGGTGATTTTTAAGGAGTCTGTATCATCTAATTCTTTTAGTGGTGCTTTCCAGGGTTGTGCTACGATTATCTCATGGTTTTTTCGTAAGAATTTTTTTATGTCAAAAATTGTCGTGCGTTTACTTTTGGCTTTTGTGTGATTTTGGTGTTTGAAGTTTTATGTGTATTACTTCGATTTTTTTGTAGTCTCTTTGGTTTGGATGAATGGTTTTCGCGTTTTGTTTCCAACATATACAAGGACACTTAAAAAATTTGAAATGAGCACTTTTTTTATAATGTACTATTAGTCATGGTTATTCAGACTTACTTAGTAGTATACTTGATTGCAAGTGTTTGGTTATTCAGAATTTTATGGTTCTTAAAATCCATAAAATATTTAAGTAGTCTTTACTAAAATGCTTTTATCTCTTTGATTAAGCCAAATTATCAATCTCCAGCCAAGAGGGCTTATATCAAATGAAAATTCATGGATCGAAAGAGACCTTATTATTTTGATGTCTGATAAAGAATAATAAGAATCGATGTCCAGGTTGGTTGGCATTACACTAGTAGTTCCTTTAGGGTACGTTCGGTAAAAGAAAAAAAGAAAGACAAATGGAGGTAGAAAATGAGAGAATGATACATTTTTCTCTTGTTATTTTGTATAGAAAAGATGGGTGGGAAGTAAAAGTGAAGTGGTTACTTTTTTTTCTCCTGATCTAAGAAATTCAATTCTTCCCAAAAATGGAAAAAAAAGGGTAGAAGAAAAAGTTGAGGTTTATCCAAATTTACAATTATACCATTGTAATTATATTATTTAAAAATTGTTCGATGAAGTCAAATGATAAATAGGTATTTTTAGTGTAAGATATAATTGGTAAAACCTATATTTTTTAATTTTCTTCCTTCCACTTTTTCTTCCATTCCAAATAGAGAAAAATGCATCCCTTCTATTTTTCATCTCTCTAACCAAACACAAATGGAGAAAATTGTGTTTCTTTTCCTTATGGATGAAAAGTATGTAAATACTCTTCTTTCTTTTTTCAACTTTTCCATCATTCCTAGCAAACAGAACCACGTGTTCACAAGTTGCTTGTCCAAGTTGGATATGGAAGATATCTATGCACCAACTTGAGGGGGAGTATTGAACGGTTTAATTATATGAAGTCTTTAATTAAGGAATGACTTAATTATATAAATTTCTTAATTGAGGAAAGTCTTGTTATATAATGTTTTTCATTATATAAAGTTGGGGTAGATTTGCAACTATAATTACTTTGTGTACTAGAATTTGTATATATATATATATATATATATATATATATATATATATATATATATATATATATATATATATATATATATATATATATATATACACACACACACACACACACACGTGTTACTCCAAAGAGAGATAAAATTCATATTTAATGCTATCAATTCCATTACACTGACATCTGATTATTGACGCTAAAGCTCAGTTACTTTACATATTGTTTGTGAATGGGGAAAAATGGGAGAAAGAAAAATTGGGTGAAAAATGGGAGAAAAATAAAAAGTGATGGTGTTTGGAAAGGGCAAGAAAAAATGGAGGATAAAAATTTGAGAAAAAATATGTAGGCCCCACTAAAAATTTTTTTCCAAAAAATATAAGAAAAATGGAGAGGGAAAGCATTAATTATGATTTGAAAAAAACAAACAAAGAAAAAATTTGTCCCACAAACAAACAAAAATTAAATTTTGACTTTTTCTTTCCGTACTTTTTATTATCCAAATAAGGAAGAAGGAAAAAAAAAATTAACTTCACCTTAATTTTTATTTTCATTTTCTTTCCCTTATTTTTTTTTTCTTCTCAATTTTTTTTTCCCAAACACACCTTAGGCTGTATTTCATTGGGCTTTTTTTCCATGGAATATATTTCCAGCACAATTTTTCCATCAATTGTAGTGTTTGATAGCTTATATTTTCCATGAAATTATTTTTCAAAAGACTATCATTTTTCATATTTTCTTCTAAAATGGGGAAAATAAAACTTGTATAACCCATAGGAAAATATTATTTTCCATGAAAAATAACTATTTTTTTGGAAAATAATGACAATTAAACATCCAAATTAAGTTTTCCATAATTTTTTTATAATTTCATGATTTTTTTTCTAGAAAAATAATTCTATAGAATTAATTATATTTTTCATCTTGCAATCAAACATGAAAAAGAAACATGTTTCTTTATCATCTTAATTTGACGAAGTATGAGTGATGTGATGTCCGGTCAATGCGTTCTATTTTGTTTTTTGCATTTTGGTGGGAACTCCATGGATTTAGGACTTAGGAGAACATAATGGGACTACAACCGCAACTACTTCTGTCCACTTCTATGAATAAATTACTAATTAAATGGCCAATAATATACAGCTCGGAAAGGAAAAAACTTTGATACAGTATTGATATCTCCTATGTATGATATGTGGATCCTTCTACTTCGTAAAACGTATATATATATATATATATATATATATATATATATATATATATATATATATATATATATATATATATATTTTGAGGGGATTCACATGCCATACATAGGAATATCAAATTTTTGATACCTCCTACTGTATCAAAATTTCTCCCGCTTGCAAACTCTCTACTTGATTTGGACACTCTAACACTTGACAAGATCATATATTATAGACTATCAGAACGCCGCCTGCATACTAACAGATGGCCATGCATGGCTAATTTGCGCTTAAATACTAGAACTTGTATATTTTTTCTAAATTGTTATAAAAACTATTACCTAATGTACACTAATAAAATTGGAAATGAGTTCTTTCTTATAATGTACTATTAGTCATGGTTACTCAGACTTCCTTAGTAGTATATATGATTGCAAGAGTTTGTTTATTCAGAATTTTGTTCTCCAATTTCCATAAAAATAATAATTAGTCTTTAATTAATAATTATAGAAAGTTTTGAAATTGATTTGTAAGTGCAATTATTTGATGTATTAGGATTTGTATTTCAATATATGTTTGCCTCTAAAAAGAGATGATAAACAATTAATTATTCTATTAATTCTTCTACACTGGCATATGATTATTGAAGCTATAGTTTAGTTTTCTTTAGATCATCTTAATTTGAGGAAGTATGAGTGATGTGATGTCTGGTTAATGTGTTCTATTTGTTTTTAGCATTTTGGTGGGGGAACTCCATGGATTTAGGAGTGCATATTAATTGTAAAAAAAAAAGAACATAATTGGACTACAACCGCAACAACTTCTGTCCACTGCTATAGATTAATTAATTACTAATTAAATGACTCAAAATAACTTGTAAACAAGGAGACAATAATACAGCTTGGAAACTCTCTACTTGATTTGGACAATCTAACAGCTGACATCATATTCATATACGTACCATCAGAAGCCGCCTCCTGACCGATGGCCATGCATGGCCTATCAACTTATATGTTTTTCTTACTTGGGGTTATTATATTGGGGTTATAAACTTATGTGAAAAATATCGACAAGTGCCGCGAGCGTCATTTGTGTGTTAGAGAAGTACGAGTACGAAAAGTGCGACGAGCGCCATACATATATCGGAGAAACTTGGAAGTTGAAGGCAACAATTCTGGTGAGAACAAACCGAACTTGGTCCGAGTTGGGCCAGACCGAGTTCGGTCTGAGATCGGTCATATTCATACAGAATAATTTTGCCTTGTCGGACCGAACTTGGTCCAACATAGACAGAACTATTATGCCTATGTCGACCGAACTCGGTCCGAATTTGGTCCTGTCATGACCTAATTCAAATTGGATTTTATCTACACTAGTGGATCCCATCAACGGTCCAAATTTGTTGCGGTTTTAGGAGATTATATATAGGTATTTTCTATCCCTAAAATTATCATCAACTTTTAGAGAAGAGAAAGAGGGGATTGACCGCTATATCGAAAGAGAGACAAGTTTAGGTAATTCTTCTCATTTTTTTTTTGTTCTTCAAAAGTCTATGATCCATTTTCATCGTCCGAGTAGTTGTGACAATCCGGTTTGATCGGTGAGAAGTTTGTATCATCTTATTCCATAGTTGAGGTTTTTCAGGGTTGGACTTCGATCGTTCAGTGGTTTTTTCCGTAAAGATTTTTCATGTCAAAAATTATTATGTGTTTGCATTTGGCTTTTGTGTGATTTTGGCATTTGTAGTTTTCTGCATATTTCTTCGGTTCTCTCACAGTCTACTAACAGAGTATTATCAGAGATTTTGGTTCAAAGGATTGGGTGTCAAAGTTGACAGTTGTCACGCCCCAGAACCAGAATACTGGAGAGCGGGGGACAGACACAGCCAGCTACATACATTGAACTGTAACCCACCTCGCAATACGGTCATGGCTGTCTAGATGCATGAGGGTATATATACAATCCATCAGTTTCTTATGGTCAAGAATAATCCTAGTGCCTCAATCTCAGGCAAGCAAATAGATATTACAAGATGTTAGATCATCAGACATACAAAGTAAGGCGTCCCAAAAATTACATATTCAGATGATCATGATGCTAGTTATACAAAATACGAAGACTAGCAAGAGTTAAGTCATACATGATCAACCCTAGGATTTGCTAATCATGTTACAGCCCTTAGGCAGATAGAAATTTAAGTTGCAATACGAGCTAACACTTGCTCTAGGCTAAACGCCTCAAAAGAATAATTTACAATAGAGTGGGAGAGCTAAATAAGAAAACCCACTTGTTGCCATAGTTACTCCTGGTGTGCACCATCTGGCTGGAAGGTAGGAAGATCCTCGGGTGCTACTTCGAAATCTGGCCATGCAAAACCAGCTAGGTCAAAACCTAGAGAGATCAAGTACCATAAGGAAGGCTCTACTTATTAACTAAAAACAAACATATAATGAAAAGAAGAACTGATACAAGCAACATATTGACAATAACATATGACATGAGCTAAAGTGAACATACTTGCTTGCATCAGGAAGAACAAGAGTTGGAATATAATTTCCAGGTTAATCATGAGACAATCATTCAGTCATGACCAATCAAGTCCTACGGCTAGCTATCATTAGCTAACTAGGGTTATCACAGGCCTAGTTACTACAAGATGTAGTTGAGATGTTTCCGCAGTTATATGCCCTGCAGACTATCCAAGTTATCCAGGCGGAGGTTACAAGAGTTACAAGAGTTTTCAAGATTACTGGTGTACCTTGGAACTTAAGATTCAAGATGTGCAACACATGACAGTGTGCTGGAAATGTGCCATACTCGACGGCAGGCTACAAGTCCATAGGTGTAGCCGGGATAACTTTATCGCTTGTAACTGGAAAATCTTTCTATATGAACTACTTGATTAGTATAGTCATTTAACCTAGTCAGATTCATTACGAATTCTTGACCGTGGTAACCAGAAATCCATATCCTAGATATGATGTAAGACGAGACAGGTAGCTTGTACAATCATAATAAGAAAAATTAACCACGATGTCACTCAGCAAGACAGGAATAACTGTCGTAACAGCAATCAAGATTATACAGGTCATGTCAGGTTTACTTGTCATGTCATGAGTTATTGTCAGAAGTGCGCCCCGACGGGCCACTATCATGATTATCGAGACGGGATCATATTATAGTATTCAAGTCAAATTCAAGTTACTAGCTCAAGATTATCAAGTCGGGTCGTCGTAATTTAGGCCAAGTACAGAAAAATATGCAAAGAAGATCGAGAACATCCATGGGTGATTGAAACTATCAATCACATATAAATTCTAGTTTAAGTGAGACATGAAGATTCTTGAAGCCAAGACGAAGATCTACAACTTTCATGTTTTGAGTGTTACAAGATTCTAGCTACAAAACAACTTAAGCAGGCAAAAATAGTACAAATTCGTGTATGGGCAAATCCGGCGCATGGGAAATTCCTGCACATCCGCGCATGGGGAATTCCTGCAGATCCATTCATGGAAAATTCCTGCACATCCGTACAAGGGAAATTCTTGCACATCTGCGGATGGAAATTCCTGCACATTCGTGCATGGAAATTCCTGCACATCCGTGCATGGGAAATATCTGCACATTCGCGCATTGAAAATTCCTGCTCATCCGTGCATTAGAAATTTCTACACATCCGCGCATGGAAATTCCTGCACATCCGCGTATGGGAACTCATGTTGCGTCTACAGTACATGCGCGTAGGAAACCTATGCACATGACACGCTCAAAATCAAAGAATACGTTGCTGGGACTTTACGGCGCATGGCCTCTCGGCGCGTGGCCTCCCGGGCGCATGGGGATCGTCGTCCCCAAACAGAAAGTTCAGCTATGAAAGTTCCAAAAACTTGCCATGGCCATAACTTTCTCATCCGAACTCGAAATCAAGCGAAATAAAAGCCAAATCTACATGAAATCGAATTTTCTACACATAGAACCATTAGTTTTTGTAAACACCAAGTTCTTAGGGATCAAAACCAAGAAAAACAAGAAAAGCTTAAAACTTATATCTATAAAAAATATAACCATTAAAACCAAAAATTTCAAGTTCTAAAGATGCTTAGGATCATGTAGAAAAGAAGATAGAACAAAATAAAAATGGGGATCCATCATATTCTCCATGGAGCAAGTTGTACTTGTCTAGGGTTTTGTGGAGGAGTAAAAAAAGAAGAAGAAGAAGAAGAAGTAAATGATAATAATGGAAGAAAGAGAGAGAGAGAGAGTAGTTGGTTTATATACCAACCATCTCATCTCAAAGCAACCCAAATCCAAACCAAGCCATGCTAAGCCAAGGTGAACCAAACCAAAACTAAACCAAGTCAAGATTAAACCAAGACAAAGCAAGACAAGTCAAAATACGGATCACCTGACAAAAGTCATAAATCTGTACACGTATACGAAAAATACGTATAATAAAAAATGGAAGTGACAACTCTACCCACCTTAAAAGAATTCCGTCCTCGAAATTTAATCAAGAGGCTAGAGGTGTCGGGACAAGCTATACTAACGACAGGTAATCTATGACTAGCAGTCAATCAAGAAATTATTCATGCTACCAAAGAATTTAAAGCATAAGGCATAAAAAAGATATTATACCTTATGAGTCAAATAGGTGTGGATATCGTGATCGGATATCATCCTCAAGTTCCCAAGTTGACTCTGTAACTCCTCTTCCCAAAATTTTGTGATATTTTTTTTATTTGATTAGTTTACATTTAATTTTTATATGATCATAGGAGTTGTGACTAAGCCCACAGGTGAATTATGACCATCTTGTGGTCATATGATCTCTAGATAGGGTTTATAAGCATGCTATAGCTATATTATATTTTCCTATAATTTTTAGATATTTTTAGATATTTATTTACTAAAGATATATTTATTTTATTGACTTTTATGAATTACTATAAGGTCATTTGGGACTATTTTGAGACAAGTTACTTTTATTTAGTTTCTAGGAGGTTAGAAATATTTTCTAAAATATTTTAGAATTTTTCTAGATTTTTTTAAAATTTTTGGGAATTTTTATATAATTAAAACCTATAGAGATTATATTTTATAGGCTTTGGGAATTTACTGTGAGCTCACAAGATGATATTTTGTGTTAAAAATATTTCATTTAGATTCTAGACACTTAAAAATATTTTCTAGAATTTTTTAGAATTTTTCTGGAATTTTCTGTAATTTATTTTGATTTATTTGGAATTAAAATAATTTTTAAATGATTTTCTGAATTAAATAATTAATTACGCAATAATTCAAACCGGGGGGGGGGGGGGGGCACCTGTCGGCGCCCAGGCTGAACCGCCTCTTTCTCTCTCCTATATATATATACTATTATATTCGAAACCCTAATAAAATTTCAACCGCCTTTTTGAGAGAGAGTTCTAGTAGAGATATCGATTTCCCGAAGCGATTTCCGCCAACTCCGACGTCCTTTTCATGTGCTATTTTTTGTTGGATTTGTATCGAGGTAAGCTTTCTGAATATATAGTTTATTTTTGTAGATATTATTCCTAAATTTCTGGAAAATTCGTAGAGTGTCAGTTATCCGAAACTTGACACGTTTTGGTGTTTTCGAGATTTCGGAAGAACCAGAAAAAATCATGAACCGTTTGAAGTTTCGGAAAGCTAATACAGAGCTCTACGACATATAGTTTTTCCAAAAATTATTTCATTTATCTATTATTTATTTATTCTGTTGAACTCATAATTGATCGGTTGATCACCGTTTTGGTCACGATTAGCCATAACAGCGATATCTTTTGACCAAAGCGTGATTTTGCAGCACGATTGATTCCAACGCACTCGTGGTACTGAAATCTACTAAGGGACACTTTCAAAATCTGGAGTTCACAGCGTTTGACTAAATAGTCAATGGCATGCCTCGATTTGTGTGCCATGGTTCCCAAAATTGGAAATACGACTTTTGATGGCCAAACTTGCATGTTTAGATTATATTCAGATTATTATTAGGTTAAATTAGGTTTTTAAGTGAATTATTTTAGAATTAATTATTATTAGATTAGTAACCCAACTAGCCACTATTCCATGAATTTAGAACTAGAACATTAGAATTGATTTATAGTTTTCGTGCACAGTTCATGGTGCGATATGTGTTATAGGTTGACAGCTCCTAGATAGGCATCCCCTCATCCTCGACTTGTGACTACGGTTTGTGCAAGGACCACAAGCAAGATACCTTGTCTTCCTCTACAATTTAATTCCATGTTTATAGTTTTCATGTTATTATTATATTATCATTAGATACTATATTTGTTATAGATTTTATATGATTAATTAGCTTTCTAGTTGACTTGATTTATCTAGTTTCTACATACCGTGTTCACCAGTTTATGGTCTTGCATAACTTGACAGTGTAGTTATACTGGACTTGACTGTGTCTTGACTGAGTCGTACCTTGTCTTACCAGTACCTTGCTTGAGTCGTGTCATAGAACGAGTACGTGTAATTGAACTGCTAAATCCTTGTTATTGTTTCTTTGGCACCAGAGAGTCCACTCGGGACGAGGGTGTTTGCCTTGATCTGTTTACATCTGTGAGTCCATACTCGGGACGAGGATATCGATTATTTGTACCAGAGAGTCCACACTCGGGACGAGGGTGTTGACTTGACTTGTACCAGAGAGTCCACTCGAGACGAAGGTGTTTACATCAGAGGGTCCACACTTGGGACGAGGGTTAGTTCTAACCAGAGGGTCCACACTCGGGACGAGGGTTAGTGATTAGTTCAAACTTGTGAGTCCACTCGGGGCGAGGGTTTGGTATTCCATTGATATCGTGTTCGCTTGTTCATCCAGCAGTTCAGTTACGTGTAGTTGTTCTCGTATTCCAGTTCATAGTCACCTGTCAGTAGCCACTTGTCGTTAGTCACTTGTTAACAGTATGGTCGTAGTCTCTTACCATGATTAAGTGTCGTTCGTTATTATATCCTATTTTTATATTATCATGCATGATTAAACTGCTAGATAGGCATGTTTATATGTATCTTGCTATGTCCTCTGAGGACCTGATGATCTCTTCAGGTTTAGCGATTGCATGGAGTTAGTGGCAGAGCGGGATGGTGGATGATTGTGATACATGTCTGAGGTATTTGTTAGTGATAGTACTATGGGTGGGCATACGGTTCTAGGACCCGCGGTTTCGACCCGGCCCGAACCGTAAAATGTCTAAACAAGCCAGTTCCTAAATTTTGAAATTTAAACGGGGTGGGCCGGGACGGGTCGTGTGACATTAACGGGTCGGGACGGGTCCTATTTTTAAAATAAACGGGGCCCCGACCCAACCCGTTTCTAGGAATATTTATTTTTTATATCAATTTTTAGCATTTTTTGTTATTATAGTCAATACATAATAGAATATCTTATTATTTACTAAACAAATTCTAGAAGTTTGGGAAGACATTAGACTTATTTTGTTCTTATAGACAATATAACATATGTAAATGTTTACTATTATAGAATTTTTTAAACTTTTTTTGGACTCGTTTGGACCCGCGGGTCGACCCGTTTCAAACGGGTCAGGTCCGGTCCGGGTCCAATATTTTTTGGACCCGCCCCGCCAAGTAACGACTCCGGTCCGGGTCCAACAAATTTGGGCCCGGCCCGACCCGTGCCCACACCTAGATAGTACATTATTATCCTTTCATGCTTTTCATTCCTTATCATGAGATATTCTGCTTATTGATTCAGTTTAGAGACTCTTGTTATACTCTTGGAGACTTATCAGACATATATGCTAGTAGGCTGCAGACCACGACCCATAGTGTCCATTCTTGTTTATATACTCATTATATTTTGAGATAGAGATTTACTTCACCATGATTAGGCCTTGACAGCATTTACGTATTCGAGTTGGGCTGGAGTCCGCTCGGTACCTAGCTGGCTTGCTCACGAGCTCGCGTCCGAAAATGGGTGCGGGTCGTAACAAGTTTTTATGGTGGCCCATGCAGGTCAGAGCATATCGTATCGGTTACATAACTGTACTGATATGAGCCTGCGACTATGACTAAACCCTTAGAAATCTTAATCCACTATGTCTTGAAAATTCTCCTAGAAATTTTCTACGTCCTTGAAAACTCCATATTTGCTCTCGAATATACTTTCTTGCTTTCCGTACCATTGATTCTCGTCCCTTCATATTTCGGGGTGACGAATGATCGTATTGTCTAGAATTCGCTAGAGGTTCTTAAGTTATAGTATAATATTGCTTGATTTTGAATATTTGGTTGTTTGATAGATATGTGGGGATATAGATGCTATATGTTTTAGATATCTAAGGATAATGACTCTAGCAACATGATGGAAGGTTATAAAGTTTTAGTGATATACCCTTGAGGGAGTAGCGTGACCAAAGGTGGGTAGAAGTCCTCGAGGTTTCATAATTACAAATGGCTAGGAGAAGGATATAAACTATTTTGAGGAGATTAAGGTAGTAGTAGACTTTGAATTTTAAGGGGTAGTCGTGAATTAGAATTTCAAGGATGAAATTATTTTTAAGGTCGGTAGATTTGTAAATCCTCTTCCCGAAATTTTGTGATATATTTTTTATTTTTTTATTTGATTAGTTTACATTTAATTTTTCTATGATCATAGGAGTTGTGACTAAGCCCACAGGTGATTTATGACCATCTTGTAGTCACATGATCTCTAGATAGGGTTTATAAGCTTGCTATAGCTATATTATATTTTCCTATAATTTTTAAACATTTTTAGATATTTATATATTAAAGATATATTTATTTTATTGACTTTCATGAATTACTATAAGGTCATTTGGGACTATTTTGAGATAAGTTATTTTTATTTAGGTTCTAGGAGGTTAGAAATATTTTCTAGAATATTTTAGCATTTTTTGAATTTTTTAGAATTTTTGGGAATTTTTATATAATTCAAACCTATAGAGATTATATTTTATAGGCTTTGCGAATTTACTGTGAGGTCACATGATGATATTTTGTGTTAAAAATATTTTATTTAGATTTTAGACACTTAGAAGTATTTTCTAGTATTTTCTAGAATTTTTTTGAATTTTTCTACAATTTATTTTGATTTATTTGGACTTAAAATGATTTTTAAATAATTTTATGAATTAAATAATTAATTACCCAATAATTCACCCAGGGGGGACCACCTGTCGGCGATTAGGGTGAACCGCCTCTCTCTCTCCTATATATATATACTATTATATTCGAAACCCTAATAAAATTTTAGTCGCCTTTTTGAGAGAGAGTTCTAGTAGAGATCTCGACTTCCTGAAGCGATTCCCGCCAACTCCGATGTGCTTTTCGCGCGCCATTTTTTGTTAGATTCGTATCGAGGTAAGCTTTCTGAATACGTAATTTATTTTCATATATATTATTCCTAAATTTTTGGAAAATTCGTAGAGTGTCGGTTGTCCGAAACTTGACACGTTTCGGTGTTTTCGAGATTTCGGGAGAACCAGAAATCACGAACCATTTGACGTTTCAGAAAGCTAACACAGAGCTCTACGACATATATTTTTTCCAAAAAATATTTCGTTCATCTAGTATTTTAGATATTCTGTTGAACTCAGAATTGATCGGCTGATCACCGTTTTGGTCACGATTAGCCATAACGACGATATCTTTTGACCAAAGCGTGATTTTGCGGCACGATTGATTCCAGCGCACTCATGGCGCTGAAATCTACCAAGGTACACTTTCAAAATCTAGAGTTCACATCGTTTGACTAAATAGTCAATGGCATGCCTCGATTTGCGTGCCATGGTTCCCAAAATTGAAAACACAACTTTTGATGGCCAAACTTGCATGTTTAGATTATATTCAGATTATTATTAGGTTAAATTAGGTTTTTAAGTAAATTATTTTAGAATTAATTATTATTAGATTAGTAACCCAACTAGCCACTATTCCATGAATTTAGAACTAGAATATTAGAATTAATTTATAGTTTTCGTGCACGGTTCATGGTGCGATATGTGTTATAGGTTGACATCTCCTAGATAGGCATCCCCCTCATCCTCGACTTGTGACTACGGTTTGTGCAAGGACCATAGGCAAGATACCTTGCCTCCCTCTACAGTTTAATTCCATGTTTATAGTTTTCATGTTATTATTGTATTATCATTAGATACTCTATTTGTTATAGATTTTATATGATTTATTGGCTTTCTAGATGACTTGATTTATCTAGTTTCTACATACCGTGTTCACCAGTTTATGATCTTGCTTGACTTGACAGTGTAGTTATACTGGACTTGACTGTGTCTTGACTAAGTCGTACCTTGTCTCACCAGTACCTTGCTTGAGTCGTGTCATAGAACAAGCACGTGTAATTGAACTGCTAAATCCTTGTTATTGTTTCCTTGGCACCAGAGAGTCCACTCGGGACGAGGGTGTTTGCCTTGATCTGTTTACATCCGTGAGTCCATACTCGGGACGAGGATGTCGATTATTTATACCAGAGAGTCCAGACTCGGGACGAGGGTGTTGACTTGACTTGCACCAGAGAGTCCACTCGAGACGAGGGTGTTTACATCAGAGAGTCCACACTCGGGACGAGGATGTTATACTTGCACCAGAGAGTCCACACTCGGGACGAGGGTGCCTTGCTATAAACTAACCAGAGAGTCCACACTTGGGACGAGGGTTAGTACTAAGGAGAGAGTCCATACTCGGGAAGAGGGTTAGTGATTAGTTCAAACCTGCGAGTCCACTCGGGGCGAGGGTTTGTTATTCCATTGATATCGTGTTCGCTTGTTTATCCAGCAGTTCAGTTATGTGTAGTTGTTCTTGTATTCCAGTTCATAGTCACCTGTCAGTAGCCATTTGTCGTTAGTCACTTGTTAGCAGTATGGTCGTAGTCTCTTACCATGATTAAGTGTCATTCCTTGTTATATCCTGTTCATATATTATCATGCATGATTAAACTGCTAGATAGGCATGTTTATATGTATCTTGCTATGTCCTCTGAGGACCTGATGATCTCTTCAGGTTTAGCGATTGCATGGAGTTAGTGGCAGAGCGGGATGGTGGATGATTGTGATACATGTCTCAGGTATTTGTTAGTGATAGTATATTGTTATCCTTTTATGCTTTTTATTCTTTATCATGAGATATTCTGCTTATTGATTCAGTTTTGAGACTCTTGTTATACTCTTGAGTCTTACCGGACATGTATGCTAGTGGGCTGTAGACCACGACCCATAGTGTCCATTCATGTTTATATACTCATTGTGGATTGAGATAGAGATTTACTTCACCATGATTAGGCCTTGATAACGTTTACGTATTCGAGTTGGGTTGGAGTCTGCTGGATACCTAGCTGGCTTGTTCACGAGCTTGCGTCCGAAAGCGGGTGCGGGTCGTGACAGACTCACCCAAGGAGTGATAGCCCCAAGCAACACGGAGTAAGCTAATAGTCTTGTTCTTGAGTACCTTCTCTCTTCGGTCCAATATGGATACGTGCCTTACCTCGTACGAAAGGTTGGTACCAAACAACCAATTTCGAATGATCAAGGATATGGCTCGGATCCGAAATTTACCGTCACAATTGGAATACATGGAATATGTCATGTACCTCATGTAACGATGGTGGAAGTGCGAGACGATAGGACACATCACCTACTCGTTCGAAAATATCAAACGGCCCTATATACCTAGGACTAAGATTTTCTCGTATGCCAAATCGAATGACGCCACGGGTAGGCAAGATCCTAAGGAATACATGGTCACCGATAGAAAAATCAAGAGGATATCGATGAGAATCGGCCCAATGGCGCTAACGATCTTGTTCAACTCAAAGATGATCGCTAACTGGTCTGACCACCTCGATAGTCTGAGTAACCATTTCTTGACCAAGCATCTGCCTCTCGCCGACATCGTCCCAAGCTAAAGGTAATCTGCACTTTCCTACCATACAATGCCTCAAATGGTGCCATCTTGATACTTTACTGAAAATCGTTATTGTAGGAGAACTCCACTAGGTATAAGTGATCTTCCTACGAACTACCAAAGTGAAGTGTATAGGACCGTAACATATCTTCAAGAGTTTGAATCGTACGCTCTGACTAACCATCTGTCTGTGGATGATAAGCTGGACTAAACTTGAGACAAGTTCCTAAACTCTTTTGAAGACTCCGCCAAAAAGTGCGACATAAATCTCGAATCTCTGTCGGATATGATACTGACTGGCACTCCATGCAATATGACTATCTACCCGAGGTATATCTCTGCTAGCTGATCCGTCGACTGACCAATTCTGAAAGGAAGAAAATAAGCTACCTTGGTGAGTCGGTCAACTATAACCCATATAGCATCTCTCCCAGTTGGGGATCTAGGTGACCCATTTACAAAATCTATGGTAATGTGCTCCAATTTTCATTCTGGAATTGGTAATGGTTGAAGAAGTCCAGCTGGCCTCTGATGTTCAGCTTTAACCTGTTGACACACTAAACAACGAGAGACAAACCGAGCTATCTCCCTCTTCATGCCATTCTACCAGAAATGCTGATAAATATTACGATACATCTTCGTACCACCTGGATGAATTGAATACTGTGAACTGTGAGCCTTTGCCACGATCTCTTGCCTTATGTCACCACTAGGTACACAAAGACGCCTTTCATGCGGAGTGTGCCATATTCGTAAATGCATAACTCTGCTCTTCGTTCCGTTTCATATTTTATCCTAAGCCGCTGAAGCTTAGCATCTGCTGATTGAGCTATCTTGATTCTCTCAACTATACTGGACTGAACATGAATACTGGCCATTAATGCCACATTGGTAGGGAGAACTATCTCTATCTCCATCTTCTGAAGATCTGCTAATAACCCGGGTTGTGCTGTTAAGAAATAAGCTCCTGCTCTTTTGCTCAATGCATCTGCAACTACGTTGGCCTTTCCAGGATGATACTGCAGGTTGATGTCATAATCCACTAGAAGCTCTAGCTACATTCTTTGACGCATGTTGAGATCCTTCTGAGTAAACACATACTTAAGACTCTTGTGGTCGGTAAAAATCTCTATCCGATCTCCATACAGGTAATGCCTCCAAAGCTTAAGTGCAAAAACCACCGCTGCTAACTCCAAGTCATACGTTGGTAATTCCTCTCATGATCACGAAGCTGATGTGACACATAAGCTACTACCTTGCCATGCAGCATCAAGACACATTCTAATCCTCTGCCTGAAGCATCACAATGAACTGAAAATCCTCCAGTCCCATCTGAAAGTGTCAGAATGGGTGTCGTCATCAATCCTTGGTAGGGGATATCGGTTCTTGATTGTTATGGAATTCATAATCAACACATAATATTGATGTACCATCCTACTTCTTCACAAGAAGCATCGCGGCTCCCCAAGGCGATCCACTAGCATGAATGAATCACTTGGTTCTAAGTTCTTCAATCATCTTGTACAGGATCTCCAATTCTTATGGTACCATTCTGTAGACTCTCTCTGATACTTGTCCCATCCCTGGAATCAAATCAATGGTAAACTCTATCTCTCTCTCTCTCTCTGGCGGTATGCTTAGAAGCGCTTCAGGAAATACGTCAGAAAATTCTTTTACTACTCTGGGAAACTGAATTGCTTTTACTACTTCCATCTGCAAGACTGGGAGAGAAGGTTTCTACTTCGCCTCTGGAAAATAAAAATTCTGCTTCGTCGGAAATACAAAAAATAATCATGCCCACATGGCAGTCTATTCTTGCATATTGATCCTTCAATCAATCCATTCCGAGGACCACATCATAGTCGGCCATCAAAAATTCTATCAATATAGCGGAAAACTCTCTACCGCTAACTATGATGCGACACGAGGAAAAGACTCTATCTACTCCCATAAGACCGTTATAAGTAAGGATGTTGAGTCTTACTGATAATGATTCGGGCTTCAATCCTATTCGTGTTACGAATCGTGTAGACATAAATGAATGTGATGCACCAGAATCAAATAATACTGATGCTGGAAAAGAGTTGACGAGAATGGTACCTGCCACCACCTCACCTGATGCCAATTCTTCTGCTACTATTAAAGCCATAGGTTGTCCCATGTCCTCTTGGTGTTGGTCCCCTCTGCTGGTTCCTTTCTGCCCGTTCTAAACTTGGGCTTGGGCCTAAGCATACTTCTGGGGCCTTTGTTGCTGGAATGCTTGATCCTGAGGCGGCAATGGCCTCGGAGGCTGGTACTGTTGCTGCTGCACTGGTGCTGGTCCCCTAACCGCATGGACTGGTTAGGGTTAAAGAAGATGAAACTGGCTCTAGTGGACAGGACCCTATCATGTGGTCCAGTTCCCCACAAGCCAAGCACAACCCCTGTGCTCTGCGATACTCTGAAATCACGTGTCCAGGCTTCCCATAATGAGAGCAGCCCCATTACGGAAGATTGCTTCTGCTTCTGTTGCTGAGGGTACGCCGAAGTCGAGTGTTGAACCGACGAAACTATGGTTGCCCTCCTAGGGGCTCCAATGGTCAAGGCCCTAGCTGAAACCTCAGTGCATCATATACTATCTGCCCAACTACTCTGTACTAACTGCTTAGTGTCACGATCCGCATCCGTTTTTCAGGATATAAGTGCATGTCCAAGCCAGCCTATATCGTAGTATCGGTGGTAGAACGCTGTCCAGTCACGATACTCAAAATCACATAAAATAAATACTTTATTTTCTCATTCAAAAAATAAATTAATTACAATATTCACAAGTTTACATTTGAATAAAGAGTACAATGTCTCACAAAATTATAAAAGACAATTAGATAAATACTCACTATCTAACTAGTCTCTAGGTTTGGCCTCCGCATATATCCATGTCTCCCCAATGGTCCAAGCATAGCTTAGCAGACGACTATATAAAAAATATTAGTTTTCAGTCAGAAATAGAAGAGTACAAATTATTGAATGCAGTTTCAAGTATATGTCAACGACTATGAGACAATGGTTGGTCATAAAATTCATGGTAAGAATATCCACAAAAGTAACAAGAAACATAAAGAATACAGTAGGAAAATTTATGACAGCATGTACAGAAGAATATAACAATCTATATGTTTTGAAGTACTCTTTCGATATATGATCGGTCTAGGGACAATTACACCATAAGGTCCAAGTTAAATATCAAGGTCTACTTTATTTATCATGGTCTACTGTGCAGAAAATAAAACATGGTATAAGATCTGATCACATATCTATTTAGTACCTTCATGTCCCGACCTCATATACAAGAAAGGAAGGCATGATATGTACATGAAATATGAGGTGCCATCGTGTGACGAGCTTGTCAAGAACCAAGTATGATATAACTGAAAAATAAGTTATAGGAATTAACAATATTAAAAATAAATAATAAATGTACTCACCTGAGGTCCTTAGTTGGTGAAACAGATAGTACCACATTGCATTCAGAATCGTCTAATTGGCTAAGGTAGCACGCAAAACTAACAATACCCAACTGCTTAGTAGCCACACAAGTCAAACTCCTTCCATTGTCTCCGGATGCTGAAACAGACATCACCAACATGTTTGGTATTAAAAAATACCTAAAATGCCCATCAAAATGTCTAATTTTAGACACAGGGGAAAAATCGTAATTTTGGATCAAAATGATGTCCACCGTTGGACCCGCTTTGCATCAAAAGTGTGCCATTATCTATGATCTCTAAAGTCGTCAAACTATATGTCTACTAGTCTAGTTTGACGATACGAACCCAATTGTATGTCCAAAGTTGGATTTCGGTGGGTCGTGCACAAATTTGTCTATTGGATCGTGTCGTGGGCCTGCCAAATCAGCGTTCTAGTCGACCTTCTCAGAATCGGACCAAACTTGGCACATAGGACCAAAAATACGACACGATCCTATTGCGTAAGGTTCGTCTCGAGATGACGAACATGCACAAAGTA